>CM065918.1:27712480-28912480 GCA_033439105.1 Magallana nippona | reverse complement strand
GATTGCAAATTTTCAATTTTTGTTTGGCAATGTTTTTTTTAATTATGATGTTAATATTTGGCTTCCTATGTGACTTTACATATTAGCTGCAGAGATTTAAATGTGTTCTTTGTCTAATATAGGCCGGAAATTTTATTTTAATTTTACTGCCGGGGGTAGGGTTTCTATTTCGAACCATCTACCAGTATTTGATTTTTAAATTCCAAATATCAAAGTCATTTTGACCACGGAACATCACCTAACTCATGATCTTTTTTATTTATTTCAAATTAAAACATCGAGAGCATAGACATATGTCTAAGTATACGTAAAGTGAAATGCATTATTTGGTTTAATATTTGATAATAAAAGCTCGAATATGAAGACGATTGGTTCCGGTGACCCCATAGTCGTAAGTCTTATATTAGTGTCTTTTCACAAATGATTATTCAAAAATAAAATTTGGTGTTATGACATCAAATGTTATTCTTAAATAAACATTTATGGAAAGACATTAAGTATGATCTATGTATGTATTCTGTTTGAGTCTTCGGGTAATTTACAGTTAATTAAAATTAAGCTTGTCTATGTAAAAAAAACCTGATAACACTTTAATTAATTATAACACACATGCAAGATAGATGAGAGAGAGAGAGAGAGAGAGAGAGAGAGAGAGAGAGAGAGAGATGGTTTCCAAAAACATTTGACATAATCATAATCTGTTGATAAGTTTTCCAATAACACTGGATTTATCGTCTTTGTTGCTCAAAAGTTAAAAAATTATAGATGCAGACATATCTCCATGGTTGCAGATGAAAAAGGGCATAGGTACATGTAAAAAATGTGTTACATTTTGTTGATTAATAATTTATCTGAATACATGTACAGTTTGCCTACATGACAGAACTATTCACATGAGTTACCGTGCTCTATCTTACTCCAGAGAAGTAAAATTTCCTCCACCGGTTTTTGGAGCATACTCCAAATAGTACTCAGCGGAGAACGTACTCCAAAACTTTTATAACCTCGGTTTTTAGAGTCGTACTCAGTGGAGCACATACTCGGAGTACGGAGTACGAGTTTGAGTACGAGTATGAAAAAAGTTTTATAACCTCGGGACCTGGCGTTGCTTGTGCCACGTTATATAACCCGGAATTATCTCCTCCTCAACTTGGGGAGTAGCCCTTTTCCCTGTATAAAAAGAGGAGGCAAAAGACAGCTTCCAGTTTACTACTTCTTTTATTCAAAGTATTTCAATTATAAGACATTCCGATTAAAACTCCACAATATAATATAATGTTTAATAAATAACAATAGACATTGATTACAAGAAATTCTGAAAATAAAATATTATATTTACTTGAACCCACTGAATCATTTATGTTAACTTTTATAAAAACGCGCAAGTATCTTAATATGATCTTACCTGCATAAAAAGAGGAGGCAAAAGACAGCTTCCAGTTGACTACTGGACAGCTGCTTTCCCCGCACCTCCTTTTTATACGCACGGACACTGTACCTCAATTCTCCGAACCTTATAAGTACATGAGCTCAAGTCCATACTAATGTTCTGACGCACCGTGGTCAGCGATAGGATTTTATTAATAATTTCTGACCCGGCGCAGACAGGTTCATCACAGGACTTAATTACCCATTTCTTTATGAATATAAACAATCATGCGTTGTCTGTATAGCCAATGTACTTTAACCAATTTCTGTAGTATTTTCGTTATGATAATAATTACATGTATATGTAATTAAAATGGAAATTTTTACCATTTTATCAATGAAATATCTAAATTTATGGAGGTGAATTTAAGAGTTAGGGAGAGCTGCATCCAAAATTATCAAAATAACGTTTAGATTTTTAGCTTCATTAAATAATGTACATCTATATAAATGTACGTACAAAATAATTTCATTGTAATAGCTCGACTTCCTAAGAATTCTGTATCTAGTCAAATACGATTCATACTACCCATAATTGAAAATCAAGAACTCAATGTATCTCCATTCATTGAACGATTCAGAGGCACCTGTAGGGTCCCTTCTTTGATTTTAGTGAGAATGTAGGTTAGTTCTAAACATTACAAAGGATGGGGGGGGGGGGGGGTACATAAAAGTATATCACTTTCTATTACTTTCTTATTCATAGTTTATCATTTATGTTACATGCCACAAATGTGAAAATTTTTAAGAATAAGCGGTAAATATTCCAATGAGGAGATGGTGTGTTGGTAAGAGGGGTTAATTGGAACCCTCATTTCTCTGGTTTATCAATTTGGGTTATTTAATTTCCTAATTACGTTTTAATTTTCAAAGAGCAGCTGTTGTCTGTAGAAAATATTTGCTTTTAAAAAACGCCTTTCCTCTATAGTGTCAATAATGCTTTGAAATACGTGTTTGATAATTTAGAATAATTTTGTTCAACGTTCATTTCATTTTTTCGAAATATCAAAACCGTTAAAAATATTGAAAACATATTCTGAAAAATAACAAAAAAGCAATGTTACCTGGAAATATATAAACTAATTAAGAATCAGCAATAAGTAATAAACGAAGCATGTTGAAGGGCATTAGATGTCAACATAAAAAATTTCGGTTTTTTTTGTTTGCAATATTCTAAAATTATGAGCTACACCTTTGGCTTCCTATGTGAAATTACATACTAGCTGCAAATATCTAGATGTGTTCTTTTTCTAATATAGGCCAGTACTTTTATTTTCATTTCCCTCCCGAACCATCTACCAGTATTTGATTTTCATCCTCCAAATATCAAAGTAAATCGACCACGAAATATCGCCAACCTATAGATCTTTTATATATATTTCAAATTAAAACATAGAGAACATTGACGTGTCTAAGTATAGGTAAAGTCAACTACATTATTGCTTTATCATTTAATTATAAACGCTTGAATATAAGGACAGTGGGTCCCGGTGACCCCATAGTCTGATATTAGTGTGTTTCCATAAATGTTTTTTTTTCAATAATATTGAATATTCGTGTAATTTACAGTTAATTAAAATCAAGCTTGAGAGAGAGAGAGAGAGAGAGAGAGAGAGAGAGAGAGAGAGAGAGAGAGAATTCCACAGACATCGTTACTTCCTTCTTATACGAAAAAGTTGTTTACATCTACACCCCCAACCCTCTTTTCCAAAAATCTTTGACAGAATCACATAATCACATAAATAGCCATATCTAATTTCTTCTTTGTTTCTTGTACAATTTTTTGGGGATAAGTTTTCCAATAACCGCGGATTTATTGTCTTTGTTGCTCCAGTGGCGGATTTACGGGGGCGCCCCCCTTAAAATTGTCAAAATAAAGTCGAATCACATTCCTTCTGGCAGAGAAAATGCACAACTTGTGAGTCTTAATTATCAACTTTTTTGGAAACTCATGGGATATTCTCTACAGTGGTGTAGTATGAAGAAACCTGTTGGTTTAATGGTGTAACGTATAGAAAACCTGACACGTAACATCGTTTGGGGCAGCCTCATCCAAAAAATCTTGATAAGCAAAAAGAAAAAATTCCTCACGGATTAAGATCGTGAAATTCTTAATCCGTGGGAGAGGGGCGTAGCATTCACTCTCATTTCATTTCATTTCTCCAAAAAGGGGGCTGATGCCAAGTGCCTGAAAACCCATTTCAGTCACACTCTCCGTGGGTTCGAATGTGACCTACTTGTATCAACAACCTTTTAATTAGTAATTGGTTATACTAGCTCGTGCTTTTAACGACTCTTCCATGTTTGTTATAATACAAGCTGGCATGTTTTTCTTTTTTAAAACGTTATTTACATTGTCCCATTGAACTTGATTTTTTTAAACTAATTAATTTACACCCATTCCTTAGACAAAACAGGAAATGTTTCTTATATGTCTGCAGGGCAGAGGCTTTTGATGGGATTACTGCATGTCTTAAATCTACAGACCTTTAACAAAATATAATTTCATTACTTTTTAAGTATAAACAAAAAGAAATTTCAAAAGAGTCTTTAAAGACTTCATTTTACCCTTTTTACCCTGGACCCACTGGGGGCCTCAAGACCAGACCCGCTGCCTACAACAGGCGCCCCTTCTAACTTCAAATCATGGATCCGCCCATGTGCTCAATAGTTCAAACATTATACATGTATATTCAGACATCTCCATGTTGCAGGTGAAAAAAAAGCGTATGTACACGTACATAATGTGTTACATTTTGTTGATAAAGAATTTATTAGAATATAGTTTGCCTACATGCAAGGATTGTTTACAGGAGTTACCGTGCTCTATCTTACTCCAATGACGTAAAATTTCATTCACGGGTTTTTGGAGCATACTCCAAATAGTACTCAACGGAGAACGTACTCCAAAACTTTTATAATCTCGGATTTTAAAGTCGTACTCAGTGGAGCACATACTCGGAGTACGGAGTACGAGTTTGAGTACGAGTATGAAAAAAGTTTTATAACCTCGGGGCCTGGTCAAATTTCTTTAAAATTGAGATATACGATGTCTAATATGATATTTCATAAAGAAAAAAGAATATAATAAATATTAAGTACACTTCCTGTGTTGCAGAGTGGTCATGCGCAACATGTGTTGTCAGTATTTCATCATGACATATACCACCTGCTGTGTTTACACGAAACATGTGTGAATAAATATGCATTGGTCTCGTTAAGGGGTTTTGTTTAGTGAACATCATTAATGCAAATAAAGAGCTGAAAAGGATGCTACTGCGTGCAATATGGATACGCTGCGTGTAAGTCTCGGCGTGAGCTGCTAATTTTGTATGCTAAAAGCGAACTTCACTACGATGTAAACAATTCATATGCACAATCTCCGTGTTTTTGATTGCATAAATGAATTGACACACAGGGTGCTTTAATGCATGTAGAAAATGTCAATCAAAATAATTAGCGATGCCCCAGTAAAAGGGAAATAGAAAATGTAAATTTATTTTAAATGCAAATGGAAATCTTTAAAAAAATTATTTCAATTGTCAGAATTTCATTAATTACATGTACAACCAGACAGTGATTTTTGATTGAGAAAATAAACCCTCAAACATATGAATTTGCAATCAGAATCCATACATTACGGACGGTGATCAGGGCATGGACTGCCGTCTGGACTTGATATTTTTTGTAGGAGAGTATTCTTTTAAATCTATTGTTGACTGACAGTTGGATTATGGTGTAAGGAACAGTACCTCAAAGTTTCATTTCGTTTCATATTATAACTTGCGAGTAAGAATTATTTTCTAGAGGCCATAACTAAAACGTCAACTTAAATTAAAAAAAACCCCGGAATTATTCTAAACACTGTAAACATTGTTACAAGATTGAGGCCGTTGGCACGATATCCTTGAGAATAACATGATGAATTTAAGGCAGTCAATTGTCAAAGATGAAGTTCAACATAACGGCTGTTTGTTAAATTATCTCCAGCGTTTAAGCATAATCGGAAAAAGATTACAAATTAAATTTTGATAAAATCGGGATTTACATGATAGGACCAACTATATATGTGAAAAAGTTTAGAACCCTTTAGGCCATTAATTTAAAGGGCCAACTCCTTTCTTTGGATGTGAATTGATTACCCATTTAATTTGAAACATATAAGATAATTTTTAAATGTATACACTTATAACTTTAAAATAAACATTACCCCAAAAAACAACAAAATGAAGTGTAATTATATAATTAGTTTCTTTCTTAATAATGTCGCATTTCAGCGTAGCGCAGTGAGTTAGAGCGTTTACTAAGAATCTAAGTCATATGAGTTCGAATCCCGCTGGGGGTTTTACATTTTTTATGAAGAAAAAAAATAATAAAGGAAAAGAAACAAAGCAATAACAATAAGGTCTTCTGTTGGAAACGGAAGACCTTAATAATAGAGGAATAGAAACAAAGCAATAACAAGAAGGTCTTCGGTTGGAAACGGAAGACTTTAATAATAATAGAGGAAAAGAAACAAAGCAATAACAAGAAGGTCTTCTGTTGGAAACGGAAGACCTTAATAATAAACAGTACGAAAACAATAAGGTCTTCCGTTTGAAACGGAAGACCTTAATAATAATAAGAAACAGTACGAAAACTATAAGATCTTCCGTTGGAAACGGAAGACCTTAATTACATATAACATTTCAATTTACTTTTGCTGTGAAATTACATATAACAGTATTGATAATGTTGATTAGTTGTTTTTTTCCTTTACATACTGTTATAGCTATATATAGCTGGTGTTTAAAGCGTTTATGTTTCATATAAATACTGACAATTGAATATGTTAAAAGTTCACTATTGTTTCATTGTCAGTGTTATTTGATTTACAATTTAAAGGTTTATTTTCATAGATTCAGCATGCAAGATGTCGAGTATCATAAAATACATTTATGCAGGTTTGGTGAAGATAGTACCAATGAAAACGTACTAGATATATCAAAGGGCACATGCTCCAAACCCCTTAACCTCCTCTAACATCCAAAGCCTGACAATTTCATCGGTGTCACAGGATGCAACATCCATGTAAGATTGATGAAGAGAGTACCAGTAATAACTTTAGTATGGCTATCAAAGGGCACCTGCTCTAAATCTCCAACCTATTGCCTTATATTTCGTCTCTATAATGAAGATCTTTTAAAAGATTTTATCATAGGTTTCAAAAATATGAACAAAAGATGTTCTAATTTTCTTTGATAATTTCTTACTTAAAAAAATAAACATGTCTTATTGACATTTATTAAATATTAACACCATGCATTTATTTACACAATATTTTTAACTCTTCGGTGTGTTACTTGCAATCAAAACTGATTTTCCACAAAAAACAAAAAAAAAAAAACAAAACAAAAAAAACAAAAAACAAAAAACAAAAAAACAAAAAATAATTCGCATACATAATCGAGAATATATCCTTCTTAGAACAACGAAATCATGTTTCAAGAATGAAACTTTAGCGGTCCATAAAATATAATTTTGGTGCAGCATTCAACCTTAAGGTGGTATTGAACACTTCTATGTTGTGACATGCTTCCCATAAAAACCCGAATAAAAACAAGTACAATTAGTGAGTATTGTTTTTTATACAAAAAACACGTCTCCCCCTCTCCCATAGGTTTGTAATATGGGGCAAATTTAATAGGTGGAAAAATATGAGGTTATCTAGTCTAAATGCTATACAAGTGTATTCAGGTTAAGCTAAAAATCTTTTTTTAAAATTTGACTTTAAGAATCCGAAAAAAGGTCAGGGTCAAACTTTTTTGGTAGTGTTCAGCTATGTTTTATATCATCCATAATATGGTACAAGTCTGGTACAAGTCCTTAGTTAAGGAATTCTTATGGTATAACTTGGATAATATTTTTCAAATTAATAATGACCTTATGATTCAAAAGAAGTCAAAGTCAAAGATGTTGCTAGTTCTAACTCTTCTTTATATCATCTATCTATATTTCAAGTTTGAAGCCTTCAAGCAAAGGGGTTTAGAGTTATCTTCTGAAAAAAATTAAGATTTTTTCTTAAGTTGACCTTGAGATAAGAAAAGGGTCAAAGTCAAAAATTAAACAGCAGTGCATCTAAATGTATTATAACTGTTCTCTGTTTAAAGTTTGAAGTCCTTCTGTATAAGTATATTTAGGAAATGACAGAATATTTTTTCTAATTTGACCTTAAAAAAATTATTAATAATTTGATACTTGATCAAACCGACAATAGTCATGTTATTGACTTAATCCTGATGGATTTGTAGATCATTGATATGCTTTCTAACTTGATTCTATGATTCAGCAGTTTACAAGCAAAATAATTGTGGAAGACTTAAATTAATGTCCTTGCTAGCGAATTCGTTCTTTCTCCAGCCTATTTACTGTTTCCCCACATTATATACCTTATATACGCACCTGATGTCATTGATATATGATAGTTATCTGATTGACTGATTTCCAAGGTTGTATCAATTTTATAATAATCATTTTATATTTTGATGTATTACATGTTAGATTTTAGTTCTTTTCTTTTTCGCTGCTATTGATAGATGTAAGCTTTCCGTCTTCTTAATCTCCTTGAAGAACTACCCAAACTTAGGAACCACTAAGTCCAATAGTTGTTTCACAAGCAGTTTATTGAAAAGCGTGATCGTATAGGTTTGTCAAAGTTACAACATCAATTAGAAACAGCCCAAATTAAAGATCTCTAATTCAAATTCTAAATCAAAATCTCTAATTTCACATCCAAATAAATTTCTGTCTAACATAATTTTACAGGGGATTATATAACATTTTACTTATGATTGACAGTTCCGACTAGTTCGGCCCATCTACGATGATCATGAGTTAACATTTAGTGTTTAAATTCCAGAGTTATATTTTATTTCTAAATAAAGCAACAAAACTGTCAGAACTGTCTATCAAAGAGTATGAATGCATGTTTTGAGTCTCCGAGTCCCGAGTCTCTGAGTCTCCCACCTGGGTATGATGCACCGTTTACGCATAATACATTCATCCATACATGGCTTAAAGGTTACAAAGGTTAAATAACATTACATGACTAACTTGCAATATCAGGGCCTTCATTGCAGACACAGGATGCCAAATATGACAATTTGTTGATAACTTGATTATATATTTTCAGTTTGGATTTTACTGTGCCAGAATCAATTAACCTCATTTAGGACTAAGGGTATTGGAATGCAGGCTTTGAGTCTCCCGCCTTAGTATGACGCATCTCTTGCGTACAATATTGAAATGTCATATATAAAAGTATACAGAAGTTCATGGTTTAAAAGGTTACAAAGGTTATATAAAACATGCAATACATGAATCAGTATAGAGTGCCAGAGCTATCGATGCAGACACAGAATCACCAAATATGACAACTTGTTATAAACTCCCAATTTGGATATTATTGTGCCTGCATACTGCACCTGGTTACATAACATCATTTAGGAATGCTGCGCAGTGTACAGAGTCACAAAGTTCACTTTGCTAGTCATCATTACAACAATTAAATGCGCAGTATCCCGGTATACATAAGTATCATAGTGACCAATTTGTAATAACAATTCAAGGTCATAGCATGGCTATCTGGTTACATAGAACATGTTTGATCGCGATAGGTTTACTGGTATATTCATTTTTGGTTTTTAATTTTGATTAAAATAACTTTACTTTTTAATATCATCAATATTAACGGGGGAAAATGCACTTTTTGATTGATAAACTTTTTTAAACCATAGTACATGTATATAGTAAAGTAGACCGATACCTCATTTATCTCATTCTACCTCCTACTTCACACACTGATAGAATCTTCTGTAATAGCTATTTACTTAACAATATACATTACATTCTCATTTAATGTTTAACAATTAATATAACCTTGAAAATCAGTCAATCAGATAACTATCATATACCAATCATATATTAATACCTATCATTTACGTCTATATAAAAATAATCTTTGTACAAAGTAATTAACATTATATATTCACAAATCGTCTAATATTTCCGTCGCTTTCATCAAATTTTGATATGGGGGAACAATTCGGCTGACGTGTCAATTACAGCATTTCTCCAGAGGGTGGAGAAGATTTCCTGATGTAATCTCATAAATATTCATGAAACAAGATTACAGTATTAGATTAGAGTATTACACACTAAGCATTGAATTTTTGTAGTCATTAACAAAGTCTACTAAGAAGTATTTGATAAAAATGATATTCCCTTTAGGAAAATCGTAATGACTTAGTTTTCATAATTGTGTGCCTGCAAAACAAAAAACATAAATATAAAATAAAATAACACTGCTAGGTTCCCCATGGATGCTACTATAATCGACTGACCTAGCAATTGAAAAAAATGAATAATATGATTTCAGTTCACTCATATTACGTTCACAGTAGCTATCGTTTAAATGTTTGATATCCTTCTTTTTTCTTCATAAATTCGATAAATCTTTTTATTTCCTTGACGTCTTTTAACTGAGCATAAAATGTTTTCCCTTGTTTCCCGGGGAGTCGTTCCTTTAATTTAGTCTTAAGATTGTTGGTTGTTAATTTTTTGCCTTTCAACTCAAGTATCTCGTGAATATTTTCATTCAGATCTGGGGAACTTAGAATCGCATCCTCAATAGTACCGTGTCTCCATATAAAAGTGTTTTCCTTGAGCTCCAACGACTCTGCCGCTTTCAACGAATCGTCATGGGCAATGAACGAAGACAGACTTGTTTTATTTTTGATGTAACTACTCCAATAATTTTCATTATCTTTATTTAGTATTTTCGAAAACCCTGTAATCACTTTTTTCTTTTTATTTGTTTTTTTACGTTTGATCGTTTTATCATTTTCACTATGAACAATTGTGTCAAGATCCATTAAACACAAACATGGTAGATGAATATACTCGCAGAATTCCTGTACCCTTTCGATATTTTGACAACCGTGAACAGAAACAACTTGATATGTAGTTATATCCTTAATGAATTCCCCTATCTTTTTAGACTCAGTGCTTTTGTTGTACTCGTTAAAAATACCTTGCACGACTTCTTTGTCAGTTATTCCTTCTACCAACAAAACTTTAGTTGCGAATAACAGACTTCGGATTAAATCAATATCGCTCGCTTTCGACAGCTCCAGACTTCTTACTCTTACATGAGAACAAATGCTATAATGAGATCTTTTTTTTGTTCGCAATTTTGCAACGTCAATCAACAAACTTTGCATTTTTTCCATGTGCACTACTGAGAGCTCCGGACAACTCCAAACTCTTTCAACAGAACAAGTGTTACATGTAGAATCTGTTATTTGGTTTCTTGTAAACAACAAACCTCGGTGCCATGTTTCAATGTCGGACACTTTTGAAATATCTGGGCAACTCCTTGCTTTTTGAAGAGAACAAATGTTCTTTCGGAAAAAAACGTGTGTATTGTTTATGGTAATATTGTCAATAAAATAGGGACTATGTGTGACAACAACAATTGTCTTCTTACATGCTGCTCTGCATAACACTGTTTTTAACCGTTCAATCATTTGAGGGTGCATTCCTCGATCAGGCTCCTCCAGACAAAGAGTTTTGATGTCCTTCTTGTGCGCCATGGCCAGGAGCAAACACGTCAGTTTGGCTTCTAATATTCCTTCAGATGTCTTCAACAAAGGGAATTTTAATCCCTCTTTTTCAACATATATAAATCCATCGTTTTGTGTAAAAGTAAATACGTCGGGATATGTTATGAATTCAAAATTTTCTTTCTCATACTCTTCATCAAATTCTTTTGTCCTTAACAATGTTGATATAACTTCTGCCCGTTCACAAGCCTTACTGTAGTTTCTTTTATCTTTGATATTTTTACTTTTGGTCCACTGTACAATTCCAATTCCTCTCAGAGGAAATGTAGCAATATATTGGTTTTCAATATCTTTCCAGCTTGGTTTATCTTGCAAATCAGAAGAATGTGCACATGATCTAGTCTTTATCTTTATCATATTGAGAAGATAAAATATGTTTTCATCAATTGCGCTTGTTTCATCTGTTTCTCTTCCTAAAAGTTTCTTTATTACCTTCTTATCCGTGTCTGTCTTAACATAATCACTATGGACATTAGCACTGTTATTGGACGACTTGAAACGAAAAATGGTTTCATTTTTCTCGTCATGAATGAAAAATTGATACACTGTTGGCGAAGGATAATGAAATGCGTGGTGGGGTTCAGCGATGATTCCAGAGATAATTTCATCATCGAATTTACAGAATGCATATGCAACTGAATCTTCAAGACAAAGATTTGTTTTTGACAAATTTATCTCGTCAGTCATGCACCGTCTTATTAATTCTAAGATGGTACTTTTCCCACAGAAATTAGCTCCTACGAAAATATGTAGAGAATTACCGGCATATGTCTCTTCTGTGTTTGCATCAAAATGAATGACTGTCTCGTCTTTGAAATGGACAACATTTTTCAAAGTAATTGTTTTTAGCATCTGAAAAAAAAAATAAATGAATATTCTTTAAAAATGAACATTAGCTTTGCTACGAAATGTACTATTCATCAAATTATTTGTGAACAAAAGATGTAACAAGATTATAGCTAACGTGAAAATAATTTGTTCAAGACAAATGGATCGTCATTGTATTGGAAGTTGACTTTGCCAAAACTAATGTAAGAAGTACTGTACTCACGGAGAGAAACCCCTATTTAATACATGTACAATGCAAAATATTCATCACATTTTTGTTTTATTTGGGTAAAATGTATGGAAATTAAGATTTTAAATAGACATCTCGAAAGGGTCTTGCTTCAATTGAGAACATTGGAATGAAAAGCATTTAAAAGACATTGTTTTGATCATAACTTATGAAATAGATATTAATTTCAAGATCAATGCATAATCATTCTTCATCCAACAAGAACTGTATGGGTGTAGTTAAAGATAATTTAAGCAAAGGGGGATAGAGAACCAGGAAAAAGATACTACACGGATGTTTGTTTTGATCCTAACATTTATCAAAGAAATAGGATTCAAAGCCACTGCAAACCAATTACCTACAGGCAGTCTTTTGGTTAGGTATGAGCAAGATTTTGCCAAGGGAAGAGAAATCTTGGTTCATAATTGGATTTCAAATAGATCTGCTATGACCTTTATAACATGGAACATTTATTCAAGGTCACGGAACATTATTTCCTCACAAGTCCTATTTATTTGAAGTATAAGCAAGATATAGGACAAAGGAACGGAAATATATAGTTCGGACAAAAATCTGATATAACCTTACACATAGACAGTGGTGTAAGGTCACTACACACCATTTATTCAATAACACTCTTTTGGTGAAGTATGAGCCAGATTGGGGGAAGGGCATAGAATTTATGGTCCAGACAAAGTTTTTGTCTTTGAAGTGTTCTAAGACCATTTTCATAGACCTTGAAATTTGGAGCCCTAGTTACCTTATTTTAAAGTAATCTTATGTTCAGAACACTTGATATTATTGTTGAATCATGACTTATGATGTCATACATTGAATGTTACTGTGTTGATTATGTATAGAGGGTCCAAAATAACATTGATTTATACATGTAATATGAACAGCTACTACTGTTTTTGTTCAAATGGTTACATTCCTTTTAGAAAGCGATGGACATTTTTGGATAAAAAAAAATCAATGTCAATTGTGTGAAATTAAGATTTGCTGTATTTGATGTTTGTGTGAATTGCTAAAATTCAAAACAATGAGTTAATGATAACCATTAATTAGAATGATGAATACTATTTAATTTGGTAAACATTATATAAGGCACGTGAAAATCACAATTACAGCCATTTCTATAGGGCTGGTTTTGGCTTTTTGTCACCTTGTCATTACATCCTAAACAACGGATACTCTAAAAGTCAAAAATCGCCCCCTCATCATATATAAATACATGTAGAGAAGTAGCTTTGGATTAATTATAACAATTCAAACCCAGTTAATGTCTAACATTTGTTTCTAGTTTTGGGGTTTTGTTTTACTAACGTATCTGAATGAAAAAGTATCTTTCTTACTGTTTGGATAACTTTAGTAAAGTGCCAGTAAAACGACCAATATTAAATTGATTAATCATAATGATAAATTGTTTAGAAGACGTTTTAAACACAGGAATAAAACCGTTGCAGCTACTTTACATTTTCACAGGAAGTATAAAATATATTTTTTATGTAAAAATGTTTACGAGATATATGTTTAAAAAGTAAATTGGTGCCACTTGTATATGAAAAGAAATCAAATGATTTGTTTAGGATTTTAACAATTTTTTTAACTTATCAGAAAAAAAATGACAAGAATTTTCAGGGCAGTCCATAAGTTTTAGGTTGTCTAGGAGGTTTGACAGTCAACAAATTACCAATTTAAGAAAGGATTGTATTTAGCTACATATAATGTATTGTTTTGTAAAGAAAAAAATCCAAATAAATGGTTTTCTTTAAAGTAAACATTTCCTATGTATTTATACTGAGCTTATCTTCTCAAAGAAATCAATATAATCTACATGTAGATATGGCCACGACCATTCAACCCTCTTCAAAATAACTGCAAACTTTTAATGTTTTTGAAAAGTCGAAAAAAAGCACATGTAAAAATAGCTAAATGATTATTCAATTCTTAAATCTGGTTTGTGATACCACTCAAGTGAACAACAAATTTTGATTTGTCTATCCGAATGAGAACAGGTTATTTTGATCGAACTGTTTTCAAATTATATTACAATACATGTATCTTTCTTTAAAGTTTAAGACAAATGCACTCAGTTGAGCATTCAATACTTTTTAATTGGGAACATTATTCAACAGAGCTCAAAAGTAAAAAACATATATAGAAGATATTATGCTTTAGAAGTGTTAAGGTGGTATGGGACATCTGTCGACTTTAATGTGGACTAAAGTACATAATAATTTAAATACTCTCACTGGTTTAGAATTTTCAAGTTTTATGATATTTAACCAAAAAATAATGTTTAGAACTTTTTGGAAAGGTAAACATTTTATAATCCCTAGCGAGATTCGAACTCATGACATACAGATCTGCAGTGAATCCCCTAACCCACTACGCTACGCTGTTAGTTGACAATTAGATTAAAGAAACTATTTATAAAATTACAATAATTCAAAAAAGTAAAATTTAACTATTATTTTGATTTTTTTTACAATTCTGTCCGTTTCTAGATCTCCTGTTTTCGTTGAGTGGTGGTTTGTAGTATTACAGAAATTGCTACGATCAAAGATTCACCCGTCGAAACTTGAACATTTACTTCGGTTTTACGCCAGTTGTGCTGAATGATCTTGATCTTGCCTGGTGATAATCTTAGTTATAATATTCCGTTCTAATACTTAAAAAATCTTTATCATTCCAACAAGCCATTCAATAGATGTAAGTAAACAGTTAACACTACGAATCGATTTTGTAATGTATAGTCCAATACATTTAATCCATGACGATTTTAATATTTAATCATACAGCTGCTGAAAATTATATAAATAAAAGTAATAAGGAATGATTCTTTGAATATTATGAGGTGATCAAATACGGTCGGGCATGATCAAATTTATCATAAAGCCCTTTGGGATTTATTTGAGTTGATCACCTCATTATAATACTCAAAGAATAATTCATTTTCCTTAAACATGAGAACACCAATGGTATCTCTTTCATAATACATTTTTATAGTATAGTCGGTATTCAATGACATCTTGGTTTATTCAAGATTAGACTGTATGTCGGTTATACGGTAGCGTAAATAACAATAACAATGATAGAACGAAATAAATAAATAAATTTCAAGACATTTAAATGGAGGCCATATTTTTTCATTACATTTTAAAAGACCTTAGATGTATTCTATCGAACTTCTTGAATGTAAATAATGTTAACCATTAAGAAAAAAACAAGTAATGTTACTAGAATATCTGATAATAATTGCGATAAGGTTCCTCATTTTAAAAACAACTCTTCTTCATTTTAAGTTTCGTCCTGTCTTCTGCTGCCTAAATAGTTCCAAATTGGTACAGAGTAAAGGTGTTTCAATTTTATTTTTTGAAATATATCTCTTGCAATTTAAACCTTAAGCGTTCAAATCACTCAATCAAAGAAATTATTTACCATTGAAGAAGACCAAAACGTTATAACAAGAGTTATTTAAATTTGAAAAAAGAGATGCAGATATTTTAAACATTTAAAATTCAGGCAATGGTATCTGTTTATAAAAGAAATAATTTGTAGCTTGAGATTTTAGTGTCTAGTACACTGCAAAAGAATCGAAACAAAAAGAAATAACTTGGACAGTATGAATACAAATATGGCGGTTACAAAAAACACTGATATTGGTTTTGTTAGTTTTTATTTTTATATAATCATGTTGGCGCTTGGTACAAAAATGTAACCCACTATCATAAAAAAGGTTTGAATGATAACCATTAGAGTTATGGATACTTTTAGTACACATAATGAAAGGCATATGAAAATCAGAGGTAAGACGCAAAACTTATGCACTTGTATTTTTATACCCAGTTAATGCTCTATCATAGAGCAATGTTAAACATAATTAGGGCGGTATTGTCTTCCTTCATTTATTTTTAAAGACATCGTTACTTTATATTTAATATTAATTTATATGAAATTTTTATAACCCTACCTTTTTGACAGATTACTTTTCAATACTGATTATTAACGTATCATTAGTGGATTGACATCAAATTACACGCTTTCCTGCCTATCAACGACCCTCTGTCACTTTGTTTTTTTTATTTAGTAAACAAGCAAAAACCAGGGTAGATGAAAGTCCTGTTGAGTAAACGCAATTAACTTTAACATAAAACTGAATAAAATATGCATTTTAGTTTAAAGAAAATTCTAAACGATGGGCCACATTGCTGTCTATGTGACCGTGGTATGAGGATATGTGGTTTAAAAAGTAATATCGCTAAACGTAGCCTTTTATTTTTTAAGGATAAGATTTTTAAACATTTTTGCTATATATTTTTATTTTGAACATTGATTTGCAGGGCTCCAGTATAAGTCTGGGGGTCAGGGTATGAACAATTTAAATCTACACTATCTGTCTTGCATAGTAATCTCACAAATTGTAGCATTGTAGTTTTATACATTTTCCCCTTTTTTTCAATGTTGAACTTTGAACCCCTCTTAGGACCCAAATATTTGTTTGGGGTCATTTGAAAAAATTAGAATCTACACTATCTGAGGAAGCTTGTATAGTAATATCAAAACTTGTAGCATTGCATTTCTTTAAACAAAAATTCATAACATTTTCCCTACATATTGCTTTGTTATACTTTGAATTCCTCTTTGCTCCCCAGAGTTGGTCTGGATGTCAGGGTTTTAACTTATAATATAAAATCTACAGTTTCTGACGCATTAATGCTTGCATATTAATATTACACTGTATTTCTTGAGAACATTTTATTCTTAATTTCTCTCTATATATTTCTATGTTTAGTGATAACCAACCTTTTAAATAGGGTTTCGCCCTTCATTTTAACAATTAAGATTACCGTTTTCTTCGGGGTGCTTTGTACCAAGTTTTGTTGGATTTGGACTAGGCGTTTAAAGAAGTCAAAAATGTGAAAAGTTTACAGACAGACGCACGGACGGACAAGTGATCAAATAAGCTTACTTAAACCCTCGTTTCGGTTGAGCTAAAATGTTATTTTGTAAGCGGACGACGGTCAAACCATAGGACTTAGTAACTCATATGTTCTAAGACATGCTACTTCTTGGCTTTGCATTGACAATTTCAAAACTTTTCACTGTCTTTTGATCTGTGAAATGAGAGTTAAGAAATGACACTATTGGTACTATTTATATTCCAACACGCTGGAAAAATTAAATATATGGAATCGTAACAGTTCATAACGTGTGTACAACATCTTACATTCAGGACTGTATTGTTTTGAATGTTCAATCATTTATATAAGTACATTTTCAATTATAAAAAAATGATGCTTGTTCATACAAGATGTGTTTGCGAAATCCTCAGACAAATATTCGATTGATTAAGGATCGTGTGAATTTTGTCAGCTTCTATATGAATTATAATCGAATTTCTTAAAAGAAATAGAAAAAGAGAGAAAATACTTAATGAATATAAATATTTTTGATGACTTTGCTAAAAACTATGTATGAAAAAATGACAATAACAAATCGTCAACCATCTCAAAAATCCTTAAAACAAAATGCAAATTCAAAGCAGAGCAATACGGACCTCCAAAAAGATAGAGGTAGGATCAGGTGCCTAGGAGGAGTGAGCATCCTCTGCTGACCGGTCACATTCGCCGTGTGCTCTTTGTCGTAATCGGGGAAAAAAACCCCGGAAAAGTCCGTAGACAATTAGGTGATAAATTATGGTCTAACAGTTAGTATGAAAAACGTCAGTCAGCATGCGACCCAGTGGATGATTGTATTTGCTGACAAGGTCGTTGTATCGACCATAGAACTTACGAAAACATGACTTCAAACGAGCCTGTTGATAGTCCTATAATGTCTTTCAAGTTACTCGTAATGCCAAATTTTGGCTGATTAATTATGACGACATATCATTAAGATGACGTTGCAAAGACAGGAATAAAACCATTGCAGTCACCTTACATTTTCCACAGTATATATACATTAATGATTGTATAAAGAAAATTCTACGAAACATGTCTGATTGAATGTATATAGCAGTCGTATTTGCAAAGAACCTTTTATTGAAATTAAATGATTTGTATGTGGTTTTAAAAAACAAAAATAACTTGTTCGAAAAATCATTTGTTGTAAATAATGTCTTCTCTGCAGTTGTTTTCATACTTGAAAAAAATGGCAATAACAAACAGAAAAATATAGTACTAAATTCTTAAATGAGATATGTGATATTACACCTAAAACAACACATGTTACAGCCTGTTATTTACTATCTTTCTATTTATGCCGGTATAACTCGATTCATCAATCAGATAGGCAACACGTTATTTTTGGATCAGAGTGGATGAATTTATTTATCCATTCCTTTCTTAAAAAGTCATGGATAAGTGCACACATTAGAGCAAACAATACCTCAAAATTTACTAAAAACCCATATCTATTCCGTGCAGTACATTTAAACCGAACGTATTGCTTTGAGCTCTTATTTTCACAAAAAGAAATATTTTTTATATGACTTTTTATTCTTCGAACATTACGAGACAGAGTGATTTTTAAATAATTCATAAAATTAAGCTCCAATGAAAGAGCATATTATGCTTTGAAATAGTTGAAATTAAAAACTAACCCATATTCGATACCGTTGAATTCATGCATGTGAATTCGGTTTTATATGTTTGCTAGTTGTGCTGATTCATTATTGCCTAGTGATAATTGTTGTTAAGGTGTGTTTCCAACAACATTTATGAAAACTAAAAATCAACAAGACATTAGAATGTAAAAGCAAATATGAGTCGTTTTGCAATTGTTTAAAGAGGGGTATATATGTGAAGAATTAAGCTGATCTGCAGTTATTGAATGCAAAAATCTATATGTTTAATTTTAATAATAGAATACTCGAATTTTTAATGATTTACAAATATTTTTTGATGTGCCATAAAACAAATAATGCATCTCTATCTACATACAATTTCATGATATTTAAATCTATAAATCTGGAAAATTCTAGTTCCTAATAGAAGTATAAATTACAGAGGGCATTTAAAACATATTAGTTTACTTAAAGTGGACTGTATACCGGGTATAATGGCGTAAGAAATCTTTTTAAAAATGTTAAAAATGATAAAATGAAATTAAAGTTTTTAGAATATTTAAAGGAAGGTAATCTATTTACCCAAAAGATTCTAGATTAAATTTTATCTCTTTAAAAAGTGAAAATGCTCATTCCCTTCATTTTCAGCTAAAGAAAAATGTTGAACATAACAGCGATGAAAATTATGGCACTGTAACAACCGCTAATGATGTTCAGACAATTAATGAGGTCTATAACAAAACAACCTAGTTGATACCGTATAACTGGTTTTTAATGCGGGTGCAAACTACTCTATGCACCATAAAGATAAACATCATGTTGATATTTTTAAATTGACACATGGATTATGGAACCCGATTTGCTGTCACATCGACAGCTTTCTCTTGATTTCTTCTTATTCCTCTATAGAACAAAAATCGAATAAAAAATCCATCTGGTACAAATAACCTCAAATTAGGGACATCAGAAGTGTAAAACTACTTAAATGGCATTTACAAACTACAGAAAAATCTATTCGAATTATAATCCTAATTATTATAATTATTTCTGACCTGTAGCACAACCTTTTACATTCACAATAGTTGTGATGGATAGTTGACCCTCTTAAATCACATATAAAAGCTCAAGGACATGTACAAGGGGTACCTTGATCGTTTCTAATTGCAGCTCTAATAATAAGACTTTCTTTATACCCAGAAATATTACCGGAAGAAATAAATTATGCACAAAAATTTCACAACAATAAATTTTATTTAAGATATGTTATAGTACAAAATGTCGGTCCATGTATTGCAGTGCTTATTAATGACAACAACTTGTCATGTTTTCTTTGTAAACGTAAGTCCAAAGTGTGTTGGTGTTTAAATCAAATGTTTCTAGACGTTGAAAATGGAAACAGAAATCGGAACAGGTACGTTGTAGGCAGATATAACTTTAACTAGTACTCATTATCTGAGTTGAATATCATAAGAACTGACGTTGTAGGTTGTTGAATACCATTTATTGATTTCATAATGTAACAAATCCCTTTAAACTTGTTTTGCCAGTTAAATAGTCATCGTGCCTTTAGTGGATCGTTTACAACTTATATAATTTCAGTTAATTATTTTTATAGAACTAATAGCTAAGCGCATGTAGCCGGAATTACATTACAAACAAAAAAGTAATGTGATACGACCTCTATTTATGGACTTTATTTGATAGTAAATTGTTTGCTATTATCATAATTCTGCCTGTAGTTTGGTAGCAAAAACACTATTCCTTAAACTAGATTCAAGGTGAAAAAAATCGTGGTAGAGTTCAGCTAGGTTATATACCATCTATCTTAATACAAGTTTAAAGGCTGTACGTGTAAGAATTCTCATGTTGTTATCTGGACAATGTTTTTCAAAAAGTGATTGATCTTGAGAGACAAGATAGGCCACGGTCAACACTTTTGGTGGCGTGCACTCCTTCCAAACAATATCTATCTATATGTGTTTAAGTTTGAAGTTTTAATGTCAAAGGGTATTTAGGTTACAGCCCGAACAAAATTTGGAAGAAGAAGACGAAGAAGAAGAAGAAGAAGAAGAAGAAAATATACAAAAACAATATATCTCCCCTTTAAAAGGGGAGACATAATATAAATTTAAAATTTAAATTGAAAACCTAAATTAATTTCGTGCAGTGTATTTGAAATGAGCTCATTGCTTTGAGCATTCATTATCATTAAAAGAGAAAATCCTTTTCCGAATATTCATTCTTATAGTATAACAAATTAGAGTGATTAAAAAAAATTAGTGACAGAAAATTACAAACTTAAGTTTTAAAAAGAAATTACGTTTCGAAACAGAAGAAATCGGAAAATGATAAAGCGCTAGATAAAGGTTGAACGTCTAATTAAGCCAGACAGCCATAAGCTTGATTTAAACACGTCTTTTTTTTGTCAAAAATAAATAAATGAATACATAAATCACACTTATTCAGTTGAGGATAAAGAAGTTTACATACTTTTGGTAATGACCATTGCAACGAAATTTACATATATACTTAAGATTGTATAAAAACTTACGATTGAGTCAATTTCCTTCTTCTTATCTTCTCTCTATCAGCAGCTGGCCCTACTGCAGAAAATTGAAATGATCAAAGATTTATATATTTAAACCTGTGCAATGCTTTCGGTTTCATGCTTTGCCAAATTGTTTGAGAAATATTTGTCTAGCAATATTCTTTAGGTAAGGTATATCATTTTCAGACCGTTAACATCAATACACTTAGCAATTTAAATAAATATGAGTCCACCTTCGGTATCTATATTACATTTACATTCTTTCGCAATTGTGTTAAAAGCAGCACATCATGTGAGATATTTAGCTGTTCTGCAGTTATCGAATGTCACTATCTTTATGTTCCAGTATCATAACAGCCCACTTTCTTTTTTACTATACATATTTTGCAACACGTAGACAAACTGTTTGTTTTGATGTGTAACAAAAACAAAGACATGTTTATCTGTTCTCAATATCATTATATTAAAATAAACAAAAAGAAAAAATCTGGTTCCATATTAGTTTACTTAAGGATGAACTGTACATGGGTATGATAGCATAAACATTCCCCTAGCTGACAAACCGAGAACAATTATTTTATGATATATAACATATACAACAAGCTTATAAATCTATAAATGAATCTCATTAGAATGTCTAGTCATGTAAGTTCATTTAAGTAACTTATTGTACAAACAACTCTTCTGTTCTATTCGTAGGGTCGCCTTAATCATGATTATGATAAAGATATTTCCTCTTCTTCACAAATTGCTGTTCAAGAATCCATACATACATGAAACATTGAATTTTGATAGGACAACATAGGTCTAGCTCTTTCTTATATTTCTTCTTTCAAAGAATTCTTGAACAGAAACATAAGGTTGAAATACAAAGTATATCACTCAGGTTATACTTTAATCCGTTTGATCAGAACCGTTCTACAAATATTACACTACATCATCAGCTTTCTTTCTATCATCTACCATTTTATCACCCTTTGTCAATTCGAAGTCTGTTTGATTTACTTCAATCTGTCTTTTAAATTATTGTTTGGTCTGTCCCCATTTTCCTGTTTCAGCTTTTCAATATCATTCAATTCAAATCAAATCAAATTAAATCAAATTTAGAAATATCTATAATAGTTATCGCAATTTTATAATTCTACAAACTTTGTAATGGAAACATGTGTAAAAAAAAAATAAGCAAAGGCATAGCATTTTCACAAATTGTAATTTTTACATTAGAGTTCTCGTGTTAACAATTATATTTGGGTGTATATCAAGATTCAGTGATGTAAATAACACAACAGTTGCGTTTGGACACTCTGAGCTAGGGATACTCCTGCGCGACATGTGGGTCTTCCAAGTCAGTATAAGTCAGGATTAAAAATGATACGGATAATTTATCACGCATCAATGTTGGCAATAAATATTTATGTTTATCTCGAAACTCTGTGAGTGTTTATTAGATAAAATAAATGCTTACTTTAATACAAATATCGGGAAATTAATAAAGGTCCCCCCCCCCCCGCAAAATTCGAATTATGCTTTAAATTTACAGTAAAAAATTACCAAAAAATATGCCTCGAGCCCCCCCCCCCCCCCCACACACACACTGTTTAATTTTGTTCTGGATCTGCGCATGTATTCTATTTCTAACCCGTAGCAAATAGTAGTGATGGATTGATGACCCCTTTAAATTACAGATAATAGTTCAAAGACATGTACAAGTGATGACTTGATTATTCATTATTGCAGCTCTCACAATAACTAGACTTCCCTTAAGCCCAAAAATAGCTTTGTTTCAACAGTAAAGAAATATATGTTATACAAAACATATTCTCAACAATGAATTTTGTTTTAGCAAACTATTGGTCCATATATTGCAGTGCTTATTAATGACAGCAACATGCCATATATGTTTCGTTAAAATTGGTTCAGATTAGGTAACGTATTTAATGAAGTAGTTTTTAATGAAATGGATACTTCTTTTATAATTTGGAATACGTGCATCAATTGTTCTTGTGACTTTAATACTCAATTTGCAGTTGTATTTGTAATAGCATTATTTAAAACAGATGTTGTAGATTGTTATTTACCAAGTGTTCATTTCAAAATTTAATATATCCACCCAAACTTGTTTTGTCAGTGAGAATGGCATCATGCCCTTGAAAGATCGTTACAACTTAAAATTATTTTAACTTGTCCTATATTTCTTATAAAGAATTAACGGATTAAGACACATATACAGTCAAGTTTACAATAGAGAAATATTTAAAACAATACGATAGAGCTTTATTTTATAGAACTTTACTTTAATTATGAAAAGTTACTATTTGATATTTTCGAATGTAATTTAAGTTTGTTTGATATTTTTAAAATTAAATGCAAGGAAGATAGATTGTTGTACTCTGAATGATGATTGATAATGTAAGACATTTGGAATAATTGTACATGCATGATGCCAGATTTAATTTATGGTGTTTTTTTTCGAATAAAATACAAAGAACAAATATTTTTTCACTGAAATAATTATGTGTAATTAAATTAGTTTACGCGGTAAAATATCACGTTATAAAAATTTTAATAAATGGTGATACTGCTTTTGCTTTGAGTGATTTGAGTAATTTGTTGAGTCGAATATTGCGGAAACTGACATGTTATAAAAAGAAGCGATAATATCAACCTTTCAGATGCAATTTTAGCAAGTATTCGTCTATCCCTAATAAATTTTGTCTTTAGACTTGGAAGAGAGAGAGAGAGAGAGAGAGAGAGAGAGAGAGAGAGAGAGAGAGAGAGAGAGAGAGAGAGAGAGAGAGAGTTTACAAGACTAGCTTGGAAACAAAATAACAAAAGAAGCGTTCATAAGAATTCTGATTTCAGTAGTCCGGTAGAGGGTCACAGCATGATGTATTTGGTTTTGTGCCGCCTTCAGAGGACCTGGTTTATTACGATATATCATATATCTTTTTACTTTTAATTCTTTTCGAAATACCCACACGTCCTGAAAATATTGTTCAGAAAACAAGAAACCGCTGCTTACAAATACATTTTTGGTTCGGCGTATCCGTCAATAAAATGTGCGCTTGTGGTGTTTTAACAGAACTTTGACATAATATTATATTATTATGAAAATTATAAAAAAAAAATCCAAAAATTTAAATTCTTAAGGGAGCTAATTCATTGCTCTCTGTATGCCTATTATCTGACAATAATGATGATTTATTTGTTGGCGTTTGATATAAACTATTAAACTAAATATCTAAATGTATGTAAATAAAGGATTCTACAAAGAATTTTTTTCATGTGAATTGATTTAACCAGTTTATTTTTAAGTGTTTTCCAATATACATGTGTATAGTTGTAGTAGATTTGTCAGGACGGTCCATTAAACGTTTCTATGGTGTTGATTATGTCTTCTTTGCAGTAATTTGTAAGGTATCCAATTAATACATGCACCCGGAAATAGCTTACCAAGACCTAAATTTTTAAATGATATGCAATAGAATAACTGAACACGGCACATACTGTAGTTTATTTTGCTTATTATTAATCTATAATAATAATAGAATTTCATATTTTTAACATGTCTAACAACGGGCTATTTTTGGATTGGATCGTTTGTAAATCGTTGCTTTAAAACCTTCATGGTTTATACACACAATCAAAAACCCTATACTTTAAAATTTAAATGGAAAACCTAGATTCGTTCTGTGCAGTACATTTAAAATGATGTATACTTTAAGTTGCCACTATCACTAAGCGTTTAAATTCATACCAAAATAATCAATCATTAAATAAAGCGAAATAGAATTTTTTTTATAATGTTCAACAAAAAACTCAAAATTTACCTTGAAAGAGTTAAACACCAAAAATATAAAGTGCTAAGAAAAGGTATAAATGCAATTCAAGCCAGAGTTTTGAACATAATTTATCAAAATTTCTCATTTTTTAAAGTTTAAATAATAGAATCTTATCTGCATTGATTTAAAGCAATGAAATGTACAAATAACTATAAAGAGCATACAATTCCGGGTTTTTTTTCCAGTCTTCTATTTTATCTCTGTGGCTGTTGTCAGCTATTGCACAGAAAATCGATATTGATCCGTTTTTGATCCCGCATTTGCCGACTGTGTTATGCTTCGTAAATTTTGTTGAATCATTTTTGCCTAGTGATATTCTGTTATGGGTTTTTGTTTGATAACAGCAATTATATTTTTCGAATTCTTTGAATTTCAAGAAAAGTTCAGCATTTGAAAAAGATATGAGTCTACCTTTGATACCTATATTTAAAAAATCCGGATGATATGATTCCTCTATGGAGTAGCATATCATGTGAAAAATTAAGCTGATCTTCATTTATCGAATGTCACAATCTTTTGTGTTTTAGTATTCCGTATGACTAAGAATATTATATGAAACATTATCAAATTGTTTGTTTTGATTTGTACAAGTGATAAAACAAATACAAGTTTATCTGTTTACAATTTCATGATATCGAAATCTAGTTTCTAATATAGAAGTACAAAGTAAACAGGGTATTCAATGACATATAATTATATATTTACTTAAGAGTATGCCATACAGCGGGTATGATAGCTTAAAACACTCCCAAAGTCGACAATACCAAATTCTTTTTTTTTCATTGGCTTCAGTGTCCGTTTTTTTTTTTTATAAGGCATGATAAATTTCCTGTTTTGCGCTCATCGATGATCTTGATCAGACGATCATTTATATGATATGTATTTGATTTAATGTATCGTGCAAGCATGATTTGGTGGTTTCATTACAAACATAGCTCATTTTTCAAATGGAAAGGAAAGCCATGAATACGTCTAAAAACTAAGTAACTTGACGGAAAAGGAAGGGTGAGTGCAACTGCACTCATTTCTATGTGTTTTGCCAGTTTCTATGTGTTTCTGAAAGGCTGGATCTACACATTGAATTTTATTTCATAATATATCAATATCAACAAGCTCTTAAATCTTTTAAATAAATCTCATGAAAATTTCAGATCACACGAGTGCAATGAAGTACATAGTACTAACAACGCTTCATAGTTTAGAATTTGTCGCATTGTCTTCTTCTGCCTCAATAAACTTTAATCGTAACTTTGATAATAAACATTGTTTTATTTTATACTGAAATTAGGGTATGTATATATATCCTGACATATTTTATTATGATGTAATTTGTATAAACTGTTTCTCTGGTTACTAATTGAATTGTCCCCCTTGGACACTGTCACCTGACGATAGGGGGTATAATGTTTCATTACGAGTAAAGTAAACACATAGTTATGTAACGTCAAGTGGCTCTGCCATTGGTTAGAATGTGTACACCCCTTTGACTTTGCACTTCCTCTTCTTTGAGATTGTAGAAATTATATGATGTGTTTGCGAGGATATAGAAAACGTTTCCATGGGGGTCCGAGGGAAATGTTTTCCAGGCCTATTTTCAGTAAATTTACGATGGGAATTTAGTTAGTTGGAATTTTTCAAGGGGGAAGGGTACGGACCCCCCACCCCTTCCAAATCATCGTATGCATCTACTTCCCAATTACTACGCAAGAAAGTTCATTATAGATTAATGCATATTTAAGGCACTTAAAGTAGCGCTAAACACCGTGGAAATAAGTTTTTTAAAGATATTTGCTCAAACACACAAGGTAATGGAATAATTCTTTATAGAAGTTTGACATACATGTATATAATGTGCGCTCTAAACAGAAATTTGAAGCAGTATAATTATTATTATTATAATTCAAAAATCACAGGGGATGTTCATAAGGGAGTCGATAAATTGTCTACTGTATGCCTATATTTGTCATTTGCTTATTTTGTGTCTTTTGGCACAAATTATAATAAAACATATTAATATATAGAAAATATTACGAAGAAGATTTTGAAGTACGATTGAATTTATGTGATATCTGCACAATAGCTTTGGTTCAAATCAACTGATTTTAACAATTTATGTTTAACTGTTTGTAAACTTTCCAGAATAGGTGTTTGTTGATATGGCAGGACGGTCCATTAAACGTTTTTATGGTGTTATCATGTCTTCTTTGCTGTAGTTTGTAAACTATCGAATTATTACATGCACCCGAAAATATAACTTAACAAGAACTCAATATTTACTGAATACAGCACATATTAATGCTTGTCTTGCTTATCATTGATTTATAAGAATAGAACTTCATATTTTTAACATGTCTAACAACGGGCTATTTTTGGATTGGATCGTTTGCAAATTTCATCGGCATATATTGCTTTAAAATTTTTATGGTCAACACACACAAAAATCCTATACTTTAAACTTTAAATGGAACACTGTGCCGGATAATTATGCCAGTGCCAAGGTGGCATTTTTGCACCCCTCTAAGCTGCATATATTGAAAAATTCAAATATGCCATATGATAGACCATTGTTTAAAGAGATTATAACAACCTTTGTTATCATTGTATCTCACCTGTCAGGTGAGATATTTACCTTTCAAGAATAAATTCCTACAGGAAAAACACTATTCCTATTGGAAATTAGAAATTTCCTATTGGAATACAAGAACTTCCTGTATGAATTTCAATTTCGATAGGATTTGATAAAACCCGATAGGAAATCTTAATTCCCTATAGGAACACTGCCTGTCTGAATCAAATTCCTACAGAAAATACCTTTCTCCTATAGGAAATATAATTTCTATGGGTTTTTTTTTAAAGAAAATCCTATAGGATTGTCAATATTTCCGGTAGGAGAATCATTTTTCCTATGGGAATTATCATTTTCCCATGGGATATTTATTTTCAAAGGTAAATATCTCACCTGTCAGGTGAAACACGCTAAAAATAAAAGTGGTTATGTACTTTCTAAACAATGGTCTATCAGTTGGTAGATATGGATTTTTCCGAAACTGCATCTTAAGCGGGTGCAAAAATGCCACCTTGGCAATGGCATAAATATCCGGCACAGTGTTATGGAAAATCTAGATCAATTTTGTTCTGTGCAGTACATTTAAAATGCATGTATTCTCTTAGCTGCCATTATAACCAAACGAGAAAAATTCATATTCGAATAATCAATCTTCAAACAAATCGAAATAGAAATATTTTTTTAATGTTCAATAGACAACTCAAAATTTCTCTCGGAAAAATAAACATACCTTGAAAGAGTCTAACATAAAAAAAATGATAAAGTGCAAGGAAAATGTATAAAGGCAATTCAAGCCAAATAGTCATAGGACTGACTTGAACATAATTTCTCGAAAAAATAAAATATTTAATTTTGGGGGTTTTTTTTGTATAAATAATAAAAACTTATCTGGCATTTATTCAAAGCATTAAAATGTACAAATGATTATAAAGAGTTTACATTTCCGTTTGTTTCCGTCTTCTTTCTATTTTGTTAATGTGGCGAATGTCAGCTATTGCGCAGAAAAAAATATTGACTCGTTAGAACTTGTGCATTTGACGACTGTCTTATGCTTCGGTTGTGTTAAATCATTTTGCCTAGTGACGATCTGTTATGGTTTTTTGTTTGATATTAACAACAATGTACTTGAAATTTAAAGCAAATTTTAACATTTAAAGGATATATAGAATGGCAGTCAATTTGTTTTTATATTCTGGAGATAGTTTGGAAAACCCCGATTTCTCACCTGAGCGATTTTTAATTTTAATCAAGCCAGTTTGGCGCAAGATGAACTGAGATATCACAAGGTCAACGTCGCTGTAAAAGATACAAGAAAATCGTATGAAAACTTTTTCTTGCATTTTCCTATTGTCTTTTACGTTAGAATGTAAGTAATAAATTATGTTGGATTTATGTATTTATCATTATTAACATAAAATCATCAGTTTAGATTAAAATAAATATATATTCATATAGATGTAATATTTACTGTAGGAACTTATTTGTCGAAGCGGGGCGTGCACCGATTTTTCAATCGGGCGATTTCATTCATCTTGAAAAGGGTATAATTTGCGTGTCTTGCTAAATGTACACTAATTAATTTTTATTAGTGTGTATGTTAATTTGTTCGATATTCCTTCTAAAAATATTCGATCAAAAGTATCATCGTTGGTCCACAACAAATAGACGTAGAAAAATCGTTTAAAAGAATTGACGGGTCTACGACTAACTCTGTTATCATAACCTTTAAACTCCCATCAACTTGATTGTGAAAAATCATTAACCAGCTGGCAACTTACCGAGGTTTTTTTTTTTTTTTTTTTTACATATTAGCTTGATGACTTTTCCGATCCGTCGACTTTCGGTATGTTCAACGCACAATGTTGAGAGTCAATCTATTTGCATTCGGTTAAAGGAAGTAAAAGCATTATCAAGTTCCTTTTTTTATGATTATGTAATGTAAAACATCCAATTTTCATGGGGGGTTTTTCACGAGAAAAATATTACAGCATATATGAGCTTTGTCTCGGATATGCGAGTTTATATCAAGTAGTCGCATACTTTTATATTTAATTCCGGGAAAATATGGTTCATTCACTTTATCCGGAAATAGTGAAATCATACAAGTTGATTTCTCAAGTAAAATCATTTGCATCCTTCCTTCTAAATTTTCCTTCGCATGGTAAGGTCGAAAAAATTTAGCTCTCATAAATTCTAAAAAATTTCAATTCAAAAGCCCGCCCACCCTCCCCCGATATTTCGAGCGTATTCTGCTGTTAGTTTTAATTTTATTTTGCAGCGATGGATTGGATCATTCCTGTCGTCATCAACCTCGTCGCGGTGATGTGGGTGCCCCCTGTTGAGCGTATATCGTCGCACCTCAACGCAAATGGAGGAGTGCCCTTAATTATTTGTTTGCACAACATTCAACTTGGACATATTTACCTTTATATTGACTTTATTATCTTTAATTATTTCATAATTTTTGCATAGTTTGCATAATTATCTTAATTGTTTTCTATGACGTTCACGCATTTGCGTTTACCCAGTGCGTGATTTGCCATATTTGGGCCGTCATTTATCTGCTATTTGTTATTTCATATCTGGGGGCAGCCCGTTGGTAGCCCCCGCAATTATCACCGCGGCCTAAAGCGCCACAAATAAATAATAATGGTCAGTACTTCAGAGTTTGTGTCTTTTTGCGACAATCTGAGATAAACCGATATTTGATATAAGTTTTACATTAAAAAGACTTATAGAGCGAACAAAATGATTACAGTATCAATTTCGCTCCTTACATGAAGCTTAATGTTACAGAATTTGTCATTGTATTATATACCTGCTAAAAGTTAAGTTTTGCAAAAGCCTACGACCGTGAAATTTCGTGATGTTATAAATTTATTAATTTTTAGTATGGACATTTAACGAAATCATCAAATTAGTGTTCAAGATAGGATATCATTATCAAACTTGAAGTTTATTGAAATGAAGTGGCAATGTACCCAGAATAAATGCAATAAAAAAGAAAAAAAGATAAATTCTTTGTTAGATTAAATCGGCAGTGGCCGCTTAATAGTGAGATAACGGAGGCATCAATATAAAGCTTTAACTGGCATCCCTAAAATTAAAAGAGATTAACTCAAAATATTAGAACATTTTACCATGACCATTGAGCCTACTGATAAACCCCAAAGCCACGTAACTATGTTGGACATAGTCTGTGTTGCCAGTCTGTGTTGCCAGTAGAATGCCCAAATAAAATTGTGTTTTAGATAACGATTAAGTGATAATTACAATATAAAACCTTATTGTGAGAATCATGCTAAGTTTACGGCATTGATCAACATTACAGATATTTTAGACATAAGAATCGCTGGGTATATGAGTGCAACTGAGTTGACAAATACTCATAATTACAATTCAGCCACACTAAATGCACAGCGAAGGAACGGAAGTGTACATTTTTGTGTAACGCTATTTTAAAAAGAAAGTAAAATTATAAAACACATAGATCTGTGAAAAGCCTAAAACGATTTCTGCATATTTTAATACAAACGAGAGATCTTTGAATGTATATAGCATCTCAAACAATATAATAAAGGTTCCTACATAGTATGGTTTGGGTTAAAGTGATCGATTTGTTCTCTCTTGTGATCATTAGAATGAATCTTATTTAATTTTAAGCCAAAAATACGTCTTAACTGATTATCATTTTTTTTTGTTTTTCCCAAATACGTATACTCCTTTTCTCATTCCATGTTAACAGCTAAACTTAATCTATTATAGTTCTCAAATAGTTCTCAAATCAACGTTGAAGCAAAACAAGTTTTTATCTAATATTTTATCAGTTATCTAATTCGAAAAGCAATAAATTAATTTTCACTTCCATTAATTCACTGATAAAAAAGAAATTTTGTCTACAAATAATACGGAACACAAAATTTAAAATTATAATTTTGATTATCTTCGTAGATTTCCCTACGTGGACTATTTGATTTATATTCGGTAAAACTGTAGAGCTACACATTTTAGTAGCATATTGATTTAATTTTAGATGCTGAAAAATTAATTTATCCAACTTTTAGAATTATAAAACAAAGTTAGATGCATTTAAGGAGGCTAGGTGGTCCACAAACTAACCATCAGATCTACCTTAAACCTTTTAATATGACTTTTTAAGGAATAATCTATTATACAGAAAGAAAAATTCCATACAATTTAGCTTTGATATTTTCCTATATCTTTATACAGAGCACCTCTTCTCAGGAAGATTAAAATAGCCTAATATGGCCATGCCATAGAGCCCTATCAAAAGAAAAAAAAACCCTAGCTTTATTAAGACTTATATTAAGGAAAGTCAAAGAACGAAAAGTATTTTTCAGAACCTTGTTTTATCTTTATCTAAATGTTTATCTGCATACAATGTACATGTATTGTACATATAATCTAATGGAATAAGAATCTACTAATTACATGTATAAAAATAGAAATGCATTCATGCCATCTTCGTGAACCAAACCATTATAGGTTTGAATGCTTTCAGAAGACTTCGAGCGGAGAAAAGTGCCATTTTTGTCTGTATAAATGAAAACTTTGTATATCACATCATTCCCTGGTTCTTTGATAATTCCAGAGATGACTTCATCATACGGAGGCAGTTTGAAACGAGAGAATACATATGCAACAGAGTTTGTATCAAAAGAATTAGTTATTGATACATTTATTTTATCTGTCATACAACGTCTTATTAATTCTAAAACGGTACTTTTTCCACAGAAATTAGCACCTACAAAAATATTTAAAGCATTACAATCCAAGATCACTTCTTTATTTGCATGACATCTTTGTTTTTCAATTGCCTTTGCTTTTGCAGAAGTTGCTTCTTTATGCAAATTTGCTTTACTTTGTTCTACCTTAGAAGATGTATGAAAATTAATAACAGCCTTGTCTTTAAAATGAACAAAATTCTCCAGAGTTATTGTTTTCAGCATCGAAATAAAATGAAATTTTATGAGGTATTTTCCTCAAGTGATGACTAATAAACCGACAAAATAACTTACTTTCTTTTTTAATGCTAAAAAGAATAAAGTTTAATTTCGAACTCATTATGAGTTTTAGAGCTAAGTTTTAGCTTTTAAAGATATTCAGGAATAGAATAAGGTGTGTACTTTAGTAATTAATTGTGTCCGTAATATCATACATGTACCTAACTAAATAATAGATGTAGCATATTTTTTAACCGGGTTTTCCAAAGGAAAAATCCGGTTATCGAAATGGTGAAAATGACGGGCGGGTTGTCGGTCGGGCCGACATCTGCCAAAAGGGTACCCCTATGATACGGATAACTCCACCGACAATTTTCAAGAAAGAAAGCTGTTCTTTTTCGGATCAATTGTTCATAAATCAGAGATGTGCATATTACTTGAATTTTGATTTTTGATAATTGATGAAAAAAAATACCAGATAACTCCTCCTACAGTTTTCAAGGAAGTTGTTGCTTTACAGATCAATATTGCATATAGGCTACCAAATTTCTCTGGATAGTTAGTGTTTCACAATTCAGGTTAACAAATGAATTATGGATACTGTTTGAAAGAAAATCCGGTTTGCTGTCACATTGATAGCTTTTTTCTTGTTTTGCTTTATACTGATTCAGTAATATTTAGGTATATAGTTAGCTTGTAATGCATTCTGTCGTTAAAAAGCTTGATTGTTTCTTTTATATATCAAAATTATTCACTTTTTCTTCAAATGTTCATAGACAAGTAAAATAATCAGGTACACTCTACATAATATTATATAGATTAAATCAGAATGTGATAGATCAGTTTTTAAAAGATAAGACCCAACTGGGTTATGTGGATTTTTGAAAATCAAATCTTTAAAATAGAGAGACTTGCTTTATAGTTGAAAAGTTAAGAAAAACATGAACAGTACTAGGTAATGTGCAATATTTGGTAATTAGAAGAAACTCACCGTTTCAACTTCAAAAGCATCCAATGATATAAGAAAATCAGACATACCGGTATTCTCTCAAACATTAATTACCTAGGAATATCTCAATGAAATATTAAATTACCTTTTATTTTAAAAGATGCTTATAATTCCGTCTAAGTCCGTCTTCTTCCTATTCTCTGTCTGAAACTGTTGGCAGTCACCCAGAAAATCAATACGAAAAAAAAGATTGATCTGTCTAGACTTGTGTGTGTGTGTTTGATGCTGATGCTATGTTTGCTATCTTATTATATCACTTAGTAGTTGCCAATCATTTGTGATCTGCGTTGTTCATTGTAAACCAATGTCTTAAAAGATACACATCTTTGGAAGATAAGCACTGAATATTTACTAACGCAGAAATTTCTGGAATACAGCATATTAAGGGTTAGATGTTTGATCCGCGCGCATACTCACTACACAGACATTAAGAGAGTATGCTAGAGAATCAAGCATCAATTAATAATTAGATTAGTAAAGCCTTTGATGAAGATGACAATGTTGCATTCCATGTTTAAATAAGGGGATGACGTTTAATGTATTGATAAAATGCATGAGGATGATGTCAGCAGACTTTACCGCTGCCTTGGAAGTTTATTGATTAAACGCACAGCAGTTAAAGCTCAATACTGATGCTGTAACATAAATCAATAAAAATAGATGAACGTGTTTTCCCCACTAATAATTAACAGTTGAATTTGTTTACTACATAAATCGTTTTTCACGTTCAGTGGATTAAATAAAATGTTTGACATTAAGATAAATTCACTTAGCCTTTCAAATTGATAAGCCAAATACATGTAGCTATGAAATGATAACTAAATATATTCTCTCTCTCTCTCTCTCAATCTGACGAAAGCCCAGACCTCTACTACGCTATAGCGTGTGTACGAAGTTTATGTCTCTCTCTCTCTCTCTCTCTCTCTCTCTCTCTCTCTCTCTCTCTCTCTCTCTCTCTCTCTCTCTCTCTCTGTCTTTTTCATTGTGTATGATATTTCTTTCCCTGTCTCTCTTTTCCTCTCTCGAAATCGATGCTTCGATTGTATGTGTGATAAGTCGTCCATATCTTATATATGTTGAAACAAATCGTCCTGAAAAATTTTGTCCACTTCAAAGACAAGACCGTTATAGCGTTTGATACTTCTCGAAGCTACAACTCAACTTCAGAGGCGGGTTCAAATAAAAACCCTCTGGGTTCCAATGGTCTGCATATTTTTGTAGGAGCTAATTACTGTGGAAAAAGTACAGTGTTGGAGTTAATAAGAAGACGTGTGACGGAGGAAATAAATGCATTAGTAACGCGATCATTCAATAACGATTCGATTGCATATGCATTATGCCAGTTCAGTTTGTTTTCTTACGGCAAAATTAGTTCAGGAATCATAAAAGAACCTGGAAGTGATGTAGTGAAAAAAAATTTTATTCACACGGACAAAGATGGAACCCTTCTCCGCTTGAGGTCGTCGGACAGCAGTATAACCTATAATGCTTTGGTCCAGGCAACTGGCGATATGCATAAAATTAATTTGCTTATCAAAAACCCCACTGACAAAAGTGCAAGACAACTTCTGTATATAATAAAAGAGGAAAGCCAAACGGTCAATTTTCTTTCACAAAATAAAGTTGTCCGTTGTGTAACTTGTCTCTTAGATGCGATAAAACTTCCAAAGAAAAAATATTTCTGATACCTGGTGAACCTAGCTGGAAAACTATCGAAGAAAAATGTATTGCTATTTTTCCTCTGAGAGGTATTGGAAGCGTACAGTTGACAAGAAGTGAAAGAATCAAGAAGAAACACAAGGAATACAATTAACATGTGGCATGTAAACGTGCAGAAGTTGTTTCAACATTGTTGTCGGAGAGGAATAAAAGACTTATAAATAAAGATGAGGAAAAGGTTAATTCTCGATTTATAACACACCCAGAAATATTTGAAATATTTGAATTTAAAGAAAAAGAATGGCGTATTGTTGTTCAACACGTGTGGACAGAATTTCCTTTGTTAAAGTTATCAGAAGGAATATTGGAGGCTAAACTGACGTGTTTACTTCTAGCACACAAAGACATAGAATCTCTCTGTCTGGAGGATCCTGACAGAGGGATGCATCCACAAATGATTGAAAGGTTAAAGAAAGTTTTGTACAGAGAAGCATATAACAAGACATTAATTGTTGTGACGCATAGTCTCTATTTTATTGACACAACTACTGTCGATAAAACGCATGTTTTTTTTTCGTAAGAAAACAGTAACCAATAGTTACAGATGTTCTGTAAAAATGCTGAGTAAAAATGCTGTGAAAAATAAGGAACTCTCCAAACTGTCAGACAATGAAACACTGAGGACGTTGTTGTTTGCAACCAAAGTTTTGTTGGTAGAAGGGCCAACTGACAGGGAGGTTGTGCGAGGTATTTTAACCCAATACAAATACAATATGTTAGAAAGAAGAGTGGACGAACTGAATGAGATAAATAACGATATAACCACATATCAAATTATTCCCGTCCGTGGCTGTGAAAATACAAAGAAAGTACAATCATTTTGCAAATTTATCAATCTTCCGAGTTTGTGATTATGGGATCTTGACAAACTTGTGAAATTTGATAAAGCAACAGGTCAAATTGTGGAGATAAGTAAGGATTGTAAAACGATATTATAAAAAAAATACTGTAAAGAAGGGAAAAACTTCCAAAACTCACTTCATTGGTCAACTCCAATGATTTTGAGATAATTTCAAAGAGGCTGAACGAGATAATTCATTTGGAAACATAGTGCCATAGAAGATGCAATAATAGAAATTGCAAAACATTGCAAAAAAAAAAGCAAAACCTTTTAATCTCAGTGCTTTGACTCCAAAAGAACTAAAGAAAAAAAATGAAGGGAAGACTTCAAGAAAAGGAACGAAAAACTTTTTATGATCACTAACGGAACTTGCGGAAATACAAAGATTTATCAAATTTATAGAGGAAAAGGAAGAAAACAGAAGAGAGATAGACAATGAAATAGAAATCATTAACCGAAAAAAAAACTTAATACAATTATGATTGATAGGAAATTCAGTGCTTTTGACACTATAAAACTTCTACCCGCTTTTGTTATTATACCCGCACTTTCTAAAGAAAGTTCGGGTATATTGTTGTTACCCTGTTCCGTCCGTCCGTCCGTCTGTCACGTTTTACTTTCTCAAACTGCTCTTACATCTTATAAACCTGCAAACTGAACTCTTGGAGTATGATTTGGGGTGTCATGTTGTTTTGTAAAAAGGTTTCAAATATTCTCTGGTAGTCCTGGGGGTCAAATAATTGGTAAAAAATGACGTTTTTGACAAAAAACCTTCTTCCTCGAATTCCTTTCACATTTTCAACAGTAGACAACTCATCTCTTGAAATATGTTTTGGGGTGTCTTATAGATGCGCAATAAGGTTTCGGAAATTTCAATTTTGTCCTGGGGGTCATTAAATGGCTGAAAAATTACTTTTTGTTTTTTTTTTTACAAAAAGTCTGGTTTCAAAAAACGTCAATTTCTTTTTGGAGTAGCCTAATGATCTAATAGGATATGCTTAGGGTGTCATGTTGACGTGTAATCATGTTTCAGAATTTTTGTTTTTATCACGGGGGTCTGTGGGCATCAAAAAATGACGTTTTTTGCAAAAAAATATGGTTCCCAGAACTCCTCTTAAAATTTATTTTGGGAGGGTGGGGTGGGGTTAGGGTGACCTTCAGATGCCATGACCTTCTAATACCACAAAAAGATTTGCCTTGACATGGTCATGATTCAAGAACAAAAATATATATGGTTTAGGAGCGGGGATTTCGATGATTTTGAGGATATTTTAAAAATATTCGACTATTCATGTTTTCATGGGGCAGGTGGGTGGGGAGATTCAGAGTCTCTTCTCACATTTTTACAGTAGTGAAATCATTTCTTGATTGTTTTTTTTTTGTATGATGTCAGATGTACATAAAGAGATTTTGGGAATTGTATTTTAATCTTAAAGAGAAACAAAATGCTATACATAATTGTGGAAATTATAAAGTCAGTCAACAAAAACCTTGCTGTAAAAAACAAAGCAGGGTCATCATTGGGCTAGGGCTAGGAATTACACTACATATGAATAAGATAGGTTACTTGATTAGTTCTAACTCTGGAAAGTCACTGGGCATCTCAAAGGGGGTATAACCTATATACATGTACCAATTGATGTGCAATGACACAAGGAGGAAGAATGAATATGGTCTAGGGTGGAGATCTCAACAGTTATTGAAATGTATTATAATTTCCTATTTCAGAGGAGGGGGGGGGGGTGGTTGTTTAAAAACAACTCCAGGGGGTGGGGGAATAATCCAAGGGGCAGGGGCCAATTTGTCTTAAATGTATAAAATGTATCTTGACAGGATCAACAGAATTGGAGAGAATGATCACTATAGGTCATCTGCAGAGTGGGGCCCTAAATAGTTACAAAATCAATCTATTGATGATATTTTATACATGTATTTAGAAATGTCTTTATTTTCAAAATGATTAACAAATTAATCAGTCAAAATGAGTTATAAATAACCGATTGGCAATTCTGCAATTGATTACATGATCCCTAGTATAATATCACATGTATTTTTTTTATATATATAATTATACATGTATGTTAACAATCAGGATTTAAATGCACAAATTTTCATGAGTCATAAATCTTGACATACCACATATCTCTTGACAAAAAAGAATAAGCAATTTAAAATAAAAGAAAATTAGTCATTAACTCTTTTTCTATTACTGGTGTATGATGATGGGGTAGGGGGTATAATGGAAAAAAAAGTTGCAGCCTGCCTTCATTCTCACAAGAAATGTATATCCAATCCACACATCCTGGGGATGGGGAATGGTTAGGGCCCCTTCCCCTTCCTCCCTATTATAACTCATATAAACATGATATTTAATACCCAAATTTAATACAAAATAGGGCAATATGGAGTCAACTCAATAGTGTAAGTCTGACAAATGAAAAAAAAAATTCTGCAATTAAAATGACAGAAACTGTAGATAAGCTTATTTAAATAAAGATGATGATACAGTATGCTGGCAATGGAAGATCACATTTAAGAAAGTGAAAGTAAAACTTAACTGTTTTGTATACCGATGTCTCATAATATTGCGCTACTACATGTATTATACTTACCTATATTGGTCAACATCATAATGATAATCCAATTAGCACAATATGAATTCCTTTAGCTGATCACCACAAAAGAAACGTTTATTCATGTTAATTAATCCTATTCTGCATATCGAAAACACACATGCATGTACACCATGTGATATTCATCAAACCAAAGAGCTGGATAAAACTAGTACCCGCTAATGCAACCTGTACACCTGTGTTGTGTACGTAACTTCAGACAAAGATCATTTAATTGTAACACATTGCATGTATTTTCATAACTTTATTCTTTAAAACCCCTTGCACAATTTTATTAGATAATTAACCATGTAAAGCACAATTTTCAGCTTTAAGGTGGTATGGGATACCCACATATTGTGATGTACTCCTTATTGAACGAAACATTAAATAAAGTGTATAAAATATAATATTTTTCCCCAAAATAATGTTACCTAACAGTTAGGCCTAAGAAAAAAAATTGTGTTTAGGGAAACACTGATGAAAAAAATAGGTTAGGTAGGTAGGAATTTTTTTTAATTTTATCATATTTTTTTCTGCATGAGGGCACAAATACGAATATAAAATCCTAAGAATGTTTGTTTGTGTCATATTTAAAAACGGATTTTTAATGAAAATAATATGAAGATCACAAACAGATGCAAACAGTTCAAACCCAAATTGTACATAAAGGCAATATGAAAATTATTGGATGTGAACTCATCATTTATGAAAATTATAATTTTTAAAAAGGACCGGAAATTGCATGTGGCCTTCTTTTTGACTAAAACTGGTACAAGAGAGTGTTATTTAGAGGCTAACACTTGGTGCGGGTATTACTGTCTAATGACAGCATCTAGTTATATTAATGGTTTTTTTGCATTTTGTGTCATTTTTAGTGTGTTTATCTTATCTAGGCCGACACGCAAAAGCACTCATATCGTACAAACTATTTAGATAGGGATATCTTTGCGCTGGTTTACTCATTTATGTGGTTGTTTTTTTTAATGGTATGCATGTACAAGTTTATTGTATGTAACTGATAAAACTAATTTAAAACAATATCGAGTGTTTGTTTAAATGTTTGTTTTACATTTTGTAAAAAAATGTGTATAAAATGACCATATATAACAATATCTCTTTTAAGTAAAAATTAATGTATTTGTTGTTCTCATGAACTAAAAATTAAACTGCAAACTTTTAGTAAAACCTAAAATTAGTACGGTTTGACACTTGCTCGGACTATTCACTGCTGATTAGAATTTTTAGGGTTTAATGTGACAAAAATACTGCATCAATGTGTGTAGTATCTTTTAAACAAATGCTAATTGCACACCTAATATTTATCAAATAAAACAGCCGAGCAAAGGACCAAGCCCAGAGAGTATGAAAATATTTTTTTTTCAATCTAATGAAAGTTGGTTTGAATAGATAGTGATGATAAGGATTGGGCACATGTATGCATAAGATACAGTGAATAAGGATAAACCAGTAAATATCTACATTTTCTCTGTCTGTGATAACACTACGTATCGATTTTGAACTATACAGTCCAGTAAATTCAAATGACGTATACTTGGGGCGAGGCGGGGTTTTCTTATTTATATTCAAATATTTAATCGTACAATTGCTGAAAATTATATAAATATAGGTAGTAAGGAATCATTCTTTGAATATTATGAGATTATAATTTGTGATAAATTTGGCCGGGGTGTGATCAAATCTATCGTAAAGCCCTTCGGGCTTTATTGGATTTGATCACGCCCCGACCAAAATTATCACCTCATAATAATCAAAAAATGATTCCTTATTCCTTAAATACAAAAATTAAAGCACACAATGTATAATTATGATTGTACGCTGAAAAATAGATTTTCATTAACTTTAAGAACAATGGAGTCATCTCCCCATAGCAAAACATGGATGTCTACAATGTGTAAATTATCTATTAAAATAGAACTAAATAAAATCATTTCTTGGACACTATTTCATAAAGAAAAAACCTGGTTTTCAGGTTGTTTATACAATATTAAACTATATCAAGGTATGATAAACTGCATACCTGATGTAAAACGCCGATTTATTTTTGATTTGGTTGATACATGACGAGAAGAAATGCATGCCGTGAATTAACAACAAATGAAATTTGACGGTCAGTCGTAGAGTTATAAGCAAGATACAGGCTCACAATTCTTTGTCTTTTAAACAAGGCTCAAGTTCTTTTTCAAGCTGATTTGTCTATCTTCTTATTCATTTTAAGCATAAATAAACAGTTCCTAACGTTTGACACATTCATTTTAGGTCTAAAACTGGAATTTTCACTTCAACATTCAAAATGTAAACAAAAGCTTTGTTTAAATGAGACCGATTCTGCTGGTGTAAATAGGCGAAAGTCTATAACTTTCTAAGATAATTGGTTTGTATGAAAAATTATTTGATACTGTAATAGCCGAAAATATGTGACCATGCATCTTTAACAAGTAGTTTAATAAATGAAGTAATTTATATATCATAATGACAAGTGAATGTGTAGTATAATGCAAATCCTTACTAAAACGAACATTGTAAGCATCTGGTCCATTGAGATATAGATTCCCATTGAATATAATACTAACAATTTAAAGGTATCTAGACACGATTTAAGATCAAAATTTTATTTTTTATTTTTTATGTTTAAAATTGTTACCTGTGCATTTTGAATGATTGAACAAAAATTTCAGTGTTAGATGTCAAGTTACAAGCAAGATACCGAGGTAAGAAATCATTGTTATGTACACAAAGCTTGAGTCTTCTATTTGTTTACAAATAATGCTAAGTACATAAATTATCCTTTCTTTTACAAAACTACTCGTGGCAAACATCGAGAGAATCCTTGTCTTTAAGAACAACTGTCAAGTCATCCGCATGTTGTATATTAATGATTTCTTTATCATTTATACTGATTCCCGATATATTTGGTTCGTTTTGATTTTTATGGACAAAATTTCGGCTACAAATAAGTATAATAAAACAGATATTGGACATCCCTGTCTGGTCCCTCTTGTCATACTACATGTTTTAGATAGCCATCCATTATTTTTCATTTAAAATTAAGGGTTTTTATATAATATATCTACTCATTTAAGAAGTTGATCGTCAATATTATTTTTTTTCAGTGATTCAAAAAGAAAGTTCCATTCTGCAGAATCAAAAGCTTTTTAAAATTCAAGAAATAATAATATGCCGTCTTTGTTCTCCGAATTGCAATATTCAAATATATCCAATATTAGTCGAGCATTTTCACCTATGTATCTACCTTTAACATAAGCCATTTGATTTTTATGAATTGTATATGATTATATTTTTGTAATCTTTTAGCTAAAACACAAGCTATGAATTTATAATCCGTATTTGTTAAGCTAATCGGTCTATAATTTTGAATAATTGTTTTTCGCATTTCTTATGTATTAGTGATATCACAGAGAGCCTTTGAGATTCAGACATTTCTTTTTGTTTAAAAATGTCTTTAAATGTGGGGTAGAAAATTGGTCCAATGATGTTCCAAAAACATTGGTAGAATTCACAAGGTATACCATCTAAGCCAGGAGACTTTTCTCCTTTCATTTCAAGTACGGCGTTTTTGCATTCTTCAAAAGTAGGGATATCATCTAACATTAATTTGTCTTTCTCGTTCAACATTGGTACCTCTATATTGTCCAGATAAGTCGAAATCTTTTGATTTATTCGGTTGGAATATTTGTAGTTTTAAACAGATTGGTTTAGTAATTAATAATTTCTCCGATTATTGACTTTATGGTATTTATCAAATCTCCGTTTGGTGTTTTTAATTCTTTGATTATATTAGATGTTTGATTTTGTTTTTCAAGATTTAAAAAATATTTTGTGTTTTTTTCGCCACTTTCTATCTATTTTGTTTTTGATCGTATTTGTGCCCCCTTTATTTTGTCATAAAGCTCAATTAAAGTGGTATAAAGTGCTTTCAGTATACCATAATCAATATTGTTATACTGGCTTCTTTCAATAGTTTATCTCTTTTTCAATTAAGACGATTTTTGTCTCATATTTTTCCGTTTATTTTTTGCATAAATTATTGAAGATTCTTTAACTTTATGTTTAAAAAGTTCCCATTTATCTATTAGATTTTGCACATTATCCACTTCATCAACTAAGTTTGCATATTATCTTTGTATTCCTTGTTTTCTAAATATGAGATATGTAATTTCCAATAATTCGGACCTCTGGAATTTTTAGGGATATTAAAATACATTCTTAAATATCTATGATCTCTCATTCTTGTGCCGCGGGAATGATAACCCGGCAATTTTCTCACTATAATAATACCTACGTGAAAACAGAAATTGTTACCCATAGAGATATAGTATATTCTACTAAAAGATATATCTTGAGCATTACAACATGTGTCACCTTTCAAATCAACATGCTCTCTATCCCAAACATCCATCATATCAAGCTGTTTTAACAAGTTATTAATCAGATAATTTTTACTTTTATTTTATCATTGAATCGACAGTTAAAATCGCCACACATAATTATGTTTCCATTTAAACATTTTTTTGTAATAAATGTATGCACTCTTTAAAAAAATCAACCCTTTTGTCAATATCGTTAGGTGCATATATATTGACAATTGTAAATATTTCACTATTAAACTCAACATTCAATAATATTTTTCTACCATCAATTGATTTTTTGACATTTAGTATTTCGACACTTAAATTCTTCTGAAAAAGTACTGAGACACCTTTACTGTGTGACAATCGCTAAATAAGTGAAAAATTTTCCCATGCCATCCAGCATTGTATTCAAGTTCATTTTTTTCAATAAAATGTGTCTCTTGTACGAAAATACAATGTAATATCACATTGAGATAATTTAAGCCATTCATATAAATGTTGACGTTTTTCATCAGAATTAAGCCTCCTTACATTAACTGAAAGGATGTGTAATCTTTCGATAATATCTATATTCTAGGTAAATAGAATACGATATAATAAGTAGGAATCCAAGTATAAACATACCGGACATCGTAAACAAGAGTTTCAAAATAGTCAGTCCTTGAGAGCATCTATGTTTCTTCGTCATCTCCATCCGTCTCGGATAAGAGGTCAGGTCCGGATGCGGAATCGGAATCCTGCTGATGTGCGCGTATTTCACTGATCATGACCGCTATGCCGCACTGTTTGCTGCTCTGTTTTGAATTCTGCTTCTGTTGTGGACTGCTCCATTGAACACTCTTTTTGCGCTTACGTATTTTTTTTTCGATTTCACTAAGGATTTTACCTAAGAGGTTTTTACCCGGCCATGCTTGTTGCTTGGTATTTTCCGTACCTGTCTTGTTGAGTCCGGTCCCCAGGTGTCATTTTAGTTAGATTCAGCTAGCACCATCGATCTTAGTTTTTCTTGGAACGGCTGAACTTGGAAGCATTTATTTTCGATCACTTTGGTCATGACGGCTTCACTGATCGTTGATCGTGATCTTGTCACCGAGTCGTTTGGCAGAAAAAGCATCATCAGCTGTTTGGATGGTTTTGGCTGCATCGAGGTCGCCACACCGCATTGCCTTAGCATATTGGAAGGCATGCTCTGCCGATTTGTAACAAACCCCGTAGAGATTGATCTCACACGGAAAGAATTGGACTGGTGTGATCTGTGTCCCAGCAGTTGGTGCACAAAAATTCTTTTCATGTTTTGATTGCCCATAGTGAAAGACGAGGCATCTTCGCCCAGCGCAGTGATGCACTCTAGCAAGAGATGTTCCCTGAGGAATGGGTGCTACGTAAACGAAGCGGTTGCCAATCAACACACTTGTTATTCTTTTTGTGACTTAGTGTCTGATTTTTTCATACAGGATTTTGCTTTGAAAATCTTATTTCAGTTTATCAAGAAGTTCGAGCACAGAACTGCCAGACACCGAAAGCGGTAATCCACAGATTCGAATTTTCAGTGTTTTTTTCGTTCGGGTTAGTTTCAAAAAAGGACAGCATGATGTTGTTTTTCTCGCATCCGTTAGAAAGAAGCTTGTCCCTGCTTTCTTTGCCTTTCAGATCAAAACGCCACAAGTTTCTATCTTACTGTAAGCAGTGTAAGGAATTGCCCACTAAGGCCGTAACACTTTCCATAAGATCAAAGTCTGTGATCCGACCTTTGTCTTTGCATAGAATATCCGAATCCTTTAGATATAACGGGTTTATCGTCGGTCCTGAAAGCTTCTCAGCCATGACGGTACTCAACGTCGTACAGGTATATAGCACAGATAATACAGGCGAGTAGATATTCACACGAATTCTCGGATTGTAAACAATCAAAATCAAAAGTCCATCAAAAGTCAAAAAGCAAGAAAAAATAAACATATGTACACAATCAGGAATGTTTCCCGACACATATCCAATGAAAATGAATGATCCAAACTCAATAGATATGCGAAAATTTAAGAAGACAAGGGAGCAGGGTACAACGCATCTACCTTGTCTTGTGTCACGTGACGTTCTCCAAAAAAATAATAATTGGCTCGGTCTACGGTAGACGAAAATGGGGGCCTATTGTTCTAGCACATTCACATAAACCTTGCTTTTCAAAAACTGCTTCTTAATTACTACTTGTAGCGTCACATTCAAATATTGAAAAAAAAATGCTTCACCCAAACGTATAAAATGTTAAAAATAACCATTTAAATGTTTTTTCCCCATAATATCAAAACGAAAAGACGGTAGATTAACGCATTTGTAAAAGAAAATCCTAATCAAAATATAACTTACAAGTGTCGGAGTTAAATATTGCTTAATTCCATATAATCATTTTATCTCTTTATAATGAATGAAATCCTTATTAAAATCTTTACTAAATGAATCACTTTCTATCATTAACAAAGTATACAGAATTTGTCCATTTCATATTACTTTTTCAATTGACATGTTATTATGGATTTAAAACAAAAACAAAAAAACTACAATGAATAAAAAAAAACCAATAGCTATCAAAATACAGACAATGTTAATAAACTTCCCATCACAAATGTTTGGTTTACAAGAGTTTTTGTTGACTGTTTGACAGTTTTCTTTCGCCTCAATAAACGTAATAAATCTGACAATTTCATCGACTTTCAATAATTTAGAATAAAATGATTTCCATTGTTCTTCGGTGAGTCGTTCCTTTAATTTTGTCTTTAGACTTTTGGGAGTTAATGATTCGCAGCCGAATATCCTGGCAATTTCTTTATTCAGCTTCGGCTTTGGCGAACTTAAAATTGCATCCTCTACAGCACCGTGTCTCCATATAAAAGTGTTTTTTTTGGACTCTAAAGACATGGCCGCTTTCAACGAATCGTCATGAGCAATGAACGAAGACAGACTTTCACCGACGTATTTTCTCTTAAAATACTCATGATTACCTATTTTCGAAAACTCGTTAATCAATTTTGTCTTGGACGAATTTTTGCCATCTTTGCACTTCACAATTGTGTCCAGATCCAATAAACACAAGCATGGTAGATGAATGTCCTTGCAGAATAATTGTACCCTTTTTGCATTTTCACAACCGTTAAGACAAATAACTTGATGAGTAGTTATATCCGTATTGAATTCTCCTATCTCGCTCGTTCTATTTGTAAGCTTATCTTTTTTGTACTGTGCAAATATACATTGCACTACTTCTTTGTCAATTTGTCCTTCTACTATCAAAACTTTTGTTGCGAACAACAAATTTTTGATTGTTTCAATGTCGGACACTTTTGAGAGCTCTTGACAACTTACTTTTTTAATAGAACAAATGTTAGTTGTATGTTTTCTTATTGAAACCAAACTTTGAATTTTTTCAATGTTTGGCACTTTTGAAAGTTCCGGAAAACTTCTAGCTTTTTTAAGAGAAAATATATTAGAATCTGTTTGTGGTTTTCTTCCGGTATTTAACACCAAACTTCGCATTGTGTCAATCTTGGACGCTTTTGAGAGCAACGGAAAAATTCTAGCTTTTTTAAGAGAACGTGTTTTAAAATCTGCTGTTTGTGCTCTTATTAACAATAAACATCGCCTTTTTTCAATGTCGGACACTTTTGAGAGATCCGGAAAACTCCTAACTTTTTTAAGAGAACAAGTGTTAGAATCTGTTTGTGGTTTTAACAAGAACTGTATTGATACAATGTCCACATTTGAGTGCTTCTTACGAAAAAAAATGCGCGTATTGTTGATGGTTATATTGTCAATAAAATAAGGACTATGTGTGACAACAATAATTGTTTTGTTATCTGCTGCTCTGAACAACACTGTTTTTAACCGTTCAATCATTTGAGGATGCATCACTCGATCAGGCTCCTCTAGACAAAAAGTTTTAAAGCCCCTGTATGCCAGGAGCAATGACGTCAATTTGGCTTCTAATACTCCTTCAGATGTTTTCAGCAAATGGAATTTTAATCCGTCTTTTTGAACACACACACACACACACACACACACACACACACACACACACACACACATGTATATATATATATATATATATATATATATATATATATATATCCATTATTTTGTGTAAAAGTATATACGTTTGGGTATGTTATAAAGTCAAAAATCTCTTTCTCATACTCTTCATCAAATTCATTCTTCCTAAACAATGTTGATATAACTTCTGCCCGTTCACAAGCTTTCTTGTAATTGCTTTCATCTTTGATATTTGCACTTTTGGTCCACTGTACAATTCCAATTCCTCTCAGAGGAAATGAAGCGATATATTGGTTTTCAATATTTTCCCAACTCGGTTTATCCCGCAATTCAGAACAATATGTTTTAGTCTTTTTTATCATATTGAGAAAATAAGTTGTTTTCCTGGTTATGATTTTCATCATTTTGGCGAATGACTTTCTTTTTGGTGAGGTTCAGCGATGATTCCAGAGATAACTTCATCATCGAATTTGCAGAATGCATATGCAACCGAATCTTCAAGACAAAGATTCGTTATTGACAAATTTATTTCAGCTTACGTGAAAATAACTTTTTCGAAATATCATTACTTTCACTCGGAGGTGTATGTTGCACTATGTTTCACTATGCTTTAGTATATGTATAACATAATAATAAATGTGCTTTATTAGTACTTTAGCCTTTTGTATGCGAATTTTAAGTTTTTCAATATGCAACGGTTTATAGTTGGTAGAGATACCTTTCCAGAAACGGGGAAATATCTTTTCAGTTTTTACTGAATTTCTTTGCATGACATGGACCGAGTTTCTCGCTTAAAACATTCAATAAATTTTTGATCTGGTTCCGTAAGTGTCCGTGGTCCGCTTTTGTCTCGTATTTTTTCGATGCATGTCCTGTGCTCAACGTCGCAAGATTTTATTTGCAGTAGCACCTGGTGCTTCCCAGGGTACCTTACCACTTGTACTGTCAATGCCACGGTCAATTAAATTCTGAATTAGCAAAGATCTTAAATCAGTACTTAGTTCAATGCCTTGCTGGTACATGTACTCCCTTCCTTACATGTTCCTTTTCGTGCACATATTGTGTTTTTTATAATATTCATCAAAGAAATAAAAAATGATATATCAACCAGTTGATATCAACTTTAAATTAAATGGATATCCAATGTTGTCCAAATTCTAAGTAAATTTCAGATTTTTCCTGGTACATGTAATCGTAAATTACAAAGAAACCTAAAATATAAGTAGCAATAAAGCAACCCCCTATATATCCTGTTCTGACTATTGTTCGTGAACTATCCCAATTTTAAAAGGAAACCCGTGAATTTATTGGCAAACCATGTACACAAAACGCAGAACATGGATAAAGAAGTACAAGTACGAATTGAAGCCTGGACAGGTACAACAATTCAAAATTCCCGATGTACAATGCACATATCATGAATTCATTTATTACAGTGCCGAATTCCGATGGTAAGAAACAAGGACTTTGGGGTTAAATACCTCTTGACGACGAGGACACGTGGCTTATTATGTATAGTGACATGTGCGTGGAGGAGGCAATCAAGTTTGCCAAACCAATCGCTGCTACCAATTTTAGGAGATTAAAGATAGACATACATGGAAAACTAGCCACCTGATAAGACTAAAATGAGGAGACACAGAGAAAATTGGATAGAAATATTCCAAATACATCAGCGACAGTAAGCAGTCCTTGTCCTATATAAGTCCCCCATGAAGATTCTAATTGATGATCTGGAAGATTCCATCAATATCAAAAAGGTAGAATTAGAGAGTGCACACGAACTTCTTGCTCAATTAAAACTAATATACCAAAATCCTGGTCTAAAGCCCGATAAAACAGAAGGTCAAAGTGGGCAGCGCCATTTGCACCTTGGACACGCCAAAGGAAATTGTGATTTCGGAGTATGTGAAGGACCCCAAAATTATGTGGTGAAACAGATAAACATGATATTGAGAAAAAGCAATTGCTAGACGCATCGCAAAATGCCTAAACAGAGACTAAGAAAAGTTGAATCAAAGCCTTACATAAGAAAAAGAAATACACAGAGAAACCTGTCAATTTATTTTTACTCAAGTTATATCCCACCTTGTTAATACCAATGTCGACAAGTATTATCTTGTGGGATCCTTTGGTCTCCAGACCTTAAATATGAGGGCTGTTCAGTCAGACATGGACATTTTAGAGAAACAAATACCGAGGAAAAGTACCTGAAAACCTAGAAGTGGGATGTAAGCGTTTTCAAAATATCATCAAAGATAATCAAACAGAAATATTGATCTGAAAAAATTCAAATACCCTGTACGAAGTTTCATGGAGAAAAAAGGTGTTAACTTTCCATTTTTTCGACATGATACCTGGAAAAGCGATAAACTACTTGTATTACTAGATTCTGGAATTCGATTTACGTCTCCATGTCATCATTGTACCCAAAATCCCGTCAGCCACATGACCAATCAAGAAGACCCCCCCCCCCCCTCCCCCCGAAGAATTGAAAACTTCAAGATTTTGATATTTTCTGTTATTACGTTTCTGGTTGATTTTTAAAAAACGTGTGAAAATCATGTAAGACACTTAGTCTAGATATTTAATTCCAATAAACTAACTGGTAGTTACGCATATAATGTTGTAATGTTAACATTTAAGGTCCGGTTTTCCCCTTTAAGAAAAGGCCCTACCCGTAGTCACATTAAAATTTATCATAGAGTTTTTATTCTTTTTGTTCATATACATGTATCTAAACCAGTCGGGCATGTGCGTATAGTACATATATGACCTTATCACTAAATTACTCTGTGGAATATTAAATATTGATAGCGGATTTGATTTTGACCATTTGTTTAGAATCTGAAAAAAGAAAACCATAAGTATTTTGACAATAATTTGCACACACCATTTTGTCTCTTTGTTTTTAATTCTTTTCCGGTATATATACGCATTAGCAGAGGATTTCACGACAGGTAAACACGGGTAAATGAAGCTCTGCAGGCATTCACACTTGTACCTATCAGAATACACCGCTGAACTGATGAAGAGAAAAATGTTTTCGCTGTAATGTTCTATAAACCTAAAATTTTCTTTTAAGCTCGTGCTTTGTTTTATTTTCAGTAGATCAAGAACGTATGATAATATGCTAACAATTTATACGTCTCTAGGTAGATTTATCATTATTTTAAGATAATTGATAAAAGGTCGCATATGTGCATTACTTGGACAGAAGGTATACATTGATGATATAGTGTATAGGTAATTGTGGTAACTATAAGGGTGTGAAAAGACAAAAGAAATTAATTAGATAATACATGTATCTATAATTAAAAAGCATGTTTTGATTGACTACAGGTAAAGTGTTTAAAAAAGTAATAAAAGTCTGATAATGTGGTAAGTTAATCTCTCTCTCTCTCTCTCTCTCTCTCTCTCTCTCTGATTTCACTGTTGGAGAGGGGCTTTATTTCACATCCCAAGAGGAGATATTCCCCGATTAAATACTGGTATTATGGTTAAATAGGTAAATAGTTAAACAAATTGATACTTGTATTTACTTTCATCTAATGATAAATATTTTGATTCAGTGGTAGGACCCAGTATTATAGTTCAGGAAAAGTTCAGACTCGTTGAAATACTGGATGCAGATAATGAATATTCATGTAGTTAAACAAGGAAGTATTAGTAGTTGATACATACTGGTACATGTATTGTTCATCTAAATTGCATTTTGATTCAGGGGGTAGGACCCAATATTATAGTACAAGAAAAGGTAAGAAAATAAATCAATTAGAATTTATATTTAATACTTTTAGACGCGTTTGATTTAAATTGTATAATTTGCAGAAAGTTTATAACTTTTGTAGCTTAATGGAAAAACGCAAACATTTCTTTCTTTTAAAATTTTCATTTCAAACGGCATATATACCTTTAAAGTATGCACCAAAATACATTATATTAGGTTATAATTTAAGAAAATCTAATGATAGTCGTTAATAGGTACCCTATTTTGAGACAAAGTTACAACTTAAATAAGCAAGCTTAGACATTTTTATCAACAAATGGTTGTAGAGAGGACACCAATGAACCCCATTCATATTTTTTCCGATATTTAAATCTTCAAAATAAGTCTGTACCTGCGCAGTTCGACAGCTATTCTGAGTGATTAAAACGGCATTGTCCTGTTCTTGTATGCATACTTTTCAAACAAAATGACATGTAGGACTTCATATTTATTGCTTTTCTATCTTTTGGCAACATTTTTGGCCAGTTTTGGGCAGAAACAAGCCAGTTCAAGAAATGTTTACATTCTTATCCTCAAATGTACAAGATGGCCGCACATCCCCCTTAAATGATCATTGATGTGTCCAAAACTATAACCGGAAATTTATCATGCTGTGTAAAAAAAAACGGACAACGGTCGGGAACGGTGGGCGTTACGTTTTGCACTGATATTGTTCAATGAAAGGCGTAAAACTTTTCATTCAGGAGAGAAATTTTACCACCTGTTTGAAATCGATTGTATTGTACCACCCTTCTGATTTTAATTGAATTAATAAATTCCCTTTATATAGTCCAAAGGTCAAGATAATTGTCGGATAGACTAGAAACGGCTTTTTTCTTGGAATAAGGTGGGTAAATTATATATATTATCTTGAAAAGAAAAACATGTAAATATATGTATGATTATGAATGTGTGTACCCATGAAGCCCCTGTCTCCATGGGAAATGAAGAATTCCTGGCAAACAGAATGAGAATTCCCCTAATTTGTCTAAAAAGTTTGTACTGTCCCAGACAGTTAAAGTGAACCCTATCACCGATAATGTTACTCACACTGTTCCAGAATAGCATGCCACCTTGCAAAGCGCATGTTTTTAGAATGTGGTTAGTTTCTACTCGATAATTGTAACTTAGGGGGCTAATGTTTCTTGTTCGATTGCGGCGCATGCAACTCAAAACAACCACAGTTCGAAGGTTGAATTGTCTTTTTAGTAAAGATGCAAAAGATAATTTTCTCCCAAATTCACTATAACGTGCAGGGGCATAGTCACGATTTATGTACTAGTACTACATTGTAAACACTAAAACAGTAAAATAAATATTGACCAAAATCGTGAACATGCCTCATTTACAGCTATATGTGTAAATGTCTATTTTGGGGGCATGTCATTGCCTTCTCTTTATAATCGAAAAAGCATTGTCTTAAATAAAAAGTAAAACGAGAATGGTTGAAGATCTGAAAGAGTAAAGATAAAGATAATCTGCAGATACCTTTCGAACTTAATACGCTTCAAAATGAAATGCATCCGCAATAGCGGACTTTTGAGACATTTGCCTCGCCTGTTACAGTCACAGGACGGTCTGATTTTGCTGCATATTTTACGCACTCTGTGCCAGTCAGAAATGTTTTTCTCCACCAACGAACTGACTCATAAGACACAAAATTTCCACCAATTCAGTAAAATTTCCATAACCGAATGACCGAGTTTTGTTCAAACATTTATAAAAGCTCAAATTACTTCAATATCCTCAAGCAATTTTACAACAGTGGTGAACTTTTACTTACTTCGAACAAAAAGATGAAATCGTCGAGTTTATCATCTGCCCTATAAGTCGACAATCATCCTTTGAAGCTGATTGAAAATAGTAAAATTAAGATGGACATCAAGATAATAAGGAAGTTAGAATTTTTAATTTTTCCTTATAGGCATAGTCAAGGAAAAATTATTTAAGAGTTAAAAAATCAATTAAAAAACAATTGAATCTACGCTCTATATTCAATATCTTCCCTCTAAGATAGCAACTTTACAGTTAAAAGAGCAAAACGAGATTTAAAACACAGGCTTTTCGGTTTCTCAAATGTTTTGAGCTGTGCCAGTTGTGCTAAAAGGATATTATATTGCCTAGTCTAGATAATATGTTATAATTTTGTTGAACATATAATAATCAAATAATATTTTGTGTTTTTCGAATATAAACTGTCAATTAAATCAAAATTTACACCCATACTTACTACGCAAGAAGTAACAAGTGACTAACATTTAATTTCAACCAAAAAACTTTATTGGGGCCATTCTTTTTCTATTCATTCCTTTAAAAAATTCAACACCAAAATTTTGACCTGAAGGTTCTGACTCTGATTTAAATAGTTTTTGAGATGATTTTTAAAAGATGCAAACAGATTTTTTATAATTCTTAATTATCTTCCCCTTGAGAAAGTGTATGACACTTTATTTAACAAAATAAACCCCCTTCACTTTGGTATGTTTTGTGTCAAGATAGTTAAAATTGGCCCAGTGGTTCTGAGAAAGAATTCAAATAAAAATGTGAAAGGTTTACAGACAGACGGACGCCGAACAAAAAGTGATTAGAAAAGCTTACATTAGCTTTCAGCTCTGGTGGGCTAAAACAGATTAATAAGTTAAAAAAAAAACCATTTATATGTTTTTAATTAAATTAAATATACATGTCTAAATTATTTACTAGATTCATTTTGTAAAAAAAAAAATGTGTACAGATTCTCAATATGTTGTATATGTAGATATTTCAATCATTTTCTTATCAAAAGGACATAACACATATTTATGAATCATAGTTACTGTAAGAATTTTAAAACAGTTAGTTATTTGTAAAATAAACTTTTACTTACTTCGAACAAAAAGATGAAATCGTCGAGTTTATCATCTGCCCTATAAGTCGACAATCATCCTTTGAAGCTGATTAAAAATAGTAAAATTAAGAAGGACATCAAGATACCTTCCTGGCAATCGCAACTTCTAGGGGCTTTCCGGCGGGCTCGGAAGTGTTTTTCCGAGCCTGCCGGAAATGCCCGAGAAGTTACGATTGCCTTCCTGGATCTTTCCGTCAAGATCGGAAAACAACCTATGATACGTTTTCTGAGCTTGCCGGAAAGGCTCGAGAAGATACGATTGCTAAAAAACGGTACCTTGGATTCTACTGATCTCTTATTTTTCACATCCATATTTAAAGTACAGTAAATACAGAATGATTAAAGCACAGTTAATGAGTAATGCCATTGCCGATGTGAAGCTTACTCTAGATTAACCAAGCTGAATTGAGACCCCCACCCACAACACAATTCCAGTGCACCAATGTGCCTTCCTATTAATAATTCATCGATTCAGAAAATGAAACCAATGCTTTAGAATCCTAAATACTTAATATGTGGTTTATGACGGCTACAGCGCTAGCTCACCTATCTTTTTAAAAGATAAGCTTGTTATCAAAACGTTAACAACAAGGTACTTAGCAGTTTAAGTAAATATGTCTCTACTTTCGGTATATATATTACATATATTTTTTTAATAGTTTGCATTTGTGTAAAGAACAGCACGTCATGTGAGAGATTACGTTGACCTGCAGTTATCGAATGTCACTATCTTTATGTTCCAGTATCATAACAGCCCCCTATCGTTTTTACTAAACATATTTTGAAACCCGTAGAAAAACTGCTTGTTTCGGTATGAACAAAAACAGATATCTGTTTACGATATCATAATATTTAAACTGACAAAAAAAAACCAGAAACTAGAAAGAGTACAATGTACATTGGGAATTCAACGACATTAAAATTTACTAAAGGAGGCTCGGTGGTCAACAAATTAGCCATTTTATCTAACTTAAATTTTGACAAACGATTTGTACAATATATAGCTATTAATGAACTATTATCAAGTATCTAAATTTAAGCTCTGAGTGTTTCCCTTTATCTTTATACGAAGCTATCCTTCTTAAGGATATTCATATTTCCTATATCCTAAAAGTTGCGAATACTGTTTAGCCCTTTTAAGGATGACCTGTACACGGGTATGATAGCGTAAACATTTCCCAAGCTGAAAAACTAGGTTATTTAATAAGAGGCAATATCTCCACTCATTTAAAAAGACTTCAGATTAAAATACGTTAAATGCTGTAAATTAGCAAGCTCAAAAATATATACCTCATTGCGCAAACCCCTCTTCTGCACTATTTGTGGGGTAGCCCTAATTCCAGAGCTTTGAATTAATTTAATATCTGCACAATCGTTATATCTTTGTATGCTGATGTACCAAAAAACAGAGGCAACATGGGCACATGTACTAAACGTGCCCCTAATCTGCACTGACAATACCAAACTTTAACAGGGACTTCCTTGTTTAAAACATCAAACTGAATCCATAAATGATATAACTTGCGAGACTGAATTTTAGTTTGGAAAATATCTGACATATCCTGTCCACAAAAATGTTCGTCGATATGTTCTTGAAAAGTCGGCGATGTGGAGCAGTAGCTCTTTTGTTGCAGACTATACAATCATATGACTTCGCCATGATCCTGATAATTTAAATTATGTTTTATTATAATATCTTAAGACTATTACTTACAACACTGAGAGGGGTGAAATATATAATAGTAAAGATTTGTCAATCTGTTGTGTAGGAAAGTCACAGAAAATGATTGTATTTGTGTAAAACGTCATAAACGTTATTATTATACCACAAAATGATATTTCAAGATAACGCTTCATTTGATTGGCCTAGAAAGTCACGTGACATGGTGTACAAAACGTCGTGTCTCCCGGGGAATAAATATCATATTCCATTTCTTCGGAAATCTCGGGATTTTTCATTTCAAAGGTATGAAAAAGCCGATATGAGCATACGATGTAGACAAATAAGATTAAATCTAAAATACTTAATCCTTTTCATTCATTTTCTATTAAAAAAACAACAACAAAAACTCCACAATTTAATGATCTATGGTTTGAATTAATAAAAAAAGAGAAATATACCATAGCAATTCAAACATTCACGACTTTATTGCTTTAGGAAATTCGGAAAACTGTTAAAAGTCGACGTGTTTTGTATATCATTTGTTGCTTTGTTTAATAAAAAGTTTATTGCAGGAATGTTCGGGAAATATTAAGATTTATTCACCCAGAAACTACTATATTTACTACTATATGAATTATCTTAAGATCAAAAAATAATTTATTTACCACCCCGATTTCCAGGGTGTCGTCTAGAAAGTTGACACTTTTTATGATGGGACCCTATGGGAATTTGTTGAAAAAGCGCTTAATTTTCAGGATTTCCACATATTTTTTGTATTTCTGTCCTAGGGATTTCTGGAAAGAGTGTATTATGTACCAATCCGTATTTATATCCCGATATACATCCCAAAATGATACCTTACTTCTTATATTTACATTTGTTGCAAATTATGATGATAACATTGCTCCAAACTTCCTTTTTTGTGATGATCTTGAAAGCCGCTTCGATAAACATGACGTAACAAAAAATAGTTCAACATTCAAGTATTTATCTTAAATTTGGTAATCTTAATAAATAAATATGACACAACTTTGACAAGACAGCACTTTTTTATGATAATAAAGTGAAACAGTAAAGAAAATTCATTTGTACCATTGAAAAAACGATTGAAGCTTGGCGGGTTAGTGCCACTTCCGTCGAAGTCACAGAGCGGTTGGAAATTTGAAAACAAAGCTATTGAAAGCTGAGTTAGAGTCTACTGAGGCCTTTTAGGATGAAATTCTATCGCAGAATCAGATTCAAGAGCATGATGATTTTTCTCGTACATTTTAGAGACAAGCTGTTCTAATTTCTTTTACAGAACAAAACGGACAGAGAAGCAGAAGGAGTTAAATTTGACCGTGAGTGGACTAAACACGAAAGGTTTGTGATATTTCGTTTGCAATTTTGACCCCGAGACTTAGTCAGAAATGGCCTATAACTGATTTAACTACATCTAATTTGACAAATTGATATTGTAATTTTCAAGAACGCTTTGTTACGATGTCGATCCATAAACATTATCTTACGTGAATCTTAAGCTATGATCATTTATCCATTCAATTAATGTTATATATAGCAAAAAAGAATGAATGATTAAAACTTCGTATAACAAAATGCAGATAAGTGTTTTTTTTCTTTATGCCTAAATCATGTTTTCATTACGATATTAGGTGTTTTAGCGCAAGTTGGTTAGTTTGAGTACGTAGAAAAAGTAGTGACGATGACCTACATGTAGATTATTCATGCCCTACTTTGACCTCTTGACCAAGACAGCTGTTATGCAGAATAACAGCGGATTGCACAAACAGTGTTTTGTAAGGGACAACATTTGCAGTTGTAAATATATATATAAAAAAAAATATTTACCTCGTGGTTTGGTTCAGGGATAAGATCAAAGTTGGGTTTTTTCTCCAAAAAATTGGCATATTGTGGTATATATTGGCTTTAAAAATTAATTTTTAATGAAATAATTCTTTTAAAATTCTAATATGTTTCTCTTAATGCTCTGTCAATAAATTCTTACTTTTAAAATTCATCGCCGCCTCGAATAATTGAGATAATTGTATCGTTTTACCCTATAAAATTCATACAATCACAATTTATCATCTTATAAACGTTACATATAATGTTAATATTGTATAAACACAATTCAAAAGAAAGTTATAATTTTGCACATACGGCAGCATGAAAAGAAATAGATGCACAAAGTCATGTGCGCTCGAACTGTACTCGGCCTCTTTAATACATGAATAATGTCTTTCCTGATATAATTTATTTTAAAAAATAAAATATACAACATGACAGTCGTGTTGTATATTTTATTTGATAAATAAATTGATATAGTTTATTTCAACAAATGAAATATATATGACAGTAATATTGTATATTTTAGTTATTGAAATAAATTATATCAGACGGACAGTTACTTTTAATGACACTGTATGTTTTTAAATGGACATTGATATTTGGTACATGTGGAGTTATAAAAGGTATTTAATTTTGGGGTCAGTATTTTCTTGTACATAATTATACATTTTTGCTTTAAAATTAATTGTATAACTTGAAGTCGATTGCTTTGTTAAAGCAATGTGTTTTGTTCAGAACAAATAATAAAATCTTGTCCCTTTTTGTTTATCAAAACTCTAGTTGTTAGATTATTTGAGAAACTCATAAAAACGAGAAATTAGGTAATATCTTAGCCAGACGTTAGAGTCAATTTACTTATATGTGTTTCGTTGTTACAATTGTTATCAAGGGTTCCTTTTATCTTTTTATAACTACTGTCAAAAAATAAGTGTGCTCAGGTGTAAGCGGATTTTTCTTTGTTAGAGGATTATGTTTTAGAATCGGTGATTTCTTATGATCAGTGTTCAAAGATAATGGTCACCTGATCCACACATAATTGTTTTTAATTAGTGCATTTATTAGAACATAGAAAATCAATTTTGATTGGCTGAAATTGACCAAGGAAGCCTGGGTCTCCGATTTAGATAGCGGGCTCTACCTAATTTGAATTAAGCAGCATTGTTTAATGACTCAGCGCTTCTCTGTGTTCAGGTAAAATTGTTAAATATGTTTTACGGCGTGGTCGTTGGGGCGAGCGCAGCAGGTACTAAACATATCTCGCATCATTGTCAACTACATCCTATCAACTTACCCCACCTTAAAACAACATCGCTAGCTCTCAAATACTTTTACCCCAACGCAAAACCCGGAGTTAGTAATTAAATTTTTTTTTACAGAGTCAACTCGCCCAACATTGTTGGCCAATTGGTTTTTGACAAGCATATTTTAAAGATTTTGCTCCATATATATATATTACTATGTAAAGATTTGACACCCCCTAGTTGTGGCCCCACCCTACCTCCAGGGATCATGAGTTGAACAAACTTGAATTTACATTACCTGATGATGCTTCCACACAACTAACAGAATTTCTGGCCAATTATTTCTTGAGGAGAAGATTTTTCAAGATTTTTCTCTATTTATTCTTAATATGTAACTCATTGTGGCCCCACCCTACCCCCAGGGATCTTGATTTAATAAAACGTAAATCTACAATACATAAAGATGCTAACAGACATGTACAAGTCTAAGCTTTTCTGTTCAAATGGCTTTAGAGAAGAATTGTAAAGATTTCTCTCTATTTATTCCTATGTAAAAATTCAACACCTCATTGTGGCCCCACCTCACCCCTGAGGAAAGTCATTTGAACAAACATGAATTTACACTTTCTAGGGATGCTTCCACACAAGAAGATTTGAAAAAAAACTCTTTTCACCAATTAAATATTCATGCCCCATTGTGGCCCAACTCTATCCCTGGGTATCATTATATAACAAATTTGAAACTGCTCTACCTGAGATGTTTCAACATAAGTTTCAGTGTTTCTTATTGAATAGTTATAGAGAAGAAGATTAAAAAAATCAACATATTTTCAAGGAATCTTAACTAACCCCCTTTAAGGAGGGCATGGTCCTTGACTTTAACAAACTTAAACCCTCTTTACATAAAGAATGCTTCGTGACAAGTTTGGTTGAAATTGGTCCAGTAATAATGGAGAAGTAGTAAAAAAAGTTCTTAAATAAGTATAGTTTTAGATTTTATAAAACAAAACCAAAAAACAATTTAATCTACACTTTATTTTTAATTACTTTCCTGTAAGGTACCAAACCCAAAGGTTAAAGTAATAAATGAGACTTAAATTGAATTATAAAACAAGAGGCCCATGGGCCACATCGCTCACCTGAGCAACAATTGCTAACTACTAGTACCTTGACTTCAAACACTTTCGATAATTAAAAATAGCAAAGTTAAGTACCATAATTTTCTGATGTAAGATTCAATGTTTTACAGAGGGTTTGGGTGATATAAATTATATATAACACCGGTATGTTATTTCTTGCAGATGTTTTGAACATATTTGAACAGTAATAGCTCTTTAAAGATAAAAATGTACATTTTTTAAGATGTATATGAGTTAAAAATCAGCACCCATTGAAAAGGCTCAATTTTTGATTTAGTCTTATATTATAAACGATTAATTGTTGTTTAACTGGCGTAAACTCGTGTGACGTTTTATAAACTTTATCGATGAATACACTCGACTGGAATATGTTGTCACGTGATATGTTAAAGAGCTATTCAATGTATTGACAGGCATATCACTATTGTACTAAGGCCCACCCATTATTTTCCTCTTTATTGAAAAACAACAAATGGCCACAGATCAAGATGATTTTCCTCTGCAATAGTTTCTTAAGAACAACAAAAATGCAGATATCCTCATAATAATTATTGTAATGTGTCAGAACTCTGGAAACTGTTTAAAAGAAGTCTTTTTATTTACTCTTGTTTGAAAACTGTCAAAATTGTAGATTTCATATGATTGAAGAAGGGGGCTGAGACAGTACTTATAGCACATCCTCCTTTTATTTTTCTGTACAGGTATTTAATGTTTAGTAAGACAATTCAAATGACGAATTAAAATTTCGGCGTCAGTCAGTAGAATTATAAGCAAGATAAAGAACTCACAATTCTGCTTGGTTTGAGTCATATCTTTGTTCACATGAGTTTATTACATTCAACTAAAAATTTTTAAACTTGGTATTTCCTATTCAGCATTTAAAATTTATTTTTGAAATCATACATATACCTACATATTTCAATCGGTGAAAATAATGTATGTTTAGACTGAATAAACTCGAGAAAATTCTAAGCATCGTGCCAAAACACATTGCATTAATCAACCATAGCGCAGAAATCATACCGAATTACCAATTGAAAGAATTGTTTTTTTAGTATGTTGTTAATGCATCAGACTTTGCTCATTTTGCGCAGGTAAACAATCAGCTGCCTGATTTACCGAAGTCTATGTTTGATTTGTCAAATTGATACGTAAAAATTCCAAAGTACAGGCGATGGTTCCCCAAGTGAAAAAGAATAATTAATGAAATGAAACGAAAATCAAAACAAGCTAAAACCACTGTCACGAGTGAAAATGTCAACCAACGCATTGAAATATTCAACCTCAACTTCCTTCACAAAATCGGCACTAATTTATCTTGCATGTTTCAAAGGTTACATTCGCTCGTGACATGTTGCTCAACAAACAAATTGACCTTTGTCAGATTGACCAATTTAAAATGCGTCTAAAATGGCTGCTTCAAACAAACAGCCTCGTTTTCGAGATATGGAAGAACGAACACGAACTTATAAACTGATTGAACTCCCCCTTTATTATCATTTTCGTCATTAGCTCAAATTTGGAACAGAATTAGCCCTTAATTTTCGCTATTTATATATTCCTTTTTTTCCTCGATTTATGCTAAATTATGTTGAATTTGACATGGTTCTTGAGAAGAAGAATTTTAAAAATTATTTTTCTTATTATTGATCTATCATAATAGAACTTCAATTTTTTATCAAGGCTAACAACGGGCTTGTTTTGGATTGAATCATTTGTAAACGGTTGCTTTAAATGGTTGCTTTAAAACCTTCATGGTTTATACAAACAATCAAAAACCCTATACTTTAAAATTTAAATGGAAAACCTAGATTGGTTCTGTGCAGCACATTTTAAATGAATTTACACTTTAAGCTGCCATTATCACTAAGTGTAAATTCATACCAAAATAATCAATCTTTAAATAAAGCGAAATAGAATATTTTTTATAATGTTCAACAGACAACTCAAAATTTACCTTGGAAAAAGAAACATACCTTGAAAGAGTTAAACAGCAAAAATATAAAGTTCTAGGAAAAGGTATAAGTGCAATTCAAGCCAAAGTTTTGAACACAATTTCTCGAAAAAATAAAATCAAATGTTTTTAGTATAAATAATAGAATCTTATCTGGCATTGATTTAAACCAATGAAATGTACAAATAATTATAAAGAGCTTACGATTCCGATCCGTTTGTTTCAGTCAGCATTTGAAAAAGATATGAGTCTACCTTAGATACCTATATTAAAACCCGGATGATAAAACAAAGTTCAGCATTTGGAAAAGATATGAGTTTACCTTTGATACCTACTAGTATATTAAAATTAAAAAACCGGATGATATGATTCGTGTATGGAGTGGCATATCATGTGAAAGATTAAGCTGATCTTCAGTTATCGAATGTCACAATCTTTTGTGTTCTAGTATTCCGTATGACTTAAAATATTATGCAACATTATCAAATTGTTTGTTTTGATTTGTACAAGTAATAAAACAAATACATGTTTATCTGTTTACAATTTCATGATATCGAAATCTAGTTTCTAATACACTCAACAAAACTCCTAGTATTCACCCAGTATAATGTATTTCTTATATGAAATAAGCACATTTATTTGTCTTGCCGGCGGGGTGACTGATTTCCACTTAACTTTTAACTTGTTAAGAACGATATATTGACCTTGACCTCTGGTTGCGATCCGAGACCTTGACCTTTGATAAATATCACAAACACTTCCGCTTTGGTTGAAATTCGCCCAGAGCTGCTTTTGGATTGTTTTAAGTTGCCGATGTAAATGATGTTACATTTATTAAATAGAAAAATTATATCAAAATAAAGTTTACTTCGAATTGCTTAATATTTAAAACAATGTCGAGGAAAAAACAAACAGCAAGTTTAAAGTGAGTACAATGTGTCATAGAATCAATTCAGAGACCAATATTTCAACGACTCTGGCTGCGTTCTCAGTGATAATTTTGGACATGGTAAGTGTTTTTCCTTTTAAACTATCACCAAAGACTAATATAAACCACAAAAAGTTGTCAATCATATTTAGTAAGCGCAGAAAAACACCAATTTAATACTTTGACGTTTCGTCAAGGGTAAATGATTTCAATCGGTGTTGTTTTATTTTATCTGTGCCATTAATGAGAAGACATATCAGTTACGAAATGTTGAAAATTTCACATCATTTTATTTCGTAATTTCAAAATTATTCTATTTATCAGGGTGAACACTTGAAGTTTTGTTGAGTGTATAGAATTACAAAGTATGCAATGACATATAATTAAATATTTACTTAAGAGTAGGCCATACTGCAGGTATGATAGCTTAAAACATTCCCAATGCCGACAATACCAAATTAATTTTTCACTGGTTTTCGTATCCGTTTTTACGAGGTGACGAAGTCAACCTCGTTTAGTCAGCGTTCAATTCCAAATGCCTTTCCGCCGATTTACTGCTATTTTCATTTTGGTTTAATATTTTTCATTTGTTGAAGTTTACATACATCTGTTTCTAGATAATGAAAGAATATTTAATTCTTTTTAAAACTGATATGAGAACTTCCTATCGTACTAATTCAGAAAAGGCAGTAACTGATTGAGTTTTAATATGTTTACTTTTATCCATTCTCTATAAAAAAAAAAACAAAAAAACAAAAGAGTCCGCGAGGAAATGTTAAAATTGACGTTGAAAGAAGATTATTTTTACTAAATGAAAATGTTCTTAAATGTAATGATTTATATTAGTCAATCCATGAACTCAATTATTATTATACCGTAAATCCAATAAAATTATTCATCCGATAGCAAGATGATGATACACGATCGAGTATTTGTTTACAGTTTATCGTAGTGGATTCTGGGAAGACACGTTGTTTCCTGCGCTTCTGTCTGGAAAATATGCTAATTAGTCGAATAACTCCCACAAACAAAATAGTCCATTATTGTTGGATACACAAAAAGAGCGATATTTACTTAAATTAAATATTTTTGTAGGAAATTTAAAAGCAACAAATACAGATAAGTGAAAAGTGTCTATGTTTAGATAATGTAGAACGGCATTGCTGATATTCGCTCTACTTTTAAATAATCGTGCGCGCCACGCCGAGTTGTTGACAAAACAGAACCCACACCATCCCAGATTTACAATAGAGGCATACAACCGAAGTTTTCAGCATTGAGACATTCCACATATCATCCAAGCCCTTCCAAGGTATAGTTAGCTTTAATTTTAATGTTATGTAATACTTCGAGATTGGGAAACATACAATATTTTGTTGTTCAGAAGTTTTTAAACGTATATCGACAGACTGGGTTGAGCTTTTCCCCTTGAATTTCAGAGATGAAGTGAAATTTGAGTAGTAGAATTCAAAGACTTTGGATATTGCAATTTTTTTAAAAGAAAAATCAAGAAATGTGTCAAGAATGTATTTCAAGATCTGAACAAATTCAATTCAAGAGATGAATTAACAAGAGTTGAATAGAAAACATATTGGAAACTGAATATCTATGCAAGAGTTGAGCAATTCAGTGGAAGCAAGAGTTGACATATTGTATGATTTGGTAAGAAATCAACATTTAAACAAAAGTTGAGACAATCAATGATCTGCTCTAGACAAAATCATGTAGGCGATGAATTGATTTTATGGAATCAACCGTGCATCACTTTTTAAGGAATAATTTTATTATGAGAGTTTTGTTGTTGTCTTTACTCGATAAATCACTAGGGAATGTCATTTGCAAGTTTGTTTCAATTTAATGGCAACCTGTTTACATGATGGGGGAAAAACTCAAAACATGGCAGCAATATTGCAATTAATAATTTTTTCAATGATATGATAAATAAGGTGTCACTAGGTTTATAAAGCAATTTCTCAGGTCAAGATGGAAAATGTAAAGAGAAAAAACAATCGGGGACAACATAATCAAGAAAGAGAATGAGGAAAAGTGAGATAATAATAGAGAAATGTGTAACTGCTAACTTTCATCAAGGATCAAATTATTTTTCTGAGGAAAGCAGAGGTATGCAATGTGTAGCCAATTCACTTCTTTGCATTGTTCATAAAGAATTAAATAACAAATCATTAGAAGTGTAGACTTCAGAGGATACTCATTTTGTGCTTCAAAAGGGTGACTTAATGTACAGACATGTCAGAATTTCATGTAATCATTCATATCTCCATCCACAAGATTTGCCTGATAATTTTCTCCTCCAGGAAAAAATAACAAATGTATCAATGATAAATGTTTATTCTTGAGATATGATGGATAGTTTTCAAGACAATGGTCCTTTCCTTTCACTTGCTTCTGCCTTGAATCTCTGTTTTGCCAATCAACAGATGGAAGGTGGTGCAATTTTCACATGCAAAGGCAGTTCAGTTGCCATATTTACAATGAATTCAAAGTTTTATCTGTTTGATCCTCATGCACGTGATAGTGAAGGCAATGCTAATCCAGACTGTAGCGCTGTTTTATTGACAGTATGTGGATTTTCAAACTTTCAAAAGCTATTGAAAAAGGTGTACCAGATCAGTGGAAGCTCGCCCTTTGAGCTGCACAGGGTTATAATAAAGCAAGGAAAAAATAGCAAAGGAGAGAAATTGTTGAATTTGGATGCTGAAATGTGTGAAACATGTAACCTCACAATGGATGAACCCCAATGTAACAGTTCAGTTGATAACAACATCTCAGATATTTGTGGTTTACCAGAAAATTGCAATTACGACAAAATGATAAGCAAATTTCATGCCTCTGTGAATACTGGTCCAAGTTGTGTTTGTAAAACCTGTTCTCAAACTTGGTTCAAACATTCAGTTAGAAAAGCAACTGGAATACCTGAGCATGTTCTCTGTCAATATGACATTAAGAAGTGTGATATAATTTGCAACACGTGTCATAAATATTTGAAAGAAGGGAAAGTTCCACCATGTTCTTTAATGAATGGATTTAGTTTTCCTTAAAGACCACCTGAATTGGACTTGACTCCATTAGAAGAACGACTTGTTGCCTAGAGAATACCCTTTATGCAGTTGAGAGAAAAACCGCGAGGAGGACAGTTAAGCATAACTGGCAATGTTGTAAATGTTCCTGCTGATGTTGCCACAACAATTCAGAAACTCCTAAGGCTTCAAAGTGAAGATGAAACAATACCTTTGAAGTTCAAGCGAAATTTGATGTTTAAACATTCAATATCATTTAAAAATGTACGTCCTAATAAAGTATTAAATGCAACTAAGTGGTTATTACAAAACAATAGTTTATTTAAAGCAGAGGGAATTGAACTGAATGAAGACTTGGAATTGCAGTGTTCTGATACAGAAGATGACTGTGAAGAGATTTGTAGCACTGATGCAAGGGACAGTATTGAAGATAACTGGACCGAGGAAGTGAAGGTAGATGACCGACCAACAGGCAATATGGATACGGAAATGCAAAGTATACACTTCAGAGGATTTAATCAGGTTTTAAGTGTGAATGGTGAATGTAATAGCCCATTAAGTATATTTCAAGACAAAATGAATGTTTAGCATTTCCTGCCATATATTGTGGTGAAGCAAGAGCAGATAATAATTCCAGAAGAGTTCCAGTGCATTACAGTGGTATTTGCAAATGGGAATTGAGAAATGTGGATAGACGGTGTGCAAACTGTATTCCTAATTTGTTTTTTAAACTGAAGAAACTACAGCTTAAACAGAAACAAATTCAAGATAATGAGAAAATGTAAACTTCAAGGGAAGAAATATACAGCTGCTCAAATACTTGACTCACAAACAGCAGATTCAATAGTTCGTTTGAATGAAGGATTTCATGTCCTTCGATCTTTGCGTGGCTCACCGCCCTATTGGGAAAAAGCAAAGAAAGATATTTTTGCCATGATTCGTCAACTTGGAATACCCACATGGTTTTGTTCCTTTTCTGTAGCAGAAACTAAATGGATTCCCCTTTTGAAAACTTTAGGTCAGTTAGTTGAAAATGTGTCTTACACAGATGAGGAAATAAGTAACATGAGTTGGGAACAGAAAAGTAAATTAATTAAATCTGACCCAATCACATGTGCAAGATACTTCGATTTTAAATTTAAAAAATTGTTTGCTGAGGTTTTATGTCACAAAACCCATCCTATTGGTATTATTGAGGACTATTTCTATAGGATTGAATTTCAGCAACGAGGATCACCTCATGTTCATATGTTGGTCTGGATAAAACATGCCCCTACAGTTCAAAAGAACACATATGAAGAAGTTGCAGAATTTGTTGACAAGTACATAACTTGTGATGCACAAAGTGCAGATCCTCACCTGATAAATTATCAAACTCACCGCCATGCAAGGACTTGCATGAAGAAAAACAAACCAATTTACAGATTCAATTTTCCAATACCACTAATGCCTTACACTGTTGTTTTATCACCTGTAGAGGAGGATGATGAACATTACACTCAAGCAGCAAGAGACTACCAGAAAGTTGTAGAATTTCTCAATTCTTCTAGTTTCAAAGAATATCAGGCTGGACTGTCATTTGAGAGTATTTTGTCAGAGTTGCAATTAGTTTAGAAAGATACATCCATGCTTTGAGGTCTTCTCTTAATCAAGAGAAAATTTTTCTATAAAGAAATCCAAATGAGGTTAGAATAAATGCGTTCAACTCTTGAACTCTTAAAAAGCTGGCAAGCAAATTTAGATATTCAGTTTATTACAGATGGATATGCCTGTGGTACATACATAGTGTCATACGTTTCAAAAGGTCAAAGAGGAATGTCAAATCTGTTGCGTCAAGCTTGAAGAGGCTAGACAAAATGATTCAAATATTCGTCAGCAGGTTAGACGTATAGGCAACAACTTCCTGTCACATGTTGAAATTGGAGCTCAAGAGGCAGCATAACTAGTCCTTCAAATACCATTACGTCATTCATCAAGATCAGTCACTTCTTCACCCTACAACTATGGTCCTGTCGGACACGTCCTTACTGGTGATGTCAATTTAGTTAACAACGAAGACCTTAGATCACTTATTATGAAAGGACCAAAATGGACCAAAATTTAGGGAGCCTAGATCCTTCACATGGCGTCGTAATTTTATACATATCATGAATTCTGTTGAAGATTACGCCAAGCGATGAGCAAAATCTGAAAAAGAAGACCTTGATACCTTGTCAGAGTGGGTTAAATGCATCAGATGTATATTAAAGTCTCGTATTAAACGGCTGAGAGGTCAAATGAAAACCATCTATCCTTCTGTTTTCAATAAAGCAGAAGTGCGAAAAAAACTAGATAGATTGCACGATCAGTATGTACTGGTCCCTGCTGATAAGGCAAGTAACAACATTGTCTTTGTTTGTAAGGCACATTATATTAATTGCATTTTCAAATAACTAGGTTTCGATTCTACTCATGGCAATCCTATTTACACCAATAGCAGCCTTTCCAAGCAGGAAATACTTCAAAATCATAAATCGGTTATGGATATCTTTAATATCCCCAATAAACAAAATGAATTTGGTTTACCTTATTTGTACTGGATTCCAAAGCTTCACAAAAGTCCTTACAAACAGAGATATATAGCATGTCCCAGTAAATGTTCTATCAAACCTCTCTCTTTACTCCTTACTAAAATTCTTACAGTAATGAAGGAGAAAGTTCAAGAGTACTCTACAACAATATACTCCAGAAGTGGTGTGAATCAGATGTGGATACTAAAAAACTCTAAAGAATTATTAGAAACTTTGAGGTCACAAAATCTTACCAAATCCAATAGCATCAAATCGTACGATTTCTCAACGCTTTATACAACCATTCCCTATGACAAATTAAAATCTAGGTTTTTTGATATCATCGACAGTTGTTTTTCAATAAAAATGGAAGTCGTAAAAATGTTTACCTTGTCATTGGAAATCTAAAAAATTATTTTGTTAAAAACCATTCTGATTGCACACATAAGTACTCTGAAGTTGACATTAAAAAAGATGCTTGAGTTTCTGATAGACAACATCTATGTAGTTTTTGGAAATCAAGTCTTCCAACAATCTGTTGGAATCCCCATGGGTACCAATTGTGCCCTATTGTTAGCAGACCTATTTTTGTATTCTTATCAAGCAGAATTTGTTCAAAAACTTGTATGTGAAAAAAATAAATCACTCGTTGTGGCCTTCAACTCAACATTCAGGTATATCGACGACGTATTATCAATTAACAATTGTTATTTCCATACTTACGTCGACTCGATATATCCCAGTGAACTTGAAATAAAAGATACCACAGAGTCTGCGTCATCTGTTTCATATTTGGATATTTTACTGGAAATGGACATTGATGGTAACCTAACAAACCTAACAAAACTTTATGATAAACGCGATGACTTCAATTTTTCTATAGTCAACTTTCCTTACTTATGTAGCAATATACCTTCATCACCTGCATATGGTGTTTTTGTCTCTCAGTTAATTCGATACGCAAGGGCATGCTCTTCGTATGAACAGTTTTTAAGGCGAGGCAAGCTACTGACAAACAAGTTGATAAAACAGGACTATCAACAGGCTCGTTTGAAGTCATCTTTTAGTAAGTTCTATGGTCGATACAATGACCTTGTCAGCAAATACAATCAATCCACTGGGTCGCATGCTGACTGACGCTTTTCATACTGATTGTTAGACCATAATTTATCACTTAATTGTCCACGGACTTTTCCGTTTTTTCCCGATTAGGACAAAGAGCACACGGCGGGTGCGACCGGTCAGCAGAGGATGCTCACTCCTCCTAGGCACCTGATCCTACCTCTATCTTTTTGGAGGTCCATGTTGCTCTGCTTTGAATTTGTATTTCGTTTTATGGATTTTGAGATGGTTGACGGTTTGTTATTGTCATTTTTTCATTTCATTAATACAACTCCTATTGAGGACAGTGTTGTGTTATTGAAACCAATGTATGCATTAGAAGAGCTGAAAAATGATAGTACTGATGTTGAATCTGGTAACATCGTAAAATTGTACCAACAAAGACCTAAAGTTTTAGGAATCAACATGCAAGCATCAGCCACCAAAAAATAGCGTTAATCAAATATTAAATATGTCTTGCTTTCTGATACACTGTACATATGCAAATTGGTTTTATTCTAAGAAATTGAAGATAAAAAGTTTCTGATTGATTTAATTTTTATAGATATTAGTACATTTTAATTCAGAAAAATAATGCTTATTTGTAATAAGAAATACTTTAGATCAAATTGGCAGGTTGACTGAAAAACAATGCATGCATTAGTGCAAGTATTTGCTTCACTTTTCTACTATTATTTGTGTTTGAGAAATGATGACAAATTTGACAATGTTAAGAATATTGAATGATTTTTATTTTTGATACATTTAGTTGTTGATTTGAATGTTTGTAGGAGGACATGGCATAAACCGTCAAAGTACGTGGACAGGATGTCACCGTCAAGACTGTAAGCATGAAAGATAACACAGACACCGTTAAAGTGTCCCTCTGGAGGGATTTGGCCGAACCATCATTTGTTGGAAAGTTTCTCCAGATGACAAATGTAGTTGTGACTGCATTTAATGACGAAATCTCAGTATCGTCAACCTCAAAGACTGATTTGAAGGTACATTATGTGAAATAAACAATTTTTCATCCTAAGACTGTTAGAAAATTTTGATAATTCAATCTCTATTACTTTTTTTCAGATGGAAACAAATTGAATTTGCCATTATAAACTAAATTTTGTTTATGCTGTGATTAATTTTTTTTAAAATAAAATTTCAATAACTCGGTTATCTGGTTGCAGGAATGTGAGGTCCCATTGACGGAAGTACAAGGGTCTGCCATTGGATTTGAAATGAAAGAACTAACTGTGTCGATTTTGTTGTGCATTGGAGATGAATTTCAAGAACTAGAGGCACCGCTGCAGATGGTAGCTGACGCTCTTATTTGCCAACATGAAGAACAGAATTCCAATGAAATGTGTGTTTAAGCTCAAAGACACTACCATCCATATGATTGTTAAGATGGAGAAAGAGGACTGAATGAATATGTCAGCCATGGACTTGTTCTAAAATATAAAGTTCCTAAGCTCACACCTTACTATTATTCAACTATTCAACCAATGCAATATCATGATGTTAAAATAACACCAAATTATTTCTTAATGTGTAATCAAAAAAATTTATGAAAGTTATATTTGTTTTCTCACTTATAATGGTGTTATACTATTTTTCTTCTCCGATTTGGCTATTGGTACTTTGCGGAACGGAACGGAACGGAACGGAATCAGTTAAGAGGCGCCCTACGGGGAAACAGAATTTAAAAGAAAAATTTTTATTTTAATTAAACCTATCGTAAATGGAAGATTGTTTTTCAAATTTTTATGTGTGAATGCACTGTGTATTAAATAAAATATGCTACTCATTGCTATATAAGTCATTACACGTTTCTTTCACGAAAGAACTTAAAGTCACTAGTTGTTTTAAGATGTTAGAATGACAATGACACGTAATATTGAGATTTCAACAAACTCAATACTAGTACATCTGCAGATATAACATCATTTAAAAATACTTTACTTACCTTACTCCTAAATAATTTTTAAATTCCGTTCCGCAAAATATCAATACCCGTGTGGATATTGGAATTTAACGGAACGGAACGGAATCTTTCAAACTTTTTTAAAATATGAAAAATATCATTTCAAGGACAGCATTTATTCAATTTATAAAAAATAATTGATATTTTTTATGGGATATTTTGCTTATTAGTTAGTCAAGCTAGCAAACGACAGTGTTAATTTACATCAAGAAATTTGAATTATACAAAATGCATTCGCAGGGATAACATTATTTAAAAAAAAAAATACTTGATAGCCTTATTTGTACTACATCGAAATAAATAATGATATAACAAATGCTATTACCATACTTCTAAACAATTTTCATCTGATTCCGTTCCGTTCCGCAAAATACCAATACCCGTGTGGATATTGGTATTTAACGGAACGGAACGGAATCTTTTAAACTTTTTAAAATATGAAGAAATGTCATTACAAAGACAGCATTTATTCAATGTATGACAAATAGTTTGATATTTTATGGGATACATTGTAGTTAGTTAATCAAGCTAGCAAACAACAATGTTAACACCAAGCAGAATTTTAAATTATACTAAATGCATATGCTGGGATAACAATACTTGATAGCCTTATTTATAATATATTGAAATAAATAATGATATAACAAATGCTGTTACCATACTTCTAAACAATTTTCTTCCGATTCCGTTCCGTTCCGCAAAATACCAATACCCGTGTGGATATTGGTATTTAACGGAATGGAACGAAGTCTTTCAAAATTTTTAAAATATGAAAAATATCATTACAAAGACAACATATATTCATTATATAACAAATTATTTGATTTTTATGGAAGAATTAGCAGTTAATCAAGCTAGCAAAAGACAATGTTTACATCAAGTAGAATTTTGAATTATACCAAATCCATTTGCAGGGATAACGTTATTTAAAAAAAAAACTTGACGGCCTTATTAGCGGGCTGACTTATTAAGTTGGGATCAAGCTTCAATTGCGCTTTCGCAAATTGGAATTCTGGGAAGGAATTAGACAGACCGTGTTAGAGAAACTCGAAGATGTCATAGAACTGGTCAGTTTCTAGGTCAAATTGCACATCGTTGTTTTGAAAGACTGCCCATGGGTATCGTCTGCATTCACGGGCCGGAGTCTACATATATACATCTTCGGACTCTTAGTGAGATTGGAGAGGAAATACATTGGCAGTAGTTTGCGACGGGTCCATGAAATTCAGAGAGCAATCTTGCAAAGTTACAATTTTAAGTAATAAGTAAATTTGCAGTCATACATTGTGTGTACACTGTTCTAAGCTTCTCTCCGCACATGTGCGGTCAGTCAAAAAAAATAAGCGTGCAAACTAAATATACACTTGCTCTGGAAACTACATAACTCGTATTTTAATAGATTGTGTATTCACATTTGACCTGAAATAATATTCCGATGGCTGACTTTCTTAGCTTTTTTAAATAGCTAACCTTGTTTGTAATACATTGAAATGAATAATGATTTAAGAAATGCTGTTACCATACTTTTGAATGATTTTCTTCTGATTCCGTTCCGTTCCGCAAAATACCAATACCCGTGTGCGGTATTAAACTGGTATTAAATAACAAATTATTTGATATTTTTTATGGAATAATTTGCTAATTAGTTAATCAAGCCATAGCAAACGACAATGTGAATTTACATCAAGTAGAATTTTGAACTATTCAAATTCATTCGCAGGGATAACATTATTTTAAAAAAGTACTTGATAGCCTTATTTGTACTACATCGAAATAAATAATGATATAACAAATGCTATTACCATACTTCTAAACAATTTTCATCTGATTCCATTCCGTTCCGCAAAATACCAATACCCGTGTGGATATTGGTATTTAACGGAACGGAACGGAATCTTTCAAACTTTTTAAGATATGAAGAATGTCATTGCATTTATACAATTTATATCAAATAATTTGATATTTTTATGGCATAATGTTTACATCAAGTAAAATTTTGAATTATACAAATGCATTCGCAGGGATCACATTATTAAAAAAAATACTTGATAGCTTAATTTGTTATACATTGAAATGAATAATGATATAACAAATGTTGTTACCACACTTTTGTATAATTTTCTTCTGATTCCGTTCCGTTCTGCAAAATACCAATACCCGTGTGGATATTGGTATTTAACGGACCGGAACAGAATCTTCCAAACGTATTAAAATATGAAAAAATGTCGCTATATAGTTCGTTAATCAAGCCAGGAGAAGACAATGTTTACATCAATTACTATTTTAAATCATACCGCATTTGCAGGGATAACTAAGAAAAAAAACTTGATAGCCTTACTTGAAGCACATTGAAATGAATAATGATATAACAAATGCTGTTACCATACTTTTGAATAATTTTCTTCTGATTCCGTTGTTTTTTCTATGGAAACCAATACCTGTCATTTATATATATTTTTTACTTTGTTACTGCTTTTTACCGCATCGCGGTTATCTGTCTGACTTTTATTCCATTTATGGAACAAAACAGAACAATTCCATTTATGATCGTTTACTTTTTATTTTGACGGGAGATCTTACCAGAGGGTTAAGGCCCAAGTAAAAATATTGTGTGTTTAGGGGAACACTGATGAAAAAATTAGATTAGGTCGGTAGGGATTTTTTTTATTTTATCATATTTTTTTCTGCATGAGGGCAAAAACACAAATATAAAATCCTAAGAATGTTTGTTTGTTTCATATTTAAAAATGGGTTTTTAATGGAAATAATATGATCATCACAGTAGGATAGAAACAGACATATAAAAATGGTAGGATCGGGGCATTTTTGTAGGTTAGGTCGGGTTACCCTAAACACACAATATTTTTTTAGGCCTAATCAATCTAGGAAAAACACAAGGTATACACATGTATTAAGTAGAATTTTAAAATAAACTAAGCACATTCTTAGGAATTAGGTAACAGAAAAGCAACACGGACCGAAATGAGAACTATACTATATATTTTAGGAACTTGATTATATCTTCACAAATGGATTTTGACAATCATTGCTTATCAAAATAAAAAAAGAAAAATACATAATACCCATTCATCGAAATTTATTACAATTACTTATAAAATCGTGCATTTCATAGGTAAACACCACAATAAACAAAAGTTCAGATCGAAATAGAAAAAAAATATCTGATTACAATTATTCCAAATATTTATGCTGAAAACAATTACACACGTGAGAGTAATTTTTCATTTATTTATACAACATCTACGAGACTGGAACATTTTGAAGTGTATAAATATTCATATTTTCAACCATTATCTCTAATTCTGTTCCGTTACAAAAAGTACAGATATTCGTGTGGTTATTGTTACTTTGCAGAACGGAAAGGAACCAGTGCAAATCTTAATTTATTTTATTTTTTCGTACCCAGTACTCTCTTGCGAACTCATTTGTTTAAAAATCATATACATGTACTTGTCAACAATATTAACAATGTCTCACTGTGTAGTGGAGCCGAAATTGACTCCGGATTTGGTTTGTGAACTAGTGTGTTTTTTATTTTATTCCGGCGCAGGCAAAGCTTGTTTGTACGACTCAGATATGTTCGTAATTTGATGCATGTGCCCCTAAACGTAAGTACAATGTATTTTTTATTGTCATTTGTCATATAATCAATTCAAATCTATAATGTTTACGTATTGTCACATTATGCACGAGAATACTTTAATTATCTGAAATCTCTGTTAAAGCTGACATTAATTCATAAATACGCAATACTTCCTTTTTATCTCCGACTACTGCCATATTACTTCTTATATTATTTCTATTGTTCTGCTTATTGCTACACACCCCCTATATAAGGCCGAGAGCACTATTCATGCTTAACCGCATCCAGGTATTTCATTCACCCGAACACGTAACACTGGACGGAAAGCTTAGAATGAACGCGCCTTGAACAAAATAATATGACAGCCACTGGTTAGGAATATCCAATAAAAGACGAAACAAAACATCTGAAATCCAGAAACACATATTTCAAACATCCTCGATCATTGTAGAACGCTCTCCAGTGTGGTACTGTTATACTATTGCACATGCGCAAATCACACATTGTACAGATCGTGCAGTGACGTACAGATCGTGCAGTGACAGCATGGACTTAAGAAAACTAAACGGAGTGTTTTTTAGAAACTAACAAAAGCGATGTTACTTATCTACTGTGTTGGATGTAGTGCGGCCGGGGTCTACGATAAGATGCAGCTAGATGTTATGCACTCTGAATGAACGACACACGTGTTCGATTTGCATGCGAAGTAAGACAGCACAGCACTGTATGTGCAAGATATTGCGGATATATTGGGGGTTCTTTCTAAGAATAAACCATCTTTTATTTTTTATTGATTGTAGTTTTCTTTATTCATTTTTACATGCATAATACTACATCGTATAGTTCTATCGTTTAGATGTCCGTGCAACTTGATTGGAAAGCAACCGACCGTAACTTTATCGGCCGGTATATATACCCCAGTGACAGTTGAGGAGCGATCGAAACTAATATGGCGACAAAATGCTTTTATGAATTCATGTTAGCTTTAAAGTTCCCACATGTATGGCGTGCCATAAGCGTAATCAGTTGTCGATTGTTATTCAAGACTGTATGTTGATCTAGCGTTGGTGTGTGATTTGTGCTTTGAATTTATTTGTTTTTACATGTATATTTTAGTTTCACCGTTGATGAGAGAGATCTGTGAGCAGTCCTATTGGCAAATAAATACATTTCCGAATATTTTGTTGTGTCATATGCATCACACAGTATAATTCAAAATAATTGATAAGTAAATGCATAAGTATTGCCTACGTCCAAGACAAAGGCGGGTCCAGATAATTCAGAATGGAGTGGTGTTGTGTGTAACAGGTCCTAGTGAGGGTGTTTAAAATAATGTCATTGGTAAGTAATAACAAATTTTGAAGTTGAATGTCTGGACAATTTTTAGTCGAATATTTGTGCCAAAAAAGTTACAGCACGTTAGTCAATCTGAAATCTAAAGGAAATGGGGATTTAAAAAAAAAAATAAAGGCCAACTAAATAAAAACATACAATAACTACTATGTCAAATGTAAAAGAAAAAAAATGAGATCAACAAGCAAGTGCAGAGTAATCGAAATTGACTCTGGGTCAATTCAAATCTTACCAGTTCGTTCATTGCACTGCAATCGCAACTTCTCTGCCTTTCTGGCGGTCTCGGAAAAACACCTCGAAAGTATTAGAAATGCGTACATGACAACCTCCATTTTTATAAAACTTAGATATAAATACAACACATTTTATGACTTGTTGAGATCTGATCTAGACTTCATTAAAGCCAATGATATACCCTAAACTATACCACAAAAACGACACACAAGGCTGTCTAGCCGATACTTATTTAACTCCATTTTGTATAAAATTCTAACAGCCGGTAATGTAAATTTATTCATGTTATTTCCGAGCCTGCCGGGAAGGCCCGAGAAGTTGCGATTAGACTGCACTGATGAGTAAAACAAATTCACAAGCGTAATGTAGAGACACATGATTAAAACGCATTTAATTACAGAATAATGATAATCTGTCTCTCGCTGTATCATAGACATGCAAATTCAGTGACACGCAAACCATAAAATGTGCACATTAAATTTTTAACTTATAAAGCATGTAAATGTATATTTAAGCATGATCAATGGTAAATCAGATTAATCTATATTGTAAAAATGATCATACGAACAAAGCCCTGATATAGGATCAACAAGATGACTTTAAAAAAAAGAATTTTGAAAGATTCCGTTCTGTTCCGTTAAATACCAATATCCACACGGGTATTGGTATTTTGCGGAACGGAACGGAATCATAAGAAAACTATTTATAAGTATGGTTACAACATTTCTTATATCATCATCTATTTCAATATTTCAATGTATTACAAATAGAGCTATCAATTATATTTTAAATCATGTTATCCCTGCGAATATGTTTAGTTTAATATAAAATTCTATTGATGTAAACATTGTGTTTTGTTAGCTTGATAAACAAATTCGTTAAATCTCCCGTAGACTCCCGTAAAAAAAACCCCAACTATTTGTTATAAATTGAATAAATGCTGTCCTTGTTATGATATTTTTCATATTATAAAAATTTTGAAAGATTCCGTTCCGTTCCGTTAAATACCAATATCCACACGGGTAATGGTATTTTGCGGAACGGAGCGGAACCAGAAGAATATTTTTCAGAATCAAGGTAAGTAATGAATTTTTTAACTTTTTTCCTGCGAATGTGCTTACTAGTTACTTGTTTTGCAAGCTTGATTAACCTTCTAGATACTTCTCCCGTCAAAATAACAAGTACTGGATTATAAATGTTGACGTTGTAGACAACATCAGCACATAAACGCTGAAATGATCAGCACATACGCAAGATGTTTAAATTGATGAAATGGTTTGTTAGCTTGCTTCATTAATCCAAGAAGAATATAGAGGTAAATAAACGGCGAGTAGTTGTTATCATATTTTTCATATATTAAAAAGTTTGAAAGATTCCGTTCCGTTCCGTTAAATACCAATATCCACACGGGTAATGGTATTTTGCGGAACGGAACGGAATCAGAAAAAATTATTTATAAGTATGGTAACAACATTTCTTATATCATCATCTATTTCAATGTATTACAAATAAAGCTATCAATTATATTTTAAATCATGTTATACCTGCAAATATGTTTAGTATAATTTAAAATTCTACTTGATGTAAACATTGTGTTTTGTTGGCCTTGATAAACAAATTCGTTAAAATTCCTGTAAACTCCCGTAAAAAATCCCAAATAGTTTGTTATAAATTGAGTAAATGCTTTCCTTGTTATGATATTTTTCATATTATAAAAATTTTGAAAGATTCCGTTCCGTTCCGTTAAATACCAATATCCACACGGGTATTTGTATTCTGCGGAACGGAACGGAACCAGAAGAATATTTTTCAGAATCAAGGTAAGTAATGAATTTTTAACTTTTTTCCTGCAAATGTGCTTACTAGTTACTTGTTTTTGCAAGCTTGATTAACCTTCTAGTTAGATCTCCCTTCAAAGGATTATAACTGTTGACGTTGTACACAATATAAGCACACAGACGCTGAATTGGTCAGCTTATACACAAAATGTTTAAATTGATGAAATGATTTGTTAGCTTGCTTCATTAATCCAAGAAGAATATAGAGGTAAAGAAACGGCGAGTAGTTGTTATCATATTTTTCATATATTAAAAAGTTTGAAAGATTCCGTTCCATTCCGTTAAATACCAATATCCACACGGGTAATGGTATTTTGCGGAACGGAACAGAATCAGAAGAAAATTATTCAAAAGTATTGTAACAAAATTTGTTATAACATTTTTCATTTACATGTATTCCAAATAAGGCTATCAAGTATTTTTAAACAATGGTATCCCTGCGAATGCGCTTGTTATAATTTGAAATTCTACTTGATGTAAACATAATGTTTTTGCAAGCTTGATTAACTAACTAGTAAATTCTGCCATCAAAATAACATCATCTGTTGTTAATTAAAGTAACGTTGTCCTTATCGTAATATTTTCAGTAATTTAAAAAATTTGAAAGACTCCGTTCCGTTTCGTTAAATACCAATATCCACACGGGTAATGGTATTTTGCGGAACGGAACGGAATCGGAAGAAAATTATTCAGAATTAAGGTATGTAATGAATATTTAACTTTTTCCTTGCGAATGTGCTCACTATATTTTAGAATTCTACTTAATATGGGATATACATTGTGTTTTTGCTAGTTTGATTAACAAACTGCATTGTAATGAGAACACCCGTGTAAATAACATAGAATCGATTATAAATGAAATAAAAGTTGACGTTGTACACAATACAAGCACACAAGCGCTGGAATGATATCCGCATAGCAAGATGTTTTAATTGATGAAATGGTTTGTTAGGTTGCTTCATTTATCCCAAAAGAATATAGAAATAAAGAAACGGCGAGTAGTTGTTACGATATATTTATATTTTAAAAAGTTTAAAAGATTCCGTTCCGTTCCGTTAAATACCAATATCCACACGGGTAATGGTATTTTGCGGAACGGAACGGAATCAGAAAAGAAAATTATTTATAAGTATGGTAACAACATTTGTTATATCATCATTCATTCTAGTTTATTTCAAATTAGGCTATCAAGTATTTTATCGATGTTATCCCTGCGCTGCGAATGCGCTTGGTATAATATGAATTCTACTTGATATAAGCATTGTCTTTTTGCTAGCTTGATTAACATGTAGTTAGTTCTGCCGTGACAATAATATGTAATGGATTAAAAAATGAAATAAGAGTTGTCGTTGTACACAATACATGCACACAAACGCTGAAATAAATAATCAGCACATACACAAGATGACTGAATTGATTTGATAGATTGCTTCTTTCATCTCTAAAGAATCTGAAAAAAATAATTTCAAGAAACGGTGATTAGTTGTTATGATATTTTTCATGATTTAAAAAGTTTGAAAGATTCCGTTCCGTTCCGTTAAATACCAATATCCACACGGGTAATGGTATTTTGCGGAACGGAACGGAATCAGAAGAAATTTATTCAGAAGAAAGATTACTTCAGTAATTTTTATCGATGTAACACATATAGATTAATTGGGTTTGGTTTAAACCTCAACTTTATATGTACAATGTCAATCTAACATCTAAAACAACTAGTGACTTTCGGGGTTTTTTTCGGGAAAGAAACGTGTAATGACTTATAGAGCAATGAGTAGCATATTTCATGTAATACACAGTGCATTCAAACATCAAAATTTTAAAAAACAGTCTTCCATTTACGTTAGGTTTAATTGAAATAATGGCGTTTAAAAAAAAAAAAAACTGTTTCCCCGTTGGGGGCCTCTTAACTGGTTCCGTTCCGTTCTGCAAAGTACCAATAGCCTTTGATTTAAACTCATTCCATCAATTTAACTAGTTGGTGCTGTAAATAGACAAACATATTTTATAAAAAGTTTACAAACACATGTATATGAGATTTTTTAATTGTCAAGTCTTACGTATCAGTATTTTTCTTATTGCCATTTTTTTGCTTTAGTTGTATTTTTTCTACAATATGAGAAGAATTTTGTGTCATATTCTTCACTGCCATTCTTTATATGTTTACAAGCAAGTATTACACTGCCTGCAGTTAGAGAAATCTTATGATTTCGTTTAGAGAATTTTTTTTTACTTTATTCTATATTTTTTTGTTTACAACCTATCTGAACAGTAAGCTATGTGTATTTCATGAAAGACTTTTGTGCCAAAATGTGTTCTAGTGAATATATACACAGTGCCAACATTTCAGGGATTACTTGTCTGAGTTGTGTTGAAGTAAAAGACTTCTTTTCTTTCATTTTTTAACACTTAAATATACATAGAACTGACATTGAGACCCTCATTATATTGATTTTAGAAAACGTACCATTCTCATTTTTCTGTCTATCATGAGCAAATGCTGCTTTTAACCTTTTTTGAAAAAGGTTTCTACATATACATACATGTTGTCTGTCTCTTGTATTTTTAATGCTACAATTTTAAATTGATCTCACAAGCCTTTATACTACACATATTTTGTTGTGATTGTCCCCTTTTCCCTTCCATTGACCTGAAATCCAATTTTGATGACAACCCATAAAACGTTTCGTTTAATGTGATATATTTTGCACTTTAAATATTTTAGAATTAAACTCCAATGACCTTTTCACAACAAAGCATTGTCTCTTATTTAATTATTTGATAAAATAGATTCCAAACATATCAGGTATTCTGTACAGCAAGTTGGTCCATTCTGTATGTATATAGATTTTTCTCTCTTTTTTATTTTTATTTTTTTAACTTCCTTTCTTCCTTGAAAATGTATATATGTTATGTTATATTATACAGTCAGTAAGTCTGTTTTTATGTAAATAGATTTTTCTTGTTTTTACATTTTTTTCATTTCCATTTTGATTACGTTTATATGTTATGCTTTTTTAATTACATGCCACATATAAACCTTTGTATTTTGTGGTTGTCAACAATATACTTTTGATAGTGTCTACTTCCCATGGTATTGAAAAGACTGTAATTTGTACATTATTTGATAGTTTCTACTTCCCATGGTATTGAACATACTGTAATTTGTACATTTTCTTGTTGCACGTTTGGTCGTCTGCAGTCATTTAGAACTTAATGAAACTTTTCGTTTATGCTCTAATACATAACAGTTAGTTTTCTTGTGTTATCCAACTGCAACAGCACTTCGTCTAGTGTTGACAGCCAAAATATTAGATAACTCTAAACCTTTCTTCTTTTGAATGCTAAAGGTCAGACTTTCTAAATTTTCTGGGCTCATTTTCAATTTATGTTTACCTAAAATTTTATCAAATCCATTAAGATTCTCTACATGTTAGACTTTGTTTTATTTTGATTTTATAATAACAACCTGATGTTTAATGACCAATGTACTTCAGCTTGTACATTTTGTAATGCATAATTTGAACTTTAGCATTTATATCAAATACAGCATAAAACCATGTAGCTGTTGTTCCTTTGTATCAGAGTGGAAAAATTATCTTAAATGAATGTGCTTTTTGTTCCTAGCAATAAAAACTAAAGTTTTCTACTTGTAACACTTTTCAGTTTAAAATACCGGGTATATGGAACACTGAAATGACTGTTAAAGTCATAAGTAATAAGGCATTCAATCTTATCTGGTGAATTTTAGAGTTTACAGAACATTGAAAGAAAAATATGTGCCCATGCATTTTATAGATGTTTGAACACTAAAATTGGTTCTGTTATTTTAATATCATTAGACTCAAGTTATTTATTTCATTCAATATAGCATTTATAGGAAAATGGAAAAAGCAATTGTAGCGACATTTAGAAATATATTATACTTGTATTGCATATCTCAATGTCTTTAAGGTTCTTGGGACCTCAGCCCAAGTGAATGTTCTCATTTTGAGATGTCTGTACTCCAAACATAATCTATGACTTACAATTTATTCAATATGTACTGTATCCAGGCATTTTACAAGATTATGATAAATTACATTGAAAAAAACCCATATAATAATGAGATCTAAGTACTAATGACAAATACGGCTCAAACACACATTATTCATTAATCTCTGGTCCGGACTTTGTTGAATGAGTAGATGTATAATTAGATTACATTTACAATCTCAGTGCGTTAAACGTCACCTCGTTTCAGTACTTTCAGTACTTTGATTTTTATACGGCGTGATAAATTTCCTGTTTTGGCCTACATCGATGATCTTGATCAGACGATCATTTATATGACATGTATTTGATTTAATGTTTCGTGCAAGTATGGTTCGGTAGTTTCATTAGAAACATTGCTTATTTTTCAAAAGGAGAGGAAAGCCATGAATGCGTCTAAAAACTGGGGAACTTGACGGAAAAGGGTGGGTGAGTGCAACTGCATCATTTATATGTGTTTTGCAAGTTTGTGTGTGTTTCTGATAGGCTGGATCTACGCATCGAATTTTATTTCATAGTAGCAATATCAACAAGCTCTTACCAAGCTCTAAAATCTGTTAAACAAATCTCATGAAAATTTCATATATACGTATTTTCAAAATACGAAACTAATTGCCTTGAGGTAGACTCAGTGTGTCAAACCAAACTTTTTTTTAAATTTGAACAGTTGACACAACTTATAAACTTACCGAAAATGCCAAAAATATTTATACCTTTGCGCGTTTATTTTCCTGCAGTGAGCTTCAGCTCACATGGTCTGAAAATTAAACAGCTAAATTTTTTAACACAGTGAAGAATGATCTCGTAATTGACATGTATTAAATTATGCACCAAAATACAACATGTTAGGTTATAATTTAAGAAAATATATTGATAGTCATTAAATAAAAAAAAGTCTTCTTGATTTTCTACAGAAAATATAGAAAAAAGGTTACATTTATCTATCACACGACCTTCCAAAAAATTCACAGAAATGCATATTTTTGAACATTTTGAAAAAATTATACAGTTTACAAACTATTTTTATTAAACATTTATAAAAAGTTATATATTTTGCTAGCAAAATACCATAGTTTATCGAAATTAACCAGCTAGTTTTTGTCTGATAGTCGCTTGAACATGTATACACCCATATTGTTGGATATAATTTTAAAAGTTGTTTTTTGAAAGCATTAAAAAAATTTAAATGTACCAAATAGACACAATCTAACAGTCACTAAAATGATATACTCAATCAAATTGTATTATACATATTAAAATTTTGATCCTAGTTGGAAAAACATAGAAACAAGTGTAGTAGCACCCCCTCCCTTTCCCTCAAGTAATTTTCCCCAAGTGTTTTGACATATTTATGGTTTTTCTCTCTTTTTGAAAAATATCACCTATATATTTATACTGAAGCCACTGAACCATACCTGTACAGTACTTTAAATCAATGATATGTCATCTTAAATGAATATTGAATTGAGCAAAACTATAACCGGAAAATCTCGCCGTGTAAAAACAGAACCGGACACGAAAGACACTGGAGTTACCTTAAGTAAGAATAATAAGAATTAAAAATTAAATAGATAAATCTTGCTTAGTTCTTAAACTTTTTGTATGAAATAATTAATCGTGTTGTAAAATTATGTTCTTTTTATGTGTTATAAATTTCTTGAACATTAATCCATTGATTTTTTATCAATATATCTTCACTCGTAGTGAGCGCAAACGTTTGTAGAATCCATCAAAAAGTTTTGGTTTTAAAACTTTTGAACCAGAAACACTACACATATCAATCTTTAAAAGATTGTGGATGACCAAATTTCACATTTTTCATTATCAGGTCACCATAATTTTTTTTCGTATAATACATATACTAGATATTCAACCTTTGGTTTTCTTCCTTCTCCATAAATCCGATAAATCGTTGTATTTCAGCGACTTCCATGAGCTGAGCATAAAATGCTTTCCTTTCTTCTTCATCAAGTCGTTCTTTCAGTTTTTTCTTTAGGCTCTTACTAGTCAATGTGAGGCAGTTAATGGATACGCCAATTTTTTCATTACGATTCCTAGAGCTTAAAATTGCATTCTCCACAGCACCATGTCTCCATATAAACATCTTCCGTTCCTCTAATGATGTTGAAATTGTTTGGAAATCTTCATCACAATCAATGAAAGTTGAAAGTTGTTTATCAAGGTATTTTGCTTTTAACCTATCTTTATTGATCTTACCTATCTCCAAAAAATCTTTTATTTGACATGTTTCTTTATCAAACTTCACAACTTTGTCTAGATCCCATAAACACAAGCATGGAAGATTGATAAAATTGCAAAATGATTGTACTTTCTTTGTATTTTCACAGCCGCCGACAGGAATAATTTGATATGTGGTTATATCATTATGAAGCTCATTCATTCCAATCACTCTCCTTTCTAACAAATTGCATTTGTATTGGGTAAAAATACCTTGCACAACATCCCTGTCAGTTGGTCCTTCCACCAACAATACTTTGGTTGCAAACAACAACGTTCTCAGTGTTTCAATGTCAGACACTTTGGAGAGTTTCTTGTTTTTCCCCGCGTTTTTCACAGAACATTCGTAACTGTTGGGTGTTGTTTTACTTCGAAAGAAAACATGCGTTTTGTCCATGGTAATGGTGTCAATAAAATAGGGACTATGCGTTATAACAATTATTGTCTTTTTATATGCTTCTTTGTGCAACACTGTTCTTAACCGTTCAATCATTTGAGGGTGCATCCCTCGATCAGGGTCCTCCAGACAAAGAGTCTGAATGTTTTTGTGCGCCAGGAGCAAAGACGTCAGTTTGGCTTCTAAAATTCCTTCCGATGTCTTCAACAGAGGAAATGGCGATGCTGATTTGCTATGTTGAACATATAATAGTCCAGCTTTTTCCACGAAATGAAATATTTCTGGATATGTAATAAATTGAAAAATCTCTCTCTCAAGCTCTTCATCAACATCATCTCTATGTTTCTCCGACAACAATGTCGAAATCACTTCTGCTCTGTCACATGCCATCTTGTAGTTGCTTTCCTTGTGCTCCTTCTTGATTTTCTCACTTCTTGTCCACTGTACAATTCCAATGCCTCTTAGAGGTAGTGTAGACACATATTTGTCTTCAATAGTTTTCCAGCTTGGTTCCACAAGTAAACAATCTTCTCCTTGTTGACATTTTATCATATCGAGAATATGAGTAATATCACTTTCTCTTTTAATTTCAGAAATTGATCGGATTGCATTCATGTCATCTTCGTGAACCAAACCATTATAGGTGTGAATGCTTTCAGACGACTTCGAGCGGAGAAAAGTGCCATTTTCGTCTGCATAAATGAAAACTTTGTATATCACATCATTCCCTGGTTCTTTGATAATTCCAGAGATGACTTCATCATACGGAGACAGTTTGAAATGACAGAATACATATGCAACAGAGTTTTTATCAAAAGAATTAGTTATTGATACATTTATTTCATCTGTCATACAACGTCTTATTAATTCTAAAACGGTACTTTTTCCACAGAAATTAGCACCTACAAAAATATTTAGAGCATTACAATCCAAGATCATTTCTTTATTTGCGTGACATCTTTGTTTTTCAATTGCATTTGCTTTTGCAGAAGTTGCTTCTTTATGCAAACTTGCCGTACTTTGTTCTACCTTTGGAGATGTATGAAAATTAATAATAGTCTTGTCTTTAAAATGGACAAAATTCTCCAGAGTTATTGTTTTCAGCATCTGGGGAAAAAAAATGAAAAAACGAATTATTAAGACATGATAACTTTCAGTTCCAACAAAAAAATCATGAATGATAAAGGCTCAATTTGTTTTTCGTGGTGAGAGAGAGAGAGAGAGAGAGAGAGAGAGAGAGAGAGAGAGAGAGAGAGAGAGAGAGAGAGAGAGAGAGAGTGAGAGAGAGAGAGGTATATTGAGTAATATGGTAATTGTGGTGTTTATATTTATAAACTACATGTATGTACTCAAATTCAAAAATACTATTACATCGGAGATTTTATAACTGAATTTAATATATGCATTGACTTAAATTGGAATGTTCTCTCAGAGCAAAGTTTGATTATGAAAATTAATTATACATGTACATGTACTAGATTGACACTTGAAATAATAAAAAGAATTTAGCAACATAAAAAGGGGAGCAATCAACAATTCTTGATTTTTGCATGTTATTCAGGGGGTGTAAAAATTCTCTCGTCAAATCAGATTATTGTCAGAGAGATGCAGCATGTTGTATAAAACTTAACATTTATTCAATTTAATACTTCAGTGATACGGAATCAATTTTGATATGACTCTGTTCGTTGATTCCACACTGGGTATTCTATTATATTTGCTTAGCTATTCGCTGTAATAAAACGTTTTCTGTAAATGTTCCAGCTGATAAGCCATAGAATATGCAGATTGTGTGGAATCGGTATTTTCCTCAAGTGATGACTAATAAACCGACAAAATAACTTACTTTCTTTTTGAATGCTAAAAAGAATAAAGTTTCGAACTCATTATGAGTTTTAGTGCTAAGTTTTAGCTTTTAAAGATATTCAGGAATAGAATAAGGTGTGTACTTTAGTAATTAATTGTGTCCGTAATATCATACATGTACCTAACTAAACAATAGATGTAGCACATTTTTTAACCGGGTTTTCCAAAGGAAAAATCCGGTTATTGAAATGGTGAAAATGACGGGCGAGCTGTCGGTCGGGCCGGCAACTGCCAAAAGGGTACCACTATTGTACGGATAACTCCACCTACAATTTTCAAGATAGGAAGCTGTTCTTTTTCAGATCAATTGTTCATAAATCAGAGATGTGCATATTACTTGGATTTTGATTTTTTAATAATTTATGAAAAAAAAATACCAGCTGTTGAATTTAGTCAATTTATGGCAAAATATTATAATTTATTTAATAATATTATAATATAGGGTACCCCTTTCGTACGGATAACTCCTCCTACAGTTTCAAGGAAGTTGTTGTTTTGCAGATCAATATTGCATATAGGCTACCATATTTCTCTGGATAGTGTTTCACAATTCAGATTAACAAATGAATTATTGATACTGTTTGAAAGAAAATCCGGTTTGCTGTCACATTGATAGCTTTTTTCTTGTTTTGCTTTGTACTGATTCAGTAATATTTAGGTATATAGTTAGCTTGTAATGCATTTTGTCGCTAAAAAGCTTGATTGTTTCCTTTATATATGAAAATTATTCAATTTTTCTTCAAATGTTCATAGACAAGTACATATAATCAAGTACACTGTACATAATACTATATAGATTAAATCACAAAGAATGTGATAGATCAGTTTTTAAAAGATAAGACCCAACTGGGTTATGTGGATTTTTGAAAATCAAATCTTTAAAATAGAGAGACTTACTTTATAGTTGAGAAGTTAAGAAAAACATGAACAGTACTAGGTAAAGTGCGATTTTTGGTAATTAGAAGAAACTCACCGTTTCAACTTCAACAGCATCCAATGATATAAGAAAATCAGACATTCCGTATTCTCTCAAGCATTAATTACCTAGGAATAGCTCAATGAAGTATTAAATTACCTTTACCTTCAAAGATGCTTATAATTCCGTCTAAGTCCGTCTTCTTCCTATTCTCTGTCTGAAACTGTTGGCAGTCACCCAGAAAATCAATACGAAAAAAAAAATTGATCTGTCTAAACTTGTGTGTGTGTTTGATGCTGATGCTGTTTGCTATCTTATTATATCACTTACTAATTGCCAATCATTTGTGAGTTGCGTTGTTCATTGTAAACCAATGTCTTAAAAGATACACATCTTTGGAAGATAAGCACTGAAGATTTAATAACGCAGAAATTTCTGGAATACAGTATATTAAGGGTTAGATGTTTGATCCGCGCGCATACTCACATAGACAGTAAGAGAGTATGCTAGAGAATCAAGCACCAATTATTAATTAGATTCGTAAAGCCATTGATGAAGATGAGAATGTTGCATTCCATGTTCAAATAAGGGAATGACGTTTAATGTATTGATGAAATGCATGAGGATGATGTCAGCAGACTTTACCGCTGCCTTGGAAGTTAATTGATTAAATGCACAGCAGTTAAAGCTCAATGCTGATGCTGTAACATAAATCAATAAAAATAGCTGAACGTGTTCTCCCAACTAATAATAAATAGTTGAATTTGTTTACTACATAAATCGTTTTTCACGTTAAGTGGATTAAATAAAATGTTTGACATTAAGATAAATTCACTTAGCCTTTCAAATTGATAAGCCAAATACATGTAGCTATGAAATGATAACTAAATATATTTTCTCTCTCTCTCTCTCTCTCTCTCTCTCTCTCTCTCTCTCTCTCTCTCTCTCTCTGACTAAAGCACAGACCTCTATTACACTATAGCGTGTGTACGAAGTTTATTTCTCTCTCTCTCTCTCTCTCTCTCTCTCTATCTCTCTCTCTCTCTCTCTCTCTCTCTCTCTCTCTCTCTCTCTCTCGTCTTTTTCATTGTGTGTGATATTTCTTTCCCTGTCTCTCTTTTCCTCTTTCGAAATCGATGCTTCGATTGTATGTGTGATAAGTCGTCCATATCTTCGTCAAAGAGATAACATTATATAAAGATGGTCATTTCTGTTATGAAAAGCGCTTGTTATAATTTCCAATCAAAGACCCACACAATTACAAAACCGAAAAGATTAAAACAGTTATGAATTATTAAATATGATTAAAATGCAGATGCACTGGCTATATACGGAACAGGTTGTGTGGAGAGAGAGAGAGAGAGAGAGAGAGAGAGAGAGAGAGAGAGAGAGAGAGAGAGAGAGAGAGAGAGAGAGAGAGAGAGAGAGAGAGATTTACACTGGTTTCGAAACATAAATAAAGCAAAATGCGATCATAGGAATTTTTGCTATCTTCTACTGCAGTCAAGAAGAAGCTCTCAGCATGATAGGTTTAGTGGTCTGCCGTTTTGGGAGGAGCTTATTTATTGTGCTATATATATATTTACTATACGTTTTTTGGAAAAGCTCTCACGTCTTGAAAACAATGATTCAAACAAGAAACGGTATATATGCTTTTTGTTTGGGGAATCCGTCATGATCAGTAAAAGAAGGTTTTAACGTAACTTTTGCACTCGATAGGTACCCGCAGCATTCAAACAGAACGTTTTCATTTTATGTTTAGTTTCACGCAATAATCATTCTAGCTGTGGAGGAAAGCAGCGTTCGTCTTCTATGTTGCTTTGACACTCTTTCATCGAATGTAATAAATAGCAATTTATAATTTAACAAAATATACGCTCTTACTTTGTCTGATAAGTTATGTAAATAAAAGCGCTCGCACATTTAAAAAAAGATAATCTAACAGACTCAATACAATTATATATTCTGTTCAATTGTTTGAAATAAAGGTTGTGTTTTTAATTGACAACAAATATTATCTAATATAAAGTTATGTATTGTGTGCATGTTTGAAAAATTTAAAGAACTCGCTTTAAATGAATTAAATAACACTTTATTGTGATTTTCAATATTTTGGTGCTTTAAACTTATTATTTTGCAAATTTTATATCAGAAATAACAATACGTACACTATTAAGTTTAGTCGACTCAGCTACAGAAAAAAATGGCAGCTATTCTTTTATCATATACATGTATTGTAGTTTGGTAGTTAACTTTCTTCGTTTGCCAGAAGGACCTATGACCAATAATTTTTTTCCAGGTCGATATGCCATGTGTGGATATGAGTAATGCAGCTTAATTCACTTCAACACAAGCTTAGTTTTGAACATGAAATATATATTGTTAAAAAACTTAAGAGTTAACGACAAACATGCAGGACAAAATATGGGAGTCATGTTCCAAAGTTAACCCCGTTTTTATTTCGTTTGGTGACACTAGTCAAACTTATTTTCCGTCATCCAAAAACTTTTTTATTTTGAAACTAATTCAATATTAACTGCTAATTCATAATTTGCCAAAGAGAAGAGTTTGAAAGCTCAAGTGATTATACTTTCTTTAACTATAGTTTAGTGATGAATATACCTGGACAATTGTCGCATGGCTTAGTGACACAGAGAATCAGCGATCAGTATTTAGAAATTAGATGCAGAATAAAATGATGTATTCCTCTTAAGAATATTGTGAATATCATATTGAAGCAAACAATGTTTTTTTTTAATAATTCGTGAGATCCATGAACTATGTTACTATATAGAGAAGACAATAGCTGATCCGAATCTAATAGAAATTATATGTACATATATAAAGGCGTAAAAGAGCATACATGGCAAGCATTGCTAAGGAATATTTTTCAGTTAAGTAAAGTATCGATATCTGATCCGATATGGGAAAATGGAATAGTTTTCAGTTAAGTAAAGTATCAATATCTGATCCGAGATGGGAAAATGTTCGTGTACATTTTACATTTGAAGACATAAAACTACGAATAAACAAGCAAAATTATAGTAAAAAGGTAACAGTGTTTATTCCTCTAATAAGGAGATAAATGTGATTCGAAGAATGATGGTAAAGCTTCAGCTCTAATCGAACTTTTTTCAAAAGGAAAAGGTCATTCAGACCACAAAAGTCTATTCTGTATATCTTGTTTTACTCGACTCATTTTAAACAATGAATATTGCAATATATTCAATTAAGCAAATGATATAACGATCTATTTCACGAAACACACGTGTTATACACAGACTATCAACCAGAACGAAATTTAGTCGGCTTTTTTCTCCAGATTTTTGGTTTTTGCAACCCTTAATCGGTTTAAGAAATTAAATAAGACGTATATTGTATTTGTGTATATTCGCCACCTCATTTTAGAAAACGAATAATTCAAATTATTTTCAGTCATAGTATACGACCCACAAATTGGAACATCTTTATACTAGATAGATATTCGGCGGACGTCCCTTTGTCAGTGTGTCTGTGATAAGGTTCATCAATGGCATGTGGTGATAACGAACAGTGTTCAAATTCAAACGTCCAAAGGAAAATTACAAAACAGGAGCAGAGCAAACACGGACCTCTTAAAAATATAGACGTAGGATCCATGTAATGCAAATAACCAGTTGCTTGAAAAACCTATTTGTTCAATTCAATCTTGTTTCAATTCAAAGTGTTTAAGTCATTTTTATTGACGTTAAAAGAAGCAAATGATCAATTATATGCTTCTGTTCTACACTTTGAAAGAAGAATAAAAATGATTGACGTAATCTCATTTAAAACACATTATAATAACTGATACCTTAATACTGATATTCTTAAAAAGATAAATCATTTTAATACGTTTCGATGCGAGGCTAAAAGAACAAGTATATGAAGCTTTAAAGGTTGTAGAAGATAATTTGTAGCATTACAATGAAGGTAAGATGACAAAGAACGAAAACTCTATGTATTAATGTTTCAAGTATGATATCAAACCTGGAAGAGTAGCCTTTCGTTAATACATGTATAAAATGTGTTGTCTTCTGTGTTATTTCGAAATAAGGTTATAGTTTGTATTTCATGTTCTAAAGTTCCCCACGAACATGTGATTAAACGCCATTGAGCTTAGGATGGATTTCATAGATAGTATTCGAGCTTTTGTGGTTCGTACGAGGAAAAGCTGTACATGTGATAGATTTCAGAGTTCTGTAACTTCATGAACGGCACGTGTATACAGGGATCCTTGTTGTTATGCTGAACTTTTTAAAACATATTTTAGAATAAACCTTTACGTACTGTGTATCTTCGTGACTGTCTAATATACCGTTCATTTCTAAGAAACAAACAACTCTCTGCCACAGACAATTTGAACTCTGAAGTATCATTGGCTCATTTTGTTGACCTTTCATGCAGCGGTTGAAAAAACCAAGTCCTTTCACTGTTTGGAAGAGTCTATCCAGATAATGTTAATTTAGATGGCGCGTTTTATACATCTTTTTTGTCTCAGATGACTGCGGTATAGAATTCTCCAACTGCTCTGATGTGATAATCAGAAATCAGCGGCCCCTTCACAAATAAGCTTCCGGTAATGCTTATTCAATTCCTAAAGTCTACTAAGGTGCATTTTTTTTTAAATTTTTATATATACCTTTTATACATTTTCCACCTATGTTTTAAAAATAAATTAACTCTAAAACTCATTATGTTTAATTTTTTCTTTGGAACAGTGTACATGTGTATCACACAATTATGAACTGCAATTTGCTCATTCCGATCGACTTCTTCAAGTCCTGTAGATTTTTATTCTGTATTAGTAACATTAAGTTCCTTGCCTTATTTCATTTCACAATATTTACATCTACCGAGTACGATTCCCTCTATTTCTTACGGAAACTTATAGTTAATTCATAGCTCTATAGAAACAGCCAGACTGAAATCTACACGCCCCGTTTATCGATTGGTCGAAACCAACAACGACTGAAATTGACAGGAAACTGATAGGACTGAAATCTACACGTCCTCTTTATCGATTGGGCGAAACCTACAGAGACCTAAGAAAAAAAATCATGGACTGCACAAAATAATCATGATGCTATCAGACACAATTTCCCATAGGAGGCAATTTGGCTGTTTCCTTAAGCTAACGTACATTAACAGTAATTTAGTTAATTTTTCTTACTTTCTACGATCAATATATGATTTTGTTAAAAGAAAGATATATATATATATATATAAATATAAACAATAAAATGCTTTCTTTGTTGTTTCATGCGGGTTATAAAGGTAGCGATCATTGCTGAAAAAAATACATAACCCGCGTTAGCTTGTTATGTATTTTTTCTGCAATGTTGCTACCTTCATATCCCGAATGAATCACCAAAGAAAGCATTTTATTGTTTAAATTATGTCATGCACATGAACCTTGCTGTCATTTGGGACTTACTATATAATGTATACTGAATATGCTGTCTAGTGGTCTGTCTCGACTAAGAAAACAGGACGCTCCATCTTCCTATAACAAGCATCTAATCCACGTGATGACGCAACTACAGGATCATGACAGGTTGACTTCATCCTTGGCATCAAAGTATTTGACTGTAATTGATGAGGTTATAGCTCTATCCAGTGCTTGGTTAACCTAAGTTTCAGCAAATTTCTGAGTGAATGATAACTTGCCGACAATTTATAAAAGGATTGATCCAAAAGTAATGTCTTGTCGACAATTTATACAAGGGTGATCCAAAAGTAATGTCACAGTTGTGAAAAATAAATACAGTGTTAAACAAGGAAATCAGACATGAAAATAAAAATATAGATATTTTCAAGGAATTAAAATTTTTATTTATTTAATCATAGTACTTCTTATTACATCAAATACTATAAATTGCTAGGATAGGTTAGCTGTTACGCTGCAAGACGCCGTATGACATATTTGAGACGTTACGCTTCCTTACATATCCTTACTAAATAATGATATAAACATGTTTTTAATTGGTTAAATTTGGGTGCCTTTCGGAGCTGATTTTTTTTAATATGCAGAAAAAGTACAACATCTCATGAAGCGAGATCAAGGTTTTATGAAGAAAGGGGAAATTTTTCTTTCCCAGGTGCAATGTACGTCGATTCATCGTTGTAGTGGAGGATTCAGTAACTAGGATTTAGTGAAGGTATTCCCTTTTATTTATTTTTTCAAACATGTAATGTCTTGACAAGCAACATATTGCAACAAGCAACTCGCGTAAACGTTGAAAGTAAAATTTTATAACCCGTCCCTTTCCGCTTCAATTAATGAAAATAGCCAAGCAAAGCTCTTCTGTAGATAAAACTTTGAATACGTTTCTAATCTGAGACTTGACAAATTCTATTAGTGTATTAAAAAATTTCCTCAAATTTCCCAATAATGTAACTCAATGACTCAGATAAATTATCCCATAGGACTATAATTTCTTTGATGAGCTTCACTAAGTTGTTAACTTGGAGTAATTCACAAAATATTATCAGAATATGCAGGCTTGCATCATTCAAATGAAAAAAGGAGAATCTAATATTACAAACAAAAAATGTCAAAAATTGGAATCATATACTAGTTTAAATAATCGTAAATAATGAAAGAAATGGGTCATTTAATTGACCATTTATTTGACTACTACCTTTTAAACCATACAGCTTTTTAAAAATATCATTTTGCAAAATTATTAATTTCTTTATAATGATATACACTTTTGGTTAATTTCAATATAAAACAATAACCAACAAACCACTGTTCATTATATAAATATTATCAATTTCCCCTTCACATGCCTCATCTAACTTGGATAATGTCCACATTGGAACAAATGAATTCAGCTACACTTGTCTTTAAAGTTCTGATTAACTCGTAAGAAATTATCATTAACAGTTATTAATATTGTTTTTACCTGAATGCATACTGATAAAACATATATCATGAAATAAGAGGTTAGAACAGAAAAATGTGTGGATGTAGTAAATTACATTTTGGGGTGTTTACTGTTAATTGGTTAAACAAAATTTATTAGGGTTTACCTAATTCACTTTTTAACACTTAATGTACAATATATAGATTAATGGAAAAAGAAAACTCTGATGAAACCATTCAATTTTGTCTTATTTAAATGAAAATTGCATTTGCACATCTCCAGATGGGATTCATCATGTCAAAAATTTCAAATTATTCTAAAAGGTAGTTTCCAAGTTCATGTGTGGACAAAATTATGTCTACGGACGGAAGGACAGGAAGGACATTATACAACCCAAACTTCGTTTGCGGGGGTATAAAATCCCTTTCGACTTCGGTGTAAACAAACCACCGTAAACAATCAAACTTTTAAAATCCTTTTCTTGATTTTTAATAAAAATTATTGATTTTTAGATTTTTCTGTTAATAAAAATGGTCTTTGAAAACCTCGAGGTAGACTACAGTCCTGAATTCGTTTTACTTTTATGAAATATATACAATCATCCATTTAATCTTCAGATAACTGTATAACCTTGACGTGTTATTTACGTCACAGCGTGAATGTTACGGCACTCAAAATTAGTTGTGAGACAGATTGAGCATGAGGGGAAGGGAGGGAAGTAAAGGTTACAGTCTTTTTTATATCTTTCATGATGGCAACATAAAATATACAAGACGGTAATAGTCAATTCAAAAAAGGCGTCTTTAATTAAAATAAACCAATCCGCTGTGAAGATCAGATATGCAAAGAAAGCATCATTCTTTACTTAATGTACAATGCAGCTTTTGATTGTTGTTCCACTGACGCACATCGGATAGATCTTTCGGACGGAAATGTAGAACACTGATTTCATGAAATGTAACGGAATCATCAATGTCATTTAAACTTGAAACTTGTTGCTATTGTTAGGACTATAATTGACATGGGCCTAATATGGCCCCACTAAAATGAATTCAATTTACTGTAATTCTTTGCTTCCTTTGTACGGATATACCTTTACGGTTTTTTTTTTCATAATTTTCATTTTGATCCAAATGCACGCAACTTTGAAATATGACATCAAAAAGTTAATGTTTCCCCGCCATTTTCGCATTTTTAGCGTAAAACGGCTTGTTTCCGAGCAGGTTTTCTTTCAGAAAACATTAAGCGATTGCTTGAACAAACAAAATATTTTCATCAAAGATGTATCTATTAAAGATTTATGAGTGACAAAAAGTTTGTTCTTGTTCAAAGCGTCGCTCTATATTTCTCATTAAAAAAGATAAGAAAAATGTCAATTTTTGACTGATTTTGATTGAATTTCAAAACATAGCGTCACTTCTGGCGTCATGCACTGCCAGTGAGTGCAAATAAATCAAATAATTAGGCAAATAACATATATTAAATATTCTAAAGATAACATAATTTATCTTTTACCTGAAACGCTTTTAAAAAAAATTACGAATTATGGGGGCCAAATTTGACTCATATAATACATAGTTCTTTACTATTTCATGTCTTGAAAGCGAATTCGATATTTAATGTTGCTCTTTTTGTTTTATTAATTGTATTTATTGAAAATACTCTCCAGAAAACAATTCTTGTTAAAAATTTACAGAATATATATTAAATGTAGCAATAAAACTAATGCCAACAAACCTTACTCTAATAATCAAGAAAATCTACTTTTGTTAAATATCATAAGATGATAAAAACAAGATATCTGTCAGCCAATGCTCATTAGTTATAACCCTGCTCTGATGTGAATATGCAAAATAAGCAAAGTCGTCATTTAACAAGAAGTTGTCATCCGATTGGTACAAAAATAGATCGAAGAGTATGGATTGCCTAAACAAATAGTTTTTTTAAAAATTTTAAGCATCTGCAATAAATAGTTGCTGAGAATTCTTTGACGAAAACTTGTTTAAAAATTTAGGCTAAAAATAAACAAAGTCGTCATTTAACAGGAAGTTGACGTCCGATTGGTACAAAAATATATCCCACGATATAACATGCCTAGACAAATAGTGTGTTAAAATTTCAAGCATCTGCATTGAAAAGCTGCTGAGAAAAATGCGACAGAAAATTTTGTTACGGACAGACAAACAGAAGGACACAAAGGTGTAAAACAGTATACCCCCTTCTCCTTCGGAGCGGGGGTATAAAAAATGGAGGCGCGTTTCGAAACATTAAAATGATAAGATAAATTTATGTGATTTAAATTTCAAAGTTTCCTCGTTTTTTCAAAGTATTTATTTGACTCTTAAAACCAATTTTCCCGTCAACATTTCCTCAGATAAGCTGTCAATGGTATAGTTAATTCTAATAAATATTATATCATATTTTTGTCACATCTTATGCATAGTAGTAAATAGCATAAAATGGCTTCATTTTTCATCCATAATCAATATTTTATACATATTGTAACTGATTTGTGATTCTGCCACTCAAACACATATTTTGAGTTCCTACTAAAATTTTTATATGTGAAAACTTTTTTAATATCTTACTTTGACTCTTTGATATAATGAAGAGATTCTTCAGTATTTCTTGTGTATTTTTCATTCTATGATATTTATGTATAATATATGGTATAAAAAAAAACCACTTTCTTACTTAAATACAAATAAATAGTTTCATCTTATCAATACCAAGAATTACAAAAAAGTATGGCAAGGAAAATACTCTTTTTCTTATTTTGAAAACAACTCTTTGTTGTTTGCTCAATTTAGAGTTGATTGTGTACTGTGTTCAGAGCCGTATTACAGTCTAGAATGTATTTATACACTCATGAAAAACAGTCTTGAATTCTGACTAACGATACCGTAAATCGGGCAAGAAAAGGGGGACATCCTGCTGTGACTTTAAACTTTTAAGTAAGATTAATGTTAGGGATGAAAGACCCATGATAAATTTGTTAATAAGAAAATAACATTTACATTATCCATTAATAAGAGGCATTAATATTGTAAGCCTTGGTTTTTCAGGCAGACAACTTCCTGATTGATTCAAATATCTAGTAAATCCCTTCATACATGTGAGCAATTATTTAATTAAAGAATTTCGTAATTCTCAGTAACGTAACGTATTCATTCGTGTTTGCATTGTTTAAGATCAAAAACATTACTCATTAGAGCCCTAGATGATGCAAATTTGTCGATTATTTCAAGCTCAGTTCACTAATCTATACTATAGCATACATTACGATACAAAAAGGTATAGCGCACTTAGTATACGATTTCGCCCAAAATACATGTATACCACTTTTTCAAACATCATGCATTTTCAATATTAAACAATATTTGGTAAAAAAAAAATATATTAAAAGAAACGCAAATTACACAATTACCATGTTAAAAGAGTCTTAATTGTCTTCAGGTTTAGTAAGGAATATACAGGAAAATAGTTAGTATGCAAGAAAAAGTTGGATATTTGAGTATTTGAGCCTCTTTAAACCAAAGAAATCTAACTAAAATCATGTTCTACAGGTGTTGTAGTACACGTTTACATTGAATTAATTTTGGTTTAACGTGGTCTTCGCACTGAAAATTACAGAAATATTTCAATTAGTGACTTCCTAAAACTACCATGTATATAGCGCTATATATTAAAAAGACATCGTATGAACCTGTTATATGCTTGGCCTAGTGGTAGCGGCTTTTTCGCTTTAAGCATAAGATTAGAGAGTTTAAATCAAATTCTTATCTGCTAGATTTTCCCCCAAACTCTCGTTTAATTCCGAGTAAAAGCACACCCAATATAAACAGACCTCTTCACTAGCACTATACTCTATTTACACTCACATTCATTGCATTTTGCTGGAGGTTATCACGGTTCAGAATATCAACTGTTTTTATATACAGAGTTCTGAATTTTTGACAAATCATTGGTAACAGACACTATTATAAATCATTACCTAGGTTTCGAAAATCATATTGCGACAGGTACCTGTATCTATTTTTAGTAACAGATACTTTCCGTTCAAACACAGGTGCAGGCGAAATATAAATGGAAAAGGGTGCTATACCTCTTTTGTCGCATTTTTGAAGTTGCCTTTGTTATTGAAGTAGATTTCCAAATATATTGTTGCAATGACTTAAGTAACCTAAACAAAATTACATGGTCACTATACGGCCATATTTGTCACCACCACCCCTTCCCCCATTAATTTCCTCAAATAGAAAGCCTCAACCCCTGCCCAATGAATTTCACATGATTTTTAAGAACAGTACAACAGCACACTATGTACATATTAACAATGTATTTAGTTTACCTCCCACGACTGTGAAAGTATAGAAAAAATATTATAAAATTCAATGCATTTTCCCTCTGAGACCGTATTGGCCCTTCCAAATAGTTCTAAACCCCTAACCTAGAGTCATGAATTTCACAATTAAGGTAGAGTGTTTCATGGTGTGTCATGTATGTATTGTTATCCGGATTTATATGTGTTTATCATGTTGGGTTCTAACCTGAATAAAGTAGTTGTAGTCCCGGTTTATAAATGGCTGCTTCGATGAGACACAACATGGTGTCAGAAGTTGACCGAAATCGCGTCTAACATTAGCAATCGATGTTTATGAACTCGATAATCTTTGACCTAAACACTCAAAGAAGAAGATATGGAATCTCTTATTGGTGCTACGCCGAAAATTGTCTGGAAAAGCGGTGATCCTACGGGGACATGGAAGAAATTTAAAGCACATACGTAATTTATGTTCAATGGACGGTTAAAAGAGAAATCAGAGGAGGAGAAATTTAATTATCTCATAATTTGGGTTGGAGAAAAAGGTAGGGTTGTCTATAGTACCTGTCACATAACAAATGAAGAGAAAAAGAAACTAGAGACATATTACATTAAATTTCAAGCATATTTTGAACCCAAAAGCAACATTTACGAGATACACATTTCAGTGTAGGACTCAAATGAAAATGAAACTTGTGAGGAATTTGTCACAGGATTGAAAGTGTTAGTGAAAGACTGGTTATGCAAATCCTGATGAGACGATAAGAGACAGGGATACGCTCATCGAAAATCAGAGAGAAGTTGATCACGACAAGAAGGGGCTTAACCTTAGCTAAAGCAAAAGACATTACAAGTCTATATGAACTTTCTAGAATACAACTGAAAACTATGAATGAGGAGCCTTAAGGAAATGAAAGTGAAGTGAATTGCATTGAATGAAAACACCCTCTCAGAGGACGTCAGCCCGAATTTGAAGCCCGTAGAAATTGTGGTCGTAGGAAACATGAACGCAGTGAAAAGTGTCTAGCAATTGGTAAAGTCTGTTTAGGATGTGGAGAGAAGAATCATTTTGAACGTGTGTGTGAATTTAGTGCAAGCAATTACAGTGCAAACAATTACAAACCGAAGCGATGCGAATCCAGCAGATATAGAGGAAAATCAGCTCAGCGAGGGAGATTTTAAAGGAAACATCCAGGAAAACCAAAGAGGCGTTCTGAGAACATGTTAACTGAATCTGATGAAGATGACTCGGAGTGTGAAAATTCTTTATTTCTGGGAATGATCAACCTAGTTGTGAACACCATAGAAAACTGGACCACAACCTTACAAGTAGGAGACACTGAAGTACAGTTTCTCATGGACACAGGTGCAAAATGTAATGTAATCACTAGAGACACTTACCTCATATTTAGGACACAGCATCAATCGATGGCATGGAAACAATACCACTACAATACAATGGCCATGTCAACTGTGAAATTTTATGTTGTTCACAGAAAAGCACCAAATATTTTGGGAGCCGACACATGTCGTAAACTTGACTTGGTGAGATGTATGAACACTATTAACAAAGCAGAAAAAGCTTGACCCCTCTATCACACCAACTATACACCCACTACGCAAAGTGCCCATCTCGCTGAAAGATAAAGTTCATCAAGAACTCCAGAGAATGGAACAACTATTGGTCATTGAACGTCAGACGGAATCAACAGAACGGGTGAACAACATGACAATAGTGAACAAGGGATCCAAGATCCGCATTTGCATTGATCCCAGGGATCTGAATAGTACCATACAACATGAACACTTCCCACTGAAAACTGTTGAGGATGTCATAGAAAACATGTCTCAGGCAAAGTACTTCACGAAACTTGATGCAGTGAGTGGTTTCTTGCAGATTCAGCGTGACGAGCCAAGCTCCAGGCTATGCACGTTCAATACACCATTTGGGCGATACACCGTATATCCGGGGTTTTTTTTCGCGTCACAAAATTTGCAAAAAAGGGAAGAATTTTTAATTTGCGTTTTAAAAAATTTCTTATAGAACATAATACAGGATATGGTTTCTGCGTATTCAATAATTTGCGATTGAAAAGTGATCGCGAAAATTAGATCATCGCAAAAATTACCGTATATACGGTAGGTTAAAGCGGATGTCATTTGGCATAAAGTTAGCGTCTGAAGTTTTTCAGAAGATCATGTCGCAGATGTTACATGTATAAGATATAACTGGTACAGAGGTTATCATAGATGACATCCTTGTATGGGGTTCAACTATTGAAGAACATGACCAGAGACTTTACAAAGTTTGCAGCGCGCAAAAGAGTATAATCTGAAGCTCAGCAGAGAAAAGTCAGGAAGACTGAAGTAAAGTGTGTAGGACAAGTACTCACCCAGAATGGAGTGAAGCCAGATCTTGAAAAGGTCAGAGCTATTCTAATGATGCAGAAACCTGAAAACAGACAAGAAGTACTTACCTTTCTAGGGTTAGTGCAGTATCTCAGAAAGTTCCTCCCGAGATAATCTGATGTAAGTGCATCACTACTCAAGTTGACGGAAACATCGTCAGACTATGAATGGAAGTGGACTAAGGGACAAGATGTTAGTTTTAAACTTATCAAGACAATGATCACACCAGAAGCTCCAGTCTTGGCTTACTACAATCCAAAACTACCATTGACACTTTCTGTGGATGCAAGTTCAAAGGGACTGGGTGCCACTCTTCTTAAACAAGGCAGACCAATCGCATATGCTTCAATAGCACTGACATCATCGCAAAGAAACTACGCACAGATAGAAAAAGAGGCCTTAGCTGTAGTCTTTGGATGTCAAAAGTTCCACCAATACATTTATGGTAGAACAGTAACTGTAGAGTCTGACCACAAACCCCTAGAATCAATCTTTCGTAAAATATTACTTGCAGCCCCTATGCGCTTACAGAGACTACTACTTGCCATCCAGAAATATGACTTAAAGATTGAATACAAACCTGCAAAACTAATGTTTGTCGCAGATGCTCTAAGTCGACAATATCTCGATGAAACCAAGGAAGAACTGGTACTAGAAGCAGATGTAAACAGCATTACACTCGACCAACACTTACCTATGACACCGGACCGCAACAAATAGTTTCAACAAGAAACTTCACTTGACTCGACCTTACACTATCTTCTTAATACCATAGTGTTAGGCTGGCCTGAAAACAAACTAAGCTTACCTTCATGTTTACTTCCCTATTGGACATTTCGTGATGAGATATCTCACGTAGATAGACTATTATTCAAAGACAGCAAACTCATCATTCCGAAATCAATGCAAAAGAAAATGGTGGACATAGTTCATGAATCACATCTCGGAATCGTGAAGTGCAAGAGCAGAGCACGTGAATGTATATACTGGCCGGGCATGGCAGCGCAAATCGAAGACAAAGTATCTAAATGTCATATTTGTGCAGAAGTTCAAAATTCAAACCCTAAAGAACCTTTGACATGTGTGGAGTTACCATACCGTCCATGGTCGAAGTTTGCATCTGACATATTTGTGTACCAGCAGAGTCATTATCTACTTATAGTTGATTACTACTCCAAATAGCCGGAGATCATGATCCTAAAGGACCTGTCATCGCTCCAAGTTATCAACTCACTGAAGAGCATTTTCTCCAAATATGAAATTTCCGATGAATTAATATCTGACAATGGTCCTCAATACGCAAGCAAAGAGTTTAGAGACTTTGCTAAGGAATACGCATTTGTACATAGTACGTCAAGTCCTTTATATCCTAGATCAAACGGACAGACATAGAGGATAGTACAAACTGCCAAGCGGATCCTCAAGAAAAACAAAGACCCTTACAAAGCATTAATGAACTATCGAAACAATGAAATTCAAGGGCTAGGACAATCACCAGCGCAGATGTTTCTAGGAAGTCGTCTGAAAACAAACTTACCTGCAACCGGAAATCTTCGTCGTCCGGTAGAGAACAACCAGCATGCCAAACTACAAGCCCTACGGATGCAGTACAAAGAACTCCATGACCGAGGAGGAACAAGGAATCTTCCAGATCTGCAACCAGGAGACAACTTTATGTTACAAGATGGCAAAACATGGTAACATGCTACCGTGGAGTCCAAACCTCCGCTACCAAAATCCTTCTTAGTATCGTGTGATGGGAAACAGTATAGGCGGAATCGAACTTTGCTGAAACCGACGAAATCAGAGAAACGTAAACAAGTAGTCAGATGATTTCGATTTCCAAATTCCAGACAGTAATGGTCCACAGACATTCGTTCGAAACCTGTACAAGATTCAACAAGTTTGAGCATTAAAGAATATGAGGAATCGAGACAAACTCGTTCTGGTCGTACCGTTAAAATTCCTAGCAAATTTGCAGACTATGTTATCTAAAATTGTTAGGCATTGTGTCATTTTAAAGTGTTTACAGGAACATTTTCAAAGATATTGCAAAATGTTTATTTTGTCAATTTTGTTCTCATACGAATGATTTTTAACATGCCACAGATCATTATTATGCTGCATGATTGAAGTTTAAAATTGACAGTAATGTTATCTTTAGAAGAAGGAGGATGCGTGTGTCATGTATGTATTGTTATCCGGATTTATATGTGTTTATTATGTTGGGTTCTAACCTAAATAAAATAGTTGTAGTTCCGGTTTATAAATGGCTGCTTCCATGAGACACAACACTGTGCTGTGGATGAAGAGAAGAAGATTTTCTAAGATTAAATACATTTTCACTCTATGGTCATATTTGCAACGCCCTAGGGCCTAAACCCCCGAAACAGGGGCCATGAATTTCACATTTTTGTGAAAGGCTTCATGAACATCAGATTCATGCATTCAGTTTATCTCGCCTACCTGTGGATAGAGAGACGAAGATGTTCTAAGATTTAATACATTTTCACTTAATGGCCATATTGGCCCCGCCATAGGGCCTGAACCCCCGACACAGGGGCCTTGAATTTCATAATTTAGATAGAAGGCTTCATGAATATCATAACCATGCATTTAGTTTATCTCAAATTTATATAAAAGTAGAGAAGAAGATTTTTAAAGATTAAATACAATTTAACTACTAGTATGTGGCCGTATTGGCCGCGCCAATTATGCATTTTAATTTCTTCAAATGTACATGTATATACTGGTATATGTCTATATAACCCCACCCTAGGGCTGAACCTCTGATCCAGGGACCACGAATTTCACTATTTTGGCTTCATGTGCATCATAATCATGCATTTAGTTTTCTTCCAAAATGCGTGGGAGTAGCTTCCAAAATGTGTGGGAATAGAGAAGATGATTTTTTAGAATTTGGCCCTTTTTGCCTATTATATTATAAGCCCAACAAATGAGGCCCTGGAGGTGGTATGGTCAAAAATTTCACAATTTATATTTTTCTTATCCTAGAGATGCTTCAAACCTAAAATGATAATAATTGGCCATGTAGTTTTTAAGAAGAAGTTTAAAATGTAAAATTGTTAATGCACGACGCACGATGGACTACACACGAAGATCAATTGCAATGGGTCACCTGAGTGACTCAGGAACGTGACCTAAAAAAAATTAATAAGTATCTGCTCGCCCGTCAGATAAATGTAACCATAGTGAATGTGACGATAGTAGTTTACAAAACGGAATAAACAGTTTTCAATATCCTGTTTGCTATGAGGTGTACTCAATATCCAGCTTCAATGTAAGTACATATACTAATGTTGAAAAATGTTCAGTGGGTTATTTTTTCTACAATGCTGACTACCTTCATGAAACACAAAAAGGAGACAGTCTGTTGTATAAAGATTGCTCTACTTTGATAAATTTAACACCATAATTTGAAAATTGCATTGGTGACGTCAGTAATGAATGTATTGACTGTTAAAATACAGAGGGAAGCCATTATTTGATAAAGACAGCAAAGATTCATCAATTCAGGAGTGCTTGGATTGCAGGACAGATAAATTGAGAGATTATAGGACAGATTTAAAAAGATTAAAGAGATAATTTGTCATTTATTTGATGGTATTGTTCCAAGCATTGAATGCATATTTCCATTTATGACCGATCATTTCTCGACCAACAAACTTCAACATGCCAACTTCTGGCTTCTTGCATTATTGTTTGTTTTTATATTTTTTTAAGAAACAATTTTTATTATTATTGATTAATTGATTGATGTTAAACGTCCCATCGGAATTCTGTCAGTCAGTCTGAGTTGCCTCCAGATGCCATTAATGATGAAGGCATTAGATATTGATCTATCCTCCGCTCAAAAGGCAATTACTCAGCAAGGGTTTCTTTTTTTGTTTTAGCTCCTTCTTCAAGAAACCTGATTAAAACAAACTTTCAATAAATTTACCGTAAACCTACAAATTCGTCTCAAAAAAGATATAAAATGGTACTTAAGAAAATAATGGCAATTAACACATTCATATCTTTAGAAATAAATCCTACTCTCTCTCTCTCTTATTCCCTGTATCTTACTTAGGTTTATTCTCCTTCGACATTCATAACAAAACGAAACATTGTATATATAATCAAAGCTTACTAATAGATTTAAAAACAGTGTACTTTTATTTCCCCTAAACCATGCAACAGAAATCGAACATAATTTTCTGAAACAAGAAAACTCTTAAATTTTTCTTATTAAAATTACTTTTTTTTGTTTACTTTTTTAGACCCGTGTATACAATTTATAGCTTGAAATATCACATCTAAAATTTTATAGTAGATCCATGGGTAATTTGTTTATCACTCGGCTTCTTTCTCTACACTATACGTACAATTTCTCTCATTTGGTAGCAATGCAGTATAGATTAGTTGGTATTTATAGATCAATAAGTGCCCAAACAAACTTAAGTATTAACGATGAATTAAAGATGGCACGGCAGACCGATATAACAAGTGAATCATGGGTATCCACGAAATCAAAAGGAAATTGAGAAACCACAAATGTTAATTTTTCCATTGAATATCACAATTTATTTCAAAATATAAGATTTTTAAATTGTACAACTTTGACCATTAAATAGATTTTGAAACTTCATGTAATGGTAAAAATTGTAAGTTCTCAAGCCGGTCTTAAACTCGTGACTTCTAGACATGTGAGTGATAATTTAACAAAGTTAGCAACTATGTTAAACACAGCAATTCTTGAAGGACAGTTTACTGTTAATGTCGGAAGGCAGTACTCAGAATGTCACAAAATTGATAAATGACATGTATTGATAACGAACATCGAAGTGTTCAAATTCAAAAGTCCAAAGGAAAATTACAAAACAGGAGCAGAGCAAACACGGACCTCTTAAAAAAGTAGAGGTAGGATCCTTTACCTCCTATAATCGCAGACGTGATTTGAACCAGTTAAGGACACGGATCAAGAGTTCTGCTAATTAAATTTTAAAAAAAACCTGAAAAAAAACTTTTAAAACAGCATGTTTTGATTACTTTAAATTAAAAACAAAACATTTGATTTATAATTTATTCTGTTTATTATTTTTCCGATTTTCAAAATTTTTAAAAATGACACTTTCGGCCCATTTAATGGAGAGGTCAAATATTTGTCTCTTCCACTTCTCTGTGAAGCCTTCAATTCATCAACCAAACTATTACCGATGTTTGTTCACGAGAATTAGTTTTTTTTCCTCCTGTTGAAAAGTGCCTGCATGTTGGGGCGTTTTTAATCTATCACTGACCAAGAAGATGGCAATCCTTGAAAATGAATAAAGAAAGAAAATGACGTCATCCTCTCTAGATTTTCATTGATGCTTTGCATGAAAGGTCCATACCGATCAGTCTTTAAATGTTACGCAAAAAAAATCGGTCACATGATGATATCGCAACTCCTTCCTCCGATTATTATAACTGACGCTGCATTTAAACTTTCACACTGTTGCACCAGGAGCATGGGTATCAGTATAAAAGTTAACATGATCCGTATTCTTGCACAATTGTAAGTACTTCTTGCCATTAAATATCAGGAATATTATTGGATTCGCTAAAGAGTTTATTGGCGCCAGAATTTGAAACATCACAGAAATTTGGTACATCCTGTTGCTATCAATTGTGATTTGACGGTAGACAACCAAAAAGTTAAATATAAAATAAGGACTCCAACTCAGAATAAATGCTGAAAGAAAACGTATTTAAGAAATTCAAAGAGTGTAAGCAACCCCAAAAATACTTCATATACTCAAGTCTTAACTTTGCTTAATAAAGAAAACCAACAAATGAAGAAAAGTCAACGTTTTTTAAAGGTATAATTCATTACTATTATTACATGCATCATTGACGCAATACCTCCAACAATAAAAATATTGGAATTATACTGTTTTTGTCTATTTTATTTTATTTCTGTTACATTTATTTTCAAAAATTTAACAGCTGCTTCACTATATATATATATATATATATATATATATATATATATATATATATATGTGTGTGTGTGTGTGTGTGTGTATATATATATATATATATATATATATATATATATATATATATATATATATATATATAACAACATTAATTTGGTTGATCAGTACTTACCAATAACTATACCAAAAGTAATCTTGATTGATTTTATTTTGGCTTGAGAAAAAGTTTTTCGCCCGTTTGGCAACGTGGTCGTGTCTTTGATAAGTGTCGTTGCATTGGAATTCGATTTGCAGTCTGTAAGAGTATAATAGAAAATTAATCGTCAGAAAATGACATTGCATTGAAATATCATTTTATTCTGTACAATATACGTAGATAATACCGAGTTGTTTTTCAGGATACTTTCACTAGAATGTTTGCGATAATCTCAATAAAACTGATTCATAAATTTCAGTAGGAACTAAAATATTTATTCAATTTACTGCAATGGTCAAAATTCTTTAAACTTTAGGAGTTTTTGAGGTAAACACTGTTATAATATTAACAACCACATATAATATACATTTTCATTTTTTTAACCAACGTACAAATTTTAAATGGTTCCGTAAGTCTTGGGGAGAGGGGCTGGGGGTCTAACTTTATTACATTTTTTACAAATATAAATTTAACTTTAATCTTGGTTAAAATGTTGTCCTAATTTTGGTCTTATTTTAGAATAACATAACAAAAACGATTTATGTAATGGTGTTTTAAAAAGTACTTTGTTAAAATCCACTCTAAACTTTAACCAAAAAAATCCATTTGGTTTTTTTGTGGTGTTGTTACCAAGTGAATTTTCACTCAACTTGCCAAATACTAGTGCTTGATATTAGTATGGTCTCCTCAGTCTTTTCAACTTTATAAAACATGGACCATGCGTCAACCAACAGGATATCCATATATCATGTTCATTGTATTTATGACTGTTTCAACAATTTTTACGAAAACCTTAAATAAGTTCACCATATTCGTGACGTCATGTTGCGAAAGGAAGAAAAAATGGGGAGTTTTGAATCCTTATTCTTCTTTTCTGAGGAATCGATTCGAGAACCAGAGAACGATATCAGTTGGACAGCACATGGTTTACCAGCCAAACGACCGACATTTAAAAATCTACACAGAAAGCATGAAGAAATCACTTGCCTGTGTCTGATGGAGTAAATGCAGAGTTTTTCCACACTACAACGACGATGATTGTATAGCAGATGGTGATTATTATAGCAGGTATAACTAACATCAAAATAGCACCAAGTGTAAAGTAGATCTGAAATTAAGTTGTGACAATCAGCAACAATTCAAAGTATATCAAAACCAGTTTTGCGTGGCAACAATGCATGTAATTAATACAAAATTACGAAAGTTTTAAAAAGGATAAGTATGCAAGTGCTAAGGTGGTATTTTTGCACCCGTCTAAGTTGCAGTATTCAACAAAGTCAAATTTGTAAATGATTAACGGCGATTTACCAATGCATATTCATAAACGATTCACGTTTGGGGTGGATTTGCGCGTGTGCGCGAGAAGAGTATTTCAGAAAAGCAGCAAGAAGAACAAGGTAACACGGCAGATTGTTTGCAATTGTTTGAATTCACATAAACAGGTGTTTGTGCTGTAAATAGAAAAATATCAGATATTGTCATTTGCATTTTATGAGGATGGTTGCGTATTGGTGTCGATGACAATCGATGAGAGCTCTTTTGCAATTGACCATTGTTTTCATACCTTTAACAACATATAATTATAAAATTGGACGTAAAAATTACCCTTTCTGGAGCCCCTCGACTGAAAACATACACAATTGATAGATTTTAAGTATTCGGGTGATACCTATACAAGGTTTGTCATATTCAGACAATGAATATCATACCATACACATGAGGTTCTTTTCCTTTATGAGTAAATATCGTGTTAAACAAAGAAAACACCCACCGCTGTGTGACTCATCTGTGTAGCAAGAATCCGGCAAGCTCATAGTTAAACGAAGTTTAACTCATTTTTAATACGTGACCACCGCTCAAAGTGGTCTCAATATAGATTCTCATTTTACAAAGTTCTCTATCACACTGTTTCTTTCTTTCTTTTCTCTCCGAACGCGTTATTCCATTGCCAACAAGCCGACCACGTTTTCGCCTCGACATCTTGTGTACGTTCTAAAATAAGCTTTTCATATCAAGTGCTAATGAATATTTCAAAAACTGGGCGTTAACTGACCGACCCGGTCAAATAATAAATTAATTAGAATTTATATTCAATACTTTTAAAAGCGTTTGATTTAAACTGTATAATTTGCAGAAAGTTTATAACTTTTGTAGCTTCATGAAAAAAACAAACATTTTTTTCCTTTAAAATTTTGATTTAAAATGGCATATATATATCTTTAAACTTAGATTTCTCAACTGTCCGATGATCACGAGACACATTGTAAACAAAATATTTTTATATATGCATTAGGCACTTGTTATCAATTGACACATATTCGTGTTTTGGAAACAGCAACACCGACGGTTGCAAAAATATCACATTGGCACTGCACGGCATAACTATCTGTTAGTTAATGAATGTGACACGTTGTTCAAATAATTTTTTTTAAATCAAATGCTCTGTTTAAATTTCTTTTCTTTTTCAGATGCCTACGCATGAACAGAATTGTCATTGCAATTACAACAGACATTTTCTGACATCAATGTGAAGAGTTTAACTTTCTCAAACAGAGCATCTCAAATATCGGTTTACTTGCAACACGTTTTTTGACATCCATAAACTCAAATGGGTAATCTGTATATCATAATCAGGATAGACAACTTCCGCATTATATTTTTTTACTTGAGTGGCATCTCAAAGGAACAACAGATTAATCAAGACAAAGCAACAACAACCTGATATTTGGATTATTTTAAAACATTGGACCTGTTCCCGATTGAACGACTAACGAAGAAAGCGTTTGCCAACTATATCTTTGAATTACTGAAATCTACATTTGTATGAGAGAGAGAGAGAGAGAGAGAGAGAGAGAGAGAGAGAGAGAGAGAGAGAGAGAGAGAGATTTGTCTTAAAGGGAAATAAGCTTTACCTGCCACTGTATTGTGCTCATCTCGACGTATCCACATTGTGGTTGCCGATGGTTGTCATTGTTCACTCGTAATAGGACTAAACTCGATATGGAAAATAGAAAAGACAAGCCCCACGAAGTTCCAATATACCATCTACAACCTTTCAAACCTGTGGTAGATGACACAAGTAAATGGAATGAGGTTTATATAAATATCTGGGTAGAACTATAATTTGTTGTTTCTTGACGATTGAAAAAAAAAACCAAAACATATAAATTTAGCAAAAATGCAAACCAAGGGGGAGGAGGGGAATTTGACAGAAATCGCTTAATTCATTAATCAAAGTATGAGTTATCTCTCATTATAGATTCTTAATGAACCTTTATTTAACAACGATTCAAATCAATGGAGAATTATATGATTGACCAAATTTTTTTTTAAAAACTGGAAACTAAATTTTATTTATTAATATTTCAATGTGTTAGAAAAAGTTTTCGATTAGATTTTTTTCTATTCTGACCATTAACATACTTCAGACGAAGATTTTTTTATTGTTATCAATTAAGGGCTTTTTAACGGGATAAAAAAAAATATCATTATCAAGTATGGGTAACTTTATTGGTAATATAAATGTATCACCAGAAGCCTGCATTGTGGTGAAAAGTCTTGAAACATTCTACATAAATTGTCCTTCTCTGAACATTGAACAAACGCCATTTTTATTTGGTTTGTTGGGGTAAGTACATGTAGATTTTAGTTCAAAATTACTTTTAATAATATAAAATCTAGGTCTACGATTCAATAGTGAGTTACGCTACATAAGATCATTATTATACATGGATGTTAATGTTTCAAAGGGAAAGTAAAATTTTTCTTAAATTTTATTTTTCTATTTTTAATGTTTAAAATGCTTTTTAATGAACAAATTGAATCAAGATTCGAACGTCGGTTCTTGAGTGTTATGAAAGACTGATACACATCCAACTACTAGTATTCTGTGTTATGTAAACTAGGCATGTGCCATGTTTTTTGTTTGTTTACAATTTTTAATAATTACACTAGTAAAAGTTCGTTTCTCCTTGCCAGTTCGTTACAAATGAACTGTTATCTTGTTTTTCAATCAACACTCAATATCTAAATAAAATGAGCTCTTTATTGTTTACATGTATCCCTTTAAACTCGACGACTGACACTAATTTTTTTGTCTATAATAAAAAAAATCCTAAAGGAAGCATTCATAACATTCAAATAGAAAAATATTTTAAAAAATTGAAAATTTTCAGTTAGATCGTGAAATAATGCCCCCATAATTACCTCTTGAAAAAGATTGCATCGGTCTCGCAACACTGTGGCATCTGTCTAAACTCAGAACGACAATGGCATAATTAGAACTGTAAGTGGCAACCAATGCAAAATACCGAACAATCTTGCACATGGCATTACCGGCATACCAATGTCCTGCTTGATGCCAAAACAAATCACTAAGAACCAGGAAGAATGCAACAGAGAGATCTAAAAAGAAATTGATATCATATGAAATAATTTAATAAGTGTAAAATAAAGAAGCATAGAAACGTATTTTTTGTAAATACAAGTGCATGTAACTTAAGAGGGCTGGATGGTCGTGGCCATTTTTAGACTATATAAATCTCCTTAAAAGAAAAGCATTATATAAAGATATCGGAACACATTAAAATTTTGTGAAAATAAATGATTTTTTTTTAATTAAATGATAGTTTATAGCTAAACAAATCATTAAAAAAAATAACAGGTGGATCTGATGGTTAATTTGTTGACCACCGAGCTTCCTAAAGCAAGAATGATCCCTTTCATGTGTCTTATGGCATACACAAAGCATATTCATTCACAACTAAAGATGAAATTTTCATGTAGTGTTCAGTCTTTCATCCTGACTATGCATTCCATGTCGCTTTTCTAGAATATATTGCAAAGACTTTTATAAAACAATTTAAAGACCTTGGACTTATCTTTTAAAGAAAGTTTTTTCAAAGTGGATTTTTCTCTATTTTAAAAGTACACTATTAATTTTCTATATATTGAAAAATTCCGTCTGACGGCGAATGGAACACAAAAGCTTCCTGGTGTGATTCGGTTCAAGCTAAGGTGATCATATGTACATGAAACATCGTGTGCTGTGGTTATTTAATGATAGCGTTATGCTTTTGCATTTTTATTTCCAGTATCATTTTATGATATTATTACATCTAATAGTGTAATATATTGTAAATCCTTCATTGTAATACGATGCTTTCGTATTATTTATATGCTTGTGTTCCCACGTAATTATTAGGGTTATTGACAACTTCATCAGATATAACATGTTCATAAACATAATTTGAAGAATTATACTTAAATGTGATACATAAAAAAATAGCAGATCTCATGTTTTTTATGTTGTTGATATTAATTCTTCATACTCAAATGATTTATCTTACATATTGAATTTACACACAGAAAGATGTGATGTTTATTTATAAGGCATACTTTATGCGTAGAAATATAATTGTGTAGTCATAAAGGAACTTGTGTCACATTGTATATAACTAATAGATCTACAAGTATTGTGTTATTACATCACGCTTTTGTATTTTTGTCAACATGACACAACCTCGATATCGTAACAGAAACTATAAATTGTAAAATTAAGGCTCAACTGTCCTTTAATTTGTGACTGGGACCAAAGCGAGTTTAAATTAAAAAAAACTGTGTGTAAGTGCCATTTTTTTTAATATCAAAAAGTCAAGTTCTTTTAACCCCGTTAAATTTGGGTTACAAGTGATTACTATAATAATATCTCTCTGCATAATAGATAAACCTAATATATAATATTATGAAATAGGCATAAAATCATCAATACGATCATTAAATTAACAGGGTATTGGGCGAAACAACCAGCTTAAAATGAAGGAACGACAGCATATAATGCAAACAAATGAAGAACTAAAATGCATATGTTGCAAAAATATTTTGTTGTGATTATTACCAAATTACCAAAGTATGTTATGAAAAGACATATTATCTTATCATGAAAGAGCAATTGCAAAGAGACTGCAATAATACTAGCTTTCTATGAAACAAAGCACAACAGTAATTTACTTTAATGGCGTGTATTAAGCCTGTTTGTCCACTCTTTCAAGCAAGATACAGACAAAGGAGAAAAATATCATTTTAAGCTTAGTAGTCAAAGACCAATGTCGTTACATAACTTTTAGTTATCAGCCGCAGGAGCAGCCGGTGTTAGAGAGTGCACATGGGGAAATGAGACGTTAGTTTTCTTGTTTCGATAGAACATTTCTTTTTGTTTATAACTATTGTAAGAGTCATGAATTATGTTTCTTAAAAATTGTCAATGTCATATCAATATGATGGTTGGAAAAATATTTTTTTTTCTTCAATTTTATGAAATATTTATCCGGGATTGTAGTCATTTTGTTTGGTTACCATATTCGTCTTGAATACATGTATGAGTTTCTGGATGACCGATACATAATAAGACAAATAATATGAGATAGATTTATTTAATTCTGCGGAAAGTCGCGTGTTTTCCATTTATTGAAATGCTAATATTTTTGAAATGGTTTTGAAAAGTTTGCCGCTGATTTGATGCTTTGCTTTAATATTATCTTGTCTTCAATATTGTAGGCAAGCTGCAAAAGTTGAATGGTGATACTTGTTACTCATGTTGCTTTTGGCAAGAGAAAGTGTCTTTCTATAGCGTATTTTCAAGGACACATTAGCTTGAAAATGCCTGGACTTGAAACCTTGCTTTAGGCAACTTACAGACAACCCAGCTGGATTTATGGTGCAAAGGTTGGTCCTATTGTGAAAGGAAGAATTTTATTGACATGGACATTGTACAGAGAGTATACGGATGTGTGAGTTTCCCGAAGAGAGGAAATGTATCTTTCATTTCCTAAAGAGAACCAATTTTTACGTCCTCATCTATAAGCGCCTGGCGAAAGAACGCTTGCTAACTGGGTTTTTTTTTTCATTTTTAAAGATGTCCTGTCTTGCATCTAACGCTTGGACTCCCGCACACTCATCAGTCGAAGATTGTTGCAATATTTATCACAATTTATAAATAAAAATCTTTCTTTCGACAACAGTTTCATCATTCATAAACTAACCACTATGAAACGATACAGCTTGGCGCTTGAAGACGGAGGTGCAAGTATAAGGTCCGGTCTCACACAGCTAGCTGTTTTAAAATCAGTTTTTATAGTCATAGCCACTTGTACAACGTTCTATACACTAATATAGCCCATAGTATATGAGTAGTGATTAGATGTACATGTATTGTAAGTTACATTGTAAAAAGACATTGATATTCACATCCGTTTGCAATTCAAGTAACAAACATTTTAAAGATTAAACAAAGTTTTAAAAAAAATATTTATTTTCAAAGAGTGGTTCTTTCCACTGTGATAGTTCTCGTGGAATCTCTTCAAAACAGGGACATTAGAAGAGTAATATATCAATTGTACTGATGGACTAAGTAGTTTTAAAAGGGGTCTCTGTGAAGGTTTTTTTCTTTTGATAATAAATTATTTCCGATTTCTATACATGCAAGACTTCTAAGGTCATCAATTTCTTCACACGGCCATTCTTGTCATTCAGATTTTTTTCAGGTCAGATTAGAATAATCGGGTTGTCAGTTGATTTTCTATTTTCTGACAAACAATCTTCTTGATGTATGCAAATGAAAACATCCGTGAAAAAGCTGTAAATACCAATTATATTGCTGGGTCGCAGAGATCCTGAAGTGTTCTGAGCTGCCAAACTAATTCTCTGGAGGGCGCGCAAATTCCGCCTTTGAAGCGTATTGCATGTTACATAGACACCATAGCAATAGATGGGAGATTAGCCTCCAAAGAAATCGTTGTTCTCATCGCCAACGCAAACTGGTTTATTTGAATGTGAAAATTCTTATAGATTAAACGAAATCAAATAACTTTGTTCTGCAATAAAACAGCAATCTTCTGACTTACAGGAACTTTAAGGGTAAACGTTTCCTGATACTAAACCTATCGTGATTTTTAAGGCATTCGGATATTTATTCATCGAAAATGAAAACATTGGCCTAACATGATTTAAATGCGTTAAGGATAATATGCACATCTCTAAAACCAAGACCCTTGCCTTTAACGTAGCAGAACAAAATATGTCCAGCAATCAATATTCAATTGCTATAGTTATACATGTATTTCAATTCTTGTGTACATATAATTGTTGACTTCACATGTCTTGATTATAATTTTACTTCTTACCTGCGCACGCAGTGTTTGCAAATAGTATGTCCATGCGCGTTTTAGATCCCCTTTTTCGGAATATAAGTGTCAGGACACATATATTACCGGCGACCATGAGAGGAAAAATGGTTGCCAAGAATGCGACAGATGGAGTCTGAAATAAGACAAAACATGAAACAGAAAGAGAACCTAAAATCTGTACAATAAATGTTTGTCTATGATAAATGATAGAGACAAAATGTTGTCGTGAATATTCTCTGCACCTCTCTTTTTCCTTCCTTAAGGTCAAACGACACGTTCCATAATTTTATATAACTTTTTTCAGGAATTTGTTATTGATTTACTACTACTTTGACAAGCTTTCTTGCAAAAAATTAGGATACCTTACCAGGCATTTGTGCAAGATACTATAGTAAGTAATTTCCTATATACATGTTATCTTATTAAAAATAAGTATATATAGCACCGAGAAATTCACTATATTGGAGCTCCACCTCCGCCCCGGCCGGGGCTTGAACTCACGACCTCTGGAACCTACTCTCCTAGCAATGAGGGACCACGTGCACCGCGCTAACCACTCGGTGATATATATATATATATATATATATATATATATATATATATATATATATATATATATATATATTAAAATTTTAATCATTTTGATAATAAAACAATAATAATTTTATTTACTATTTTATATATTATTGAGATACAAAAAAGATGCTCGAGGAACGTGTCGTCTGACCTTAAACATGATATAAATAAATACTGTCCCGTGATTTGAGACGTTCGCAATTGAGTTTAATGCTTAGTATCTTCTTCTAAACATTCTAGTTTCTATTTCCTCACATGGTATTCGATGATTTATAGTATCTATACTTATAAATTAGGATATTTTTCCAATAAACTAAAAATTGCCTGCACCAGAGTAACTGCTTACACTTTGGTATATCAACACGTGTGTTAGATGTCCGTACGCTATAATTGAATTTTACCTCATAGGTATTTATTCTAAAAATTAATTAAAAACGTACTTTCATTTTCGATAAACCAGCCCGTAATAGCAATAATAAGAGTGAGGTGGTGGACACGCTTTGGCGATCCAAGTCAGTGGGAGTTTGCATCAACATATATGCTTGCAATGAAATAATATTGAATGATTACGTTGAGTAAATGGATTTACCGGAATCTTACTTAGATTACACATAGAAGTTAAGATTTGACAAAGTTAACGTTAAATAATAAAAATAAGGCACATCGTTTCTTGAATGCCCGATTTTAGTTTTGATTTATAGAACGCTTGCGAAGCACGACATATAGTGAGAGAATGGGATAGAACTTTATAAAACGGGGTAACCAAGAACGCGGGTTGACTAATTAACGTTATGGCGAAAAGTGTAGGACGAGTTCATCATGCACCACGGGCAGATACCTTGGATCAGACGTCTTTGGTTTATTAAAAAATTTAGAATTTGATCCGATTTTAGTTTTGATGGAAAGAACTTTTCAGAATGGGGTCCCCAGGAACGCGGTTTGACTAATTAACGTCATGGTGGAAAGTGTAGGGCGAATTAACCATCGGGCAGATTCTTTGGATCTGATAACTTCTGTTTATTATTTAGCGTTTTTTAATTTCATACATTTTTATACCACGACAGATTGGTAGTAAACCTGAATAATTTGTAAACAATGAACAGATTTTGTCCTGCGTCTATATGAATAAATATGTATTGATGATTGATGTATGCATTTTAAAACAATAACCAGTTTTATCCCAAACACAATTCAGTTGAACTTCAAAATGCTAGTAGGCTCTGAGGTGATTCTTTCAAATAATTATGTAAAACTCGTGTAAGTTTAAATTGTAAAAAAAAAAAACCAACTTCTATATAAAGCAAATCACAGCCTCTTTCCTCGACAAAATAAAGCAGTGATGCAGACTGCTATAACAATCATTTAAAATTATACCCCAACTCCTATTAAACCAATGTTTTAACAGTTCAGAACTGTTTATATAGTTAACTTCATTTGGCAAAATACAGAAACCCTCATAGTGTAGTCGTGAATAAAACTGTTTGTTGTACATGATGAGAGCACTTTAGGATCGCTCAAGTTTGGAAAGAGTGGATTTGAAGAATGTCAAGTTTCCTATCTAATGGTATCATTATTGTTTTTCAAGGATACAAGCGGGCTACACTGAATCTGTGATAGATGTAAGTACTTAGTAGGTTTAGTTAAAAGGTACAAAGGAAAACTCTATTAGAGTTGTTAAACTGCTCTTCAGGGATACAAGAAGACCACATTGGATCTTTATTATTTAAATACTTGCAGAATGAGATAACTACTAGGTTTGTAGGTACAAAGGAATTTCAAAGCTAAGCAGCAATAAGAGGTGTTAGCTTTAAAAGATCCAAGAATGCATTCATTTCTCTCGATTTTGTACATTAATTGAATTCACAACGATCTGAAAGCCGCATTTAAAAAACAGAATTATGCATTTTTAAAGAATGATATCGAAAATGGTATCTTGCATAATCAATTTTATAAATCTGCTTTATTGCTAAAATTTCCGATCTATTCTTCGCGACTGGCGAATCAAAATCTGGTTCATTATAGGTACTATAGAGCGTAAAAAGGACATCAAGTTTACATATTCTCTGAATTATTGATTTTCCCCCGATACTGGTTATGTGTATCTGGTAATTCCATGCATGAACACAATGATAAACTACATTAAGTTGCCCCTATTGACAGATTTGGGAATTAATGGCACGATGCTTTCATCTCCCCGATCATATTCGAAAATATATCCGTTCAAGAGAAAATTTGAAATCTCTTTCTGTCATTTCCCGTAACGCTGGGTGTGAGTTCCAATTTTCATTGTCCTTCTGATATTTTTTAATTTTAACAATAAAACTATTCATTATGACTGTAATTATATGTCTGAAGGTCAGATTGACCGCATCGAGCTGATTTTTTGTATATGTTTATTTAGATGTACTTTGAAATTCTTTTGAATTATATAACTCTTCAGCAGCCTTTTCTCTTTATTAGTATCTAATAGATGGGAGCATGGCGTGACAGAGCTGCTTTAAAAACAGTGTACATTGCCAATAGCTATGGTGTCCGGATAGGGCCATTTGCGTTAGCGCGACATCGCGTTCAGATAAACGAGACATCGCGCTAACACACAACACGCCGTCGCGCTAACGCAACTTTGCACAACACGCCGTCGCGCTAACACACAACACGCCGTCGCGCTAACGCAACTTTGCACAACGCGCCGTCGCGCTAACACACAACACGCCGTCGCGCTAACGCAACTTTGCACAACACGCCGTCGCGCTAACACACAACACGCCGTCGCGCTAACACAACTTTGCATAACACGCCGTCGCGCTAACACACAACACGCCGTCGCGCTAACACAACTTTGCACAACACGCCGTCGCGCTAACACAACTTTGCATAACACGCCGTCGCGCTAACGCAACTTTGCAAGTTTCACAGTCTAGTAGGAAGTCGTGTCCGGAAATATAAGACTGCGCATGCTTAACCATATAATGGATGAAATTCTGGATGAGATTGGTCTTGGGAATCTTAAAGGGCTATTCGAGGACCACAAGGTAATAAAGCCGGTTAAATGTATAATTGTTATAGGCAAAATGTGTGCAAATTTTACTGACAATTTTTAAGTCTGTCCAGTCATTGAACTATTTGTATTTGATGAGGGAGCGTGGTCCGCTCATAAGGGGGATGCTTACATGTGTATGAAAGCTAAAACTTTATATAGGCCTAACGTTAATTGAAATTTTATATCGCTTTCCGATCAAATCTCTAACATAATGAAACATAATTTATAAGCCTTCGCTGGGGCCAAAAGTTTGCCCCATTCCCATTTGCTTAAATTATACTGCTCAGACAGCCTCACTGACAGTACAGTTCCTGTTAACTTTTATGAGTGAAAAATGATTATGTGTCAATGAAGATATCTTAGATATTTTCCCTTTTATCGATTTCAACTGTATTTCTTTAACAGGTGTGTGTATTTTTATCAAAAATCATCAAAAAGTGATGGAAGCAATAACATTGGACAGACTTTAGTGCTCAGACAGCCTCAGTTTAGTAACAATAACGACTAGGCCTAACCGTACGTTAGGCATCCCCCCCCCCCCCCCCCCCCCTCCATTTCACGGTATAATTTTCTTGGAAAAATAAAAAAATATGAAATAGTATATTATCCATACTTTATTTGTTTAAAATCACTCTAAAAACAACTGTAAATAGTAAATAAGCCAACTTTCAATCCGAATTTCCCCTGTCATATGCGAATACATGTCATCAATCATTAAACAGGGTAGACTTTAGTTAAACATTAACTTGTGGATCTATGTTTATATTTGTTTTTCCCTTTACTTGATATCAAAATTTTAATCGCTTTCGCCCGTGAATTGGTTATAAATCGTTTCCCCCACTTGTTGAATCTTGATTACACGGTATATATTTTCAAGGTGTTAACTGCATTGTCTTGTATATCACACGTAACAGAAGGAGCTGTTTACATGTATGTGTGGTAGTTCATGGTGTTGGGAATCACAAATTATGGTTTAAATATGGGCTCTTGTCATTGTGATTTTCACCCTGCAAAATGTTAGGATGCAACGTCAATTATCATTTACTCACTTAAAGAGATATATGCTCTTGTGTGACAGAATCTTCTAACAGCTCAAGTGGTGTGTAAACAGCTCAAGTTGTGTGTAAACAAACTTAAAACACTGATAGGCTTCAGAGAGAGAGAGAGAGAGAGAGAGAGAGAGAGAGAGAGAGAGAGAGAGAGAGAGAGAGAGAGAGACTGCATGCAAGCATGTATAAGCAGATCTCCAGAGTTTCTTATTAACGAGCTACACAAGAGTATTTATATCAAAGCAATCAAAGAATTAAAGCAATTCTGGTCTTAACTCCTTGTAAGATTTCCGTCTAAATTGTGCATTACTTTAATTTGTTTTATGTTATAGGATGAAAGACGAGAATGGTTATACCCCTCTTGATTTACTGATAACCCTAGATTGATCCAAAAGGAAGCAGCTCGAATAGTAAACATTATCTAATGAAGTTGTGTGAAAAAATTGAAATCAATTTCTGATATTGTTTTGTCGAAATTCTAGTAACGATTAGAAAATATTTTATCTTTTTATATCTTTATCAGATTTCCGATATGATGAAAAAGGATTCAAGAGAAGTCTAACATTACTTTGATCATATAACTTATATCTTAAGTGAATTTTGCATGGATTTATATAAAATCAAAAAGAAATCGAGGGAAAAAAAAAACTTAAATATGGCAAACAAAAGACAAAATAATGTTTCAATTGTTTGAAATAAATTCGTTCTTTAGTTTTAGCTTGTTCTATTTTTTAAAGTTTATTCAGAAAAAATAAAATGCTATAAAACGTGTACGTGGCAAAAACAGAACTAGGATGTTCATAAGCATACCTATATTTGTACTCTACACATAATTTCTAAAAAAAAAAAAAACTGGCTTGTAAACTTTAACGTTCTTATTTAAAGTTTTTTTTTACATTGTTTGTAATATACGAGGGGTGTCCAAAATGTTCGTGGACACATGTAATTTTATTCAAAATAACGGCGCCATTATCAGGAAAGTATTATAATATTTTAACATAGAGTATAATTATGTATATGTATAAAAATCAGAGCAATATACATTTTTGTATTGGAGTTATCATTATCTAGCATTGCCTATACAGGCCGCACGGCCCAGTCTGACGTTGCGTTATAACGACGTTTCTATAACGCCGTAGTCCTGGGTTTACCTGAGAGTAATATGCCGCATTCACCGTTTGTGCAGATGGTACAATCGCATACTCCATCAAAATATCGCTTGTGCCACTTGTGGATTATTAAACTCGAACTATTTTGATGTTTTCCCTGTTTTCTCCATCGTTTGTTTTGTGTCTATCGGTGTTTTACCCCAGTCGACACAATTTTATGATTGCGCGCTGTTCCGCGCAGTCAGCCGACGTCGCTTTTTCAGGCGTTTTTAAAGACATGTTCTTGCCGTAATATCTTTTAAAAGTCCTCTGTTAGTTTGAAAATAGCTTCAAATGACGTATGAAAATGACGTACACCATACAGACTTCATCACAATAGAAGATTATGAAGTTTTGAAATGTTTTGTAAAAACTGTGAATATTCATATCTAAAAACTCAATTGCAAAGTTTGGACAATTTTTACGCTGGGCCGTGAGTACTTTCCGTGACCCTTTGATACATTAAAATTTTAGTTTATTTCTATGGAAAACATTCAAAACCACTTTAGTTTGATTTAAAATTTTATGACAAAGATATACAATATGTATATATAAACCCATTTAAAAGGACAAAAATGCGATTGCCCACGAACTTTTTGGACAACCCTCGTATGCCATAATTTTTACAAATCTTAATTTCCCACTTTTTCTAAATTGTACAGAATGATTTCTACTGTCATTAAATGCAAAGTGAACCATAATTTTTTATTAGTCTTATGATCAACAAATTAAGCATGGTTTTTTGGCCATAACCTATAAATATTACCTTTGGGTTATTTTTGGGGGGAGGGGGGATGTAGTAATCACCTTGTCAGTCTGTCGATCTGTGCAATCTTGTCCGGTCTAATATACCTTTCTTTAGGAGAAACATTCGACGTTTCTACTTCACACAAAATTGCTTATGACCTGAGAGTGTGTCATGATTTTGATCCAAAGTCATTTGTGCATGTTCCAGGTCACTGGAAGTAAAAATGCATAATTCGTGTCTAATTTATACCTTTTTAATGGAGAAACGTGCATAATTCGTGTCTAATCTATACCTTTTTAATGGAGAAACAATTGAAGTTTCTTCTTCACACAAAGATTGCTAATTCCTGTGTGGTCTATATCTTTCTCATGCATGGAGATACATTGGAAGCTACAGTGTAGTTCCTACTTCACACAAAGATTGCTTATGACCTGAGGTTGTGTCAGGATTTTGACCCAAAGCCATTTGGGCAAGTTCAGTGTCATTGTGAAAAAATGCATACTTTCTGCCTAGGTCATATCTTGTAATTGAAAATGATTAGAACCTTAAATTTGACACAAAGATTGCTTGTGCACTGACCATGAAGTTTGGTCATTTGTGCAAGTTCAAGCTCACTATAAGAAAAATGGTCCCTCCATTACTTTCCAATAGAGAAATACATGTACTTGAGTTATTATAAATCATTAGCCAGGGTGTCATTTGTGAGCTTGCTCACAGTAATAGCTAGTCTATAGTCTAGTTAATAAAACCATCCAAATAATTTAGCTTAACAATTTGAACATTGTCCTTTATTTCCATGCAGAGCTCTTCTTTTACAGGAGGTAAATATAGCATAAAAATGGTCACGACCATCCAGCTCTTTTAATATGGCAGATTATACACCTCTGGATTCAGGTGCTAATGTGCGATTTGTTGTTATATTTGTCTATACTTATAAGGAACGTGTATTTCCTATTCTAATGAACAATATATAAATTTTCATATTGAAATGGTGATTTTGTTGCGTCTTATTTTATAGGTTCTGGCAGACAGACAGAAAAAAAAATCATGTGACAATAAAAACGATAGTTCTGAACGACTAAAAGATTTACATGTACAAACTTACTGGATCTAGAGCATCTAATGTCTCGACGTTTGATTTAATGCAATAAAATAAAATTCAAATAAAGATACGAAACCAATATAGATTAAGATAATGCAGAACAAATTAAGTACTGATACTTTTCATTAAACTTTTTTTTTTTGGTGTTGGGTTTTATAGGGGCTGTTCAGACGCAAAACCGCAGTTCCAGGTATACGATACGATAAACAATCGACGATAGATGTGTTTAGGTATCGTTCTAAAATACCGGGTATTTTTGCAATTTTGGGCCAAGGTTTGGCAAGGAGACCTCTCGCTGACAGTGAGGATTTTCTGTCGTAGCTCATCTTGTCTGACAGAGGGGAGTATTGATTTGGAGCATTGGTCCGACCGGGTTTCAAAGTTCCGTATATGAAAAACTCCGCCTTACAAATCGACAAGTATAAACCCAAAAAAGAAAAAAAATAATTAAATAAATGCACATCTGTCTTTCTGATCGCATCACGGTGTAAACATGTTAAATACTTTTAAGCAATTTTCATCCTATTAGAATAATTCATTTGCATATGTTCAATGTATGTTTCGAACTCATTATTATCATTATTGTTATAATCAGCCTAGACACAATAAACTGTTTGAATCAATGGGCTTTGTTCGTTGTCGGATGAATTCAAAGCGCTCATAAGTTCTCATCAAAAGATCACTTTATCTGAAACAGCTTGTGTTCGATTTTGTTGTACAAAATTGTAAAATAACTCTAGCCTAGTATTGTTTAAACGTGGAACATCCCATAGTCAGTCGATAAATGGATATCTTAAAATACAGTACATTTATTTAAGAATTCCCTAAGCCGTCTTGTTTTTCGAATGAAAGGGATAATATGATTTAAGAGTGCTGGATTTGACTTATATACGACGGATAACGACCTAGTGTATAATAAAAGTAAATGACGCCGATATTCTCAAGAGCTCATTAAACTGATTACGATGAAGCGAGATGGAGGCAGAGGAAGTAGAAATAATTTATCAATAACTGATACGTTTATCAATTCATCCAAATCCCAAACTTCATAGAAGAAAAGGTTTGAGCTCAACATACATTGTACAAATTTTATCCTCTCTTTTTTCTGTTTTTCATATAGTTGTAGATTTTACACCGTACATGTATATGTGGATTAAAGACAAACGCCTTCGTTTGTGGTGATATACAACTTTTGGTTCCATGCATGTTTATTTGGAATCGATATCAAGACCGTTTTAAAAATATATTGTACATTAAGCCACCACTATTACGTGTAATTTGAAGTTTGATTTCAGGTTTTTCAAAAATAATCTACGGTTAATTGGCTTACAAAATCTTTACATTTTCTCAAAAGAGGCCGATTAATAATAAGGCCATAGTGTAGAAATACTTTTTAAAAAATAATGGATCTATTTAAAATGATTCATCGCTGCACTTCAAATTGGATTATAACATTAATTTTGAATATAAATGAGCCCCACTGTAGTTTGGTTTATTATCAAACATACACTAATGTGCTTTTTGATCTGTCCCAGGTGTTTCACAACATGTTTTCTAAGGGTTGTTTTATATCGTAAAACATATATAAGCAAGTTTTACGAGGTAATGGGATAATTATAGTGAGTAAATCCTCCGATTTTTCACATACATGTACCCTGTGATGAAAAGTGTTCCTCTGTCCGTCCGTTTTTTCCTTCCTCTCTAGAATTCCTGATCAAATTTCAACATAAATTGCTGCAGAAAATCTTTTTATGAAGAGATTTATAATTGAAGGCTCATACCTTTTTTTGGAAAAGGGAAATAATTTTCATTCTAAAAAATCCTTTTATACACGCATCTGTAGTAAGAGGTTGAATCGTCGAACTTTTTTGATTTGCAATACGATATTCTTTCCCAAGTTTCTGCTTCCACCACTTTTTGCGTAAAATCATAAATACCTTTGCGCCCAAACTTCATCCATTCATTAAAATGAAAAAAAGTCCAGAGTATCTGTTTTTGAAACGCTCCCTCTACTGCATCAGGTTTCAATACACACCCCAAAATAGAAAGTTTACGGCGATTTTGCATTGCAAAATACATGAAAGTACCCCGGATGATAGTGTTAAAAAATTGTGCGAGGTGTCCCGAGTACTTCCGAATGGAGAAAAGATGTAAACATTTCCCATTTTGAAACTCCGTACGATGTTTGTTTTCGTTCCTGTAAAATTCTCCTGGTAAATACAGATGATGTAAAAGAGAGAGAGAAAATCTTGGATTGTTTCCCTTTTATCGATTTGAAATGTACTTCATTGACAGGTATGATTATCTTAATTGAAAATCATCAAAATGTGATGGAAGCAATAGCCTGGGACAGACTATAGTATTGTCCGTCATTTAAAGAGACAGAACAGCTGAAAAACATGTGTGTTTTACTTCAGATTCACCCATTGCAACGTTAGGAAATGAGAAATAACGTTGATGTTTTACTACAGATTCATCCATTGCATCGTTAGGAAATTAGAAATGACGTTGATTGTGACAGTTGAAATAAATAAAATTCCCTTTCAAATACCTAATTAATGTAATTTTGAGCGTCCAAGGCTTTTACAAACCGGATTAATCAAATATCGTTTATTTGTACCACGTGGATTTTGATTGACAGTATTTGACATGTGCTGAAAACTACAAGATCTTCGCCCGACTGCGATTACTTTCAGTTCATCAGTACATAAACAGACATAAATATGTCAATAACCCCTCGAGGGGCCTTACTACAAAATGAATTTAGTTTTAGCAACTCCTTTGATAAAATTGAAAAAAGAAAACGCAATACATACTTACAAAATAATAAATCTGGTTATTTTGAAAATTTTGAATAATCATTACCTGGGAGAAGTAGAAAAGCCATATTTCTATCAACAAACCTGTCCAGGAGAATCTTCAAGAGCCCTGCATGTGTTTTGTTTATAATAAATACGCATGCGTAATAGTATAGGTGGTGTAACACGTTGCGATGTATATATTTATGGACCATAAATAATTATTAATTTTAATGAAATAATTAAATTGATTTAATGGATCCCGGAGAAATATGTAATTTTCCGAAAGTTTATACATTTTATGAGTACAAAAATACCGAACCCGATCGGAAAGTTTTTTTCAAGTCGATTTTTAATAAGATGCGCCGTACTGTCTCTTTAAGAGAATAAAACGGAATAAAATTCAATCCAGTTAAAAAAAGGCAACCTCTGTTGGAATTCCAGTATTTAATCTCTTTGTGTCATCAACAATCTGTCTATTTCCCGTTGACATGATTTTATCCAGTAAGTTATGTTTTGATAAAATAGTAAATCGATTATATTTTGTATATCTGTATGGAAAGTTTTTGCGATATAATATTGTGTAGCACAGAACTAATAAGATCAAATTGAAAGTGTTTAGATTTTTTTTTTCTTTAAAAGGTCGTTATAATGAGTTAAGGCTAGTAATAACGAGATAACCAGTCGTTGAAAGACTTTTTGACAGTCGTTATTACGACATTAAAAGTCGTAATTACGACTTATTAAAGTTGTTATTCCGAGTTTTAAAAAAAGTCGAATTGAGGAGATAAAAAGTCGGAATTACGATATAAAAATCGTTGTTATGACTGATATTTGTAAAAGTAATAAATATGTATTTTAAGTATTGTACAATAGTTTGAGGATTGTTAACCTCCTCTGCTGCCTCATCAGGACAACAATGAAAGGAGATGCAAATAACAGAGAGTATTTATACAAAATATTTGATATTGATACTGAGATAGAGGGAGACCGGGTTTCTACGTTGTACAATTTTTAAAATATGTTGTTATCGCATGTTTGATAAGAATGGAACACTAAAAAAAAAGACGCGGAAAGATCATTTAATTCGAATAGAAAAGAGTTGTTTCTAGCGTACTTTTGTTGAGTGATTTATCGGTACTTTTAATTCTAAATCATGAATTGACAAATTCCATTTTATTTACTTTTATATAGTTTTCTTGGGTAAGATTATGATTGGTACATGTATACCTAGATTTCTAGGTAGTTTTCTTACTTAAGATTGGTTTCATTAAAAAGATTTCATTCTAATAGTTTTCTACACCACCTATGCACGCATGTAAGCAGATTTTGTTGAACTGACATTAATAGACTGAATATCATCATTATCCTATTGCAGTGTATATTTTACAATATTATGGATACTAGTAATCATTTAGAAAAAGATAAGTTACATGCATTCTGGGGACAATATATATTTTTAAAAAATATATGAAGGTACTCACTGGGTCGTACTGTTCAGCGGTATCATTGTCTTTTCCATCCAGGATTTGTTGGCTGTTGTTATGCAGAGAGATGTTAATATAATTGTCCAAAACTGATAAATTCCCAAACGTTTCATTCATATTTTTAAAAAGAAAACTCCCGATGTTTCAGAAAATGTTTTGTTAATTGAATGATTTTTCCAATCCAATTAATGAAAGGATGTTGGAAAATCTTAACAGAAGAAACAGCAACAGCCGCGCCGCTCACAGTAACGAGCTATAGCTTCTCCAATGGATCAGTAAAGGGAGGGCTCTGTCATCATCTTTATATGCTTCACAGCGCACTGCACCTGAGAGAACATCATGGGAGAGAACACACTATCATAATGCAATTTCGTAAAACTGAATAACAAGGGGATTTACATAATTACAAAGTCATTTTCTAAAAGTCATCTTCCTACTGAAGCAGCTTGAATTACGAAACAAACTGCATTTTAACTGCTTTGAATTCATAATGTTGTGCATTGACGTAACAGTTCAATAACTGATCGCTTGTGAACACAGAAAAGCCTCACTACAATTATTTTGGTTTCATTTGGTCTTCAAAGCTTAAACCGAGGTGCGGGCTATCAAAATATATCCGAAAATCATAAACACTTAAATTGTTTAATCTACATGTATTTTTAATTATGTTTACTCTTTTAAATTTCATCAACTTACTTGCAATAGAAATTTTAAAATAATCATTTTTTAAGTTGTCATGGATAAAAACTAATGGTATTACTTTTAAAAAAAAAACCGATTTTTACACATACAATTAGTTCGTTTGATCAGAATAATATTGTTGTTTCCTTTTTCGATTCTAAAAGACTCAAAACACTAACATTATACAAATTTAGTTAACTTTTACTCGGAATTTACTTTAACCATGCGTTCACGTGAAGTCGCGAGTTAATGGCGCAAAGACTGAACTTACATCCGAAATCATTAGAAATATGTTAGTCCTGCATCCGAGATGATAATAAAATGAGAGAAAAAATAGACGTCGAATTAATGAGACAAATATCTTGCTAACTATGAACCTTTTTTCCTGCTTCGCCAACATTGCAGAATGCGTGGCAGAGGGCTCCTGTAGTAACATAGGGAAGAAGTGCTGTGTTTCTAGTGCCACCCACGATAATCAAAGTTGGAACGAACAGACAATGTAGGGCAGAGGGGAGGATAAAGGTGAGAGTGAAATGTTCCCAGATAGCTTCTTATTCTTAAAATGATTAATAAAGTTTAAATAAGCTGTTGAACATGTGAGCTCTCATAAATAATTTACATTTTACATATGCTAGTTACAAGTAATGTGTACTCTGAATTAATTGAATATATTTTGCAAAGAATGTAATACACGTAATGTGCTTAACATGTAACGTTTGGCATCACCTGCTAATCGCCAGTAAAATTCGTGCGCGTTATGCTCACGGAAAATAGCCTGGAATGATCACCTCGACTTATTGTCTCAATTCAGGTTGTATCCGTAATTATTGCAGGTTTTTTCATGCTTTAGAATTAAGTTTGCCTGCAATAAAGCCAATGTAGTGTTGACAGATTTGAAATTTATCGTAGAATTGTCTTTCATTGTTACTAAAATGTCGGCACACAGCAAAGACCAAACTGAAATAACTGAAATGTAAATATCTATTCATTTCTTGATTAGATTTACGCCCTCGCGAGAAGAATTCACTCATGAATAAATCGTTCCAATACATGATATTTAAATTCGGTGTATATTGCCTCTTAATGTCTGTGACGTTCGATTTTCAATGTGACGTTCAATTTTTCAATAACACACACGGCGTATGAGCACAAGCCAGCACACTCTTCGATTAGATTTATTTCTCAATAAGCTTAAGCTTATCTTTTTAAAAAGATATGTGAGCTAACGTTGTAGCCATTTTTATACACACAAAGGAAGGTTCGTGATCAACTGGGTTATTTTGCTGAATTCTTTAACGTTTAATAATGACGAAATAGACAGTACTGTACTGGGAAGGGGAAGGGGGCTCAATTGTATCTTGTCTTTCCGGTCAGAGCTTGCCGGAATTATCTAGGAAGGTGGTATAACTCTAAGGAAAGATGGGTTTTACAAATTGATCTCTTCAATCTTGGCATTATATGTCTTACGTTTTTCTTGTACTTTTATGAGTAAATTAGACAGTAAATTAAGAAACTTTAGAATTCGGATCATATCGATTTTTAAGATAAAACGAAATTATCATCGCACAGTCTACATACAGTAGTTTTTCCAGAATGTCCGACCGTGAAGGCGAGCTTTTTATCAATAAGCGTTACAGTTGCACCCTTTAATGATGCAAAATTGTAAAATTGAGACCATTTTTTTAATGAAATAACACCATTTCATTTCCTTTTTTTTTTGCTCAGCATTAGCGATATGTTATTTTTCCTATAACATGTCCTGTACTGATTTGTACAACTTCTGCATTAATGATGAAACTTAATAAAGAGAGAGAGAGAGAGAGAGAGAGAGAGAGAGAGAGAGAGAGAGAGAGAGAGAGAGAGAGAGAGAGAGAGAGAGAGAGAAAACACTCTTAATGACATACACGCTGTTCCTCGGGCTGCAGACATCTACTGACGATAGTACTTTTAAATTTTTACAACGATATGAATATTTCAATGAGAGAATAAAGTAGACATGTTATACTTTAACTGGGGTTTCCGTAGGAAAAATCCGGTTTTTAAAATGGCGGGCTTGCGGATGCCTGTAACAAACGTTAATGATACAAATATATTTAAGCGTTGCAATTGCAACGCCTAATGCTATAGATTATTGCATTAACAGTTGACATCGCCAACCGCTAATGAAATATATCGCCTCTTACTGATAGAATTGTATCATTAAGCGTAACAAATGCACAGCAGCCCTAACGCTTAATGAAGCACTCAAATATCTACATCCTCAACCGCTAATCATACATCATACAAACTTTTTATCAATAAGCGTTACAGTCGCACTCTTTAATGATGCAAAATTGAAAGCATTTTTTTGATGAAATGACACCATTTCTTTTCTTTTTTTTTTTTTTTTTTTTTGCTCAGCATTAGTGATATGTTATTTTTGTACTATAGCATGCACCTGTACTGATTTGTACAACTTCTGCTTTGATGATGAAACTTAATAAAGATAGATAGATAGATAGATAGATAGATAGATAGATAGATAGATAGATAGATAGATAGATAGATAGATAGATAAAACACTCTAAATGATATACACTCTGTTCTTCGGGCTGCAGAAATCTACTGACGATATTACTTATTTTTTACAACGCTATGAATATTTCAGTGAGAGAATAAGATGGACCTGTTATATGTTAACTGGGGTTTCCGTAGGAAATATTTGCAGACCAATTTTACATCTATTTAAGGTGTGCATATTACTTGAATTTTGATTTTTGATAATTTTTGCAAATAAATACCAGTTTTCAAAATAAGAAGGTTTTGTTTTGCAGACGATGAGATCAATCGTACATATATTAAAGATGTGTATATGACTTTCGGTTTTTGACAATTATGTAATAAAACAAATATACCACCTGTTAAACTTAATCTCTCTTTGTTTGTTTGTTTGTTTGTTTGTTTGTTTGTTTGTATGCTTTATTATTGTCCAGATAACTTCTCCTACAGTTCTCAAGTTAGCAGATTTCTTTTTTCAGATCACTTATACATATATTAGATATGTGAATAGTCTAGTGGTGGATTTTGATTTTTAGTAATTTATGCAAAAAATACAAGCTGTTGAATTTTTATTGCTTAATATTACTGATAGGGTACCTTTTTTGTCCGGAAAACTCATCCTACAGTTTTTAAGATAAAAACTTTTTTTTGCAGTTGTTTGAAGATGTTTATATTACTTGGATTTCAATTATGATAAAACATGAGAAAAAAACAGCTGTTGAACATGGTCATTTCTTAACAAAATGTTGCATATAGAGTACCCCATTTGTACAGATAACTCCTCGATCGTACAGTTTTCAAGATAAAACTTTTTTCTGCAGCTCCATTGTGCATATATGCAAGGTGTGTATATATTACTTATATTTTGTTTTTTGAAGTTATTGTCAGTTCATTTGTACATATATGCACGATAAGATCATAAGAATCATAGTTATAGTTTTTGATAATTATGAAAAAAATACTGAAACGAAATTATGGCCATATGATGATATTTTTGGGTAGGGATCGGCCTAAGGTAGCGTTGATCAATTTAGGGTCGACAAATTGCAATACGTATATTGTACTCGTATTGAAAATAGAGTAAAACCGTCCCTGTGCTTAAGTTTTGAAGTATTTTATAATAAAAAAATGTTTAGCACACTTTAATAGTTGTTTTGTTTCATAAATCAACCTCAGAATGATGTACATAACCTTTTTATTAGAGTTTACCCAGTACTTTTCATGAAAATTTGACGAATAATAACGACACACCGCACTTTGGCATGTGCCCCCGTAAAAAACGAAGTCAATGACATGGTCATTTTTTACAGGATATTAATTCAAAATCTCCATACAATATCATATTTCAATTTGGATAGAAAATCTATTGCAGAATTTTTTAAAATTATTTCTTCTCTCACAAAAACGCTTTTCGCCATTATGTTCAACTAAAAAAGAGAAACAAAAAAATTTTGAAGTGGTCCCTACTAAAAATCTTGTTCGATTTTTGTGTTATTTTTTGATTGATTTTCATATATCTTTAGCAAAACTCTAACTCATGTAAAATTTTCATGAAAATCACTCTGTAGAAATGAGTTGGGTCACCGTCCTTAATTTTATTCTATTTGTTGTGACAGTAACTTACTTGTACATTTCCATTTTCAAAACTTCATTTTTAGATAATGTCTGTGGCATAATCAGTTTCATAACTGATGACCCGTAGACAAAAATCAATTTTGAATTGAATTTCTATGATATACTTGATAATATCAAGGCAAGCTTGACTGCCTCCGAAGTTGTCAATCATCAATCATATTTATCCATGCATTAATCACCTTAATATTAACTATGATATGCCAATGACAAAGCAGAAAGTAATTTATGTTCGAGGACTTGCATACTTTAATAATTTTCCTTATTTGCAGCTAGCATCTATGGGCTTAGTGACTGCTACCATCAACCTTTTTGACTGTCAATCTAAACATGTACTCTCTCCATTAAAGGCATTTTGTGTTGAATAGTATCTATAATTTATGGATATTTATGTTTTATAGCTAGATATCTTTCACTCTATCTATCTATCTATCTATCTATCTATCTATCTATCTATCTATCTATCTATCTATCTATGTTTATTTTCTAAAAGACTGCTTTCAATTTTACAATTTTGTATCATTAAAAGGTGCGACTGCAACGCTTAATGAAAATAAGTTTGTATCATTAGCGGTTGATATTCGCTTGTTTAATTAAGCGTTAGGGCTGCTATGCATTTGTGATGCTTAATGACACAATTCTATCAGTAAGCGGTGATATATCATTAGCGGTTGGCGATGTCAACTATTAATGCAATGATTTATAGCATTAGGCGTTGCAAATGCAACCCTTAATGATATTTGTATGATTAAGCGGCGTTTCATTGTAACGGTTGTTACAATGCTTATTTTTGGGTATCGTCTGTCCTAGCTATAACACCAGACCGTGCAAACAAATTATCATGCTCAATATGTCAGCATAACCCGGTGTGTTATAGGATCGACGATATCCAAAAATAAGCATATAATGCTTAACTGAGAACCGTAGAGGTAGAACTATTAAATGCGAAAATTGGATTGATAGCAGGTTCAATTTTGTACCGAATAGCAAGGACAAGCGTCAATATTGCAATAACAATAAATTTTGTTCGCAGGACCTACAAAGAGCATACATTATGAAGTATCATCCCTAATATTTCATCATTTTCACATAATTTCAAAAAATTGATATGATATATTACGTCAAGCGTGTGTTTACCTATAATTACGCGTATATATCAACTAGTTTGAAATTATTCATAATAATCCAGTTTATATTCTGCACTAGACAAATACTAGATATAGTCAGATGTCAGTAAATACGTCGTTAAGAAAAAAAAGAGATGAAATGACAGACATTGAAAAATAAAAACAATACAAAACACATTGTAAAAGAAATTATTGAGAATGCTTGGGTTCTGTGATGCCATTGTAGATTGAAAAATATCTTTTGAAATATTCGGAAAACATGTCTCTGCATGAATCATTGTTCTGCATAGTATATACTAGTAACGATATTCATGTAACATGGAAAAGATAATCGCTGAAAAAAGAATGTTTTTTTTTTTCTTATATCGTAAATGTAAAGGCGGCAATGCTCTGTTAAATCAAATCATTTCTTAAGCAAGTGTTGAAATTCGTTACAAAATAAGATGACTACTCACAGTTGAAGATCGATTAAACATGTGAGTACAAGTATTTTAAAAATGTAAAAAATAAAGATGAACTGGAACCACTTTTGGTGTAAAAAAAAAACAAAAAACCGGTGTTTAGAATTCTCGCCATGATGTAGATGTTAGATGAGTCTCTATATTTACACTCAGTGTAACTTACAAGGATAATGCCCAAAAACTTACGGTTTCCAGAAAAAAGATAAAGCCAGTGGAAATAATTTGGTGAAAGTTGTAACTGGCCACGGCCAATGATAAAGTCACGAATAATTACTGTTTATTAGTTTGGTACACAAGAGAACCTGTCTTTTGGTGATGTGTTTTACGGGATGTACATGTAATGGCAAATGCTCAGACGTTTCTGGAAGAGTTAGGAAAAACACATTTAATGTATTTACATTACTGGATGTAAAATTATTTTACAAAAGTTAGATATCCTGTGGTATATTTGCAGTTATTTTGTTGGATTGGATGAAGTTTATATTATCAAGCTCCATTAAAGTCGATATAAAATGCGGGAGTCTAATTTAAGAAAAGATGGCCAAGGGGCGACTTTTCTTAAAAGCAACGAAAAATTATCATGTAACAGTAACTTAAGCCCCCCCCCCCTCTCTCTCTCTCTCTCTCTCTCTCTCTCTCTCTCTCTCTCTCTCTCTCTCTCTCTCTCTCTCTCTCTCTTAATCCGTATTAAATGAAAACCCGAAAACGAAAAAAAAACAATTAATATTCGAATGTCCAAATCAACCATACATGTACTCTAGTCTTGGTGAAAACCTTAAGCTTTAGGACAAAGTCTCTCTTTGAAGACCCACAAGCTCATTTATTGCTTCTGTTCATTTGCAATTTGAAATTGATCTTACATTATATACAATCTTTAGTCATCTCATTCCCATTTTCTTAGAGTTCAGTGGTGAGCCATATCCATAAAAATTGACTGCGATGGTTACGATGATTAACAGTCATAAAACTCGCAATATATATCTATTTATTGGGTATCTTGGGTATCATGTAAATGAGATTGATACGATCTCCTTGAATCAATGACACCAAGAACTATTTATTCAGAATGCTTATTTAAATTAGATTTTAAAATCTACGTGAATTTGATAATTGTTTGTAATAAGTATGCCATTACGAAAAGGCATATGGAAAAGGAAGAAATGAATTTCCATTAAAGTGGACAAATGGCTTTATCTATGTACATTATTACATCAATACATAATATAACTATTATATAAAATTTTCTTGTCGACTACGCTCTGAATTATTAATTACATTATACAAAAGACATGCAGAAACTTCTATGATAAATTGTTTCTTGATTTGCTATGCACACCCATTCTAAGTTAATTCATTCCGTGCATACATATGAAGGAAACTAGACCTTGAACTCTACTGATACACTATAAGAAAATAAATGGCCGTATAACTCATCCAGTGTGTCAAGTTATATATGAATAACATATAAGATAAAATGAGAAATTGTTGGGGGGGGGGGGGGTTCATTGTTATCAAATAAAAGAGATTTATTTTATTCTTTTAACAATAAAATAAAAACCACCTCAATAGATTTTCACCCCAGCTATCTTGACCAAACGTTCACGTTCACGTGGATGCTTCATACAAATTGCGGGTCATAAGGATTTTGACTGGGCTTGAACTATTTTTTAATCGATATTGAATATCTGACAATTTGTATCGCACAGCAGTCATAAATGTCATTGAAATTGGTCTCGAACACAAAATTACACTTTATTATTAATTTTTTTTTTTTTTTGTCGTGAGACATAAAATCTCCAAATGCTGAAAAGTTCCGAGAGAGTGAGAAGAGTCGATGGCGAAAATGCGACAATGCGATGGCGAAGAAGCAATATTGAAACTGTTCCCTAGCCTTTGCATCTTCCCAATTTCTTCTTCGTAGAGGCAAATTGCAATTGGTCACATAAGAACCAATACTACACGTGCCACGTGTATGCGTCAGAACAAAGCTGGTTTTAAAAGAACGACCCAACCCAGTAGAGCCTCTTTTGTATAAATGACATATTAACGATGCAATCTTGACATTAGACTTCAGATTAGGATAATGACACCCTGTTATGTGCCATGATTCAATTTATTGTCATGATTTGGACATGCAAGACAGTGGGACGGACTGACAAATAAAAATGCAGAGAGAGGGGGGATAGAAAGATAAGATTATTCGTTATCACCCCGTTTTCTAAAACATGTGCTAAATTTTATCTTTGCTGCTCCGTATATCGTATTATCATCGTACAATTTCGTATTAGCAAAGTTACCATGTCAATAAAATTGAAAATATCATGTAATACGAAGAATCAGTAAAATAATTTTTATTGTTCAATCATTATAATAAAATCGAATAGAATATCTCGATATTGTAAATAATAATTATACACGTTATTAGCAACTTTTATTTGAGTATCTTTTATTGTGAGGACAGAGTCGGTAAATTTTGATTATTTTAAAAGAACCTGAAACAATTCCATTATCCATGTCTAGATTGAGAGTGTATCTGATTAGTCAGTCGCGCGCTGACCTCGTTACTCGATGCAATTTTCTCAGAGTACTTTTTAATGTTTCAAAACTCTGAACATCATATTGAAAAAAAAAATGTTCTTTAAAGGGGCATGCTCACGATTTTGATCAAATTTTATTTTTCTGTTTTTATTGTTTACAATGCTTTTTTTTATGCATTTCTAATGATCAACCAAAATTTTAGTGTCATTCGAAGAGTTATAAGCAAGATACATAGCTCACAATTCTTTGCTGTGTAAACAAGGCTCGTGTCATGTTTTTGTTTACATTGGTTCATTATACTAATAAAATTTCTTTTTCAAGCTAGTTTTTCTATCTGCTCATTTGTTTTGAACATAAAAAATCAGTTCCCAGTTTTGTCACATTCATTTTAGGTATAAACCTGAAATTTTCAAAATGTAAACAAAAATATGATCTAAGCTTTGTTTACGTACATTGTAACAAAGAACTGTGAGCTCTGTTTCTCGCTTATAACTCGACGACTGACACTCCCATTTTGGTTGACTAATAGAAATGCCTTACTGAAGCATTGTAAACATTAAAAACGGAAATAAAATTTGACCAAAATCGTGACTATGCCCATTTATAGGATTGTTAAACCCGGAAATGTAAGATCCAACTGAGTGTTTCCAGCTTTTATCAATGTATATCTTATTATCACATTAAAAACATAATCCATTTCAAAGTCAGTTGTAATGGCAGACTTCAGCGACACAAATGTTTCATTATATAAGAGACAAATTTATTGTGAACACATAGTCAGTAAACATATCCGTTAAATCTTGAATTTTGATTATTTTATAAGAACCTAGAACAATACCATTATCCATGTTTAGAATGATAGTGAATCTGATTAGTCAGTCGCGTGCTGACGTCATTGCTCGATGCAATTTTTTCAGAGTACCTTTTAATGTTTCAAAATTCTGAACATCATATTGAAATAAATGTTCTTTACAGGATTTTTTTAATCCTTAAATGTAAGACCCAATTGATCATGAGTGGTTCCAGCTTTTATCAATGTATATCTTATTATCACATCAAAAACGTGATCCATTTCAACGTTATTTGTGATTGCAGAATTCAGCGACACAAATGTTTCATTATAGAGACAAATTTATCTAATACCGATGCCATTGATTACGAATCACGCGCTATGCGAATAGAACTGTTCACCAAAGAAAATTGGTCTAGTCGACTCAGAGGTCAAACCCGAATGTCATGATTTAAGCTACACTATCCCTCTGATGACAACGATGAATTTTACTAGGCTAATAAGTGTCATTACTGAACAAAATTGTGAAGTGAAGGAGGGAAATATGACAAAATGGGCCTGGAAGCCATGCTGAAATTGATTTCGGTTTTATTACAATCCGTAGATTTCTTGTGGAAATTACAATCACCAAAACACATGCAATTTTACATGTCTTGAGGATCTTATCATCTTCGCTAGCCAAGGGTTTTCGGTCCACTCCGCCCCACGGGGAGCGGAGTGGACCGAAAACCGGGGCGGAGTGGACCGAAAACCCTTGGCTAGCGAAGATGGGATCTTATGGACCAAATAAAATGAAATCCGTCGTTAGCGGTATCTCATTTGCATGGCAATTTAGTAAATGTATTTTTTAAAACACACAGACGTCTAGGATGTGTGTGTGTGTGTGTGTGTGTGTGTGTGCGTGCGTGCGTGCGTGCGTGTTCTCCCCTTCTGTATTAATTTCAGGGTATGCAATAAAACTAAATGATAATTACATGTTTCAATTGTATTTTGCGTGAATGTGTCATAAAGGGTTTTTGTTCCTATAGGTCATTATACATGTAAGACTTCATAGTAGATATCATCTGACGAAGGTCACAGAATTGGAACAAAATATCCATATGATTTGTACGACAATATTTCTCTAAACAACAGTGCTTCCTCGTGGATGCCATATATATACTTCCACTTATCATGCTAACCTAGTGTACAATTAATGTATATGTTTTAAAATCAATATTTTGTATTGGGAGCTAACGCTTTTTACCTAGAGCAAGTTTGATAATCTCAATTACCATGAAGTGTAAGTTAATTAATGTATTTAAACGCGATTTTTTTTTTAAATCAAATTCGAATGATACATTGATATAAATTCAGAAAGTCATCAGGTGATTATATACCGATGTCAACCTTTCTTTCATAATATGCATGTGTATTAATTAAGAAAATCGATAAAAAAAAAATTGACGGAAACAGGATTTTAAATTTTAAAATGTACGAACATGGGGACCAGAATATCAAAAAGTAAATGGGTATTGGATGTATAATTAGTGTGTTCTTACAAGAAAATCAATATGAATTTAAGGAATTCATCCTCGATATTTTGTTTTTTGTTTTCAGTAAATGAGATATTTCTTGACAATATAGTTATAAATAATTTAATGTACAATCGTTCTATGAGAGTTTTGTACACGAGCTATATTTCTAAGGTACAAAATCTTACAAAAAATTGACAAAACCAAAATATGTAACATGTTGGTATGAAAAGGTTCAACTAATACTCAAGTTTAGCAGAAGGGAGGAAGCAATTAACAGAGTTTAGATTTTATCCAAACAGGAATCAACAATTATATGAATGTTTATCAGATATTGTATTGTTAGCTCAAACATGTCTTCCTGGGGTTTTTTTTTTATTAATTAGCGAAACGAGTTATTGATCATTTGAATCTGGCGTAACACCTTCAATGAACCATTCGTTCATTCCACCAAATTTATCAAAGATTCCCATTGTGCTTATTTGCATGAAATAAATACCTAAAAAAAAACATTGAGTCAAATACTGATTAAGCATGGTTTTTATGTGTTTATATTACATGTATCTAGGTACATGTATTTAAATTACTGTAATATCTAAATTTGACGAACTGTTTCGGAAATCAAGGCACTACATACATGATAATAGAATGTGAAAAGACTCGGCAAATCTCCAAGCCCCCCCCCCCCCCCCCCCCCCCCAACAACAACTTTCTTGTAGTAACTTCTTTTTTCCTTGGAAGCGATTGAATAAGGTGCTAGCTCCGCAGCATACATGTACCAAAATTGTTAAGTACACTTATTATTATGATGTCAAGAATTCAAGAAATATATAAAGCAAACGACTCTTTTACTGAACAGTATTTGATTAGTCTTTTAATTCTTGAAATCCATTGATGAGATATTTGTGTGCGTCTTTTATATGTAACCGAAATGCAGACCTATCAACGCATGTTTCCATATCATTAATTAATAGTCAGAACAATGTATCGTTGTGATGAAGTTGAATTCAGTTTATTTCAGTTTCGTATTTTGTTTGTGTAAATAGTTGTAATTTTGGACCAAGTTGTGTTCCATATTTGTCAATCGAGAGTGTTCGGTATTAGGGCTATTTTTAGTATAACCGGTTTGGTGAGTTAGAGCCGTGGCTGCTTGTCAAGTGTGCGGCCACGTTGTTGAATTCGTCCTCCAGTTTGTTAATTTTGGCGAATTCCAGAAGTTATTGTCTGGTAGACTGGTAGCCATAAATTACTGTGAATCTGTTTGGGCATTTGCTTTTCTCCAGCCGGTAAGTTTTTGTATGTATTTTGTCAGTTTCATAGTATATTTACGGGATGTGGTCTTGGTTATTTTCGTTGTATGAATGAATATGTCTATAGGTTTTAGAATAGGTAATTATTGTTTCAGTGCAGGGATAGTTATGTTTAAGCTGGTGGGTCAATGGTGAAACGTCAGTGAAGGCTTAGCGTAGCATATGTGGGTCAGGACTAGGACCGAGAACCATTAACGGAGCAGCGTGTGACGCAAGTGGGACGCACGGGAGCTCGTGTTTGACGAACGTTTATGGTTAGGAGGCCCTGTGTGGATAGTTTTCCAGTGAGAGACCTTCGAGTCCGGGACTGGAGACAGGATATTTTGTTTATGTGTTTTGTGTGCTATGGAGGCCCAGTGGTGACTATTTTAGGGTGGCTGTTGCAATTATTTGAAGCCAAACTTTCAATTCTATTTTATGATTAAATGATTTATCAGTTTACCCAGTGATAAAAATTGATTGTGTAATTACAGATAACATTCCAATTTACTTTTTCTGTGAAATTACATATAACAGTATTGGTAATTTTGATTTGTTGGTTTATTCCTTTACATACTGTTATAGCTATATTTAGCCAGCGTTTAAAGCATTTATTTGTTTCATATAGATACTGACAATTGAATGTGTTAAAAATCAATTCACTGTTGTTTCATTGTCAGTGTTGATTGATTAACTTTTTAAAGTTATATTTTCTTTCTTAGTGGGAGAGTGAGGGTGTGTGTTAGTGAGTGTGAGTCTCTTCATATTCTATTATTTTAATTTGTTTTGTTAATAAATAAATTCATTTTGTTTTGTTTATTTTACTGTTTGTCGTTTTCGCTATCACCCCCACAAAATCCAAAAAGAACTTCATTACATATGGTGGCAGCGGTGGGATTTTGTGGTTGCTGGTGTAGAGAAAGAGATATTCAGTAAAATATTTGTCTCACAGGAAAAGTTAATTAACAATCAGATTAATTTTGCAATTATTATTTTCAGTGAATTGAAAGTTAGTGGCTTCTTACTGGTAGTGGTCTGTTATCTGGTAAGCTATGTCGTTGCCTAAGTGGGTTCAAGAAGCTGTTGAGAAGGGTCAGGAGTTATCTGTTTGTCTAGAGTTGTGGCGGCATGCAACCGCAGTTGAGAGAGATGAGCGCGCGGTTAAAAGAGAAGAGAAGAAACAAGAGATGGAACTGCAACGTCTGGCCATGGAAAGAGATGTACAAGAAAAGAAACAGACACTGGAGAGAGAAATAGAAGAAAAGAGGTTACAGGTTAAAAATGAGAGAATTAGATTTACAGGAACAAGCAATGAAAGCCCAGAGGAAACCAGATGATGGTGAGATAAGAGGGCAGAAACATGAGGTAAAGTATTTACTGCCTAAGTATGTAGAGGGTGAGGATATAGATGTTTTTCTCAGGTCGTTTGAAAGACTAGCTAATCTACATAAGTGGCCAAAACCAGAGTGGGCATTGCGGTTAGTTCCCCAGTTGACGGGTAAGGCACTCGATAGTTATGCACGGTTGGGGGAAGGTGAGTCAAATGATTATGATGTCATTAAGAAGGCAATTCTGAAAAGGTACAATTTGACAGCAAGTACATACAAGGATAAGTTTAGGACCTGTAAACAAAATCCTAATGAAACATTCAGAGAGTTTTATACTCGTTCGTTGAATTATTTTGAGCATTGGTGTCAAATGGAAAGAGTTAATGATAACTTTCAAACATTAGTAGATATGATTATGAGAGAGCAGCTTGTCAACAGTTCGTCGAAAGATTTACAGGTATGGTTGAAAGAAAGACAACCAAAATCTTCCGATGAAATGATTGAGCTCGCTGAAGCCTATCAGAACGCACATAGGGGTTCAGGAAGCATGACCAGGGCGCAAACTCAAAATAATCAGAGGGACAATAGAGGTAATGTTTCTGAGCAGAAAGCCTCATCAGGTAATATGCAAAATAAGCATGAAAAGAAGTGTTATTTGTGTCACAGATTTGGTCATTTTATGAACAATTGTCCATTACGCAGAACAAACGATAAAGATACAACCAGTGGAAGGTCATGGGGAGGAAAACCTAAATCAGGTCAAAATCAGGCAGAAGGTAAGGACAAAGTAGGATTGATCCACTCACCAACCTTGACAAGAAAGAGTCTAGCTTTGGAAGTACCAGTGATGGTGGAGTCCAAGGAAGCTGATGAAGACACAAGGAGGATTGGTCTGAAAATTGAGAATGGTAAGGTGAATAGTAAAGAAGCATCTGTCTTGCGTGACACTGGGTGTACATCCATTCTAGTGACAGAAAAGTTGATAAAGGAAGAAGATTTGACAGGGGGCGTTCGGGAAGTTACACTTGCGAATGGAGGTGTGATGGAATGTCCGGAAGTGTGGATTGAAGTTGATACAAATTATGTCAAAGGTAAAGTACTAGCTATAGTCATGAATACCCCGTTTGCAGATTTGATTGTAGGGAATTACACACGGTTAGATGTCCCTACTGAGATAAGGAAAGATGGTGAGTTGGCGAGGTCACAAGAAGATGTTTGTCAGACCGTAGAGACGAGATCATCGGCAAAGAGAAAGAAAGTTGAAAAGGAAGAGGTAGAGAGTAGTCTTGAATTAGACAAAGAAATCTCGACTGATGAATGGATGGAGGAGCAGAGAAAAGATCCAGCATTGGACGTCCTCAGAAAACGAGTCGGCAATGACATGTCTAAGGAAGGTGCGACTTTAATTACGCTTGAGAAAGGTATGTTGTACCGACATTTCAAATCTCCTACAAAGGAAGTAATTAAACAGTTAGTGGTACCAACGAAATTTCGGAGACAGATTTTGCAGTTAGGGCATGATATTCCTATGGCAGGACATCTTGGTATTAAGAAGACCAGAGAGAGAATCTTGAAGTATTTCTTTTGGCCTGGAATATTCAACGACACCAAACAATACTGTAGATCATGTCCAAAATGTCAAAAAGGGACTTCAAAGACACAGGTGAGTAAAGTTCCTTTAGTGCAAATACCAAGAATAGATGTCCCATTCCAACGGATTGCGATTGACATGGTTGGACCACTGCCTAGGACAAAAAGGGGAAATCAGTATGTATTAGTTATTTGTGATTATGCTACTAAGTACCCAGAGGCAATCCCTTTGAGAAGTCAGGAAGCAGAAGTGGTGGCTGAGGCGATGGTAGAAGTTTTCTCAAGGCTTGGCGTACCAAAGGAGATCTTGTCGGATAAAGGTACCAATTTCATGTCATCTCTTATGTCCGAGTTATGTAAGCTACTCAGTATACGGAAGTTGAATACAACCCCGTACCACCCCCAAGCGAACGGCCTTGTCGAGAGGTTTAATGGGACCTTAAAGAGGATGCTACAAATCTACGCACAGGATCAACCAGGCAAGTGGGATAAGCTTTTACCCTATCTTCTTTTTGCATACAGGGAAGTACCACAGGAATCGACAGGGTTCGCTCCATTCGAGTTGATGTATGGACGGCACGTCAGAGGACCACTTGCTATTATGAGAGAGAGTATCGATGGCGAAGACGAGGAAAACCGTCAGTTGCAACCATCAGTTCTCAGCTATATCATTGAGACACGGGAGAAGTTAGCAGAGATGGCTGATCTAGTGTCGGAAAAGGAGCAGGACAGCAAAACAGATCAGAAGAGGTATTACGACCGTAACGCAAGAAACAGAACATTTGAAGTTGGCGATAAAATTCTGGTCTTGTTACCGACAAGCACAAAGAAACTCTTAGCAAAATGGAAGGGACCCTTTCCCGTAGTTGAGAAAGTTAGTCCCGTCGACTATAAAGTGCGGCATGACAACGGAGTTACCAAAGTGTATCATGTGAACATGCTTAAACGATGGTTCGAGCGAAATGAAGAGCCAGATGAGCGAGTCATGGCAGCTGTCTGCATTGCCGACCATTTAGAGGAGGACAATGAAGGAATAGGCAATCCACTGATGGAGCCCAGAGACACTTACAGAGATGTCAAAATAGCCGAGACGTTGTCGATTGAGCAGAGAAGGGAACTTGAGGAATATCTGAAGGAATACAGTGCTGTATTGACCAATGTTCCTGGCAGAACTTCCGTTTTGAAACACAGTGTAATCACTACTAGTGACATACCAGTACGTCAAAAACCCTACCAAATTCCACACGCTTTACGAGACGAAGTGAAAAAGGAGTTGATGGCAATGGTAGAAGCTGGAATAGTGGAACCTTCGGTAAGTCCCTATGCGTCACCTGTAGTGATAATTACAAAAAAAGATAAAACAATTAGATTCTGCATAGATTACCGCAAGTTGAATCAGGTAACACAATTTGACCCTGAACCAAATGCTCAGATAGAAGATATTATTGATAGACTCGGAGAGGCAAAGTATTTGAGTAAAGTAGACCTTACAAAAGGTTATTGGCAAATCAGTCTAGATGATGATGCCAAGGTGAAAAGCGCGTTCGTGACTACATTCGGTCATTACCAATTTACGGTAATGCCGTTTGGAATGATGAACTCCGCTGCAACATTCAATAGGTTGGTAAGAACTGTTTTAGCTGAACATACCGCCTTTTCAGATTCCTTTATTGATGATATCATTATCTTTAGTGAATGTTGGGAAAGTCATCTTAGACACATACAAGTAGTGTTAAGTTCATTACAGAAAGCTGGTTTGACTGTCAACCCAAAAAAATGTGAGTTTGGTGCATGTCAGATGGAATTCTTGGGGCATTTGGTAGGAAATAGTCAAGTTCAACCAACAGCAGAGAAAATTCAAGCTATCTTGAATATTCCCGTTCCAGCCAAGAAGAAAGAGGTAAGGTCTTTCTTAGGGTCTATTAATTTTTACAGGAAGTTCATTCCTAATTTCTCGACTAAGTCAGCTCCATTATCAGATTTGACTAGAAAGAATCAACCAAATCATGTAAACTGGACAGTTGAACATGACGAATCTTTTAAGCAGCTTAAACAGGATCTGGTAAGTGCTCCGGTATTATGGAACCCTGATTTCAATGCAGAATTTATTTTGCAGACTGATGCAAGCGATAGGGGTTTAGGCGTTGTACTTTTACAGGAGAAGGAAGCAGAACGTCATCCCATTGTCTATCTTAGCAAAAAGTTACTGCCAAGAGAACAAAATTTTGCTACAGTAGAAAAAGAATGCTATGCCATAGTGTGGGCTATCAAACGATTAAGTAAGTATCTGTATGGCAGAGCATTTGTTATAGAGTCTGACCATCGAGCACTACAATGGTTAAAGACAATGAGGTCAGAAAATCCGAGACTTCTACGATGGAGCCTTGTTCTGCAAGAGTACAAATTCATCGTGAGGCATATTGCAGGGAAGGAGAACAAGATGGCTGATTATCTCTCTAGACCATCTTAGTTTACTTCCAACTTCATGGTGATTTTTTTTCAAAATGTTGACAATTTTGAAAAGAAATGGGGGCGTTTGTGATGAAGTTGAATTCAGTTTATTTCAGTTTCGTATTTTGTTTGTGTAAATAGTTGTAATTTTGGACCAAGTTGTGTTCCATATTTGTCAATCGAGAGTGTTCGGTATTAGGGCTATTTTTAGTATAACCGGTTTGGTGAGTTAGAGCCGTGGCTGCTTGTCAAGTGTGCGGCCACGTTGTTGAATTCGTCCTCCAGTTTGTTAATTTTGGCGAATTCCAGAAGTTATTGTCTGGTAGACTGGTAGCCATAAATTACTGTGAATCTGTTTGGGCATTTGCTTTTCTCCAGCCGGTAAGTTTTTGTATGTATTTTGTCAGTTTCATAGTATATTTACGGGATGTGGTCTTGGTTATTTTCGTTGTATGAATGAATATGTCTATAGGTTTTAGAATAGGTAATTATTGTTTCAGTGCAGGGATAGTTATGTTTAAGCTGGTGGGTCAATGGTGAAACGTCAGTGAAGGCTTAGCGTAGCATATGTGGGTCAGGACTAGGACCGAGAACCATTAACGGAGCAGCCTGTGACGCAAGTGGGACGCACGGGAGCTCGTGTTTGACGAACGTTTATGGTTAGGAGGCCCTGTGTGGATAGTTTTCCAGTGAGAGACCTTCGAGTCCGGGACTGGAGACAGGATATTTTGTTTATGTGTTTTGTGTGCTATGGAGGCCCAGTGGTGACTATTTTAGGGTGGCTGTTGCAATTATTTGAAGCCAAACTTTCAATTCTATTTTATGATTAAATGATTTATCAGTTTACCCAGTGATAAAAATTGATTGTGTAATTACAGATAACATTCCAATTTACTTTTTCTGTGAAATTACATATAACAGTATTGGTAATTTTGATTTGTTGGTTTATTCCTTTACATACTGTTATAGCTATATTTAGCCAGCGTTTAAAGCATTTATTTGTTTCATATAGATACTGACAATTGAATGTGTTAAAAATCAATTCACTGTTGTTTCATTGTCAGTGTTGATTGATTAACTTTTTAAAGTTATATTTTCTTTCTTAGTGGGAGAGTGAGGGTGTGTGTTAGTGAGTGTGAGTCTCTTCATATTCTATTATTTTAATTTGTTTTGTTAATAAATAAATTCATTTTGTTTTGTTTATTTTACTGTTTGTCGTTTTCGCTATCACCCCCACAAAATCCAAAAAGAACTTCATTACAATCGTTTTGTCGGTATATTTCAATTACAGCTCTGTCTCTGTTAGATCTCTTTACTATCTTTCAAGTTTTGATTTCAGACCAATTACGTCTTGCAATGTTATTTATTTTCAAATTTCTTTGGTTTTCTTTGTGGTGTCTTCGTACAATGGAGCTTGCAGTAATGATATAAACGCAACGCTGCATGACACGTGCTCGATTTTTTGGTAACATCCCACTGAAACATTGGGATTAAAATTCATGACGTAAGTGTTAATTCTTTCATCACTCGAAAGCTTGTAAAGCGTATTGTAAGGTAAATACGTTAAAACAAAATCGTTTATTTTACTTTAAAAAAAATCTTTCGTGATTCTTCTGATTTTTTTGTCGCCGCACCTGTTCTGTAAAACTAGCATTTTTTCTGTACAAAGATTTTCGTGAATACAAGCTCAACAAAAAATGTAAATGCATATAGCAATTTGTCTTCGCCAAAGTAAATAAATTCAAACTTTTACAACATTATTGCGGAATAGGGCAATTATGAGAGAGAGAGAGAGAGAGAGAGAGAGAGACAGAGAGAGAGACAGAGAGCTCAAATCAATTATCCCTAATTTTATGAATAACTGACAAAGTTGTTATTCAATCTTTATATAACTACAAAAGAAATGACATTTCTAAATCAAAAGAAACGAGTATTTTCATCGTTTGCAAATATTTATTCCTCTCTCTTTCTCTCTCTGTCTCTCTCTCTCTCTATTTCTCTCTCTCTCTCTCTTTTAAATTTCATGGCATGCGTTAAATTGACAAAATGTTAAACAGTCATAAGAGCAATTGAACATAGAGCTTTCAAATTAATTTAAAAAGTCGAGAAAACGTAAGCACTTACAAGAATAACACTAAAGTATAGAAAGAAAAACAAGAACGGGATCTTAATATCAATGTTCCGTTTTCTATATTACACGTGGTATGTAGGTATATATGAATCTCTTTCATCTTTAATTATGATATTTGTACAGTAAAACAAATGATGCAATTCATATATCCCTTCGCCAACCCCTAACAATATGAGTCCATAAAAATAACGAAGGAGGCATGCAAGCTCTCAACTTGGCTTTATCAATATATTTTGTTCATTCAGACATCTGCAGACTCCTAAAGATCTATATACCGTATTTATGTTTTTCTATTTTTAACGGATTTGATGGGCTTTAGTGCATCATGATCTTGTTATTCGCCGACGATTTTGTTGTTGTTTTTTTTTTAGCTTGCCATGATTTATAGCAATGCAATTTAGTATTTTAAGCAATGGCTTCACTAGTAACCTTATACAAGTGCAGGATACTGCAGAGGAAAAAATAATGACAACGAATGCTCTGCTCGTTGCTGATTCATAACGGAGTATTAAATTAGTTATCTCCAGAGAAATGGAAGAATGGCATCTTCTCCTTGGAAGGTTACTGTTCGCATTGTAATACTAGTATTCAATGTATTAATCAAAATTTTATCACACGACGGAAGTTCTGACATAAAATATTACCAAAAATTATCCTATAAATCATCCAAGTGTACAAATCAATGAAAAATATCTGTACATGTAGTCTTCTGTGTACGGTTATCTTATGCAAGGTCGAACTTGCCTCCTTTAGCACCTGTCTTAACATTTCTTTCTTTGCTTTAATTATTGTATGGAAAAAAAAACGTGATCTTAGTTCAAAGTAGGTTATCCAAACCACATGTGAATTGTTCCGGGCTAGTGTGTTTGCACTGTTGTAATTTGCAGGTACTTCAAGTGCGAGTATGAGCAAACGACCGACACAGCTACGAAAGAATTGAGAATCTTCCGAGAATCGTTTGTGCGTAACCCGTGAGATAAACGTCATTTTTTTCAATATAGCATATACATGTATCATAACACTCAATTAGTGCATGTGGTTTTTCTAATTATATTTGCCATGGGTTACCGATCTTTATGAGAATTTTTACACATTAAATACATGATTGATGTTCCTGCTTATTTTTAGACTTCCGTAGCTCTGTAGGAAATTGTAATCTTTAATTTTACGCAAGGTGTGTGTTATGAAAGTTAAAAATGCATTAAATATGAAAGTATGGTTCAGTAACATTTCAACTTATTTAATTATACCCTTCACACTTTGTTTCTGGCCTGGTCTCCATAGAAAAACTCTTAAAACATCATGAAAAATTCACTGTAAGGTATTTTCTATTTATTACTAAAAAGAAAGCTTTATTGGATTCGATCAGATAGTGATTAAATCGCCTTACAATGACAGCAACGATACCATCTTCCCAATGTGTCTGATCCGCTCCTCTCTTCACAAAGTAAAGGGTGTTTGTTCCGCTCATTCCCTTGCAAACTCAAGGGTTTCTAATCCGCCCCTCTCCTCAGAAAGTCAAGGGAGTCTGATCCTCTCAAAGTCAAGGGTGTCGAATCCGCTTCTTTTCTCACAAAGTCAAGGGTGTCTGATTCGCTTCTTTCCTCACAAACTCAAGGGTTTTTGAACTGCTCCTCTCCTCTCGAAGTCAAGGGTTTCTGATCGGATCAGAAGCTTTAAGTGTGACTTTGTAGATTTTTTTTCTTTTTGATTCGTTTAAAATCTTAAAATTTAATTTAAATTTAAACATATTTTATTAATAAGTAAGTAATCTGCCTATCTAAGCCACAAAACGATCATATGCGTTCTTTATGGATGACCTCAACTTTCGGATGAGCGTTGAGAAAACATCGGTCCCCCTAAAAAGCAAGAGAACCACGTCGTTTATTTCTTTCATTCTTGTGTGCGTGTATGTTAAATGGGGGCGGGGGGGGGGGGGTGTCGATTCTATAGGTTTTTATCTCGCATTTCGTGTTTACGGATGGTTGTGTCCGATTAGGCAAGATTAACAGTAGATTTGTAGTTCAGACCGCTACACAAGATTAACAGTCGCCACAAATGGGCAAATTACATTACCATAATTCCATTTGTACAATCTAAGAGTGGATAATTGTATAACTCACGCGACAGTACAATACAATGAACTCATGGAAAATTGGTATTAAATCTAAACCATATCCCATTATGTTAAGTGAAGTTATATTGGTCGAGGCGCATTATTCAGGGTTAGAATGCCGATGAATGTGGCACTGACCGGTCGATGTTTTTTCAAACTTCAAATTATGTATATTTAACGACTCTCTTTAATGACTTCCTTCCAAACAGTTTTTCGAATAATAGTCAATTTAATAAATGGTGTTAATAAGATGAAATTCTGGACGTTATCCCCTTTATATAAGTATTTTTACAAGAATGATATCGTTTTGGGGAAGATTGATATATGGAAATGATAACAAATTATGTAGAATTGTTTATAAGCATCTGTATAATAGATATACCAAAAACCAATCCACTAATCCATGGATATCATGTATTCATAATACTTTTAACACAACAGGAATGAGTAATATTTGGATGGATCAAAATTTCTACAGTGTCCAGTGAATAAGTCTTCAATTAATCAAAAGCTTATAAAGATCAGTTTTTACAAAAATGGTACAGTGATATCAACAACTCCAGTAAAGGAATCAGTTACAGGATTTTCAAAACAAAGTTTGTTTGTGAAGAATATTTAAATACACTAACTAGAAAATTTAGAAATATTCTTGCGAAATTTAGAACAAGTAATCACCGTCTTCCGATAGAGGTTGGTCGCTGGAATAATTTACAAAGCCACCAAAGAATCTGCAATCTGTGTAATAATAACCAAATTGGGGACGAATTTCATTATCTGTTAGAATGCAACGTAATAGCTTCAATTAGAAAATATTTTTTAGTAAGAAAATAGTATGTCCAACCAAATACTATTCTGTAAGTTCTGTAATCTATTGACGAACAACAACTCTTTATTTTTAAAAAAAAAAAACTACTCCGCATGTATTTTCATAACCAAAATTTATGACATCTGTTCTCCAAACGCAAAATGAGCCAGCTCTGCTCATTCTGCCTATTTGTATATATGTAAATATGTTTATATATATTGTACCTCTTGTGCCATTTGTATTGTTTTGAGAGAATAAATGAATTGAATTGAATTGAAAATTGAAATTTCTGAGCGTTACCGAATACATGCATGCCCCGACGACCGACGACTCATTGATTGGATAGGAAAAATAATTTGAAATCAATCACATTACCTAACCTCTGTCCCAAATTAAGATATTAATGCAGCACATTTTATTTTCATAAATACCTTGAAATCTCAAACAATGTCAATAGCATGGAAATCTTTTGCGGGTTTCAATACACAGCGAAAAATAAAAACTATTCGGGGATTTTGCATTGCAAACAACTTGAAAGTACCCCGGATGATAACGTTACATGGAAAAATTGTGCAAAATTGTACTTTTATCCACATTAATATTGCGTATTTAATGCCCGTTTTTCAAAACTAGTACTCCATGCCAATATTTTAGAGAAATTTTGATTACAGAATCATTTGCACCCGTAACAATTTTCATGTAACTTTGGATAAAGCAATTATTTCAAAGATATTTTTATCATTTTCACTTTTCCCTACTTAATACAAGCTACATGAAGGTGAGGGTAAGAACTATAAAATAGTGGGTTTTTTTTCGATGTTTTACATGTTTTACGGCACAGTCTGTCGATGCTAATGATAGTTATTCTAGTCCGTGATAAGCACATGTTATACGGTGAACGTTTACCACACGATCAACGTCATAATATAAAAATTACTTTACCCTTAAAATACTAAATGATATTGAATGATATCATTTTTTGTTTTCCCTCGGACTAGAATGTCGCGACGTCATTGGATGAAACACGTCACGTGATTGCCTTACACATTTCTTTAAACGACGAGCGTCAAAATTTATACGGCAACATGGCGGACGTAACGTTATTTGAACTGATTTTTTTACACTAACATTTGTTTACATATCAAACTTTAGGTCCTCGACAAAACAAAACACTTATTAGGTTTGTTACTGACTGTTTTCAGAAATTTGTGGGGTCGGTAACAGACCCCACAAATTTCGCATCGCCTTCTATGGACTTAACCGACCCCACAAATTTCTGTAACAGTCAGTAACAAACTTAATAAGTAATAATGTGGGTTGAATATGAAGCTACTACATGCATATACACATGTGGTATCATTGACAGGACAGGAAATCACTCTACGCCTGAACGCACAGAATACACATGTATATATGAGACAGGTGGTTTGTCCGTACACCGATTGATCGTCAGGAATTCTACCCGAACATCAAACAATTTTACTAACAGTAACAATAAATACTTGTTTCATTTTACTGCGTCCTTTAAGACCGAGGAAATAAGCGTGTTTAAGATATTCCTCCCCGCAGAAAATCAATGGATTAAGTAAATTCCCACCATAACACCTTCAATATAAGCAGAGAGAGAGAGAGAGAGAGAGAGAGAGAGAGAGAGAGAGAGATAGCATGCATGCATGCATGCATGCATAAGCAGATCCAGTTGTTTTATTAAAAATAAGCAATTGTGTTCAATCTCAAAGTAATTCATTTTTTTTAATTCTAAAAGATCAGTACGGCGTCTTTCGCGCGAACGCTTTTGCTCAAAATCAAGAACATCACTCTGGAAAAAATGGTTTGTTGACAATTATGTTCCTTTGCTACGCTACATCAGAGAAATACAATTTTCGTCCCTTGAATTTCATGGTTGACCTATAAAATATCAAAATCAAATACACGTACTGTCAGTCAGTGTTTGCAAGGTTCGTGACCGCATATATCTATATTAATACTTAATTGGAGTCCTTATCGTAAGGGAAATGCCGAGTTTAATCAGTCAAGTGAAAAAAGGTGTCTTGAGTCTCGGTTCGAGGTCCCCAGGGCTTCACTTCCACCCATGGTTGCTTGATCACATAAAGTATTGTTATCATGAATATTCATGCATATTATGTGACGTCATGTTAATTCAACCCGTGCGAGGTGACTGAATCGGTAATACACAACCATGTTTTATGTTCATCAAAGTTCGCATCAAAGGTCAATTTACAACTACATGTACTTAACTCGCATAGGTCAATACTTTTATTGAACTTATAATTAGTTATATCCTATTGTTACGTATCCACAGCCACGTGGGAGAGAATCTTTACGGTACATAGTGCCCGGGGTTCTCAATGATGATAGACGCGGGTACGGGTAGCAAATAGACTTGTCAGACATAACATGCATAATATGAACAATTCCTCGGACTATTACGATTACTCTGGACATTACGGTAACCTGAATGAATCTGAATATTACAATTATTACTCTGCACTTGAATTTATCTTCCATTATACGAAGACTTGGAAAACATTTGTGGATGGACACGTACATTTCGTTATTGTGACGCTAACTCTGCTCTCGAACTGCGCTCTTATTTACGGAATTTTGGACCGGAAGTGCATTTCCTCAACTGCCATTTTGTTGTTTAGCCTTGCCTTGTCGATCTCTGTGAGTTGCCTTGCTGGTCTTACGAAGTCCGTGTACCTGATTTTGTGGGGAAACAAAACAGACAAGCCACCGGATTGGTGGTGTAGTGTTCTTTTCATAGCAGATTCTGTTGCCACCATTGCTATTTCGTGTGGTAATTGGACAACGGTCTCTCTTGGCATACAGAGATGTTTTGTCGTTTTTTATCCATTTAGGGCAGTCCGTGTGTTTTCGCTAAAGAGAACGTCTATTTTACAAATTTGTATACTGTGTTCCTCAATTACTCTGCAAGTCTACACGTGGACGTCACTTAATTCTTTGGATGCAGAAATTTTTATTGAACCGGAAATATACCATTCTTGTTTTATCTATTTCTTTAATAATGTTAGCGACTCGTCATCTCAAAAATCATATTTTATTAACGACATGATAAAACAATCAATTTTGTATGTGTTCCCATGTATTCTTTTGACTGTTGCAACAGGTTTGCTCGTTCACCGTTTACGTAAAAGCAGACTTCAAACGCAAAACCAAACAAACAATTCGAAAAGAAATTCTCGGATAACAAAGGCTACGAAGTTTGTACTCATTATATTGTGTCTTTATATGTTAAATCATATACTACAAACATTTATGTTCGGGATTTACGTGCATGAATATCTTTATGATTACCTGCTTATTTCCAATGAAACGGATTCAATTTGTCAAACAGTGTTTGACTTCATCAATATCATTATTAATCAAAGTATATTTTGGATATTTGTGTTGATGAGTAATCGTTTTCGCAGAAGCATTAAAGAACGTTTTAATAGACTTTCCAAACTTTCTGAAAAAACTCAACACTCCTGCTCCTAGCTGTTGAATTATGTGCACCGACTCATACAGTGCTGGCAAACCGGTTATAAAATTAATTATTTGATGATGTTGTCATGGAACATCAAATATAGTTTTTACCTTTATGCAGAATAGCTGGCTTTTTGTATCGTTATTGTCCTATCCCATGTGTAATTGGAACTCGTGACCCAAAAAACAGCGCATGATAATCAAAGGAGTGAGAGTGCTTTTTGGATTGGATTTTATAACAATTTATTTTCCCTTTTTTATGATTTGATTTGATTTGAACATATTTTTATTGTACAAAATTACAACTGGGATTGGGCACAAGTTTAGAAACTTAGACCACCCTCTCCCTATATAAGTATATAATACAGTAAAAATAATGTATACACAAGTTGTAAGGTCAACAGATCATATGACACTTATATATAAAATTTGTAATGGTGTACATCAACTAAATCTTTTTGTGTCTTTGATATAACGATAAACTGAAGAAAATAAATGTTTGTTTTCACTGACACTAATTGCGCTGTCGCCCCAAAGTAGGACATGAGTATTAATAATATTTAAATTTACAATATTGAAAATTTCATTAAACAGAACATTTCTAGCCTTTTTTATTGCTTTTATTTTAACATTGCTGTCTTAGAGTATAAATTTGATGCAGTTATGAATGAATTAAAGTGAAAGTCTGTGATATTTTTATGAAATGGAATGAAAAAGATTTTACAATAAAATGTTTAAAAACAGTTATTATTGTGACGTCACAAAAACATAATCGATTTGTTTATGTGACGAATCGAGATTCTCATTTTCAAGCGGGGCAGTAAGTGAGCGAACTTAATACAAAAAATTACACGGTAAAGCTATGTTTGACAAAATCATCAAAATTTGTATCAAAACTCCAGAAACAGTTTTGGTTAAATCGATATGGTTTGTAGGAATATCTGTCATATTAAAATTTAAAGCTAAAGCCTTCGCAGATAACATTTTGTTAAAGGACGAAAGAAAGGTCAATATTTCATGATTTAAAATGTTTACCTATGCGAAGGGGCCACGATTTGTTTAGATATTTTTTTCTGAAATGAAGAAGGGTGGTAAAGCTTTCACTGCGTGATCATATGAATTCGAAAATATTTATGATATCCTTGATCCAACTAAGTGCTTGACATGGTTGACAAATTTGCAAACATTTGACAAAATATTTGAGTTTGCCGCAAGGTGCATTTTTATGAAATCGTATCAAATACTCTGTATTAAAGTAAAAGAGATCATTTAATCTAAACGTTGAATTTTTACAAAAAAAACATGAACTTTCTACGTGACCTAAAATATCCTTCACTGGCCTCTTAATTCTATTACAACGCAAATCCAAAAGTGCGTGAAAGCTCAGGGGGAACTTTAAGATGACCCAACTGTCACAAGCCGCTGAATTATCCGATTGATAAGATTTGGACTCATTTCAGTAAAGTAAATATTGTTCCGTCAATCCATTTTAAAACTAATGGTAGTATTTTTTAAACAGAAGAACAATTTACAATATACATGTAAATGTAATATATTAATCTTGTTGTAATACTATATGAGATCATATGACGTACGACCATATACCGGTATGTCACTTTAAAGAAAATTATTAAATATTTTTCAAGTTGCTAATGATTTATTGATAAATGCAAGAGAAACATAGAAAATATTGAAAATATTGAAAAACGTCCATTGTGATATGTTTAACGCACAGGCTCTTTTTTCTGTAATTAAAGTTCACCCTATAGTATGATTATATATAACACTAGGTATCTAACTTTGAATTCCGTGGACAACCTCCTTTCGTGAATTGCAATTATTTTCGCTTTCAGACGTAATCAAATGACGCGCACATTTTCAGCCTGAGACCAGCACATAGGACACCGTGGTGTGAAACTACTTTTCCAGTCGGCGAGAATTTCTTGGTATGGCGGCGTGGAGGGCCAGATGAAAAAATTAATAAATCTTATTTGTTCGGACGAACAGTTATTGGTTTGGACGATTTACGATTTGTTCGGACGAATTAGCTATTTGTTCGGACGAATAAGTTTTTTGTTCGGACGAATTAGGATTTGTTCGTACGAATAAGATATTTGTTCGGACAAAGTAGGATTTATTCGGACGAATTAGGATTTGTTCGGTCAAATTAGTTATTTGTTCGGACGAAATAGCTATTTGTTCGGACTAATAAAATATTTGTTATTGAAAGAATTTACGTCTTGAATTTCATAAATCTGTAGGCACCTTTCATGTACTAGTGATCTTGACCTTAAGGAGGCTGGATGGTCAACAACTTAACTATCAGATCTGGTGTAATAAATTACAAGTAAATGTGACATTTTTCGCCATGAACTACTATTTGGAAGAAAAAAAATTCTAAACACAAGTTTTAAATTTTGAACATTTTTTTTTATATCGTTAGACCAGAGCTCTTCGTTTATAGGAGATTAATACAGCTTAAAAATGGCCGTGCAATCCAGCCCTCTTAAATGATTAAACTTAATGACAAGTAGAGCAGGACCAGGCCCCAGGATCATGAAGCAAACTTAGACTTAAGTCAAAACTTGTACACAGTCTTTTAAGTCACTTGATTGAATACACTGACAAAATTAATATGCTATTAAAAGTGTCTTGATATAACGTTGTTAATTACGAATTTCAATTGTCATTTTATTATAAACAATTATTTTATAACTTATTGAAATTTTGACTTAAGTCTGAAATTGCTTCATGATCCTGAGGCCAGCTGCTTTAAATTGGTTGTTGCTTGCAAAGAGTGAATTAGATTAATTTTGATTCGGTATCATCGTTAGAATCTACACAGAGCGAATTACCTTGCAACTTTGACTGTGTAATTCTTGTGTTCCTTCGTTTGTAAATGAGCCGTCAAAAACATTAATGTTCAGTTGATCAATTATCTCCTACAAAACTGTGTTCGTTTGATTTTTAATTTCATTATGTTGTCTTCTCTATTCTCCCTTTTTGTTTAATTATTATACTTAACGAACCGCAGGAACTGTTACTAAAACAATGCAAGCTTAGATATGTTGTCTAACAGTTACATGTACATGCCAGTAATATTACTGAACTTCCGGGCAATTGCAAATATAACAATCGCTGTAGACTTAATATTGAAAACACGGCCATCTAGAGTATTTCAAATAACCCCTAAAATATTCAAGTTTGAAAAACGTTTTAAATTGCAAACAGAGTCACAGATATATGTATACATTTCTTTACATACTTCTTTCACTTGACAAGTCGTAATAAGAAGAGGAGTTTTCCTTTGATGGTTTATGTAAAGGGAAATGTGTTGATGATTATTCTCAAACTAAATATAAGCAACAACAAAATGATGAAGTAGAATCTAAAAAAATAGTGAACGTTCTTAAGGAGTCTCGGGGGAGAATGTTTCAAACATACGATTTCCTTCAATTTTTTTTCCAATGAAAGGTCAGCTTATGAGTAAACTATGTGTCAAATATAAAGTTAATTGACCGGATAGTTTATCTGTTTACCGCTCTCAAATTATGGTCGTATGTTCGTACCATACCCGCCATTTTATATAGGAATATATAGGGAAAAGGGGGCTGTCATTATCAATTTCATATGTAAAAAATCACAAACATACGATTTTCTTTTAATTTTCAGCAATGAAAAGGTAAGATATAAACAAACTTTTTGCCAAATTAAAACGAAATTGACCGGATAGTTTTTATATATGCTATGATGATGTAATCCGCCCTCATAGTATGGTCTACAAACGTGTCTTGCCAGCTATTTTACAAATAGAATTTTATAGAATAAAAGGATGTTTACGAATCAAATTCAGTTTTATTTGTAATAGATTAAAAAATACGGATCCCCTCACATGGAACATGGAAGGATCGCGCATGTTTTTTTTTGGTTTTGTTTTTTTTGAAAAGTATAATTTCAATATTATTGACGCTGCAATAAAAAAAATCCACGACGTTTATTTTTGTCAATTGTTACGTCAAAGTCTTAACTGACGTCATCGTTAGCCATGACTCCGACGTGGTGTTGTATATTAGGTGTCAGGTCAGTGAGGTCAGGTCACAAATCCGGAACTAATATGTCTTGCACGTTTTAGGTTTTCTTTTTATATTAATTCCAGTTTCCGGTATATAATAAAATGGTAGGATTTGTACGTTTAACACGTGTTTCGTCATGACTTTACTTATGCCTCTCACTTCCCCAAACCTGCGACCGAAACAGTGATAACGTCGAATTTGAAGTAGCGGCGAAATGATAAAAATACGTTTGAACATTATTCTAAGGGTTCATTTTATTAAAAATAGTTTTTATGACATGTAATTTGTTTTTAGAATAAACACGTTTTATGATAAACTGTGTATTTATGCTTTTTACTCTCATTTGCGTTTTACGAAATCTTTAAGTAATGCGCAATACCCTGCGCAGAAGGCGCAAAATTTTAAACCCGCGACTGACCTTAATTGTGCTTCCCTTCTTTGCACGTAAAGTTTTGTTTTCTTCCAAAATACAGCAATTTTCAATGGTCTCACAAACATGAAATACAATTTGATAAAGGGATTACATGGGAAGAATTTGCTTATCAACAAACTAATAAATCAACTTGAAGGACAGTCAAGCAAGTAATCACTTTTACACAGGCTCACAAATATAGTTAACAATGATTTAAATAGAAATTGATATTTCTTTATTTTGGCCATTCTCTGCTACATTTATTAGATTGCAATATATGATGCAACTTTTCTATCCAACTTGCAATTGCTTGCAATCACCGCCAGTACATGCAAGCATTCATCACAAAACCGACAGATCGAAAAATGGAGGTTATGAAACAGACAAATAATTCAGGCAATTGAGCGATTTCGGTCAATCAAAATATCTATCATTGTTTGCTATAGGAACTCGGTATACTATATAAACCAAGGTCCGTATTCGTTTTAGGGGGCGAGGTGCACAACATCACGGAAATATATTTAGATATACTTAACGGTATCTTTTAAAATTTTGGTTATTAATAAATACGTATACACGGTCATGTTAACAGAGAACACATTAACGTACAAGATTACTAGAAGATATTTGACCATTATCCGTTCAGCCTTATCAAGATAACTTACAAGCCATTTATAAAAAGGGCGAGAGGTCATTGGACTTTGGTCTGAAGAAATGGTAAGTTAAATCTAACTACTGATTAAGGTGTTTCGTGTGAGCAAATCAAACAAAGAAAAGCCGCACAAATCTATTTTTCTATTTTCTCCTTGTGATCGAAAATATTTTTTATCGCCTCTTGTCTTAGAAACATGTTAAGGATGAGACTAAGATGAATGAGTAAGAGATATTTATAAGTTAACATGAAAGTAAGCTTAACGTGGCATGTGAATCATGGGCTATGAGCAAAAAAAAAAATCCCACTCTCTTCGGTTACATAATGCTTAAAATACGACTGAAATGGCGTAAATCCGCAGGAGTGATATCTTGGATATTTAATTATTTTTGACAGTTTCAACAAAAAAATGATAGCTTTCACAATATGAATAACTTTCTGTATGTGTGGTAACTTATCAAAGAATTAAGCTATTATAATAACTCTGTTCTTCTGCACGAATGTTACCTTGACATTTTTTTTTTAAATTTAGTGGTAAAACAGGAAAAGAATTCTCTCTCTCTCTCTCTCTCTCTCTCTCTCTCTCTCTCTCTCTCTCTCTCTCTCTCGTAATATTAATTGCCAATGACCTTACAATTCTATTCTTTGGAATTTATCTCTTATGATATTAACGATATATTTATTACTTTTTAGCAAAATTGCTGATCATCTTACACAGAATTACCCTAATTATGTATTGTATCCGTCTCTTTTTGATGATTTTTAATGAAAATAAATATACATGTACCTGTCAATTAAAAAGTAAAATTGAAATCGATAAAAGAAGAAAAATCCAATATTTCTTCATTAAAACATCTGTTTTTACCCAGAGAAACTCACAGGAACAAAAACAAATTTCTTGTACTGAGATATATAATGGGAAATTTGACGGTACATCTTTTATCCATTCGGAAGTACTCGGGACACCTCGCACAATTTTTTAACTTGCATGTATCATCTGGGTACTTTTCATGTCGTTTGCACTGCAAAATCCCCGTAGACTTTTTATTTTTGATGTGTGTTGAAATCTAAGGGGATAGAGGGGCGTTTTAAAACAGAAAATCTGGACCTTTTTCGTTAAACTGAATGAATGTGGTTTGGGCATTTATGATTATCGAAATATTACCGAAAAAGTGATGAAAGCACATTGTCTGCTTTGACAACTTGGAACAGAGTATAGTATTATTAAGAATTTCAACCTGAGATTTTATAATAGTTGTATTATGTCAGACTCATCGTGGCTTTCAAATTGCTGCCGACTTTATTGAAATAAAACATTTCTTTGTTATTTTAGATCTATATTATTTATTTTACAGTAAAAACGCCAATGCAAGCATCAATTGAATTTAAAGGACAATAAACTAGATAATGGTTGATTTTTTTTTTTCAGACACTGGTGTTTTTAGCTGCTGTTTCGTTGCTATTCTGCTTAGAACCATGTGAAGGTATGTATGATTGCGGTTTTGGCTTTTTTTGTTTTTTTTTTCTTTTCTCAAACCGCAAACTTCAAATCATTTAACAAACTGAATTTATTGAAAGATTTTGCACTGCATTTTATCAAAAAGGCGTAAGCATTAATTTAGAATCGATTAGCTATGCAAGTTATTAAATAAATTAAAATATGAGTAATTTATTTGATTAATGGTGGTATTCAAAATGTTTATTTTGATCCACGTGCATGGATTTGTATTTTGCATTTATGTCATTTGGCTTTTATCTTTCTATTAGGTTGATTAAGCTTATACGTTGAGATTTACTGGTCTCTTTCTGTTGTTAACTAATATTTTCTTTTTATTAATATTTTCTATTAATTATTGAATATAATTAAAGAAAAAACAAGTTACCTGAAGTTAGTATGTCCTGTCTCTTTCTTGAACCCTTTGTTTGTACTAGGGTGGAGGGTTCGACGTCACTGTTTTGTTTGCATTTTGTTAAGGATTTTTGTTTAAAAATTGTATATATTTTCAAGTTTTTAATTGCCTTTTCATTTTGTGTCTACTTCAGGAATTCTAGCCGTGTGCAAGAAGAACTCGCAGTTCCTTTGCAATGATGAACAGCCAACATTCCTTGTTGGCGCCAATCAGGCCTGGTTTAACTATGCCACTGGTGACTTCGGAAACCGACTTTATTTTACAATTTCGATGACACCTCTCCAGACCTACCTCACCACACTTAAAGCTGCTGGTGGAAATTCAATAAGTATGAACTTTAAGATAGTTTGTTGTCAAATATGTCTTGCCTAACAAATATTTCCAATAGCCAACGTTTAATCATCTTCCAAAGTCAAGAGTTTCTGATCCGCTCCGCTCTACATAAAAAGATAAGGAGCGGATCAGAAACCCTTGTCTTGGGAAGATGACGTTTAATAAAACCATAGGGAACTATTAATAAAAAAATAACATTTCTATTTAACTATGAACTAAAATTCACCCTTTGCCACGGAGATTTTGTCAAATCTTCAAAAGCCAAAAACGAACTCGAGTTAATCATTTTTCTCAGACTGAGACTGTCAGTCTTATTTTGAAGCGCGAGTGAGTTCGTCTTGGTTTAATGGCACCGAAGCCTGGCATGCACCATTGTTTATTTGTCTGTGAAGTGACAAGTGAACTTAACATAACACCTTATGAACGGCGGCCTTCTCTTTCCATAGGGTTGTTCCTGCACATCGAGGGTCAGGGTACTCCGATGTTTGGTCCATGTGGTATTGTGGTAGGAACGGACCTTCAGCAATCCTTGATTCCAGAGTTGATGGAATATCTGAAATTCGCTCACATGAACCAGATTTTCGTGTTCATATGTCTCTGGAATGGAGCGTATGTTACGCCTGTCATTAATGACAGACTTCACGGCTTAATTAAAGATGAAGTCAAATTACAGAGTTACATTCTCACAGCTCTCACTCCAATAGTAAGTGACTAGTTTTTGTATACTTGAACGTTGAAGCACCCGAACAGGCGAAATCCTTCCTCTTATTCTTTGCTAATTGCCCTATCAATTACAAAAGAGAGGCGGGGGCGAAGTGCTTGATTTCGAGTTTATGCATGCTATTTGAGAGATGCAATTATTATTATCCATTCTTATTGTCAGCTGCCTCAAAAAAATAAGGCCTATGACATAACTAGTGGATCTTCAGATTGCATGTCGTTAGCGTTGTACGTCATTTGTCTCTGCGAAGACAATTACGAAATTACGAAAGAGAGTTGGGCGGGGAGAGTACTTGATTATGACTTTATTCATGCTTATTGGAAGATGCAGTTATTAAATCCCAGTCACATTTCCAAAACACGACCAGCGGGCGACGGTTTTTGAGGCAAAAAATGGGATTATTCGGGCGACAGTCGGCAGTTCATCAGCCGTTCTCTTGGCCGATATCGACCTCTTTTTTCGTCGGACGTCCAATTTTGTGTCCGTCAGGCCAAGTTATAATTTTTTCTGCGTCGACGGCCGATTTCTTCAGTTGGATCAGTCGTTGAATAGTCCGTCGAGCAGCCCTTGATCAATTATGTCTGTTGTCGGTCGGTCGACATTTAGGCATTTGAAATTTTCTTAAATGTCGGCCGGCAGACACCAAATGACGACCGCAAATCGAGCGAAGGTCGACAGTTTGACAAATCGTCTGATATACGACCGACGGTATACGGATTACATGTACGTTAAACGTAGTCTATCGGTCGATACTCAGCGGCCAGGCGGACGACGCCATGCTTCATACTTTTTTCGTCAATAAATTGAAGTAATGTCCAAGTGGTTTCAGGATAACATTCAGCAATTGCGAAATTGTTTCTGTAATTGGCCGACCGTAAAAATTAAACTTTGGCTCAACGTTCGATGATCGAGCGACGATTCACCGACTAATAAATATTCAAACTTTTGAAGATATCGGTGTTCCTAGAAATTAATGTGACTGCTCCGCGTCGTCCGATACCAGTGTTGGGCAATCATATTTCTTCAGCCGACGATACGAGGAAAATGTCTTTAGCCCTCGGCTTAAATGTGACCTGTGGGCATAAATATCGATTCTTATTGTCAGTTGCCTCATAAAATAAGGTCTACGACATAACTAGCAGATCTTCAGATTGCATGTTGGTAGAATTGTACGTCATTTGTCCCTGTCTTCACTGCAGATAATAAATATACTTTTTTTTTGCTAAGACGTCTACAAACTTATTTGAATGATGCTTTTTGTACTTTTGATGAATACTTTATTTAATATCCTTTTCAAAAACGACATTACAAGTTTATATACATATAAACCTACATGAAATGCTTTAATGCTCCAGTCTTTAACTCAGTATTAACGATGGCCAACTATTTCTCTATTTCTCTAATAAGATATACAACAAATTTATTTTGGAAAAAATAGTTTGCATCGGTGTGAATAGGTATTGTTTTATTGCCTTCCATAATTTTATGAAGTATCATTTCGGTAATCCGACAACTATCTGCAATCGTTCCATGTATAGCTAGTAATTGTCAAGAAGGAATTTAATTTTAGGGGTTTAGATTTAAGCAATTAGGTTTTTTTTTTAACGAGAGTGAGTGTGTGAGTGAGGGTGAAAGTGAGTGAGAATTTGTAAATATTTTCTATTGATTTATTTTCTTGTAAATAAATTCATTAATTGAAACTATTTTGAGTGTTATTTGGAGATCGCCTGGCTCAACCACGTTACACCATGTACAAAGTCAATTGTTTTGAGACTGTGACTTTATAAAAAATTGGATTTAGTGTACTTAGACCATAAATATCCTCCTCCTTTAAATTCATAATAATAATTATGTCTAGTAACATTCATTTAACTTCAGTTTTCGTTATAATTATTGCTATATATTCAAAGTTCTGGATATACAATGCAGTATGTATATGTAATTGCGTGCTCATTGTACGTAGTAACTTTTGCTTTGGTGATGTTTTGCAAGGTGACAGCTGTAATGAATGAGCCAGCATTGGCGGGCTGGGATATCATAAATCAACCGGAAGGCGTAATGAAGAGGAATGTAACGGACAAGAACCCCTGCTGGGACAACACGTTTCTGGAGCTCAAGTCCTCGGGTAGAGCCATCGGATGGGCAAAGGAGCTGTACACTCCAAAAGAAATTCAAAGGCATATGTATTTTGCTGGAAACATTATTGTATGAAATATTTTCCCCCAAAAGTGCGTCGTTTGCTAAACACAGTATCCATGTCTGAGATGTACCTTAATACGCAAGTTTTGAAATTTACCGATATGATTAATATTTTTGATAAGTAGGAAATGTTATGTTCTTGCACGTAATTATGTTAATTTCTTATTGGAAAAAAGACGTAAGTGTAGAAGCATGGTTCTATAATGTTACCAAGTGTCTGTTGCCTAACCTCTAAGTCATTTTAATCACAAAGTGAATTATTTAAATGCTATATGCTTTTTGGCCATGAGTTTACCGACTTCTATTGTATTCCTAAAACGTCCCAACGTTGTTGGGATACAAATTGCAATGTATCATGGGTCGTCAATCCAAGCCTTTTTTGTTGATTAAAATTAGTCCGTTTTCCAATAGATTTTAAGTAGGCTTTGACACATTATTAAGAACAAGCCCAATTTATAAGATAAAAGGCATTGAAGTTCTAAAAAAAATGACACTATTGAAGAACACTCGTTTGAATCAATATGTTCCAAGTATTGAACCTATTTAAGGGTTACACATCGATGATATGTTAAATATACATTGTTTGATACGAATGTTTGAAAGAGTCATCAAATACATTGATGTTTTTATTTTTCAGTATCCTATTCATCTTAATATAGGCTTTTCCCCCAATATTCAGTTCAAATCATGACGATGCCCCTTTAAGATCTTAATCAAAATTGATTACTTTTCTATTCCATCTTTACAGATTCATTAATCTTCAAGCTTCTGCTATTCGTAAATTGTACAAAGAACAAAACAAAGAACCTCTTATAACGGCTAGCTCCTTCAACATCATCACCAATACATTCCAATGGAACTGTAAGAACCTCTACCACGACTACTGCCTTAATATTTCCGGCGGCGCTGATGACGTAAGAATGTGAAGGAAGTAAACGCTCTTCCTTCGTTCCTATGCTTGATTGATTTGGTTGCTTTGATATAATAGACATGCCATTTTTTCATAATCTGTTTTCAGTTCAAATAAAACAGTTTACGAGTAAGACAAAGTCAACACATTTTTAAAAGAAATGAATAATTATATTTTTTTTTTGGTTTTAGAAATAAATTGTTTCTGACAACTTCCTTACTGATGAGCGTAAATATAATCATACACTTCGCACATTTAATTTTTTGTAAGACATTTAAAGAGAGGGAACGAATTACATAATTTTAAGTTTCATAACTGGGTCGTAGCTCGGTCAAATTCTTTTTGTCTTACCAATTAAAACGTTGTTACTTTGAGAATGATTATATTCCATTACTATAATCGTTTAACTCAATTAACATTTCATTTGGAAAAGCGGTAACTTGTTTCATAATAAAATTTTGCAATGTTTGCATTACTTTTTTTCATAATATTTCTCTCGACACACCAAAATTTCATTTGATGGATCGTTAAAGAATCTTTTTGTAATTTGATTCCATAAAAAACCCCCTCCGATTTGGCTTTTAATTATTTTATATGTAATTTGTATTTTCTTTTTAGAGAAACGGGAAAATGTTTTAACTGCGAAGATTCATTACACGAACTAAAGAATTTTGGAAATTTTAGCATTTTATGGAAAGAATCATTTCCTTCGGGAAAAAACGTTTCCTGAGGGACTGGACTGTTAAAAGGCATTTTACAATCCAATAATGCAAAGAAAAGGGCTCCTCATGCTTAATCACCTCTTCACTGACCTGAACTGATTCGGAACTGATCATATACACCATTAATGTATAGAAATTGATTATTTGACGCGATTCAGTGATAAATATAATGCATTACCCTACATATGAGAGAGAGAGAGAGAGAGAGAGAGAGAGAGAGAGAGAGAGAGAGAGAGAGAGAGAGAGAGAGAGAGAGGAGAGGGGGTGGATTGAACAGAAACGTATTTTATTGTTCTAAAACAAATAAAATGATTTATTTCTTGCAGGGCTACCTCAGTTTCTGGTCCACGCATTCGTTTGATATTAAAAGTGAAGGCAGATATGACGATTGGGCTCCATTTAACGTTAGTAATTTCTTTTTCAGGCAACAGTTTTCTCTCATCATGTTTTAATCTCATAGATGGCGTGATCGGTAAAATTGTATACATTTGATCAACCCAGAAAGATTAACAGATCATATTTGTTTAAAATCCATTATTAAAATCAACAAAGTTTAAAACCAATAATCACATAAGTTTAATTGGGAGTTTTTTCTGTAATGGCCATTTTTAGACTATATTATTCCACCTGGGCAGAAGAGCTCTATATAAAGATAAAAGTCAGTTTTCAAATTTCAATGCTAGAATACATCCATTTAATTTTACTAAATAATAATTTATGGCCAAAATATCATTTTTTTAAGTGTAAAGGTAAACATGATGGGTAATTTGTTGACCATCCAACCTCCTTAAAATACTAATTCCTGTCCCCTTAAAACAGCACTATTACACAGAGTACCACATGGGAGGAGACCATCTCCCTCCCCGACCCCTGGTCATTGCTGGATTTAACCAGGTGCGAGGGCGTCCACACTCCAAATGGGACATTGTGAAACAGTTCAATCACCTCTATTCCAATGGCTATTCTGGTAGGCCGTGATGATTATCTAGATAAGTCAATTTTTTATCATAACTTATTTTTATTATAACTTCAAAATAACAACTGCGACATTCATACATGTAGCTATCCCAAGACAAAATGGAAAAAATAAGACAAACTGTACAAATTCCCTGGCACTTTTTTTTTGTCATAGGTGGATGGACTTGGCAGATGAATGCACAGGGCCCGGATACGGATGACTGGACAACACAAGCTAAAGGCATCAGTTCACTCTCAGGAAAATATGGGGTTACAGTGGGACCCTTTGGGGCGCTCAGTAGCCCCTTGGGATCACTGATTCCGAAGAATCTGACAATATCTTCAAATCCTGTGGGAAAATAAAATTAGAATCTTTTATTTACATTATGTACTTGGAAATTTTTTTTCATCTGTTTTAACCAAAGTGTCAGACAAGGTGATTTGTTTGAAATCAATAATATGTTACAATGTATTTACATGTGTAGTAAAAAAAAAATCTCGTAAGATTTTATTTGAATTGTCTGTGATATCTAATATATACAATTACAAAATATTTACTTCAAAAACATGTAAATTAGAATTTCTAAAATATGTATTTTATAACTTTTCAAAAAACAAGTGGAAGAAAACTAACTCTTTTGCTCTTTTCGAGAAAAGATGATAACGTGTCACATTTTTTATTCTGCAACATAAATGTCCGTAACATGAACTTTTTAAAGGAATGATAAATTGCTACTGAAATATGTTCTCAACAAGTTAAAGAATGCACAAATGTGTATGCTTAGAAAATTGAATATACACATATGTATCAACATATGAATTTTAAAGTTGTTCTGCAGGTTACGATGTGTAAAACAAAGCATAAAGCTATCTGTTAAATAAGGTATTGTTTTCGAATTTTTTTGGTTGATCATCACCATGTTTAAAGGGACATGGTGACGCACAAACCCATGATTTAGCAAATATCGAATTTTCACACGATTTCCACATTCTTTATTTATCATATAAAAAGGTGAACTTTTGAAAAATTACAGTGTTCAAAAGTAAATAAATCAAATTAAAAAGAGAAAAATAGAATTCAGTGCTTGGCCCACACAAAAATATTGAGTTTCCCTTCCGCTTCATAGCCACGCAAGCGCAGGGGAATGTAAATAGTGCAGCGTGGCATAAACCATGAGCTAGTGGACTCTCATTGAAACCTGATGTCTTCAAGAACTATAAATTTATTAAGATGCACTCTCAATGAATGCATATTTCTTACACAGATATCGAATAGCTTCACATTCAAATTCTTTTCTCCGTGTGTCAATCCCACTGTAACTATTTTTAGACAGCAATCGCAATCACATGACAATAAAATCAATGGCCAAAACAACTCGGTTTGTTAACATGTGCATTAGTTGTTTTATTTTAATTTCTGCATTCTGCCCGAGACCTGCACATAGAGGTTCGTGGTTTGAAACGACTTTTTCAGTCGGCCGGCAATGTTTGGACGCTGCCCTACAGAAAGAAGTAAAGAGAAGCCTAGGCAAGCATTAAAATATATTATTGTAGAAGAGAACTTTAGCACTCTCTTTTCCATTGCAAAAATGATTGCAAGACACGGATTAAGGGTGTTCACCACTTTTTATTACCCGGTATACAGTTTAGGTTGAACAAAAGAAGGGTGTCATAATTTCACATCCGCTTGATTCTGTAAAAAATCAGAATCAAGCGCCTGTGAAACGTACATATTTATGACGAAAGTGAGTTATTATAACTCGTATACTCTTAAAGAAAAGATCTTACGTGTATAAATTATATAAGTTATCATAATTATAAAAAGTTTAAGAAACAAACTTTAAAAAGGTTTTCGACGGTATCGGACTTCATGACTGCTCCTTTTGACAAATTAAGATATCATAGTTTAAATAAAGCTGGAGAATTGTCATAGTTTATTAAAATTAAAGTAAACGTTCCATGACTCATTTTTGGCAAATTGCCAGAAACAATGTTACCATAGGTTTGCTACGTTAAATAATTTCCTATACGAGTGTAATGACATGAGAGGACCCACAGATAAGATACATAAGTAAGTGGGATCGGTATTACCATTATTTAGTATCAGCGCATAGTAACAAACTGTCGTCTTCCATTGTCCATTGAGAATGATCGTATATTTTCTTCTTGTCTTCCTGAGTCTTGTAGCAGGTATATAAACTTTTATTTCTACCATTTGCAGTAAAAAAAAAATAGAGATATATGGGTTGAAGATAAACAATAAGACAAAAAAAAAAACTATAGACATGGCATCGTTTAAGAGTTGTTACACCATCCAAATAGCCCTGAAAAAATCTTCTAGTGAAAAAATATACAACTTATTTGAATCTCTAAACTGCGGATGTAATAAAACTTACAACGTATGGGGGAAAAAACAGTAAACATAAGTTAAGACCATATGAAACTTGCATAAATTTCGGCAGAGAAGGACATTTTCACAAGAAATATGTAAAAGGCTGTTTCTCAACAATATTTTTTTTTTTTTTACAAAATATCCGATTAAAGGAAATTACAATTTTTACTGCATAAATTATCCCCCGAAAAATATGGGAGATAACACATCAATAACAATCAATATACTGTGCAAGATAACAATCCAGACTGAATGCTAAGGTGGCAAAGCTGCATGGTCCGATATTTTGGTAATTACAGTAACAAATACTTCAAACAGATACCAATTATCCGTTTTTAAAAATTGCAAACTTGCAACTATTTACGTTAACAGAATCGGTCCCTTTTTTGAAATATTCGAAGAAAAAATAAAGTACATAAAAGTTGAGTTTCACAAATATAGGGGCGTATGCTTAATATTAGTGTAAATAAACAGAAACCAGCTAGGTTCAGTTTCCAATGGCTTTAAAATTTGTTGATTCACTCCGAATTTTAATCAAATAGCCTGAATGAAGCTGAGAAATAATAAGGCTTAGTTATTAACTAGTATCTTAATAAATATGTTGATGGGACTTCGATCCCATTATTCTCATATTGGATTTCCATTTATTTTAGAAACATATTTTAACAAAACGAAAGCTGCAAAAATGTCAAAATAGAATTTGACTTTAGAATTGAGAAAAAAGGTAGATATATATGTAACTTGGTTGTGAAATGATAAATATCGCTTATTACTTTTTGCCACATTTCGTTGTGATTTCAGGAATTCGTACAAATCTACAAATAATATTATTGTTGCATATTGAAGAATATAACTCAAAAGAGGCAAAATATTTATAATGATTAAAGATTGAGCAAGCTCACACACTCCACGTCTCACATTATATGACTACATGCTAAACATTATGAATGGCAGGGTACACATCAATTAATAAAGGGGTATAACTCCTAAAATCATCACATCGAAACTCTCTGCAAATATGCACGTCTAAACATTTGTCTTAAACAACAAGATTCTAAATTCAATGCCAAAATCCGCAAAAAACCAAAAATGAAATCGAAATTTATTGGTATTAATTGTGTCCTTAATACCTGCACAGTTTCATGGTATTCTACTTGGGTTTAAAGAGGGTTTGCGCTGACCAATTGTTTCCGTACGATATTCAATACAGGCTTCTAAGTTTGAAAGGAATTTTCAAGAAAAATCATGGAACTGGAATTTCTTGGTACATGTAAGATGCACATCTACACAAAATACATACATTGTAATAGTATAATGTACCCTCCGCAACTTTTTGAGTTCAAATTAAATATTCACGTGTCTGAATGGTGGTGATTATTTTACAGCTGACGATGATGATCACCACTGTCATGACTACAGGTGTATAAACAATAACGTAGCTGCCTACGACCCATTTAGAAAACAATGCTATTGTAAGTATATTCATTCTCTCTCTCTCTCTCTCTCTCTCTCTCTCTCTCTCTCTCTCTCTCTCTCTCTCTCTCTCTCTGACGACCCATAGCCAGTCTTACATACGCTTACTGACCATGGGCTAACTCATGCGCTATTCTAGTTCGCTATTTCACACTATCTCTACTTTATTACTTTATATAACATACCATTTTATATCAACTCCACGTTAATCGTTAATTTTTTAGCATTAGAATTAGGCTATCTTTTTATTGTATAAACATACATGCAAAATCTACTTTGTAGGTCATTGTGTAGACGAAAGTAGTTGCAGTTATCTAAATTGTCCACATCCCTACTGTTCGCATTTTTGGGTTTTCTACAAGTGCCAATGCGGGGGTAAGCTAAATGCTACTAAATGATAAAAAAACATACTTTGTACTTTATGTATTTTTTCCATCTGTTGATGGTTCTTTTAAGATTATTTGCTTATAGACATGTATATTGGGATGCCACGACAAAAGGGTTACAAATGACATCAAATTCATATCATTGTTTATATATATCATCTGTATATTTGGTGATATCACATTAAGAATTCGTATTGTGATATCATCAACTATAAAGAGAACATAATTAAAGAAGGATTTTTTCTATAAAAAGTCAAGAAGTATGATTCAGTTCCAAGCGTTTTTCTAGACCTAGTAATACTACCGATCGACGAACATTTCTATAATGAAAATTAATTAATATATTAATGCAATCTTGCTTAAGAACTGTTTTTCTATAATTCAAAGTTAAAGAAATCGGCAGGTTGAATAATCGTTTGTCTACTTCTTAGTCAAATTTCTGCAATTAGTAGTTGAGTTATTAACATTTATCGTTCAAAGAATGCAACACAGACAGTCATTGCCATTGCGCAGGCGGTGAGCGGCCAAGATGTATCAAAGACGTTTTTGGTGGTCACAACTGCCACTGTGACCCGGGTGAGCTATAAAATATAAGCATTCAAATTAATATTTTTTTAATATAACATTTATTGATTACAAATGTAGATCTGTTTATAAGATGTTATCTACCACTTCTCTGGTGTTACATTGCATTCACTTTCTGTAATGTTTCATGGTCTAAAATAAATTTCTGTATTTATTGTGGTTGAATGAATTTTTGCTTCCAAGGAGAACTTATTTTAAGTATCATAACTAATATAATAGCTACTAATAAACTAACCGCACGTCCCTACATGTCATTAAGTGTTTTGAACCACATACACTATTAAAGGAAATTAAAATATATGTCATATGTTACACCCATTGTATGTCAATAGCACCAGTTACCACGACGATTCCACCTAAAACTACACAGAAACCCACCACTACCCAGCCACTGGTAAAACTAGAATGCAGCCACCGGAAGATCAGCGTCATTGAGTCCATCGCAGAGAATCTACACGTAGAGGACAGCAGGGCGGCACTGTGTCCCGGTACAACCAAACACCACACGTCCGAGGCCTTCGTCATCAACAAGTGTAACTCGACGACAAGAAGTTCTTGGTCTAAAGGTCAATCTGTGAGTTTCTTGCACATCAATCTCGTATCATTGGACGGGGGGACGAGATTTTTTTATGCTATGTATTTTTAAAAGGAAAAATAAACTTGCCAGTCAAGACTCCCTTCCTTATCTCTTATATGTTTAATGAAACAATTGATATTCTGAAATATTACTTCTGATTTTATTCCTGATTCAGTAAAATTTTAATTTAATTTTTTTAATTTCAGATGTAATTTTTTTTTCAATCTGTGTAAAAAATGAAAGAGAAAATCGTTTTAAAGTTATGACAGTTGAAGAGAATTTACAGTATTACCGGTATTCTTTAACTCCTAATGGGACTACTTTTCTTTGTAGATAAAATCTATATGTGACAACCAACTCCCACATCTAGAGGCGTATACGCCTATTTCAACATTTAAACCAAGTGGAGAAAATCTGGCCGGGTTTTTCATCGCTTGTAATGATAGAGGATTTAAGGTACATTGTCATGTTTTATTTAAAAAAAAATTTTTTTTTGGAATTGTCATTAAATCAAATTCTACAGCAAAAACATGCTTCGAATTCCCAAAATCTTTTTTCCCTGCAGTTTAGAAAATTTGTGGATATAAATGCATCATGTTTTCAATAACAACCTGAATAAGTTTTGTTTAGTCGATGACTCAAAGAGTTTTCGTAATTTAAAATAAATGAAGATGAGACGTTTCGGTCGTCATGTTGCATCTTCATTTGGTACTTGCCGGCAAAAAAAGAAGGCAATCACGTGACGCGTTATATGCAAGGACGTTATTGCATTTTGAACCGAGGCAAACATATGAAGACAGACGTACTATATGGTACTTAGTGCAGAAATAGTTCCAATCCGTTTTATTTACCTGATAACGACAGCACTCGTTTCACCCACTAAATACATGTAGTAACGTACTTTTCGGTCATTGCTAGAAAGTTATATTACGACAACTTTTAACTTATTGTATATATGTAAACAAATATTGATAATTTCTTTCATCACGTGTAATTATTATTATATTTAAGTACATTTTTTAATTTGTTACATATCCATTTATTAAATATCAGTTCCAACCAGGTTAAAGGACGTCAGTCTTCCGACTATGTTAATCATATGGCTCTATGTTTCTCTGTTTCAGATGGCGGCTCAGACCTGTACAGAGGCACCCATGATAACCAACATTACAGATTTTACCAGACCGCATGTCAGCGATTTTTACACTATATTATCATAACAAACATAATCTGAACAACCATGGTACTTTTGTTTTTAAATCTGAATGAATGAATGAATGTGATCAAATAAATGATTTTTGTCAACAGAACGTGTGCTCTGTTTAGTCAGTCTGGATAACAAATTCGCTGTACATTGAAAAATATCCTTTATTTTATGGAAAATATAAATAAAAATGAAAAATATAATACACGTACATTAAGTAAATAGCCCATTGAATATAAGATACAATGATATAATATTGTTCCCCTCTATTTAAAACACTTAAGCTTTTGATTGTGCCAACCATTGTCATATTGTGTCAATGTTGTAACTGTCGTCAGGCTGTCTGAAAACTCGTTACCAATCGACAGGACCCCCTCCCCCTTCCCGCCCTTTCCCAATGCCTGAATAGAAAAAGAAAGATTACTCAACAATGTACAATTATACAATTACCTTTCATTTGCCCAAAATTAGTTTACTTTATATACATGTACAATGTTTTCTTAAACACAGTGTGGGTTCCGTTTTGTGGTTCTGAGTATGAATCTCATTACACATGTAACGGACTCTATTTATCATTTACAACACTGTGCCGGATAATTATGCCAGTGCCAAGGTGGCATTTTTGCACTCGTCAAAACTGCATATATCGGAAAATTCAAATATGCCATATGGTAGACCATTACTTAGAGTTTACAACCACCTTTGTTATTATTGTATCTCACCTGTCAGGTGAGATATTCACTTTTCAAAAATAAATTCCTACAGGAAAATAATTTTTCCCATAGGAAAAACAATATTCGTATTTGAAATTTCCTATCGAACTTCCTATAGGAATTTTAATTTCGATAGGATTTGATAAAATCCGATAGGAAATCTTAATTTTCTATAGGAAAACTACCTGTCTGAATCAAATTCCTACAGGAAATACCTTTCTCCTATAAGAAATAAATTTCCTATGGGAGTTTTAGAAAATCCTATAGGATTGTCAATATTTCCTGTAGGAGAATCATTTCTCCTATGGGAATTATCATTTTCCTATGGGATATCAATTTTCAAAGGTAAATATCTCACCTGTCAGGTGAAACACACTAAAAACAAGAGTGGTATATACTCTCTAGACAATGGTCTATCATTTGGTATATATGGATTTTTCCGAAACTTTATCTTCAGCGGGTGCAAAAATGCCACCTTGGCACTGGCATAATTATCTGGCACAGTGTTTTACATGTAATTTGATAAAAAAAAAATGTATTATATATAAGGTAGCTCACTACATTTAGGCTCATATTTCTTTTAGACCTAATAACAATAAATTTTGTTTTGCGATGTTGTCCGTTTAATCAATGCAACCAAATACAATTGGTGGATATTAAAACAATTATACAATTTCGATACCTAAATAGATAAAAAAAAAATGGTAAATCAATCATACGTTTACTTCCTGAGATTTTAATATTTAAATATAAATATAACATATAATATAACATATAACATTTAATATATACTATGTAACAGAATTTCATATTCATATTCTATATTTTTCAACAGCTGTAAGATTAAGTATACGAATGGGAATAATGGTTTTTGACGATAAACTATACATATAATTGACGAAGACAGACGAATGTGAATCTTAGTTTTATTATATCTCAAAACGATAGTTATGATTGTTAACCATAGTTCAAGTTTGTTAAATGTAGTTTATGAATAGAAATGACAACTAATTATCATTTGATTTATTGTATACGACTGTAAACTATCGTCAACGAATGTGAAAAGGTTAATCTCATAAACAAACCTAGCTTCACGATTAGAAAATCTAAGATTTACAATTCGAAACTATATTTACATGTACATGTAACATGTAAATTATGGTTTATAAATGTAAAACTATACTTTACAGACAAACGAACTTAAGATTCTTAAAAAGTATAATTTACGTCCATTAAATATTATAATTATAGCTCTGCAAATGATGGAAACTACATGTATGGTAAATTAAATGATTCTTTAAATGTAGTTAATGGTTATTGACTACAGTGTATTTATTAGATTGAACTTTCTTTATCAAACGTAAAACTTTGTTTCGTTCATGCTCGCCAATTTGGCGTGCCACACACACGTGATGTGACACGTGATATTACGAGATGTTAAGTTAATAGTTTACGCCTAAAATATAATAATAAATACATGTATATTCTACTTTATTTCACGATGCATATTTTTTTTTCAAACATTGAGTTTCTATTGTGAACACCAAGGAAATCGAATAATTATAAGTTCTTTGAAATAAAGTGTTTCCTTATTTATCACAATTTATTGGTTTTGAAATGACCCTTTTCTGATAAGAACTACCAAGGTGTTATTCTAAGCTCATATTTATCACAATCCTAAGACATAAAATATCACACTTTAACTTCTGAGCTGAAGGTATCGGACTGTGCGGACACGAAAAAAAAAAGAAAATGGATGTTCTCTACTTTGTACTTTTTCTTTTCGCATCATCAGGTAAAGTTTTTATTGGACTTTGTTCGTTTATTTGAATTTCAAAGAAATCCTTTTAAATCTACTACTATATAAATCGCTGTATCAATAACCTGTAAAACTTTTTGACGAGAAAATTAAGTTTGTTGGATTACACAATTAAACAGATGATTTTTAGTAGGGAAGGGGGGTGTTCGAGGGATAATTTATTTTGCCAGGGTGGGGAGGAGACCAAGGCATATTTTCGATAACTTTACTGTGTGAATTTTATTCCAGAACCACCCCCCCCCCTCGAACCACACATGACAAAGATCATAATACGCATGTGCAAGTGAAGTATAAATAGAAGGAATACAATCACTCACGTTTTGTTGCATGTGCATCGACTTAAAATGAATCTCAAAAACGCATATAAGTTCTACAAAGTAAAAAAGAAAATATTCTACAGAAGCTTTAACACGTTCGTTGGTTATTGTTAACGAATTTCAAAGTCCAAAATAAATATTCTAATTTCAACACTAGGAGCGAAATCATCCTAACCCATTTCGATGTTAGTAAGTTTTAATTTGTGAGCTGATGTAAAAAAAAATCTTTATTCATACGTGTATACATATGTCTGAAATTATTCTAAAACTACTGCATTTTTGCTTATTAATATACATATATATAAAATTAAACCCCATCTTACAGCGTCCATAAATTATACTCTACAGTCATCTAAACGTTTAAATCAAATTGCTAAATAAGGTTTGTAAAGCAATAGAAAAGACAGTCCTGTTTATCAAGCTTTAAAAACATATCTGACTACTTTGTACTCACAATAACAAAAAACTATCATATAAATATTTATTTAGCCATTAAGTTTGATAAGTAGCATATACATTCTCTCAAATTCTCTTGATATAAATAAAAGTAACTAGTCAACATTAAGAATTTGAAATCATTTATGTTTGCAAAATCTACAGTTTCAGTATCTAGGACCAACACCCCTTTTTAGTTAATTTTGGATTTTATCTTTACTCTCTGAGTAAAAATAACATAATTGGAGGGACATCATTTCTAAATCATAATTTAAAGCTTAATATATAAGTCAGTTTGAAAACAAATGGGGTTGTTTTTATATCGGGTGAGAACTTACTAGTAGGCAAACAATGAACGAAACCTTTCATGGGTGATAACTCATTAACTGGAACATTTTAACACGCACCTGTTACCAGAGATATGATGCATAATTCTCTTTCTTCAGAGCAGGCACTGTGTTTCCTACTTGAAGATATTTTTCATGTACATGGATGTGGACATGATGCCGACTGTGTTTCTTGGTGCAAATCGGAACCAGCGCACTGTTACTTCTTCAGATGTGTTTGTTCCGGTAATATTCAATGTTTATTTCTTTTCCTAATACTGTTTATTATCTTTTAATGTTTGCATTTGTGGTATTTGACGAATCAATTCTAAATTCATTCAATTCCAAATAAAATTATTGTTCCTTATTGCGCAGTGATAAAGTCATTTGTACGATACCAACTAGATTCTTTCATGAACAAGAGGCCCACAGGCCTTGACGATCACATGAGTACCATAGCCCGTAGATTGACATGTCAGGGAGTCTCATGTTGGCATTTTAAGCTTCATTTTGAAGTCTAAACCCTAACCCATGACCTTCATTTGGATCAGTAGATGGTAGGGGTATGTGAACAAATCTATACCAAGAAACCATTCGAACTTTACAGGATTTGATAATGTGACCTACCAAATTCATATCCCATATCCCAGCAAAGGTTTTAAACTTGGTATTTAAAAAAGATATACTCAATAAATTTTTGAGCTTATTCAAAATAAATGAAAATAAACAGCAATTTTATATGCATGGCTGTTTTCGATTACTCTAACACAATACAGTCCTATCTTTAAAGCAAGAAATGTATTTTTAAATTATAATGAAATACAATGCACTTCAATTAACATAAACAATTCAAGCATGTCCTGTTCTCTATACCTCATGGTAAATTTTAAACTTCCAAAATTCACACAGACCACCCTGATTATCTTCACCACGAAATGCAAACCACCACACCCGTTCAAACAACCAAAGTACATTTCACTACTACGTCTCCTAAAACTACCCAAAAAACTACCACTACTACCACTACCCAACAACAACTAGTAAAACTAGAATGCGCCCTTCAAAAGATCAGCGTCATTGAGTCCATCGCAGAGAATCTACACGTAGAGGACAGCAGGGCGGCGCTGTGTCCCGGTACAACCAAACACCAGACGTCAGAAGCCTTCGTCATCAACAAGTGTAACTCAAGGTCCAGGAGCTCGTGGATCAAAGGCCAAACGTCGGTATGCATAACAATAAACAGGATTATTATCAAATATATTTTGAAGAAAAAAACAAGTACATTTCGAATGAATACTTGAAATAAAAAGAACATTGTTTATATCTTAGATTCCAAAACACCATTTGCTTGGTTTTTATTTATTTTGATAGTGATTAAGATTCGTTCATTTCAGTTAAAAACTGTGTGTTCCACGCGGCAAACTATTCAACCATACTCTCCAATCTCAACTTTCTACAAACAAGAAGAAAATGTTGCAGGATTTTTCATAGAATGCACAAACGCTGGTGATGGTATCAAGGTACATGTACGCCTCTCTATCATGATAAGATACGAAGTACTGTTGTGGTTCATCCATGTCTGTGCTTACAAGGTTGTGTTGGATATTGCGTCGTTGTCTTCTGGTCGTTGCCAGAAATTCAATTTCTAATTAACTTTGTACCAAGCACTTTGATGACTTAATGCCCCTTGTTTCTGCACGTTGACCTTTAAACATGAATATCTGTTAGAGGGCAATGCCACTACAAACCTTTATATTCATCGAATGTTTTTAATATTGTCAAAAAGTTGTCCGATCTTATTTTTACAACTAATTTTTTTTCCTATTCGACAAAAGGGCGTTAAAAAATTGGTGCCGAATATTTACATCGGCAATATATTGAATGACATTGAAAAATTCATAATTTTAAATTTCTTGTAATCACCGTAAATAGTTGTTTTCGACGTAAAGCTTACTATACATATCTCTTAATTATACTTAAGGATTGTTTACTTCACTGATTTCGTATGTATTTAAATGAATTTGATCCATGATATGATAGAACAGATTTTGTAAAACAACGTTTCATCTGTTTATGAGTAAGGACATTTTTTTATGATTATTTCAGCATAAATTATATGAACAAAATGAGAAGAATTCTTAAATATTCATAAGGCTATACAAGTATGTCCAAATGTTGAAACCATATTTCAAAAAGGACTTTCGCTTGCCACTAAAAAAAGTTTTTTTTTTCTTCGAAAGCATAAGTCCAAAAATAACTATTATGCGGTTTTTGTCATGTTTGTGAACAAAAAACATTTTTCCCCAAATGTTCATATATTTCAAATAAAACCGATTTTAGGGTTATAATTTGGTGAAAATTAACATGATACATGTACTTGAATTACCCTCACAGCTTTGATTTTATTGTAGATTGCGGTCCAGACTTGCAGTGATGCGCCGAAGGTTATGACAATAACCGAAACAACTTCTCCAAAGATGTCCGACTTCTTCATTATATACGAACGTCCGTAACTTTTATTTAAGGAAAAAGGAATTATTCGTTAAATTATGAGGTGATCAAATACGGTCGGGGTGATCAAATCCGATAAAGCCTGAAGAGTTACATGATAGATTTGATCACGCCTAACCGTATTTGATCACCTCATAATATTCCAAAAATGATTCCTTAGTACTAATTTATATAATTTTCAGCAATGGAACGATTATATATTGAAATAGGCATTGATGAAACGTATTGTACTATATATTTCAAAATCGATTCGTAGTGTTATCTCACAAACAATGGAAAAAGTAAATATTAAATCTTTAAATATAAAATATATATAAATTAACATGTATTTTTTATTTTTCCAGTTCTCTATGGTTTTGAATAAAGATGTAATAATACACGCCCCGTGTTAACTGCGGACTGAAAATAAAAACAGTCCAATGTGATAAGATCAAATATATTATTTGTGTATGTTAATTTTTTTTTATGTTCGTCTTTCATGATTGTATTTTTTTTATCCCTTCTCAAAATTTGCAATAACAGGCCATATTCATTTCGAATCTCGAATGAACCTTCTGGGCTTTCGTAATATATCCTGTAAAATGAAGACCTTATGCCAATAAACTATAAATGCATGCAACATTTTTCCATAGTCAACTTTCCTTACTTATGTAGCAATATACCTTCATCACCTGCATATGGTGTTTTTGTCTCTCAGTTAATTCGATACGCAAGGGCATGCTCTTCGTATGAACAGTTTATAAGGCGAGGCAAGCTACTGACAAACAAGTTGATAAAACAGGACTATCAACAGTCTCGTCATCTTTTCGTAAGTTCTATGGTCGATACAACGACCTTGTCAGCAAATACAACCTTCCACTGGGTCGCATGCTGACTGACGTTTTTCATACTAATTGTTAGACCATAATTAATAACCTAATTGTTTTCAAACTTTTCCGTTTTTTCCCGATTACGACAAAAAGCACACGGCGGGTGTGACCGGTCATCAGAGGATGCTCACTCCTCCTAGGCACCTGATCCTACCTCTATCTTTTTAGAGGTCCGTGTTGCTCTGCTTTGAATTTTTTTTCTGAATTCTATTTCGTTTTATGGATTTTTGAGATGGTTGAGAGTTTGTTATGATCATTTTTGTGTGCATATGAGTTACTGTTTACACTTTTGATTTTACGATGCGTGTGAGATGATGTCATTAAAGTATAATTAAATTATACATGATCAGTAATTATTATAAAATTTATTAAAAATCTGCTTTCATTTTCGATAAACTACACCAAAATAGCAAAAATGAGAGTAAGGCAGTGGACACGCTTTGGCGGATCTAAGTCATTGTGAGTTTGTATATTAAGACCATTTACAAAAATTGTACTTGAAATGATATAACATTAGATAATTACCTATTGGGTGAATATACGGATTTACCAAAACTGTGTTTAAAGTATACATGGGAATGAAGATTTGACAAATGTTAAATAAATAAAAAGTGCATATTTGTATCTTGAATGTGCGATTTTAGTTTTGATGGAAAGAACTTTCTAGACGATTCTCAGAACCAGGTAACCAAGAATGAAGGCTGACTAATTAACATCATAGCAGAAAGTATCGGGCAAATACCTTGGATCGGACAACTTTGGTTTAAAATCTACAAAAAATATGCATGCACAGTGAACACTGTGTTGGATAATTATGCCAGTGCCAAGGTGGCATTTTTGCACCCGCTTAAGATGCAGTTTCGAAAAAATCCTTTATACCAAATGATAGACCATTGTCTAGAGAGTATATAACCACTTTTGTTTTTAGTGTGATTCACCTGACAGGTGAGATATTTATCTTTGAAAATTGAAATTCCATAGGAAAATGATAACACCCATAGGAGACATGATTCTCCCACAGGAAATATTGACAATCCTATAGGATTTTCTAAAAATCCCATAGGAATTATATTTCCTATAGAAGAAAGGTATTTCCTGTAGGAATTTGATTCAGACAGGTAGTTTTCCTATAGGAAATTAAGATTTTCTATCGGATTTTATCAAATCCTATCGGAATTGAAATTCCTAAAGGAAGTTCTTGTATTCCGAAAAGAAATTTCAACTTTCCTTTGGGAATATTGTTTTTTCTATGGGAACATTATTTTCCTGTAGGAATTTCTTTTTGAAAGGTAAATATGTTACCTGACAGGTGAGATACAATGATAACAAAGGTGGTTTAAACTCTTTAAGCAATGGTCTATCATATGGCATATTTGAATTTTTCCAATCCGGCACAGTGTTAGTGTTTAGATAATATACATGTTTTGGACCATTGACAGATAGGTAGTTCACCCTATATATCAATTTGTGAACCATGAACAGATTGTGTTAACAATTCCTATATGAGTTCGGTATATTATATGAAATCTTTCTGATTAAATGAAATACGATTGAAAACGATGACGTTTCATCAGGAAGGGGGAGGGGATGCAGTTACAAGCGGGATTGTAAATCATATACCAGTCAAGCATATAGCTTAACGTCTGAAACTGGATTCAAATAGAGAGAATTGGCTAAACATTGTTTTCTGGCCTTTGTTTAGTGCTGTACTCTACATTCAGTTTCAAATACAACGACCTGTTCATAATTATACGATTGATTATAAATTTTAGTAAAAAGTAGAGTTGTACATAAAGTCATCTAAGTCAAAAGGTAAGTTTAGTTTCGGTATACAATTAGATAATCCATAAAAAGTAGTAAATGGTACTGCAATACTATACTGTGCACAAAATTCTTCATAACATTATTTGGCCAGTAGGCGGATAGAGGTCACTTACAGTGTAAATAATATATACCTTTTTCGAACCATTGTTTGTAGAATATACAATTTTGACTTGTTCATTGTACGATAGTGGATTTCTAACTGATATTTCAGTTTCAATACATTTTCCAAATTCACAAAATGCATATAGTACATCTTTCCAAAAAATATTGGTACATAGACAAGCAAGTTTCTTGGTATACATATTGCCAAATAGTGCCATATTGACAATCTTTGGAAAATAGCACTGAAAGTATAGATATTTGAAAGTATGTGAGAAGTAAATAAGCAAATGATGATATAAAGAATATCAAGTTGTTTTATTAATTACACTGATCTATAGCAATAATTAAGTGTTGTATAGATTTAATATAAATATGACCGGATAGATATTTATATAATTATAGCATTGTACACATAGATTGAACAAGTCCCTTGTTGTTATACAGGTCAGAATGAAAAAATGCCATATAAATCGCTGATTATCTAATAGATAGTAATCGTCACTTGAATCTATAATTCGGTAAATATTGTATATTTTGTGTTTATTGAGAATTTGATATTTACAATTTGGGGAAATAAGAGTTATTTCCCTTTGAAGAGTAAATTCATTTTAGATTTTATGCTTGATGATAAATACCTCGGTATATATTAATTGCAAATGTGATAAAATATTTCTTCTTGTTATTTAGTATTGATTATGTTGTATATATTTTGCAGGGTGATAAATAAATATATCATGTCACAAATTGAACCTACAACGACTGTGTTTTGTTTATTGGCGAAATAAACCCATGGTTACAGAATGGCGCCCAACGTGATTTTTGATTTCACGAAGATGTGTGATTTGAATTCCCGCCAATTGGTGTTGTGACGTAGGAGGATATTTCGAAGACACCGGAAGTCGAGAGTGACACAACATTTGGTAAACACCGGAAGTATTCGGAAAGACTGTAAACATTAAAAGCGTGAAAGAAACCTTGCTGTGCCTTTTCTGTGATAAGACTAAGATAGCAAAGACTTGGTGTAACCAACTTATATTAACTTTGCAATATATGCATACTTTGTTCAACTATATACATGTATGACCCCATTCCGAGGAAACGGTCACGAACATCGAACAGCTGATTGATTTCCACATGTTGTGGCAATATTTCGACTCTTGTGTTTCAGTTTTTGAACAATAGCAATTATTATTTTATTCAACAGGCCTATACATGTAATCATTCATAAGTGCTCTTTTACTTTTTGTTGAAGTTATTTAATTTGAATGTGAATTTATTATTTTTGTTGTTGCAATTTTGTCAAAGTGAAAGTAGGATAGAGAGATAGTGTGACTGCAGCTGACTGAGGAAAGTGGTTAATTTTTCTAACATTAGTATTAACAACTATCTTCATTGACCTTAAACATTACATTGTAGACCAAAGAATATTACAGGTCTTGGTAGGATATTTTTTAGGTTTGGCTTGATTGATATTTGATTTCAGTTCAGTTTGTTATTTGCTTTTTTTGTTTAGCAGAGTCTAAATAGGACTTTATATTAGAGAGTTTAGATAAGACTTGATTAGGATAAGCAAATTACTAATCTCACTGCACTGAAACTGTAAGCATATACATATACAAAGTACAAGCAAACATTAAATTTTAAAACATAAACCTTAAACAACGGTTTATTAAACAGTGTAAACAAATCAAACACGGTTATTATATATTGGAATAAGTAAAGCCAGCCATTGTCTGTCTGTTGGGGTTGAAAAATAAAATAAAACTAGATGCTGTCATTAGACAGTAATACCCGCACCAAGTGTTTGCCTCTAAATAACACTCTCTTGTACTAGTTTAAAACCTTATTGCACATCTATAGGACAGTCCCTATCATATCTCAAGAGATGACATAGCTACTGCATAAATTGTAAGAGGTGTTCTGGGAACCATATTTTTTTTGCAAAAAAACGTCATTTTTTGATGCCCACAGACCCCCATGATAAAAACAAAAATTCTGAAACATGATTACACGTCAACATGACACCCCAAAGCATATCCTATTAGATCATTAGGCTACTGCAAAAAGAAATTGACGTTTTTTGAAACCAGACTTTTTGTAAAAAAAAAAAACGTCATTTTTCAGCCATTTAATGACCCCCAGGACAAAACTGAAATTTCCGAAACCTTATTGCGCATCTATAGGACACCCCAAAACATATTCCAAGAGATGATTTGTCTACTGTTGAAAATGTAAAAGGAGTTCGAGGAAGAAGGTTTTTTGTCAAAAAACGTCATTTTTCACCAATTATTTGACCCCCAGGACTACCAGAGAATTTTTGAAACATTTTACAAAACAACATGACACCCGAAATCATACTCCAAGAGTTCAGTTTGCTGGTTTATAAGATGTAAGAGCAGTTTGAGAAAGTAAAACGTGACAGACGGACGGACGGACGGACAGACGGAACAGGATAACAACAATATACCCGAACTTTCTTTAGAAAGTACGGGTATAATAAAATAGAACTGGTATAAAACTGGTATAATTATTCAAACTTAAACCTACAACGACTGTGTTTTGTTTATTGGCGAAACAAGCCCACGGTTACATATATACTTCAATAAATTTCTTTCAATTTTAATTTTACTTGAAGGATTGAATTACCTAACCAACAAGTGTGTTATTCAAGGAATGATAAGAGTTTTTACAACAGTTATTCTATCTGCTGTTGTCAATAACCTTCTAGACCAGGAAGAAATCAAATGCTTTATTTCCTGAAGTTTCTTTGAATAGCTTAATTTAATCATTGTATCATTATTCAAATCGACACAATAAGTAATACCTAGAACTGTAAAAGGCTCTTGTGACCATTTAATATAATCATTATAATCCAGAAAGAAGTTTTCAACTTGTATTCTTTAATTCGCCAATTTTTATACACACAGTATTATCAAAGTTTGGCCTCAGGCCCGAGAACTTTGCAAACTGGTCTACAAGAGATAGAGCAGATTTTAGGAAATGGTGTGTGCCATATTAAGCAGGTTCAGTGTCGTCTGCATATTGTAGCAACTTAAATTCATTATCATTAAATAATATTCCCCAAATTTGAGTATTATTCATTTCTAATCATAATTTCCATAATTTCCGCGCACAGCAGAAAGAGGAGACACTATATTGGTCCATTGTGTTATTTCTACTAATATAACATTTGCTTTTGTAGAATACACTACACATGTATTGTATGAATATATTATAGTGGATGTGTTTATATGTATACTTGTTTAAAACTTTCTCTTCAATACGTAATAGGAAAACAATTTGTACTATAGTTTAGTGATACCAGGGCTCCCCAACTCTGGCTTTAAACTTGATGGGGCAATAAAAAATTGAAGGAGAAAAAAAATATTGTTTTGTACTACCTTAATTATTAGGAATTTAAGATTGAAGACTTGAAAGATGTTTCACAATTCAGATTACACTAAGGGAACAACCATGGACAAGCATTATTTTCCTTTTATCTCCTATTACCGCCATATTAGTCTATTGTTACGTTCATCGCTACACACCTCCATATGTAGAAACTATTTATGCTTTGCCGCATCCATGCAGGTATTTTAATCACCCAAGCATGTTATATTGGACGGAAAGGTTTGTAAAAACTTGTTTTGAACTAAAATAATATGACAACTACAGCACTGGTAAGGAATATCCAATGGAAGACGAAACAAAATACACTGAAATCTAGGCACACATATTTCAAAAACCCTCGATCATTGTAGAACGTTTCCCTATATAAGTGTTATAACATCGTATGTGCGCAAACCACACAACGTAGTATCTAGCGTGCAATGACAGCATGGAAACGGAGTGTTTTGTAGAAACTTATACAATGTCACTTTCTTGGATTTCCTATCACTTATCTATTGTGTTGGGTTGCGATCGGAAATAGGCGTTACATGTATTTACTCTGTATGAAAGACACACTTGTTCCACATGCACGCGAAGAAATGAAGCACTGTCTGTGCAAGATGCGGATACCGTTGAAGTTCTTTCAAAGAATAAACCATCGTTTGTAATTTATTAATTGTAGTTCCTTTATTCTCTTTTACAAACATAAAACTACTATGTGTAGTTCTATCACTTAGAAGTCCGTGCAACCTGAATGCCTCGATCGGAAAGCAACCGACCGTAACTTTCTCGGCCGGTATATTTACCCCAGTGGCAGTTGAAGGGCGATTGAAACTAATACATGTATGGCGACCAAATGCTTTTATGAGTTCATGTCATTTTTAGTCTCAGAACTAATGTAATTCGAACTTCAGGAAAATCATAAAAATCGATATCTTAGAATACTTGTAAATTAATTTACAACTTTGTCAAAATGGCCCAAATGGCGAGTTTTACAATTGAAAAATGTCGGAATATAATAATCACGGTCTTTAATAATGTTGAAATACAAGCTGTCCTATTTAAACCATTCACCAGATTATGTAACAGATAAGATATCAAGGCCAACCTGATAGAATTGTTGGAAATATAGTCTGTCGACCCGACTTTTCCTGTATATCTAGAGCTAAAGTTCTGCAGCGAAGTAACAAAACCACCAAACAAATCTACACCCCAAAACCTTTTATTAAGTTATGTCATATTTTTATCATGAAAATAATGTTTCACCACTTTATACGTACTATGTTAAATTACTGTATAGCAGGAAATTAACTCGCGGAGTTAATTTTCGCTATATTCACTGAAATAAAAACTGCGAATTTAACATCTAGTGAAAAAATAATTAAGTATTTTAATAAAAAAAAATTTACTTTTATTTATTTTATCATGAAAACACCCAACACAAAATAATTACATTTCCGTTTGACAAGCAAGACTCGCGATATAATTTCTACAATCATTGATGATTTTTTTTTCTTCAAAAAATCAAAAAATTAAAAAATCAGCTTTAAGAAAGTTAATTTGATTGCTGAAATTAATTATAACTGGCTTGAAAAATTGCGAGATCCACCAATAAACTCCGATTATAGCCCATGTTATTGCTTCCATCACCTTTTAATGATTTTCTATAAAAAATACACATACCTCTGAAAAAACATCAGTTGAAATCGATAAAAGGGAAAATATCCAAGATATATTCACTGACACATTATCATTTTTCACTCATAAAAGTTCACATGAACGAAAACAGATTTCTTACGTAAATTTATAATGGGAAATGTTTACATCTTTTCACCATTCGGAACTCACTTGGAATATCTCGCACAATTTTTCAATGTTATCATCCGGGCTTTTTCATGGCCGATGCAATGCAAAATCCCCGTAGACTTTCTATTTTGGGTTGTGTATTGAAACCTGAAGCGGTAGAGGGGGCGTTTCAAAACAGATAATCTGGACATTTTTCATATGAGTGGATGAACGTAGTTTGAGAATACAGGTATTTATGATTATCGAAATATCAAGCGAAAATTGCTTGAAGCAAAAACTCGGGACAGAGTATTATAGCTGACATGCTTTCATTTTGTTTTCTACCTTTACTTCCGGTTTTGACTAAATCTAACAAGGCATACATGATACAATTCGTTTTAATAAATTCTAATTAATCAAATTAACCACAGGGATTATGCAAAACTTTTCATTTTTTTTATTAAGCACATTCTTCCCCCTAAATAAACTATCTAGAACTTCAATAGCCAACCATGACAACCATGACAGGTGCACAGGTTAAGTACCCAAGCCACGTGCGGTTACTAACTAATGCTGTCGTTAAATTTCAAAGTGATTTGAGGGGTCAGAGTGTTTATACAAGCTATTCATAAGTGTCTAGCACATGAAAAAGGTGTGAAACTCAATTGACAGAAGAAATCATTCCACTATATTAAGTGGGGTAAACTTAAAAAAAAAATATCATATCAACCAAATTATAACGGGCATTATATTAACCGGGGGTTTTATTGGAAAGCATTTCATTTGATATCATTATAATAGTTTTTGAACCAAACATATTTTGAAATTAAAACAAGAAACAAAATATTTACTATTTTCCGTTCTGATCATGAGTAAATATAGGTGTCTCTACAGTAATTCACTTATGTTTCACTAAACATGGCTGATGCAAAATAATTCCAGAATTCCCCTTTGAATTTGGGTCATTTCCGGCCGGGACAGGAGCTAATTTTTTTTATGAGGTGAAAAACAATGTGTAAGATGTCTGACTATCCCAGTTTTTTAACAATGCGAGGTGATTTGAATTTTTGATAGTGTTGTTTTCGGAGGGGGGTGAAAAGGCCCGGGCTTGATTTTCAAGCACATGTGTAACTTCGAAGTAAACAAAATATCATGCCTTGCTGGATGCACGTGTGTATTTTGCTACTGGATTGTAAACGAAGTGTTGTTTAAAAAGATGTTAAGAGGATTTTTCCAAGAAGTTCGTTATGAATTTTTAAAATGTATCTAAAGTTTCGCAATTTTGGTAAGAATATATAGTAAAAATCAATACTGTAGTGACACCTGTCAATCGGGTTCGAATTTTATGTTTATCAAATTTTTGTTTTCCGCGAATTCGAACGACCGCGATTTGCTGCAAAATGAAAAAATCGCGATCTTTTCCGACTGCGATTTTTACCAGCTATACAGTATTGGAAATATCTTAAAGAGTAATAAATCATATTATATTGTTAACGTATGGGCAGCGGAAAGGGCAAAAAATACATTTTAACAAAATCAATAGCAATTTAAATTCAACAATCCAAAATAATATTATCAATGACCATAAATGCAAAACCAACAGTCTTCTTTGCAATAATATGTAAACGGTGTGACCGTTGGACCGAGCGCAGATTTAACACAGTTTGATTTTTTTGTATGAAAAAAAATTATTTGAAACGTATACAGTAGGATCCGCCTATATACTCAAATCATAAGCCAAAGTTAAACTAAACGTCGCGTGGTCAGTCTTCATTATGACGTCATGTTTCATACGTAAAAGGTAAAAGTTTTGTCTTCGGAAATAGCCGATGAAAAGTTCTTGATTCCGAGAATTATATATTTTTTCTTTCAATGCTTATAATTTTCCCAAGTTGACGAATTGATTTTTTTGTACTTTATTCAGTTTCTTAAAGATCGGTTACTTGATAGTACTGATTTTATTTTCGATCTAATAATTTGATAAGACATATGTGAAACTAGTCGTATTTATTGATTAAAGCACTGTTTAAAGTTGTATAGTTTGCATAGTCAATTATTTCCATCTTAATTACTTTCAATTAAACATTGAAAAGTTTGTAATAGGGTTTAAGTGGCAATAAACATCGATAAGCGCAAGTCATTTGATGACTGACCTAACTTTTTAAAAACGAAATGGCGGCCAATATGGCGGCGCCAAGGGCTGGAAGAAAATTTATTTTATTATTATTATTTTATTTGTTTTATGTTTTATTATTATTATTTTATTTGTTTTATGTTGATGTCTGTTCGTTTTGCATTTATGTATGTTGGTTTTACTTTTTGTTTGTTTGATTTGTATAAAGACACCTTTGGTTGATTTTATGTTTATTTATATTGCAAAGAAGACTGTTGGTTTTGCATTTATGGTCATTGATGATATTATTTTGGATTGTTGAATTCAAATTACCATTGATTTTGTAAAAATGTATGTTTTGCCCTTTCCGCTGCCCATATTGACGTTAAATTCTGCATGGCAGTAAGTGAAGTTACAGTATGAAAAATTGATAGTAGATATATGATATGCAAAAGCTAAATAATTTAATAGGTTAATGCTTGATGAAATTATATTAAAACATCATTCTTCATAAACCAAGATTTTCAAAATCGATACGTTTGAATTAAAACTTATTTAATCAAAGGTTGAAAAATACATGTCACGTCCTCTCAGTTCTAAGAGTACTTTGATTTTGTGTCAGCTGGAACCTAGTATACTTTGCTTTTAATACCTCTGGGGTTTTTTTTTATAAGGAATAAGAATTCATTCTTTGAGTACTATGAGGTGTTCAAATACGGTCGGGGTGTTCAAATTATGTATGATTTGATCACACCAGACCGCATTTGATCATCTCATAATATTCAAAGAATGATTCTTTAGTATATCTATATAATTTTCAGCAACTGTACATTAAATACTATAATAGTCATTGATGAAATGTATTGGACTATTCATTACAAAATCAATTCGTATTGTTATCACAGACAAAGACTCTGGAAAACGTAAATATATACATTAAGTTTATATGTCAGTCACGATCTTATTCTAAACAGGAAAGGGTCAATAGAGCATAATACAAGATAATCAACTTTTCTGGTGTAAGGTTCCCTTCCAGTGATTGCGAAACCACTTTGGTTTTTTCACAGAAGAGGGACAGAATGAACGGAATACTTCTCAGCCTTCTGTTGCTCTGTACTCTATTAGGTACCGGTATTTGACTGTTGTGACTTACTCTTAAATTTCATTCTTACTTATATTAAAATGGATTTTGCTTTATTTGATTATTGGATCAAAAGATCTAACCAATAAGAAGCTATTTATAAACAATCAGCGCATTTTCTTTTTGTTTTCAATTTGTGGTGTTTTTCTATCTTATATGTGTTACTACTTTTTATTTCGTAGTAAAATATTCGCAGTGTCGTTGTTTTACCGATAACGATTGTCATCACCAATGTCCACATGGGGGTCAATGTCACCGTCTTGATCACTCCTGCACATGCATAGGTATCTTTTTAAGGTCACCTGAGTCTTTTGCCATTAGTTTTCGTCCGTCGTCGTGCGTTGTTTATTAAAAATATATAATTTAAACTTCTCTTTAAAACTACAAGGCAAGTTGTTACCTTTGTCATTGTGAATTGAAATGTATGACCTTACCACCCACGAGGCCTAATGGGCGAGGCCAAATATGCAAAAAGGCCAAATTTTCAATAAGCTTCTCTACTCCTACGCATGTGTAAAAACCCCAACAAAATGCATGATTATGATGTCCATGAAGCACACTTGGGTTCAGACCCAATGGCAAGGCCAATAAAGTATATTGCCATAAAGTGAACATTTATTCAATCTTGGTAAATACTAGTATTCCTATCTACTCCCATATAAATTTAAGAAAAATTAAATGCATGATTATAATGTTTATAAAACCCTTTACCTTAATTTGGAAATTCTTGGCCTCTGGGTTAGGGGATTCAGGCCTTAGGGCGGGGAAAATATAGTCATATAGTGAACATTGTATTTAATCTTCCTTTAGTCTTCCACAGAAGGGAGAGATAATCTGAATTTATGGTTATAATGTTCAGGAAGCATTCTACTAAAATTGTAAAATTCATGGCGCCTGGGTCAGGGGTCAAGTTGCCATATAATAAACTTGTATTTAATCTTACAAAATTTTCTTTTCTTCTTCCAAAAGCAGGGATTAATAATCTTAATGCATGGTTACGAAGTCCATGAAGGCCTCTTCCTATATTGTGAAATTTACGGCCCCTTAGTCAATGATTCAGGTCCTTGGGCTTGGCAAATATGGCCATTGTTAAAATGTATAAATATTTATAAAATAAAAATATAATTATGAAATTCACTGTCCTTAGGAAATGGGTTCAAATAATAAAAACGGAGGTTACAGTCAAAGGAGTCTCGGATTGGTGTTTAGATTCCAAATTGAAGCTCAAAATGCAAACACATATAAAATGATATACACGTACTCTCTGAGAGGTCCATCTATAGGCTATAGTTCTTATGTGACCTTCAAGGTCTGTTGCCTCTTGTTCTCTTTGTCATTTTCTTTCTCTCTTTTCTATCTATTTCTATCATACATTTCTAACATCATAGGATCGGGTTAAATACTATTACAAGAGTGCTTTGCGGTTTATAATGCGAAAAACTTTCCCGAGGTATGTTTTTATCATATAAAATGATTGAATCTGATATTTTAACAACTTATATTAAAGATTTTTAAAATTCTTATATCAGAAAACTTATTTTATTCATGTATTTGAATAATTAAACAGTGAAAAGTAAACAGGGAGTGATTCCGTAAACGACGTTTTTTACTGAATAAGAGTTGAAAAAATTGAAAAATTTATAAAAATTGGGAAAAATTAAATCTGATGTATTCTATATTGTCACATGTCGTCCTTTAATATATACAATTTATTGTATATTTGTTTAGATTTCTTAGGGAATAACATCTTCACAACGTCAAGGCTTTGAGATTACGGAACTCCACACAAACCCTTGACATAAGTCGCTATTTAAAAGTCGGGCTCAGGCCGTCGTATTTCATTGGTTCCAAGTCTCAATTTGGAGCCAATCGGAATGCGGTTCTCACTTATATCAGAAACGATGTAAACAAATGTGGCTGCGCACATGTTGATCCCAGAAAATAGCAAGTTTTCGATCTTCTTGTCGCATTTGTATGGATAATAACCTAAACAAATATAGCTGATAATTTTTTTTGGAAATCGACATTCGTTCACTGTGTTAGAACAGCTTTCTGAAGTTATAAATACGTTGCATACCTTTGGAAAACGATGGAAAGTCACCATACATCAAATGTGCTTAGTTCTAATTAATACGTCTTGATTATCTATTGCATGACGTAAACATGATAATCCCGAGCTTTTGATTTTCAGTGAGACAATTAATATTGAATTTTTCGCTAATTTTTCATTCGAGATCTGCCATACATGTGCTCAACCCAAACTACGTTTCAAATGGAGTTATTTCATTGGACATTTTATTTTTAGAATTATTACGTATTGTTAAGCGTGAGCCCGACTTTTAAATAGCGACTTATGTCAAGGGTTTGTGTGGAGTTCCGTAATCACAGAGCCTTGACGTTGTGAAGATGAGGGAATAAATGTTCTTATCTTTTATCTAGGTAGTATCTGTCAGATTGAGGGGGTACTTAAGAGCTGTCTTTCGTAATTTTTTTTCAGAGTGTCTCGAAGACAGTCATTGTCGATGCAATGCCGGTCAGATAGGTGAATGTATTGCCTTTAATTTTTTCGGACACCACGGACACCACTGCAGATGTCGAGGTAATTGTTTAGTTAATTTATTCCTTAAACCAAATGGCTCATCAGATACAAAGAATACATGATATATATACAATATAAGAAATAATATATAGCAATACATATTAAATGCATCAAAGTATTATCTATTTATCTATTACAAACATATTTCTAAGTGTTTCTTCTCTCTGTAGATATTTTCCTAAATTACTTAATTCAGTAGTATTTTCAGTTGACAATAATTGTAACAGTTTTTACATACTTAGTTTATACCAATAGTATTTTTTGATGTACAGTTTCCTATATTCATGATACAGCGAGCATTTAAAAATAAAGTAATACTCATCTTCAACATCCAAAGGACAAAAAAACCCACATTATCTTTGCTCTTTAGGTAACTGAGTAAATCTTTCCATCTCTATCAGTTATGAATGCGCACTCAATCTGTATATTGTAATTAGCTGAATATACTTGATTGAAACTGATTTTGATAAATAAATAGGTTTGAAATATATGAACAGATGTTGGTTTTTTTATTTTCATAAATAATTTTATAATGCAGAAAATTAAACGTCTTATTGACATTACTGGTCATGATTTATTACATATTAATATCATGCATTCATTCACACCAAATTATAAACTCTACAGTGTTTTACTTGCAACCAATACATATTTTCCACTTTCTCATAACAAAAATCGTATAAAATAATTGAGAGCATATATTCTTCTTTGAACAACGGAATCATGGTTAAGAAAAGATACTCTAACGATCCATAAAATAAAATTTTGGTTTAGCATTCCATCTTAAAGTTTTTTCTAAGTATTTTTTAAAAATCTACACACACAGCTTAACCAAAATAAAAAGATAAAAGAAAAAAATGGGGTCTATAAGCTTCTTTCGGCGGTACGGTGTATTTATTAAGACATTTCTGCACTTAAAGTCGCTTTTTTCTCTATAATTTTTTTTTATCAGAATGAACCATGGCATCAAATACAAATTTATACAAATTAAAATAAATAAAATTAAAATTATCATGAAGAAAAAGTTCACAATTTCTTCACCTAATTGATATTTTGGCCTTTTTGCATTAATAAACGGTATCTTTAGCTACTAACGAATTAACATGCAATAAAATTAATTAAAAATCTCAAAATGTTTCTCATATTATAATGTTACTTGTCAGAAAATCATATAAATTCAGAATATAAAACCAAAAGTATGGTTTACTATTATGTAAAATTTGAGATATGGCATGAAATATGCTAATTTTAGTTAAAAATGGCAGTTCACAAATTCTTAATTTTATGAAATATAAACTAAATATGTCAATATATGTCAATAGAAATGTTAAAAAATTGTTCACATATGTTTTTTGGAACAGCATGAAGACGTCCCAATCCTCAAACTATCTGGAAATTTGGTTTGCATTTAAACTAGGAAGCCAAATTTACGATACTCTAGAACTACTGAGTTATGAAAATGTTCTTTTTCTTCTTGAAAACCTTCCGCTACAAAATATAACCCCTTACTAAACTCTGTATTACTATGCTGATTGTTCTAAACTATTTTATTCAGTAAAGTACATCCGGCATTGTAAAATATGATTTTTTAAGTAGAATAAATACATGATGCATAATTTTCAGACTAAAGGTGACAAAAATGGCTACCCCAAAACAGAGGAACGAACCTCTTTAAGATTGACTCATATATCCGATTTTCATGTAAATTACGGAATTTCAAAAAAGCAATTTACTGAAAATTCCAAAGTTTATACTTGTAGAGTACCGACGGAAGAACAATATATTTATAAAGATGTCTTGGTAAAGATATTTTGATCCGATGTATAAATGATTTATGTCACTATCTCATGAGATACACACCAATGATTCTAAATGATACCCTCAATGCAATCTTTGAATCAAAATGCAAATAATACAATACAATATCATATTGTATGATAACAGATTATATCGTATGATATAATATTAAGGTCCCATTCAGGCTTATTGTGATAAAAGCAATTTATTCTTGTAACAATTAGCTCGAGTGGGGTCTATAAAGGTTCTATAAGTACATATATACATCACTCGGCTTCATTTGGAGCATCATTTGGGTAAATAGGGGTATTTATGGGATTTATAAATACATTAAGGCTTTATTCGGGTTGGTTAAAGTATCCTTGGGGTTTTTTAGTTTTTGAACCATGGAGGTTCGTAATATGAGTCTTAATGGGGCTAACTTACATAAGGTCATCTAATGGGTTAATTGGTTTATAATTAGAGTTCATTAGGTATCAAATTTCATTGCGGTATCTTTGAGGATCATTTCGAACCAATAGGATTCATTTGTGTATCATTGGGGTTGAGAGTTATTTGCACCTTGGACTTAGAAAAATTCCAATTATTTGCAGTTTCCGTTCATTTTCTTCACAGAGGTTGCTCATACTGAAATCAAATTCAGTTTAAAATTGCTCAATCAAACCCAAAGTCGAACTTGACCTATATATTATTATGATAAATGTGTATATACCAAATTTCATTTCAGTATGTGCAACCTTTTCTAAGCTGTTGGTGGACCGACTGACCGACCGATGAACAGACGGACACCAGCAAAGCAATATGCCCTCTCTTTTTTTGAAGGGGGGGGGGGAGGGACATATTAAAGCGTCTTAATAGAAGCTTGTTTCTCTCAACAATGTCAAAAGCGTTACTTGTAACCAAGAACCTTAAGCTTACAAAAACATTGTTATTCTGTACAAGAGTATGAAATATTATTTCTAAAAGTTCAAAAGAGGAAGTTATCACCCGATTTTTTTTCTGATAGCCTTGTTGTTTAGGAGACTGAAGTTTTGCAGGGTGTAGGATATGACCGGTTATGTTTTTCAAGATGTAGGATATGACCTGTTGTGCGTGACCTGTAACTGTTACAAGCGTCCTTAGGTTAACATTCCCCTTTAAATAACATGGTATTGATTTACAATTTAAAACTGTTCTGAACAATACAAAATAAATTTAATTGAAATAAATTACTTTTATCTGATATCATACATTGACTTAAATATATCCATTCTTACTTTATTACAAGGAGGACTGGAAGAAGTTTTTTAAGAAATCGCCTTGTAAAAGAAATAAAAGAGGTTATCAAAATATAAGAAATCTGTTAAATTCTGAAAATACACAAGTGCATATGAATTTGTTAATCTGGAAAAAAAATCATTTGAGCAATTGTTTGGGTCTTGTTCGCAATTGTACACGACTCGTAAAAGGCATTATCCGCGATGTTTTTCTTTCATAGCTGCTATCCCTTCAACCCCTAAGTAAGCCTCAGACCTCTAAACAGTTCAAAGTATTTAGCTGTAGAGGTCTCACCTGTGGGACGTACATCTTACATCGCCCTGTAAACGAACATTTTCGGAATCTCAGACAGCTGTTTGGACTGCGGACTTTTTAGTTGAGGAAACATGTCAAAACGAAATATGTAGACCTTAAACCTATGTAACTTTTAGTCATTACTTAAGTTTATCGGGACCACTTTTTATTAGTTGTTTTTCAATACAAGTGATATTACTATTGCATTCATAAATTTGTGCACAAATGTGTTTTTTATTATTTATTTTTCGGCCTATGGCTAAATGTTTTGGAAATAGTCTTGAAAAACTACTAATAAACAATGCAGCGTTAGTAAAGAAAATACAACAAACAGTAAGATTTAGAATAAAAGAAAATACAACAAACTGTAAGATTTAAAATAAAAGAAAATACAACAAACTGTAAGATTTAGAATAAAAGAAAATTCAACAAACTGTAAGATTTAGAATTAAAGAAAATACAACAAACTGTATGATTTAGAATAAAAGAAAATACAACAAACTGTAAGATTTAGAATAAAAGAAAATTCAACAAACTGTAAGATTTAGAATAAAAGAAAATTCAACAAACTGTAAGATTTAGAATTAAAGAAAATACAACAAACTGTATGATTTAGAATAAAAGAAAATACAACAAACTGTAAGATTTAGAATAAAAGAAAATTCAACAAACTGTAAGATTTAGAATTAAAGAAAATACAACAAACTGTAAGATTTAGAATAAAAGAAAATACAACAAACTGTAAGATTTAGAATAAAAGAAAATTCAACAAACTGTAAGATTTAGAATAAAAGAAAATACAACAAACTGTAAGATTTAGAATTAAAGAAAATACAACAAACTGTAAGATTTAGAATAAAACAATGTATATTTTACTATCAATAATAATAATAATCAATAGATTAGTATAGTAGTCTAAAAATGGCTACGTCCTTGTGTCATATAATATACTTTATTTAAAAATATTAAAATTTGCTCGATTTTATTGTTATTGTTGTTGGTGCGTCATGCCAATGATCCATTTTGACCTCAGTTTAAAAGAAATTTTCTCTTTCGTCATATAAACATATCAAAATGGAAACACTCGGAACTATCCATAGACTATGATACCGTGATGAGTACTTTCTCTTCGTAATTCCCAAATGTGAAGATGGGCGAAAAGGAAGCACTGGTAGATCGAAAACCTTAAGCTTTGATAAGAGACATAACTCGAAACTTTGCAATTTGATTGCTGTATATATATTATGCCGTCGCACGTGTGACAGGAATCATTATAGCTATATTTTCAAGATCTTACTACTACTACCACTACCACCACCACTACCACTACTACCCAACAACCACTGGTAAAACTAGAATGCAACCACCAGAAGATCAGCGTCATAGAGTCCATTGCAGAGAATCTACACGTAGAGGACAACAGAGCCGCGCTGTGTTCCGGTACAACCAAACACCACACGTCCGAGGCCTTCGTAATCAACAAGTGTAACTCGATGGCAAGAAGCTCTTGGTCAAAAGGCGAACAGGTTGGCATTATCTTTTCTGATGTCAAAATAAGGTTAGATGTTATGCTCTTGGGACATCAATGGGAATTTGCCATTCACATTCCTTACAAGAAGTGTCTTACAAATTGTTACATTTATTCAAATGTTAGTTGATGTCTTGGCTAAAAAAACATTGAATTTTCAAAAGTTAAACATGTGTTCCTCAGATATTTTCATGTTTTAAATAGATATTTTATTTTATACAGTGGAGTTTGTGAGGAAGCAATCAATGGTGAATTTTGATGGATTTATTTTCTAGAAAAACTATATAAATATAACTACAGCTTCAATATCCAATGTTGTTTTAGAACAAGGCTGAGATATAACACGTGGATATCTACTAAAATTGCATATACGTTGTATTTACATTTCATTGCACAAAGAAGTAAAGATAGGATGTAGATAAGACAAAACAAAAATGTAGATTTGTTAATCTTCCTTGCTGCTTCTACATAAGGGTCGAAAAGCAGGTATCATTGTCTATTAAATCGTCTTCTATTTTGCCTACGCTCAGAGCATACCTGCTATATACTTGCAAATATAGACGTCTGCAATTTGTGTTAATATTCAGAGAAACAGATGCTTATCATGCATATCGCTTATATAAATTTCAATGCCGTTTAAGGAAATAATCGCATGTTTCTGCACTTGCTTTCTAAAATGTTTTTAAATGTTTGCTGCAGGTCAAGACGGAGTGTTCAAAAAATACAATTTCTCAATACACACCCATTTCTACCTTCTTCGATCATAGCGACAACTTGGCAGCTTTCTTCATTGAATGCACGCCAACTGCTGGTCTTACAGTACGTCTGGTTTTTTCAGGTCACCTGTGGGTCACTCAGGTGACCTATTTCTATCGATCTTCGTCCGTCGTCGTGCGTTGTGCGTCGTCTGTTAACAATTTTTACATTTTTAACTTATTGAAAACTACAAGGCTAACTGTTACATGTACCATTTTTAGTTTCAAGCACCTCTATGATGAGAGGAATCTAAATTGTGAAGTTCTTGAATTTACCACCCCCGGGGCCTCATGGACGGGGCCGACTATTCAAAAAAGAAAAGCCAAACTTTCAAAAATTTTCTTCTCTACTTCTACAGTAGGGAAAATTTTAAATGCACGGTTATGATGATCATGAACCCCTTTGCCAAAATTATGAAAAGCATGGTACCTGGGTCAGGGGCTTAGGCCCTGGGGTGGGGCCAATATGTCCATATAGTGAAAATGTATTAAATCTTAGAAAATCTTTATCTCTATTCTCATAATTATATATTTGATAAAAAACTAAATGCATAGTATTGATGTCCATGGCGAAATACATAGCTCACAATTCTTTTCATATAAACAAAGCTCTGTTTACGTTTTGAACGTTGAAGTAAAAATTCCAGTTTAAAACCCAAAGGGAATGTAATAAACGCTAGGAACTATTTATTCAAGCTTATAACGAATCAGAACAGAGGGAAATCAGCTTGAAAAAAGAACTTTTACCAGTATATTGAACCAATTAAACAAAGACAGGGCACGAGCCTTGTTTACATGACAAACAATTGTGAGCTATGTATCTTGCATTGCTTATAACTCTACGACTGACACTCAAATTTAGGTTGATCATTAGAAATGAATTTCTTAAGCATTATAAACACTAAAAATAGAAAAATGAAATTTGACCATAAGTTTGAGCAGAAGTTATATGTTACTAACATTGAAATTTAATAGAAAATTTTATTGGAAATGCCTATTGCCAGATCAAGTCGTAATTATTTGATACATGGATCGTGTTGCAGATAGCAGTACAGACTTGCAATGATGCCCCAATGGTCATGAACGTGAACGAGACTACGACCCCAAGGATGTCGGATTTTTACACTATTTTACAGCGAATGTAATGCCATGTAAGCTTCACTTATGCTTACACGCAGTTCTGTTCAAGAATTCTACTAAAATCTTATTATCCTCAAACAATTTTGTTTTATATTTACTGTTTATTTTTTTTTAATGATATTTGGTGTCTGGGTGAATGTGAATTTGAAGGCATTTTCTTCCGTGATCAGACGAGGCCCTAAAACGACATGTTTTTGTCGATTCATAAATTTGATTGAATTTTTTTATGCGTGTGTAAATGAAAGTCAAATATATTCCATATAAAAACCAATAAGGTTTCCAAGAAACACTTAGATCATTGAAATTTAATGCCGAAATTATAAAAAAAAATCATTTCACCTTTTTTCTTGCAGAAAATTAAAATTCTTTAGAAATCTATGTACATTGTACGTTAACGAAAGAAAACACAACCGGGGTGACATGCAACTGCCTATAGAATCACGATTAAAGCTAAATCTGAATCACAATCGCTTTTATTTATTAAAGTTTTTTTGGTTCAGTTTTAAAGTTGCCCTTTTGGAGAACCTTTTAAACGTCAGTTGATAATAAACAAACAAAGGAGATACACAGTTCTGTTTAAACAAGAATTGCATGTATGTCATGTTTTTGGTACAGGCGAGACTATTCCATGCACAAAATAATTAGTACTTTAACAAACACAAAACTATATATGTCAATGAAATATGTTTTGAAATTGCAAATTATGATTTCAAACAAATCGATGATAACGAGCTGAAAAAAAATCAAAACACAGACCTTTTATATTTGCTAGAATTTAGACCTGGCAGCTGATGTTTAATTTGATAAAATAATAGAAATTTAATTAAGTATTTTAAAAAAATGTGAAAGTAGAACACAAAAATGTAAAGAAAGAAACAAAACAAAAATAGTAATTTATAAGACAAGTTCTAAAGCATTTTATTGCTGGTTTACCAAGTTGATACAATATTAATTTTATCATCCACAAACTTTATATTGTAGATAACAAAATAAAACATGCAACTAAACTGTAAATGTTAGATTTTAGTATACTAGTCAAATCATGATTAATATTTCTCAAAAATGCGTCACTGTTGTCTGTCATGCATGCATGTATCCATCTTAACATTACATATAAACTAATCTTGGGTTTCTAATGTAAAATTAAAGGGCACACTTTTCTAACAATGTGGAAACATGGTGGGGAACATTTTAATAAAGCCTCCTGAATAACAATCTTGCTTTACATATTGATAGCTACATATGTAACAAACAACAACAACAACAACAACAAAAACCATATGATATTCAAATACTTAAATGTACAGATCCTTTGCAATTAATGATACCCTTAGGCGCAATCTTGAAAAAAGTGATACAAAACTTAAGATATTCTTTGCTTAGATTGTTTACAAACATGTACCGATTCTCTGTTTCTGATAAAATGCAACTTTAGATTATTGTTGTGTTTTTAAAATCCAAAATTTACATTATTCAAGTTACCATTGTACTTTTTTAAAAACTCCCGTGAGCAAAATTTAAAAAAAGGTTATATTTATTATATTAATTCACAATATTTCGGTAAAACAAATTTAACTAGTAAAAGCAAATACAACTGTTGTGTTTCCTTAATCTTACTTTTCTGATAATGCTTGTTTTCCCAGAGTCGTGTGATTAGAATGGTATGAACGTAAGTGAATAATAAGTATTTAGAATCAATAACCTGCAGTGATAGTGAGTGACCTTGCTGAAGCCATTTGGATTCGTGGGACGATGACAAGTTGACCTATCGATGTTTTATCATGAACCACGGCTGGTCTGGCACATACCAGTAGGAAAATCACACACATGAAAAAGAGAGAGGGAAGGTGACAGAGAGATAAAATAAAAATCATTAACACTAGATACACTGTTGTAAAGCAAAATAAAGCATTTCAGATGGAAAATTAGTATCTAATAAAGGCTTTCCAAAACTTTGTTTGAAAATTTTTAATTGGTTTTTAAGTTATTTTCAAGACAAGAAGTAGGATTGATATTGATGGTATCGACGATATCGTATCGATTAGCCTCTATCAGCAAGTTTATTTATTAACATTGCACTTTTATAATTTGCACATCATTAGGACGATATTTTGAATTAATATTGACTTAGTTGGTGTCGATTGTGACAATTTCAACGATATCGTATTGATACTGATTTACATACATGTAGGTCAACAATTGTCATTGTTGAGAAAGTAATTTTTCCGTCCTTTGCGTCGATATCGACGACATTGTATATCGACTCACCATTATGTCTGTAGCTACTAAGACACTGCACATTTGTACTTTCCACAACTAAACGTTGTGTCAATATCGACGATATCGGCAATATCGTGTCGATATTGACTCGCCATTGTCAACAACTATAGTTGTTAAAGTATCTGCCCTTTATCGATATCGATTTAAGCTACAAGACAACTTATCAGGATCGAATTTGATATCTATATAATTATTTTGTGTTTGATGTCAAAAAGACATCAATGTCATAAAAAGACTCAACACTTTAAGTTTTCGATCAGCAATTCTTTGGAATTTTAACGATAATTCACTGCACTCTGTTAAATAGTCCCGGATACATTTTACTGCCACTTTCCTTGCTATTTTGTGTTTACAGCGTCCTTTTCGTTTCACAACAATTTAAGGGAAAATTCTTACTGTCTGCTTGATGAAACCTTGACATCATTTGATTGTTGTCGAATGCGTCACTCGGAACTTTGTGGTATTTTCCTACAACTCGAACCGAAAGTAAAATAAGAGGCATTCGAAGAGATGGGACATGATGAGTTGTTGCAGGGAGGATACTGGGGTCATGTGACCTTATCAGCCAATTAAGTTCTATTTCACTAATGAGTGTCTTAGGAATTATTTTTACGTGCATCAATAAGATCAAAGTTTAGAGGTAGTGTTCTCTGTTTCAATTGTTTCAAGATATTTTGTAAGATATGTTTTGGGAATGAATAGTTCTTCAGCTTTATGATAAATATGAGATATACCTAAATAAGATGTATGTAATGAAGAAAGTAAAGTTCTTCAGTAGACTCTAAAAGCTGTTGATCGTTGGAATCTATGATGCACGCGTCTTTAATCATCAGTAGTGTTCATGTCGTCTACTTCAACTCGCTTCAGTTTCACAAGCAGTAAAAACCAATGGCAAATTCATTATTTATTTAAAGCAGCTCAAAGATATTAATAGTAGTCTAAAGAATGATTTCATGATACAGATCGGTAAGTACGAAAGACGAATAGGGCCACATAAAAAAGTACTAGTATTTTTATCTCGTAAATACGAGAAGAGATCTCATTATTACGAGTAAATCATATCGTTATTACGAGAAAAAGATCTCTTTATTACTAGAAAAAAATCTCGTTATTACGAGAAAAATTTCGTTATTACTAGAAAAAATCTATATAAAATGGTGCGTTTCTGGAAAGACATCCAAGTAGATTATTTGACCCTTTCAGTCTTTTTTTTTTCTTTCCAGAAACGTTAATTCAATTTTGATTCATTTTCAAATAACATCGATCATTATTTATTAATTTATACTTAAAATGATGGATTTGACATTTTATCTTAAATGAATAAGTGGAAAAACCTTCATGTAATTTTACTTTTCAACGTATATAACAACCCCGCTCCCTAGTAAATACCAGGTAGTCCTAGCCAAAAAAACACAATACTTATAGTTACAGATGACTCTATAGTTTCGATATTCAATCATGGATATACGGGTTTTACCCCGAATTGTGTTTTATATATTCATACACAACCAATTTTGAAAATAATTGTGTTTTGAATATTAACATTTTGGAGTCTGAAAACAAATTATCCTTCATATCAATAAATTGAATGATTAATTTATCAATCAATATGCTTTGCTCCTTCTTCTAAGATTTCTTTCACAAATTTAATGAATTTCTATGGTTCATCCATTTTACATAAAGAGAGAGTAGAACAATAAAAAGCACTATTTTATATAAATCTTTTCTCATAAAAAACTTCTCGTAATAACGAGACCTTTACTCATTATCACGAGATCTTTTCTCGTAATAACGAGATAGTTAACTTGTTTTAACGAGATCTTTTCTCATAATTACGAGATATATTCTCGTTATTACGAGATTTTTTCTCGTGATAACGAGATATTTTCTCGTAATAACGAGATCTAAATATAATAGTTAAAAGATAAAACTATTTTTTCAATTGGCCCTATTCATCTTTCGTAAGTAACCTTTTTACCAATTTTGCAAGAGCAAAACAAACCTTCGGATACGATGTAACGAAAGTAGAGGCATAACATGCTTTTGACTTTTGCACCTCCAAAAACGAAAAGTTTCGATTTTGCAAGCGGTGATTTCAGTGGCGGAATAGACACTATGAATATTAATGAGCGCAAGAAAAGTTCAATGAGTTGGCCCACGGTCAGTAAGTATATGCAAGACTGGCCGTAGCTAGATTTTTGATGATAAGCTTTTAGATGTCACATTGTGAAACTGATTTAACAGACATAAACATAAGTAAGAGCAGGAACTGACGCGCATCGATATCAGTACTGTAGTTAACGTATGTAAACGCATATTTAAAAAAAAAACACTATATATTAGTGGACACCTCAGTCTTGTGGTGTACATTTTAGGTTTTGCTCAATTTACCGGACCTTCCCGTACTGAAAGATTTGTCGTCCCTTGACATCCATTACCGAGAGTGTGTGACTGAGTCTTACAATTCAAATGTTACTTTCCCTCAGTACTATTAGTACTTTGATTTTATTTTTACTCTGACACAGATAAAAACAGTCACTAATGTTACCAATACTTCTGGCTTGAACATAGAGGTCAGTCATGATTTATCTCTTAAGAAGGTCAATGTTTCTTTGTACAGTATAATCCTTTATATCGGTAATATGGGGTCTCCTTTATGTTTATAAGGTCTTTTATAACGAAATCATATCATTTTTTCTTAAAGGAGGGACAGAATGAATAGATTGCTTCTACATTTTTTGCTGTTTTGTGCTCTCTCAGGTATTCAGGTATTCTACTATCAGAGTTTGATTTAAAGTTTAATTTATATCATTTTCCCTGTAAAAAGATATTCAACAATTTCCGTCACATGCAAGTTGAAAAATGAATTGGTCAACATTTAGTAACGTATGAATTTGTTTGTTTTGTCGTAGTAAAATGTTTACAAAGTTGTGTGCATGACAGTGACTGTAACTATATGCAGTGCCAATTTGGCGGCTATTGTGTACCCTATCCTCCCCACACCCACCACTACTACCTTGGCCAATGCAAATGCGCAGGTAACTTTCTTTCTCTTTCTCTGTCACAGAGAGAGAGAGAGAGAGAGAGAGAGAGACACACACACACACACACCCTCACACACACACACACACACACACACACACACACACACACACACACACACACACACACACACACACACACACACACACACACACACACACACACTGTGTATACCATAGTCTAACAAGGAATGTTTTTTTTCAAAGTAATGGAGAAATGATATAACTTTTTGTAAATGTGATTTGTACATTAAATATCAATTTAGAATTAATACTTTCTAAACCGTAATAGAATATAATTTACATTACATACTATAATCAGTTTATCCTAAAATGATTGCATGTATATAATTTGCCGATAAGGTGTTTGACTGATTCGTCTTAAAAATATAAGGTGTTAGAATAGAAATGAGATTTGACTTAAAGGGCATATTCACGATTTTTTTAATTTAATTTTTTCAATTCTTATATTAACAATGCTTTAGTAAGATATTTTAAACGTTCATCCAAGGTTTTTAGCGTCCGTCAAGTTATAAGAGATCAATTCTTTGTAAAGTTAAAAAGGCTCGTGCCCTGTTTTTGTTAACATCTAGATTGCTTGATATAAAAAAAAAAACATTGTTATTACAAAATAAGGAATGACAACAGAAGACACTGTTAAATTGTGTTAATCATAAACATACAGATGGAAAATTCGAAGGAAAACTAAACTTTTATTAGTATATAAATCCTATCTAAACAAACGCATGGCATGTTAACATAACAAAAAATGTGAGCTCAACTTGACAATTGACGATAAAATTTTGGCTGACCATTATAAATACCTTAGTTGAGTATTCTAGACACACATGTAAGAAATGGAAAAGTATGATGAAAAAAAATCGTGACTATGCCTCTTTAAGTTCAAAGTCTAAATTACTATCACTTGTAAAGTAATTTTTGGGGGGAAATAGTATCATTTCAGCTTGTGTTTGCATTGAAAAGTATTTAACAATACAACTTTGCAAATACTTTTTTATAAAAATCATAATATTTAAATATTTGACTAACGTTCATCCTCAGCTAATGAAAATATGTTTCTGACAGACAGATATACATTGCAAGCATTTTCCATAATTACATGTACTAGTTTATATTATTTTTTTTTTACAAAAATTAATATAAAACAAAATATTTTTGTCTTTGTTACAGCATGTAAACAAGCTGGTGATTGTCCACTGTGTGTCCATCATGTTCAGGGTCCTCATCGTTATTGTAGCGAACATGACAGGAATTGTCAATGTGTAGGTATGGTTAAACTTCACTTTATGTCTTTAACATGTACTCTTTACTAAAAAATTAAAGATTACGAGTTCTTGGGATTTTTAAAAAAAAATGTTTTACATCATTCATCTGAAGTGAATGAAATTGAGTGAATTTTATCCATACACATTTCCATTTATTATTGACCACTTTAACGATATCTAGAGTTTGACGTCCTATTCGCAATAAAATACACAAGGTTTGAAAGCAAATGCTGTGTCTTTTGTTTAACTGCAAAAAAAAAAAACCGTTTTGTTAATGTACCTTCTTTTTCCGTATTATTGGTGTTTATAATAATCAGATACAATGTCTGCTATATAGATATATGAAATATGGACCTCTTGTTATTTATCAGTTTTCACCAAACACATAATTAGTATTATCAAGATAAAGTTCGAGGATATAATAGAAAGTTGCAGAGTCTCTATTAATAGAACTGACAGTTCTTTTTCAGAGTGTGTTGTAAACAATCATTGTCACTGTCATGCCGGCCAAATAGGTAAATGCGGTCAAGATAATCAGAACAGACACCATTGCATATGTCAAGGTATTACCACTTTTTATTATTTTTCACAACAAATTTCTTTGGATACAAAATTACAAACATGATTTCTATGTATTCCTTTGAATTACAATTTATAAATGATTACCATCTTTTTCATGGTATCACGTACAAACCATAAGAATGTTTTTCGATCATTTCCGGCGACGCTCGTAACAACATCTTTAATGTATTAGCATCACCGAAAGTCACTTTTTTATACAAAAATAGAATAACGTTTTGCTCCATACCAAACAGATGATATACAATATGTTTATTAAATGATGTGAATTTCTAGATATAACGTAGTATTTCTAATAGGGTGGGGAATTTCTCACTCATTGAGTGCTAATTTAGATGACATTGTACTTGTTCCCGCATGATGCTCGTCGTGCATCTTCTTTTCCGTTTTAAACGGCGCATGCAACAGTCCAGCGCACTTACACCAAACGTTCTTTTTCTGTCCAATTCAGCTTCCGTACTTTTGAAATAGCTTCTATCACGCAAATGAACACTTGGCAGTATTTTTTTCTTTCGATGCCGCAAATAGCAATGTGAAAAAACTTCGTCAAAAAATAAACTCTGCTGAGAATTGACTAAGTTTGATTCGTGAAAGGCAACTTGATAAAAATCTTAGCTGATTTTTTTCTTAGGATTTGAGATCAAACTTGGGTTAAAACTTAGGTTTTTTCGAGAAATCGGAGCCAGGAAAAAGATATCGCTGGGGTTCGAAGGTAACCTTCATCGGATCACTGTTGAAATCACATGTCTTTACTTTGTAAACTTTGTACGAGTTTGTTTCGAGTTATTGACCAGAAAAATATTCTTAATGAGTCTTCCATTTGTATAATTGATTTGCACATCTAAAAAAACAGTATTCCTGGTTGCGAAGTCTTACAGATATGTTTTGGGGAACCAACAAGATATACGAGGTTAAATTTAAACCAGCTAACTGAAGCAAGGAAGGATACCAGATTGGGTCTTTGACTCGAAGAATATCCCATTCGATGTAGTTTTTGTTTTGCCAGTTCGTATGTTTTGCTTTCAGTTATGACATGGTGACTAAATTAACTAAAATACGTCATGGCTGCAGTTATGCATTTATCTTCATTCTCACATAGGAGCAACGTCACTAGAAGCTTCCCTAACTTGGCGCAAGCTACAGTGGTTTCATTAATATTCGTGGGCATCAATTTTTATGGATAAAGTGAAAATCACAGTTTCAAGGATATGTAAATTCGTGGCCAATGATCCTATCAATATAAAATAATAGTACAGATAGCACTTCAGTGAATATTTAATTTCGTGGATCAACTTAACAACAAAGTCCACGAAAATTGGTATTCAACGAATATTGATGAAACCACAGTATGCTCATTTACACATTAAGTGCAGTTTTGCCCCTTTTCCACACTTACCATCAGTGAAAATCCATAAATGGTCACCTCTTCTTGAAAGATAAATCTAATCGGGGTCTTAAGCTTAGTGAAGTGCTTGGGTTTTGTTTGTTGAATTGTCTGCTTCCTGTCAAGTGTTATGCGAAGGATATGTTGTTTGTAGTGGGCTTTTATTTGTGATGATTGTTTATTGGTGACTCTTCTTGAGGTAGGGATTCCTTCGACGTCGCAGATCCTTGTATAGCAATTATACTAACTTCACGTTGAAGAAAACTGTCTTCAAGAAAACAAACTTTTGGAATAAATCTTCTGTCCAAGAATGGACACTCAATGACTGTAGCACAAAGTGTTTTCGGATAGCCTGCTAAATGGAATTTGAACTTTGGTGAGATGTAGAAAAGTTTTCTGTTATAGTTTTCTTAAGATCCTGACTAGGGCATGTAGGGGGTTTTCTTGAACATGGTTATCTGTCAACTAGAAAGAAACAAAATTTGGTTCTAGATAAGGTGTGAACAGTAAAGTTTATTTTCATGCTTTGAATGTTCTACATGAATTCACTAAAAAGTTTATGTCGAACATGCTCGTTTGCGTCGTTTGTTGTGCGTTTTCGTTACCATAGAGGCAGACACGACCTGTACTTCTGACCAATCGGCGAAGGGCTTTTACTGCTTTAGAAAATCTATTGAACTCTTCAAAAGGAGATTGAAAAACTAATTCATGCTTGTTTTCTATGTAACCTCCAGTATTGAAGAGTTACACCTCTCATAAATAGATAAAAACATGTCTGTGATTGGTTGTGGTATATTAAGATTGCATGCAAATGTAGAGGTCGTGTGAAGATACCTGTCAGACCCTGACAAGTGTACGGAGAAAGGGGCATTTTTATTAAGATTATCATGAAGATTATGGTTGTTTTCCTGTCGCTGCCACAACACCAACAATAAATGATTATTTACGAACAGGAACATTCCCTGGCTTGTTCAATTTAATGACTAAGTTTAATAATTAAGATTAGAATCTATTTTATCGAATTGATAATTCCAGATTTTTTCTTGTTTACAAAGTCTTCGGAAGAGTATTGGGACCGTGTAGTAAGTTCGAATATGTGTATATGTGACAATATGTGTATACCCTTAAATGACGTTTACAAAATCAAAATGGTCAATGTATTCTATTTCACAGCCATTTATAGTCATTAAATTCCAGTTCCAAAAACGGTAGCTTACGACGTAAAGTATATTCAGGTATCGAAAGTATTAATAAATATTAAAATCTTTATTGCTTCCTTTAATATATGAATGTTAAAGATGTGTGTGAAACGTAAAATTAGGCTACTTCGGTTAATCCGGTAGCCAATCGAGATAAATTTACAGGTAATTTCTATTTTGGGTGAAGAGGTTATTTGCCAGTGTTCTATTTTGGAATCCCTTCTTCTTTAAGTTGTGAAAGGATAATTTAGAGTTCATTCATACCGATACATAGAGCCTTCCAAGCAAAGAAGTACCCTGCTTGTCAATCTCAAACTAACTGCTATAATTATTCGATTTGGCACATGTACACATGCAGTAATAAATGTTAATCATACTGTCAAATTTACTGTCTTGAATTATGAATTGATAGCAAACTTCGGAAATTGATAAACAGAATCTCCATAACAAACAGATAATAACTCGAAACTATGATATATAATCGGTTAATTTAACTAAATAGTATGACATTACACGTAAAACATTTATACCAGAGCTACAACTTTGGGCGTGTAGATTCATTTTTGTTTCTTTCTTTAACACTCCACAGCTACCACCACCACTACCACAACCCAGCGACCACTGGTAAAACTAGAATGCAGCCACCAGAAGATCAGCGTCATTGAGTCCATCGCAGAGAATCTACACGTAGAGGACAGCAGGGCAGCGCTGTGTCCCGGTACAACCAAACACCAGACGTCCGAGGCCTTCGTCATCAACAAGTGTAACTCGACGGCAAGAAACTCTTGGTCAAAAGGCGAACAGGTTGGTACCTTCTTTTCTGATGGCAAAATAAGATTAAACATTATGATCTTGGGACACCAATAGGTGCCATTCACATTCTTTGCTGGCATTCTTAATAAAATTGAATAACTAATTCGTTAAATTAATTTAAATATTAGTTGATATTCTGGATTCAATACTGGGCGAAATACATATTAAGTATGAACTTTTCTGAGTGGAGAAAACATTGAATTTCATACTTTAAACAAATGATTTTTATACAGTTGAGTTGAAAAAAGTCCAGTTTTACTGTTTTCAAACGCCCCATCAATTGCTTCAGGTTTCTTTACACAGCCGAAAATAAAAAGGCCCTGGGGATGTTGCATTTTAAAGAGACCGAATGATAATGTTGAAAAATTGTTTGAGGAATTACAGAATTTTCCGAACGGATAAAAGACGACAGATTTTCCGATTATAAATCCCTAGAAAGAAATTTTGATCCTGTGAATTTGTACGGGTATAAAGAGGGAACGTATGAAAGAAGAAATCGTAGACTTCTGACCACATATATATATCTTCACACGACAGGTATATATATATATATATGTGTATTTTTTTTTTTAAGACAATCAACAAAAAGTGACGTAAACGGTAACCTTGGACAGATTATATTACATGTATACACAATCAAAATCAGATATAATAAAATTATTTTAAAACAACACTCAGATAAAACAGGCGTAGGATTAAAAGAAAATTTGCATATGTTTTGCATATCATGACACACTATTTAAAAATAAGATGTAGATATAACAAGATATGACATAACAAAATGTAGATATGGTAATCTTCCTTAAGCTTGCTGCTTCTATACAGATCGATAAGCGGCTATCATTGTCCAGTAAATTGTCTTGCATTTTGCCAAAATTTAAAAAAACTACCCATTATGTAAATTTTGACGACTACAAATTAAAACTGTCTTAATATTCAGAGAAACAAGTAGCTTTTCATGAATTTCAATCTGGGTTTTTTTTTGGGGTTTTTTTTTTGGGGGGGGGGGGGTACATGTTTCTGCACTTCTTTTTCTGAAATGTGTTAATGTCTGTTGTAGGTCAGAACGGAGTGTCCAAAAAATGTAATATCTCAATACACACCCATCTCGACATTTTCTGATCAAGGAAACAACATGGCGGCTTTCTTAATTGCATGCACGAAAACTACTGATGGTGTAATCAGTGGCCTAACAGTACGTCTATTTTTCAATTCATTTTGATATCTAGTTGATTCGCCGGACATTCGTCTGACTAATAACGTACCTAAAGAATAAATTTATATTTCTTTTAACAACTTGCATTATAACAATTATCTCATCTATGAATTATTGCATTGACCAGGAAACAAATTGATTGCCTTTATAATTCAATAAATTGCAAATCATAAATGGAAAACAGTGTAAATGTATTGAGAAGACGCACTAACAAACTCTCTTTTTTATACATGTACTTAGATCTAGTTTTAATCTGTACGGATTTTAAACCAAAGTTATGAATGCAACTACCAAATTTATAAAATTATACCATAGAGAAAAAAAAATTAAATCTTAGTTTAATATACTTTTAAACGTGTAGCAATGTTAATGTACGATGGGTGCTTTCCAAGCTTTTAACCTAATAGGCCTTGACATTTTGTAGAAAAATTTTACTTATGCGAGAGAAACAGATTATTAATAAGAAAAATTTCGGGAAAAAAGTCAACTTTGTGATTTGAAAAAAAATTATGGTATTTGTTTCAATGTACGTATCCAGTCAGTTAGAAGAATGAGAAGTTATATTTAACGCATATTGAAATTTGAAAGAACTTTTTCTTGGAAATGTCCATTGACAGATCAAGTCGTAATTATTTGATACATGGATCGTGTTGCAGATAGCAGTACAGACTTGCAATGATGCCCCAATGGTCATGAACGTGAACGAGACTACGACCCCAAGGATGTCGAGTTTTTACACAATTTTACAGCGACAGTAATGTCATGTAAGCTTCTTTGATGCTTACACGTAGTTCTGTACAGCCATTCTACTAAAATCTTATTACTTTTACAAAAGTTTTTTTTATGTTCTTCATTGTTGCTTCGATATTCCATGTCTGTATAAATATGTATTTCAAGGCAATATAGTAAAATTAATATTCATTTTTAACGTCATATGCAGTCACACGAGGCACTAAAAATATGTTGACGTTTTTGTCAATTCCTAAAATTAATTAAAGTTCAGTGTGTAAATGCAACCCAAATATTTTTTCAATAAAAACCTAAAAGGTTTCTAAGAAACGTTTATGTTATTGAAAATTGATATAAGTTGTCCGTAATTATCAGCGGATCTTTTTACCTTCTCTCTTGCTAAAAATTTTAAATAGAATACCTCTATGTACGTTAATGGGGAAAACCCAACCAGGGTGATATGTAAATGCGTATAGGATTGCGATTTAAGCTGAAATCTAATCGCAATAATTTTTTTAATGTTTAGATTTTAAATTTGCTCTATTTGAGCATTTAGTTTTTGGTTGTCAGTTGTCAAGAAACAGGCGAGATACATAGCTACATTTATGAATATTAAACAAGGCTCACATGCATGGTTTTTTTTAATAGATAAAAAAAACAGTTCCATACTTATAATAACAAGTTATTAACTAACAAACTGTTAAGATCTACATGAAATGGGGAAAATGAATTTTACCATCCTCTTTTTATTAACATCTCCCAATCCCTTTGCAATCATAAAACTTAAGACAGATTGTGTTGAAAAATAGCATGTATCGAAAATGCCAAAAGTATTAAAAGATGAAATATACAATGGTCACATTTGGTAGAACAAATCATACAGCATCTGCTACTAATAAAAAGAAAATGCCAAACACATAAAAAAAAGAATGGATACGTAGAGTATTACAACAATTTATAATATTTCAAACAAATAAAACCAAATTGAATAAGAAGATTATTACAACAAATTAAGGATGCAATCAAATTTACATATAAAATATGGGCGAATAAAAGTTTTTCTTTGGAAAACCATGCCTGTTTATAAAATATAAAATGGCGAGTAGTGAACAAAGACATGAATGTGGAGTTACAAAATCCGGAAACTAAAAAAGAAAACTACACCTAGAAGATGATGCTTATCCTGATAAGTATCAAAACCATTAAGGAATAAGGAATCATTCTTTGATTATTATGAGATGATCAAATACGGTCAGGAGTGATAAAATCCATAAAAGCCCAAAGAACTCTATGATAGATTTGATAATGCCCGACCGTATTTGATTACCTCATAATATTTAAAGAATGGTTCCTTATCACTTATATTTTCATAATTTTCAGCAATTGTACATGTATGATTGAATAATAAAAAAAAAGTCATTGATGAAATGTATTGGACTATACATTACAGAATCGATTCAATAGTGTTATCACAGACAAAGACAATGGAAAATATCAATATTGCAAGATACAAAATTGCTCGAGATGGTATAAATTCCTTTATGCTGCACATTAATACAATTTTTAAAAAAAGGATTTAAAAAAAACTGACCTAACACGGACCTTTTACATTTGCAAAAATTGAAACTTTTAAATAGGTAACGTTCAACATTAAAAAATGATAAAATAAACCAGGAAATTGTTGCAATGTAATTGTTTAAGGTAAGTGGTTTATTGTTCGAGAGGTATCTGGTTTATATAGTATATATTACCTACACATAATTACATGCAATTAAATTAGGAATTACAAATTTTAGTTTAGAATTAAAATGAATATTGCACTTCTTTTGTCTGTCAAGCATAATTTAACTGCAAATAGATATATCCATCTAAACGTAACAAAAACGAAACATGAATTTTAAAAGCACGATGTTCTAACATCCTGAAACCATGGTGGGAACCATTTTAACAATAGATTATCTTGAATAACAATATCCTGCTTTACATATTAATTCCTAGGTAAGAGTAGAATAACATGTTTCCCAGTGTAATTTACAAGTTCTTTGATGTTAGTTTTTTGCACAAACTGAGTAATATTCTTTTTTCTAACCTGATTTCCTTAATCCAGTAAGTCACACAAACACCATAGATGTATGGATAAAATTGTCATTTATTATAACATACGGCAGATAATTCTAATAATAAATTATAAACAAATGAGTTAAAAGGAGATCACTCTTAATCAATACATTACTTATAAAACCATTATACATCGATCTTCCAAGTGTACAAACAAATTACATGTACATTAATATTCAAATTAGACAACCCTGTATCAAAATGATAACAATGTGCAAAAAAGGTGGAAGACAAAAGCTGCCACGATACAAACAGAATGTTTATACCAACCAACAGAAAAAATATAACATACTGTTATGCAGTCCCGTGTAAATTTCACCCTTGTACACTTGGAAACAGTTTCGCCCCGTCTTGAATTCGCCCATACACAGCTGTGTTTAAAGAGAGATATTATGAGACATTTGGGTTTGCCCAGTCTTAAATTTGCCCGCTGACAACGACGGCGAAAGGGGCGAAAATAAAACGGGGTCGAATATCTCCCTGTATACAGAATTATGATATCCAAATAATATACTGAATGACCCGATCCTCTGCACTTAATGAAAATCCCCACACTTGAAAAAGTGAGTCGAAACTCAATGCTCAAATGGTTTATGTACTGATTCTGTCGTTTTGATAAAATACAATGTTGTGCAAGAAAGAATCATTGTTTGGATAGTAGAAGTGTACTAAGGAACAACGTTACATTCTTTTTGTCATTTCTGTGATTGCATGCCAAATATACACTCATGTTTAATGTGATAACCTTATTTCTTAACCTATTTAAACTATTGTGGCCTGTCACGACCATACTAAAGGAGATAAGGTTGGTATTATAAAACGCCACTCTTCTGAAAAACGTGATTTTTTTTTGTGTAAATATAAGCTTCCTACATTGATTCCAAAGACATCAACTTGCACATACACGGACCAAACATGAAATTGATGTATGTCATGCTTTTGTGTGTAGTTTCAGGTAAAAACATTGTTTTTAATTATCAGACAAAAAGTTGCAAATCTTTCAGTGTGTGGTTGAGGATTGGGGTATTATTTACTCCAAGAAAGCAATATCAAGATGTTGATTTAAATTTAAATGGAAATTTGATAATAACAACCAAAAATTGTTTTATAGAAATCAATTTGATGAAAACTTATGAAGAGTTGAACAATATGTACCCCTTATTGTACGGATAACTCCTTCTACTGTTTTTAAGATAGGAAAATTTTGTTTTGCAGATCAATTGTACATATGTCTTATGTATACCTTACGTCGACTCGATAGATATCAGTAAACTTGAAATAAAAGATATCACAGGGTCTGAGTCATCTGTTTCATATTTAGATGTTTTGGTAGAAAAAGACATTAATGGTTGCCCAAGAACACAAAACTTTATGATAAACGTGATGACTTCTATTTTTCTATCGTCAACTTTCCTTACTTATTTAGCAATACACCATCACCTGCATATGGAGATTTTGTCTCTCAGTTGATTCTATACACAGGGGCATGCTCTACGTATGAACAATTTCTAAAATGAGGCAAGCTGCTGAAAAACAAGTTGATATTTAACAAGATTATCAACAGTCTCGATTGAAGTCATCATTTCGTAAGTTCTATGATCGATACAATGACCTTGTCCGCAAATACAATCTTCTGTTAGATCGAATCCTGACTGACGTTTTTTTTATTATTATCAATCACCGAAGTGTGTACGGAATTTTCCGTTAAGCCCAATTACGACAAAGAGCACACGGCGGGTGTGACCGATCAGCAGAAGATGCTCACTCCTCCATGGCACCTGATCCTACTTCTAATTTTTGAAGAGGTCCGTGTTTGCTCTGATCCTGTTCTGTATTTTTCCTTTGGACTTTTGAATTTGAACACTGTTCGTTATCATCACATTTCATTCATACCAGAGATGTGCATATTACTTGGATTTTGATTTTTGATAATTTTTGCGAAAATTACCAGCTGTTGAACTTTGTCTCTTTTTATTTTGCCAAATATTGCATACAGAGTACCCCATTTCTCTAGATAGGTATCCCATTTCTTTTGGATAGGTAATGGTTATCAATTCAGGGTTGACAAATGGATTATTGATACTATTCACACAAAAGAAAACCCGGTTCGGGGTCACATTGACATTTTCTTTTGTTTATTCAACTGCTACAATTTCTTTAAAGTATATTACTGTTAGTTCCGTCTAGCTTTTAAGCTCAAGCAATTTAAAAGAGAAAGTAATGATTTTAATTGACAATATCTCCGTGATACATGCGATATTCTGTGCAGAGTTTTATCAGTTCCAGTTTAACGACAAACCGTTATGATATCATTCTTTCTATTAACAGTAGGAGCAAAATAATCCTTTTTTTTTTAAATCTTTCACTTACTATACCCTTTTCTGATAATGTTTGATTTCCGAGAGACATTTTATGACAATTGTGTGAACGTATGTGATAAATTAGTATTTAATTGAATATACAATTACCCACAGGTACCGTGATAGTGAAGGGAGACACGCAATATTGCCACAGTGACCATGACTGCAGCGATTCAGATTGTGACGATGAACAGTTGACCTATCGATGTCTTAGGAACCACGGGTCGCCTGGCACATGCCGGTGTGTAGGTAAACAAACAAACACACACACACACACACACACACACACACACACACACACAAGAAGGAAGGGAAAAGTGACAAAGATATAGAAAATAAATACCATACGCTATACGTAATGCAATATCACGCAGTTCAGATGCGCGAATTAGTAAGAAGAAGAAGTTATCCAAAACTTTATTGCAATATAATTCAGTTTTGCATGAATTTAAGTAGTGTTTGTCTTTACTTTGGAAATGTACTTGATTGAAAATTACATAGAAGAAGTAAGATGCATATACATATACTTGAACCATGCGCAGATTTAGAGGGGGTGAGGAAGGGAGGGAATCTGGCCCCTTTGAAAACTCAAATTTCTTAAATTTACATACATGTAATAAAATTACAAAAAATATGCCTTAGACCCCCCACTCATTGGCAAACTTAAATATCCCTCGCCCCTCTCCCCACCCCCCGGAAATTTTTTGTTGGCTCCGCGCATGCATGAACCAATTTGTTTGCTCTTGTAATGCAGAAACTTTTACGTCATCAACATGAATGATTTCTTCCAAATTAATGCATCGACTTGTATAGTTTTATAAATGTGGATTGCGATGTTTCAGAGTGTCTATATAACAATGACTGTCCCTCGTGCCATAACCACCAATACCCATACTGTGCCGGACATTCTCACACCTGTCGATGTGAAGGTAATATGACTAATTTTACACATAATATCCTGAATGATTGTTGAGTAAAATACAAAGTGTTATCTCTTGAAAGTATCGATCGTTCCCTCCTTCTGTCATGGTATTTTTTAAAGTTTTATTTACAGGTCTTGAAGATATCGAATTATATTTTTTATTATTTTACTAGATTTAGTTTTAAAAGTTTAGTTACAGGTATCATCGGACGCATGTTAATTTTGCGTATGTAAGTTGTACTTTTTTTAGTTAGTGGTAAACTCATAGTTGAAATATTCTATTCAAACAGTTAAAGCGGATGTTGACAAATTTACTCCACGCACTACTATCTTGCCTATTATTATATTTGTTTTCTTAGGTGAGTCGTATAGGTATCAAGGTAGACTGCATTGTTTAAAAAACATAACATCGTTAGAGGGTTATGTCACTTTTGGTGTAGTTCTTTCTTTAAAAATAAATATAAGATCACGTATATTGTGAAATCTTTTTCATCCTGGGGGTCAATGTTCGTGGGCAGACAAAATGTTCCTGGTTCGTGGGGACGTAATTTCGTTGGTAGCAAACTCAGGATAATTTTAATAAGTACTAAACAAATGCTTGTATATACATTCGTGGGGATGTAAACTCGTGGGCAAGGATTATCCACGAAAGCCACGAACATTGGTCCCCCACGAACAATGATGATTCCACAGTTCTATACTTACTTACATCATTTATATTAGTGATGTTAAGGGATACTATATGAAGAGACATATCTGTTTCAGAATGTACCCGTGACAGTCACTGTGATAATTGTGCGGTTGGGCAGACGGGTAAATGCCACCGTAACAGGCACACCCACAGATTGTACTGTCATTGTGAAGGTAGGTGGTCTTATAATTTAACAAACCTACAATGACATGATGTACAATACATTGATGTATACATGCAAAATAACATGGGTTATTTACGTATATTTAAATTGACTACAAGCTATTTGAAATAAATTTCATCTTAATTGTACCTTCTTTATAATGTTTGTGACAATCGTATAATTGACATGTTAATAACCTTTTTTGAAAAAATAATAACTTGTTGACGATGTTCTTGGTATTACCGAATTTCCATATTGTGTTGTCAATCTGGGATAAAGCAATTTTCTTGCATAGGTAAATTTGTAAATTAAAAAGTTTTAACATTGAACCATCAGTGGGATTTTTTAAAAGTTTATTTTCATATTCTTTGAAGCCTCTGCAACAACAACTACTACTACTACTACTACTACCACTACCACCACCACTACCACCACTACCCAAAAACCACTGGTAAAACTAGAATGCAGCCACCAGAAGATCAGCGTCATTGAGTCCATTGCAGAGAATCTACACGTAGAGGACAGCAGGGCCGCACTGTGTTCCGGTACAACCAAACACCAGACGTCCGAGGCCTTCGTAATCAACAAGTGTAACTCGACGGATAGGACATCCTGGTCAAAAGGCGAACAGGTTGGCACCTTCTTCTATGTTGTAAAATAATATTATTTTATAGTAATGTCGTTACATCGATTTATGAATGGCAGATATCGAGAAGGTTGGTCTTCCAATCACTGTGTGAAATCAAAATTACCTTTCAGTATGTTTATTCAATCAAAAATTATGAAAGTAATGTGGTCTACGATTTTTGCAATAGTTAAAGGCTTACATTCTATAACTTCAATTAACGAAATTTCTACATATTTTGGCATATGCTTCTCTGAAGGAGAACACCCCTCCACCACAATTTGACCAAAACTTAAAAAATAGTATACGAAAGGTAACAGGCAATTGTGATATATTTTCTGATGGCTTAATTTGATCATCATGTTTATGGTTTAAATCTAATTCACATTGTAATTTTTGTTGCAGGTCAAGATGGAGTGCTCAAATAATGTAATTTCTCAATACACACCCATCTCTACCTTCTTCGATCATGGCAACAACATGGCAGCTTTCTTCATTGGTTGTACGGCAACTGCTGATGGTGAAAACACTGGTCTTACAGTACGTTCACCTATTAAAAATTCGTTTCTTTGAAATTTAACATCTATAACATTACTTTGAAAACAAAGTGCAGATAGTATGGATTTAAGTGCAAATCACGTGTCTGTATTTCAGTAAGTAGATGATAACCGTGACATTGTTATTTTAAATATATTAAAGTAATAAAAGATACAGTTTGGAGTTTTATTTTATTGAATGCAATGATAAAACTTAGTAGATATGATACATTTCGAATAGTCAATATCAAAAAAGTGAGTGATATGTAAATATAAATGTATGTATTTCCGTTGGTACACAATTTCAATAACCAGTTTAGTTTATAAACATAAGGTGAATAGCAAGTTTTGAAAGTACAATGTGTTCATATTTATGTCATAAAGATCAGAATACATCACTCGAGTTTAATAAAAGCACAAGTGATATTGTCTTGAATTTTTTATAGATTTTGAAATTGAAAAAAAAAATTGTTGCATAGCATTTGGGTTTTGTATATACATGTAATTGATATCTATATACAATGGTTTTTTTTTTACAGATAGCGGTACAGACTTGCCTTTATGCCCCTATGGTCATGCAATTGAATGAAACAACTGCTCCAAAGATGTCCGATTTTTATACAATACTACAGCAATATTAATGCCAAATCAGCTACAATTATATTGACAGGCTTCTCTGTATAGTTTTATACCAAGCCTTAACACTCTCCAAGAGTTTTAAAGTTTACCTTGTGTGTTCAGCATAATTATGACAAAACATATACGTAAATAGAATGAACTTATTTATACATTTGCACAGTCTTTCTCGTTCAAGTACAAATTTAGCATCATATGCACTTGGCTGATATTACATTAGAAAAACTATAAAGCATACAATTAGCATATTACCCTTTCGCATGTTAAAAGTACTTGGAGAAAATGGTTTTTATAAATGACAGTCGAACATGAAAAGCTTAAAGTGCACGTGCTCGCCGAAGGATTTTTCGGAATCTAACCCAATGATGTACTTCGAATATAATGTTATCGTTTTCGTTTTTCGTTGGAAAAGTCTTTGAAACGTGTATAGAAGACACATCCGTAGATATGTCAAATATTTTCAATCAAGTAACAAATTCAAGGCCAGGTGTAATGACTTACTCCTGTGTTTCAGCTTCTTTCTATTATTGTGACCTAAGCGCTTGAAAACTTTACTATTTATTGACCTTATATGACACTGATAACTGGACATTTCTGGGGGATGGGGTATTGCAAATAATTATATTAAATGTTTACACGAATAGAAGAATAAATGCGAATTTCAACGAACCCTATAAAAATCGCAATGTCGAATTCATTGTAAAAAAAAGAGTTTAAAATAATGTACTTGTTATGAATTCGTTAAAGAAATTTGAAATAAAGCACATGCATGTATTATTACTAAACAGTTTAGGCTTTCACAAAAACTAGGATTTTACTAAGTTTAAGGGATGTCGGGCCATCGTGTAAATATGTGGACCAAAAATGTAAACATTTCTTGAACTGACTTGTTAATGCCAAAAATGACCAAAACTGTTAAAAGATACAAAAGTAATAAATATGAGGTTTTACATGTTGGTTTTTATGCAATACCTTTTTAATCACTTAGAGCTGCACAGCTGCAGACTTTATTTAAAGATTTTAAAAAAAAACTTTAGAAATATAAAAGGAAGTCATTGGTGTCCACTCTAAAACCGTTTGTTGAGAAAAGGTAAAACTTTGCACATTTAAGTTGTAGCTTTGTCTCAAAATAGGGTACCCTATTCTTAAAGTGGGTGTCAGATATATTTGTCTATGAATGTACATTAAAGTTATATTTTATTGAAAAATATATATACAAGTATATTTTTTATTTACGACATCTTTTTTTGTTCCGCCACTTCTAAAACGAATTTACTTTAAATTATACATATAGAACTTAAAAGTCAAAGAATTAAGTACGGTATATGCCTAAAACTATCCAACAAGCAAAGTTTCTCATATTCTGTAAGTAGACATATACATGCATGATAATGCTAATTAACATAATGACACAATTTCATCTGTTGCTTTGTTGTTTAATGCGCTAGAAGTGGTATAAATATATAAGGGTTATTCATCTCGCATTACAACTTTTGACAAAATGTGATACCTTATTTTCCACAACAGACAAACAACACTTTTTTTTACAAGGAACACACTAGTAAAAAATGAAATTCCACTCAACAGGAAAAAAGTAAATTTAAAAAATCCTGTAATGGTTGCCATATATAATGGTTGCTATGGCAACGATTGTCTAACAAATTATACAACTCAAAAAGTCTCCACAAAGAAAACATCAGCATATAATTAGAGTAATATTGCAAACAGTTAATTTATTCTTCTGCATGGCAATTAAAAACAACAATCAAATATTAAATGTGTGTAATTTACATAATTAGTATATGAATTGAGGATTGATATGCTTATAGTGCTTGGAAACCAAATATTACATGTAATGATAGCAAGGTGTAATGTAATGCTAGTAATGCAATGTTTATGCAATGTTTATTTTAAAAATGTACATAGAGATAGTTTTATCTTTTTCCAACATTAATATTTAAAATCCATTAAATAAATTGATTTCCTAAATATTTCAGATAAACAAAAATGACAATATATATTGCAAAAATTCATTTAGAAAGCAAGGCTTTGATATAATCTGCATATTTTATGCGAACAAATCAGTTTGAAAGAGATCACAGAAATGATAAAAACAAAAGATGATAATACAACATACTTTCAATCAGATAAGTTATTTATTGCAGTATTGGTTGAAAAACACTTTAAAAATGAATGTTTCTCTTAATTATGAAATCATGCTCTCGCGGACGAAGGAACATACATGTAGCAATGAGCATCAATACACGACAAAGGGTGATATATGAGGAAAATAATTGCACACATGTGCGTACAGTAAGAAACCTAGCAAGGAAAATGTAAGAAATGTAAATTGAAACATGAACAAACGATACTTAAATAATTGAAATATAGTGTGCAGACAAGCAGGCGTAACACTGGGAATTGCAATTCTTAAATAAACCATTTGGTCTACAATATACTCACTACACACACCTAATATGAACGAATATTATACAATGTGATCTTAGCAATCCAAGCACTTTCAATTCACAAAAATAAAGAGATAGCCCATTCCTCTTGATCTGAAGGGATATCTTCATCAGTATCACTGTCGGAAAAGTCTACTTCCCTGGCAGCATCTTCCAACGAGTCTGTCCAGTCTCTCACGCAGGAAATAGACTTACCAGAGTGACTTCCGAATGATAGAAACCATACAATGCATGCAATGTGTCCACACATTCCGACAAAACGGGCACCGTTTTTGCACGTACAATACCAGGCTGTAACTTTGATAGGGTCGAATTTCAGCCACAGGGCGTATTTCTTTGCACTTATGTGACGACTTTAGATTTTTGCACTAAAAATATTTGGTATGCCATTGCTGACAAGAACTTCAAACAAATCATTTTGCCATTTTAAGCTGATAGACGCCGATAGTTAGATCTCTGATCTCATCTTCTGATAACTTCGGAAAAGGAATATTGGCTTCATCTGCAGCATCCAGTGTCGTCCACTTCATCGAACGCTTGTCCAAACCTGATGTAAAATCAAAGTAAAAGGGTTTGACCATAAACATACTTTATAAATGATTTATACCTAGCTAATGCATATACATGTACTTTTATATATTGATACATGTTTCATAGGTAAACTTAAATATCAGGTTGTCTTGTTTTCATAAAGCATAATAATTTTTACCTTTCCAAATATTTTTTAAAAATATGTTTTGGACAAATATTGTAAAATTTTAAACATTCTAAAATGGGGAAAGTATTTTGATTATGATATACACTCATCCACATCAATACCACCTCATTACTTTTCCCTAATCCTGCACTGCTTGTTTACTGTAAACTTTCTATTTTGGTTAACGCAGGCGACATTGTCTTGTTATCAAAGTCAGCCCAACATTAACAGCAAATACTGGGGGTTTTTTCCTCGTTCTGACTCTTTTTGTATTGCCAAGAAACATTTTCATGGTTGTCTTTCTTTAGTCAACACGTCGTAATAATGCTAAGTTAAACGTTAACCATCGCTTATTTCCGTAATGAAAAGAAAAGGGATTAATGTCTTTTAAAAAGAGATGATGAGTGGTGAGCCACTTTCCTGATAACGGTTGCAGGCATTGCAGGAATTGTGACGGTGATAAGCATGCGTACCGATGTATGTTTGGCCAATGTCAGTGTTTAGGTAAGGTATGGTCCTCTTCACTTTCTTTGATATGTGGTTCAATTGATTTGTTCAAACCATGACATGCATCGCATCCTGAAGTCAAAATGGGGGCTCCATTTGGGCTCAAACTTAATTCACTATGAAATATCAAGATTTAAACAAACATTTTTTGAAAGAGAACATGGAGTCGTTAAGTTGTAAAAAACAATATAGAGAAAGTAAACTTACATGTTGAAATTTTAAGCGTGTTTGTATCGTCTTACCTTGAACTTTGAAGGTGTACCTAAAACCGAAAAGAGGGTAGAGTTATAATTTCCTTTCCTGCATATAATACATGTATATATAATTGATCAATGCCGCAGCGTTGTTGATTTATTTTATTTCAAATTACACTTTTAATTACAGAAAGTTTACCATTAAACGTGCAAAAAGGTGTTAATAAAAAAAAATTCTGACATTTTTTCTTTCGAAATATGCATTAAGATTGACCATTACATTAAAGTTTTTATTTTCCGTATTGTTGGGCTTTTTTTTGGGGGGGGGGGGGGGGGGGGGGGGGCAACTGACGATCAGTTTCATGTCATTTTCTGATTAGTAAGCAATGCTTTCGAGACAGGCAGTGTTTTTATTATTTTGTTTTTGTTTTTTTTCGTAAATATTTCAGCCTTTTATGGTAGAATATTGTAAAAGATAATAAGGATACTACCCCCTTCTCGATGAACAGAAATATGAACATCTGTTTTGCCAATAATAAAATAATACGATTACATCGAAGAAAAAACCTCTTATTGCGATAGGTGAACCCAGTTTACATCTAATTTTCATTTACCTCTTTTGCCTTAAAATCACGAATGCAATATCGTACAATGTTCTCTTTCGACAGGTTATTACTTACACATGAAAGTGAATAAAGTACATCGCTGTGCTAATAGATCTTCTATACTTATAAATAAATTAAGACTTTTTGCAAATAAACTACAAAATGCCTGCACCTGAGTAACTGCTTACACTTTTGGTATTCCAACACATGTGAAATGATGTCCGTAAGCAATAATTAAATTTTACCTAATAATTATTTATTGTGAAATTAATTAAAAACCTACTTTCATTTTCGATAAACAAGCCCGCAATAGCAAAAATGAGAATGAGGTTGTGGACACGCTTTGGTGGATCTACGTCAGGGGTAGTTTGCAACAAAATATATACTTGCAATGAATAATATTAAATGATTGCGTAAAGAGTGAATAATATTAAATGATTGCGTAAAGAGTGATACTTATTTAGGGCATACATATAAGTTAGGATTTGACAAATGTTGAGTAAATGAAAAGAGCCAATTTGTTTTTTGAATGCGCGATTTTAGTTTTGATACTTATTCGCTTGGGATGCACGACCTCTGGCGAGAGAATGGGATAGAACTTTCCAGAACGGGGTAACGTGGGTTGACTAATTAACTTAAGCCTAAATGTGTAGGACGAGTGCATTATGCGTCGTGGTCAGATACCTTGGATCGGACTTCGATAAATACAGAAAAATAATAAATAAAATGGAACAATATGACACGACTTTAGTTTTGATGGAAAGAACTTTCCAGAACGAGGTGCCCAAAAACGGGTTGACTAATTAACTTCATGGCGGAAAGTGTAGGTACTTTGAATCTGACAACTTAAGTTTAAAGAGACATGGTTTATGATTTAGCAAATATCGAATTTTTACACGATTTCCACATTTTCTATTTATCATATGAAAAGGTGGACTTTTAAAAAAATTACAGTGTTCAAAAGTAAATAAATAAAATTAAAAAGAGAAAAATAGAATTAAGTGTTGGGCCAACACAAAAATATTGAGTTTCCCGTCCGCTTCATTGCCACGCAAGCGCAGGGGAATGGTAATAATGCAGCGTGGCATATATCATGAGCTAGTGGACTCTCAATGAGTACAAAAATAAACAAACAAATATGGTTCAACATTTTGTATTAATGGGGCATGGTCACGATTTTGGTCAAAAATTATTTTTACGATTCTAATGTTTACAATGCTTCAGTAAGGCATTTTTAATAGGCAACCAAAATTTGAGTGTCATTCGTTGAGTTATAAGCGAGTTACAGAGCTTACAGTTATTGCTATGTAAACAAAGCTTTTGTTTGCGTTTTGAATGTTGAAGTGAAAATTTAAGTTTTAGACCTAAAATGAATGTGTTAAACGTTAGGAACTGTTTATTTATGCTTAAAATGAATAAAAAGATAGACAAATCAGCTTGAAAAAGATTTTACTGGTATATTAAACATTTGTAAAAAAAACAGGGCACGAGCCTTGTTTACATGACGAAGAATTGTGCGCCCTGTATCTTACTTATAATAACTCTACGACTGACTCTCAAATTTAAGTTGATCATTAGAAATGCATTCCTAGGGCATTGTAAATAATAAAAACAGAAAAATAGAATTTGACCAAAATCGTGACCATGCCCCTTAAATGTGTAAAGTGTTAATTCCCGCGCTTGCGCGGGGTTTCATCTAGTATCTCTTTATAGTAATTACTTATAAATTAAGACATTTCGCCAATAAACTTCGAAATGCCTGCGCCAGAGTAACTGTATACACCATTAGTATTTAAAACGTGTGAGTTGATGCCCGTAAGTTATAATTGAATTTTACCTAATAGGTAATTATTGTTAAATAAATCAAAAACCTACTTTCATTTTGAACCAGCCTGAAATAGCAAAAATGAGAGTAAGATGGTGGACACGCTTTGGTGGATCCAAGTCAGTGAGAGTTTGCATCAAAATATAAACTTGCAATGAAATAAATTTATATTGAATGATTATGTAAAGAGTGAATATATTTATTGGGAACTTATTTAGGATATACATATAGAAATTGAGATTTGACAATTGTTGAATAAATAAAATGAGCCAATTTGGGGTAACCAAGAACGCGGATTGACTAAATAACGACATGGCGGAAAGTAGGACGAGTTCATCATGCATCGATGGCAGATACCTTAGATCGAACATCTTTGGTTACTACAAAAAAAGTTAATAAAAAATGGGCCAATTTGACGCGAATTTAGATTTGATGGAAAGAACTTTACAGAACAGTGTGCCCCAAAACACAAGTTGACTATATTATAATTAACATCATGGTGGAAAGTGTAGGAGAAGTTAATCATCTGGCAGAAAACTTAGATGACAACTTTGGTTTAAGATATGCAAATGATTAAGCGTACATGTTGGGTTTTTTTTAATTACATATATTTTTATACCACGACAGATTTGTAGTAAACCTTATACATTAATTTGTGAACCATGAACAATTGTGTCTCTACGTCTATATGTCATTGAATAAATAATGTATGCATAAGACGGAGAAGTTAAATTCGGAGGGGGGATTAGTTGACAGTATTTTATCTGAAGTTCTTATTTAGGACGGTGATAAAAGTTATAGTGAAATTTGAACTAAAAAAATAAAATTTAGAAAAGAGATAAGACGCACTATACACCCACCCCTTGGTTTGAAAGAGATATAAAAGTTTGTAATTTTTTCCAGTCAGCTGCATCAAAAAGAATTAAGGCAATGTATATGTATATATAATCAATTTAAGTTTAGATTTTTCATCCCTGCCCGCTTCTCTGAATATCAAGTCATGCAGTTGCTTTTTGATTTCAATTTTATTGAATTGGTTAATAAGTTTTCTAAAGGCATGCAAAATTTCAATTGATAAAACGTGTGTTGATTACCTAGCTGAACTCGTGGGTGATATTATCTAGTTGTTTTCTAAAGGCATGCAAAATTTCTATTGATAAAACGTGTGTTGATTACCTGGCTGAACTCGTTTGACATTTAGAATTCTAGTTTTCCACATGACATTTTCACGTGTTTTTCCGGGCAGTAAACGTGTTCGACACGTTATGTATTTTCCTTCGATATTTGCTTATATCTATATCTTTTATTACAATTGGTTGTATTAACAATATGCCATATCATATTAATATATTTTTGTCAATATCTTATGATTTTTTAAAAACTAAAATGACACGTGATATGTAAGCTCGATCTAATCGATTTTTTTGAAGGCATACCAAACCCACTCATTCTCTTCATTTTTATTTAAAATACACATTGTCACAAATAAGTCCTAATTTTGCAGCTATGTGATCTAAAATAAGCTTAAACTAGTGCACGTAAATGTACATAGTTAAATGCTTATTAGATACCAATAGTTTCATTTTACGAGAACTCGACGATCATGACAATTTTTAGACTTTATCATATGAATCTCCTTAAGAAGAAGAGCTCTATATGAAAATTTACAAACATTTACTAAAAGCTAAAATATGTGTAATTTTTTTTACCAAATAAAAGTCTATAGCTTACAACAATTTCAATGAATTTAAGGTAAATTTGATGGTTAATTTATTGACCATCCAGCCTTCTTGAGTGCCAACGGGTCATATGAAATATGCCATGTTTCGCAGGAATACTATAAAAAATACTATATGTAGATGTAATCTAACTAAGAGATGACCTTCGATGGCATTTGTTTGGTTTTATCTGTACAATAACAATTTATTGGTGCAACCATATATCCAAAACACTTATTTAAAAGAATGTTTACATTGAAGAAAGTGATGATGAAGTGTATTATAGACAGGGTAATTATATCTGTTTTAGAATGCACCCACGGTAAAAACTGTACGAGTTGTGGTAATAGGTCAGACGGGTAAATGCCAACATGATCAAAACAAGCACGGATTGGACTGTCAGTGTGACGGTAGGCCATCTTGTCATTCAGCAAACTATGACATCGACATCATAAAAAGGTGACAGACTGACAGGTGCATAATTACTGTACCACCAAAATGTCTGCTGCTCAAATTTATAGTCAACGTTTAAAGAAGTCACATTTCTCTACTTGACATAAATAGCATTTTAGAAAATGATTGGTTGTTAGAATACTTTTGAATATTTTCGATTTTTTAAGTAGTTACAAGGTCAAGCGTCTGACCTGTTTGTAGGTTATTGTTCTTTTTGTCTCTTTGCAATTGGGTATTGTAACATTGCTGAACAGCGTTCTATACTTCTATGAAGGTTTTTACTAAAACATTAAAAGTAATGAGTTTGGTTCCTCCTTTAAAAAAAAGATGATTCGTAAGACTTCGAGAAAGGCAACGTGACCGCATGTCTCCATAGAAACAGCGTCTCCTGATTCGTTATGTAACAACAATTTAGTGTAATTTTCATTGCAATCACTAAGGGGTGTTTCTTTATTCAAATGAATTTCATACTTTTAATTAACTTCTCCTCAAAATTTGATTGATTCTTTGCATGTAAACTGAGTTTTTTTTTTAAAGAGGTTTGATCCTTTTCTTTTGAGTAGACTTTTCGGGTCACTCCTAGTCTGAAAATTCTGCATCATATAATCAATTCTACTCATATATTTATAATTTACAATGCCAAATAAAGTATATTCAGTAAAATAGTTTTAATAGGGAAAATTACATATGTAAAGAGTTAAGTAAGGAACGATATTTGTGGTTTTCAAGAAGAAAATCAACATTTTTCTTATCCCAATATTTTAAGAGTGATGTAACTTTGGCTCTAGACTTTTTAGTGCATACCAAACCACATATTTTTTGCATTGGGATATCTTCGATTTCTACCGAAAAAAATATTTCTACAATTTTTATATTTCTATTGACATATTTTGGCATATTTAGCAAAAATTTCTTGAAAGTCAACAAATAACTCCAATTTTTGCCTAAAATTAGCTCAGTTCTTTCCATATCTAAAATTTTTACATTATTGACCCATAATTTTGATCTAATTTTCTGAATTTACAAGATTTTTCTGACAAATCTAGAATAATAATATGAGTAAAATTTTGAGATTTTGAATCTTTAATGTCTGAAACAGTGCAAAAAGACCAAACTGTTAATTAGGTGATTAAATTTGGAACTTTTTCTTTATAATTAGTTCACTTATATTTATTTTAAATAAAAAAAGCTTGTATTTGATTCCACTGTTCATTACGATAAACAAAAATAGAAGAAAGGCGATTTATCTGTAAGTTGCTCTTTCAGCGCAGAAAGGTCGTGTTAAATGCACCGTAGCGCCGTAAGAAGACCCTCAATTTTTGTTTTGAAATTCGGTTATATAATAAGCTGTTTGTATAGATTTTTAAAAAATACTTTAGAAAAAAAGTTTGAGCCTTTTAATCTCAGCCAGGATCCACCCTCCTTAATTTAAAGTCATGAGAGACGATCCAAATTTCCATTGTTCAAGACAATGCACAGGCCACAGCTACCACCACTACCCAACAACCACTGGTAAAACTAGACTGCAACCACCGAAAGATCAGCGTTATTGAGTCCATCGCAGATAATCTACACGTAGAGGACAGCGGGCGGCGTTGTGTCCCAGTACAACCAAACACCAGACGTCCGAGGCCTTCGTCATCAACAAGTGTAACTCGACGGCACCAGGTCCTGGTACAAGGGGGAATCGGTAAGTAACATCCTCTACAAACATGCCTGATTTTGTTTGTTTCTTTTTTTTTTTTTTTTTTTCTTTAGATTTTGGTCCTCTGTCTCCTTACTGTTCAACATTGACCGTATTGATTTGAAATTCAAAATGATATCGTTTTTTTATTATCTTGTTCTCCTTTTCTTTTATTTTTCAAAATGCATGTTCTTGCTCTTTGGTTTCTCTGTTGCTTGATATTGGCAATGTGAATAAATTCCAGAATGATTTGATCTCAATATTCGTCGGAAGTATGCTCGAACCGGCAAAGTAGTTCGATGAAACTTACACTTTATTAAAATAAGGTAAAGAACATCCTCAAACTCTAGACCTGTTTACTAAAGAACTTTTATATGTACTGTCGTTTTGGCTCTTGAGCATAAAGTGGTTGTTTTAACAAAATCGTTATGTATGCCCGCGAAACGTAATGAATCCGTTCTGCAATATAGAAAAATTAAATACAATTTACAAATGCATAGCAATCTGATTAAAACCAAACCCTCGATGCTCCCGTTGTCGCATCAGATGTCGCTACGTACATGTATCATATAAACAGAAGCTTCGAATATCTGAAATTAATCAAATTGAAATGTAAAGCAACGCGATTAGTTTATTATTCTTTGTAGAAACCTTTTTGCTCTGAAAGGTATAAATTTATCAAATATTGCGGTACTGGCGCAAAGGATAATACTATTTATCGCATTGCTTTTGTATCTTGCAGGTAAAGTCTTTATGTTCTAGAGGAACTATTACACAATATAGTGAAAATACGCCAATCTCAACATTCGTCCATCATAATGAAAATATTGATTGTTCAGCATTCAACCATGAATTGAAGGTAATACTCTTACGAAGAACTCAAGCTCCACGCCCTGTATAAAACATCCAGAGTTAAAAAAAAAACGAAACTTAATATGCTGAATATTGGAACAAATAATAACTTTATAGTTGCCATGGAAGCAGAGACCGATCCAATCTTATTATAATATCTGAACACTATATTCTTAATCCTGGCCTGTTTCTCATTGACGTCAAATGTTAGGATCCTCTAAGAAATTAATTAATAAATATTTACATCTGCTGAGTATTTTCTCTCCTTTTTCCTAAGAAATCCGATTGTATTTTTACAGCGAATCATGATCTCATTTTTTCCGCGTTTCTTTAACTTTGTTAATAGAAAATAAACCCTGTTTCACCCCCATTTATAGGGATGCGTGGTTCATAAAGTGATAACGTTTATTCAAATACTTATTATAATTAATATTATACATATATACATTATCTTATCTTTGACAATGCGTGGATTATTTCATGATCGATCAAAAACTTAGCTACATTGAGAGGAGGAATCGCACGGACTGCACGGACTGCACGGACTGCACGGACTAACGTCAGACTTCCAAATAATTTTCATCCATACATGACTATATAGAAAAATTGCTTTTAAGTTTTTCTATACTATAAATTTATTTATTCACTTTTACTCACTTTATATGGGTAATTGATTAGGGATTTAGAGGGAAAAAGAGATACAGATATAAACGGTAAAATGATTAAGTTTCTTTGATGGCCTGTAAGAGTTGTAAAGGTAGCGATCTTTGAAAAGAAAAAAAAAAAGAAAAATACATTGTTCAACCTCGTCTGTACACGGTTGAACGATGTATTTTTCTGCAATGTCTGTCTCCAAACCTGCATGAGCCACTAAAGAAAGCATTTTAACTGTTTAAATAATTTTAAGTTTACTTTCACTTTGCAAAAGAAACATATAGTTAAAATGAAACTTGAAAACCTAACGCACCATTTTGTGTTTAAATGTTCTACCATACATTCAAAATTCACATTTGCGGATGCGAGATACATTGTAGCACATGACTCCTCAAATATTGTCAGAATAGAAACCTTTAATTGTACGAAGTAAAATCAACTGTTATATACACTGTACATCTGAGCGTGTATTGGACTGTAGTGTCATGTTGTAAATTTTGAATTTACTGGGTGGGTGTCAATACAAAATTTACAACAAGTTGTATTTACACCCACCCAGTAAATTCAAAATTTACAAGTACAAATATTTATATGTTTGATATGAAATATGTAACTTGAGTATTGTTTTGTAGGTATAGATGTCCAGACCTTCACAGATCCACCTTATTCATTGATGCTGAATGAGACCACCAGTCCAAAAAAGCCTAATAATCAGCATAATTAAAGTCATTTATTGTAAACTATCAATCGAACCTATGTGATATGAAATATGTTTACTGTATAAAGTGTTATTTCCCCCCCCCCCCCCCCCCCCCCCCCCCCCCTGTTATTTTCTCCCTTCCATGCTTGCAAATGGTTTTCCCCCGTCTTAATTTCGCACAGATGCAATTGCGTTAAATAAGATATTATTTGCGATAACGAAATTCTCCCAGTCTTAAATTCGTCCGCTGACAACGAGGGCGAAATGGGCGAAAATAAAACTGTGGCGAATATTTCACTATATACAATTATTAATAGTTGCTTATAATTTGTGTATCGAGACTAAATTCATTCGACTGTAACGAATGATTTCATTTCTTAACATTAATAAAAAGAACATGGGTTGATTTTCAATTTTATTTTATTCTCAATAACTGAGCAAACAATTCAATAATGCATGTAATTACTTGTGCGAACAGATGCTGCGAACAGTAAACTTAAAGATTTATGAAGTCATCTACATTTATAAGAAATACAACAATATTTCGACCAAGAGGGTTATTGCCAAAATGGGCTTCAAATATACAAAAATTTAAATTCTGCACACTTCTTGCAGTCAAATTAAATTGTTCAGTGAAGTCTGACCTAAAAAGATGAGCAATATGAATAATATTGATGAGCAAAATCAATTCTTTTGCAATCAAATAAATATTGAAAGGCAGTTGGAGATAACGTTAGATTTTTTTTGGTAGAAAAATACCTATACCTAGATATTAGTATTCAATTCCAAAAGAGGAAATATCACAACTGAAATAACCATTACCTTATCTTACAAGTAACCATATAAGCACCAGTCATTATTACATTTTATCACAGACACATATAACAGACATTAAAGAGCGTTGTCCATTAATGAATTAACAACCATGAATTTCACCCTTTGCAACAATGAAAGTTTTTTTTTCTACATAAGGAACAGTGAAACAACAGTGTAATATGTACATGCATAAACTAGATTCACTCCATAGAATCTCAAGTTTAAGTATTTAGCACATTGTTAACAAAATTGATTGTCATCAAATGACAAAATATCAATATCACAGGTCAAATGGCACTTTCGGGCGAGAAAAAAAAAGATATACACAATCAAACAATCTTGAGTATCGACAGTCGGCTTATTATCGCCCTGTCAATGAAGTTCTAACTGTAGTAGTTAACCTTGGAATACAAGTGATTATGGTCACGTGTGTCGTCTGCAGTCGTCCTCCGAAACACGTGCCGCTGATTCCAAATGGCGCATTTTTTTTAGCATTTTCGAAGATGACGTCTACGTCACGTGTTGCAGTTCTTTGAGTTAGGTGAAGGTGCAATCAATATCTTTCGCTACAGTATGGCGGTGTCACATTACAAAAAAAAGTGACAAGTGTGTAGCTGGATATGAAGAAGCTTGCGCATGTGCGAACATTTTGCACGAAGCCTGAGATCACCTTTGAGGAATGGTCAACAATTTATTTTTCTTATTTACCGGTAATCAGACCAAATGCTTGATCATAATATTGGGCAATGCATTTCGGCGTTTTCTCCACGCTCCCAAATCCAGAGTCTGTTGCTTCACGTTTTGAAACCAAAGTTTGAAAAGATTTGAATCTTCACTCTGTAATGATAAATAAAAATTCTTTTTATAATAATTCATCAAATGGATTTTTTTTTAAAATGTGTTTAATTTTTATCGCTTGCATCGGTGAGAATAATATTTTATACCTTGAATAAGCAAGATTCTTTATTCAGTTCCATGACCTCAAAAATGTCGTCCATCTCTCTGTCAACGTTGATGATGCAACGGTTAAGCAGAAAAGGTTCCTAATCATCAAACAAAAGGAAATTAAATTTGTTAATATGCACATCATTTCAATAAACATGAAAGGTTCATTTTATCAACATTAACCTTCTTCAAGTTTCTACGCCAGATTTTTAAAAGTTTTGGAAATATTAGTTGCACTTACTCGAAAAGTTTGAAATTTTCCGTTTTTCTCTTTAATCAATACTATAGCAGCCTGTATAACTTGACTTCTTTTGGGAAACAGCAAACATTCTTCTTCGGCATGAAGAAGTTCTCCCTGTAGAAAGAAAAACAATATTCCTGTTATCAATGTTCTTTTAGAATATCATGAGGAAGAAATCAGATTTGTTTTTAAACCGATTAGGATTAAGAAAATTGATTAAAGATTGAATTTTAACTAAGATATTTTTATTAGTTTTTGAAAATGATATGTTTCCATGTACAATAAAAAATGTGAATAGATAAATAGAATTAGAAGTAAAGATCGAAAAAGTAAGCTAGATGGTTATTTTTGCATTAATCTTAGTTTATTTTAAAAAGAAAATTAAAAACATTAACATTAAAAACAATTTTTAATGTCCCCTGTAATCCCATTAAAAAGAATAAAACAATTTATAAGAAAAGTTTTGTTAATAGAAAGTTTGTTTAGGATATTTGTATCTACAAAAATATTATATGATAAATAGAAATGAAGGAAATTTTAAAGAAAAGGACCATTTTTACCATATCTTCTTCAATCTCCTATCACATAACAGAGGAGGTTTAAAATACCATAAAAATAAATTGTTTTTAGTTAATACTTATCTTTTAAAGTTCTCCTCGTAAATGATACTTTATTTTTGAAATTTAATAACATTAAGCCCTTACCTGTCCAAGCGTCAAGAGAACTGCATGAACGGAAGTGAACTTGATGTTGCGTAGACGCTTTGTTGCCCAGTTCTGATCGCTGAGCAATGGAGCTACCTGCATCTGGCTTGTGAGTATGTCACAGACATCTTGTTTATGCCACCCCAAGACTTCCATAGCAACCTGAAACATTTTTAATCATTATACAATATTATTATTTTTTAAATAAATGTCTTCGTCATGAGTTGAATTATGATAGAGGACCTACCGTAAACCAACTTTTATTTGCATGCATGAAATTTTCTCGATAGAGCCTGGTCGTCGCGAATATAACTTGCTGCGAACCAGTCATCAATTGTTTCTTGTTTTTTTTTTTTTTTTTCATTTAAACTCCATCTTGATCGCAAAAATGAGTCGCAGCGAACCAGTTTATCTTCCGTAAGTAATGTCTTCGCAAATAAAAGTTGGTTCACAGTAGTTGAGTACGGGACGTTTCGACTTACCCTTGTTACTTCGATTTTCTCGGTCACTGTGTATTTCTTTTCAGTCGACTTTCGTTTTATCGATCGAATCTGGCTAACTGTTCGTGTTTTCTGTAAAAAAAAAAAACCCATAAATATAAGAATAAAATATTTTAAAATCAAACTTTATGTATATGTTTAAATTCATCTATTTTAGAAACTAAAAACAACCGTTGGAGATAAGTTTACCTACCGAATTAATCTGCTCTAGAATTTTCTCGATTTTTGTCTTTGCATTCATTATGGCCTCTTTGTCATGATGATTGGGGGAGGTGGCTCGGTGCAATCGTTCAAGCAACAAAGGATATCTGTAATATTAATCATTTTTTTGGTTAAAATATACAGATACCTTTATTTTAAATAAGCCCATTTTTTAATTGTTGCACGGCCTGTATTGTTCTCATGCTGTATGTATTATTGTACACGTACACGTATTTAATATGTACTACATGTACTTACTTCATAATTCTTTGTACGGGAACCATCAAGAAAGACTTCAAATGCATTCTTCTCAAAATGGGATGTTCGTCTTGGCACACTTTTAAAAAGATTCGCAAAATATCCTTTTCTCTCTCCAGCTGCTCGAGCAAGATCGTCGCAAGGCTCTGGAGAACAAAAAACAAAAAAAACAGAATTAATCGTTGTATGAAGATCAATAATTGAATAAGGATTGATCATACTTAATTGTTTAACTATTGTTTTCATCTGTACCCAATGACAAAATCTCTTCCTGGTAGACGGATTCTTTTGATAAAGCGGTCTGAAATGTGCTCAGTTTTTTTTTTCAAGCTCTCTAATAAAGTTTGAGTGTTATTGCTCGTGACATGACTATAGTGTCCCGTGTATGCCTTGGTTAACCACATTGTAGCCTTGTATAATGAACTGGTTTCCTTTTTTTTATTAAACCGACTGCGTGTTATATAATCTTTAACCTTGCATTGCATATTAGAGCATCCTCCGGTGATAATGACGTATTTGCATCACCCTTTTGTATAGGGTTGATAAAAATGAAATATCTACCCATATGTTCTGTAATCTCTCTTTAGTCTAAAATCAATCTCTAAGTGTAACAGTGACTTAATGAAATTTGACTCGGTGAAAAAAAAGCTCAATATTGCACTACGAGTCTCATATCAGCAAAAAGCGATGACGTCAGCAGAGACTATCAACGCCATCTGTAGAGGAGCGGAATTGATGAATATATCACGCTTTTACACGATACTTCCTTTAATGTAATTAAACGCTGACCATTGACTATTGACTTTCTGCCTTGTCTGGGATTAGGTTGTACACGGTTTTGAGCGGTAAAATGATGACATATTAAGCTTAAGCGCTCGAATCGTGAAGAATGTCGAGCACTATTGATCGATTTTTAAACAATATTAGTAAAGAGAGAATCTGGAATTCAGTGCAATAAAGTAACACTTCTGTAAATTGTACTAATAATTTAAATGGAAAACATGAAAAGTGAAAAAAAAAAAACATTAAAAGAGGTATTACCTGATTTACGCAGTAGTGTTCAAATGTGTAGATCAAGTTCGTTGACTTTAAGAACAAGTCGCCAATGACAACTGTTGAAAGAAGCTGAAAAGTGAGAAAGAGATAAATGAGAACGATGCATTGTCAACCCAAACTTGTTAATAAGTTTTCCGTATTATGACAGCGTAATGCTCTATCTTTTGTCATATTGTTGTAATCAATTATCGAAGTTTAAGATATTTTTGTTCACAACCTTAAACTCAACTCCACGATTTCTAATTTCAAACTACATATATTCGGTAAAAATGGTGTATAGTGGTAAACACTTGCATTAAAGTACATATTGGCCGGTAAATATTTTTAAGGATTGTTTTCATTATCAACCAAAAATTAAAACCAACGCTTTTACCTCATCCCCTGCAACAATGGCGGCCTCTACCGTCTGCTGCAAACGATCTGTGAATTGCTTGTTGACCTCAATTAGCTCCTCCAGGTTTTGAAATATCACATCAAGCTGTTCACACGTCAGTAAACCATTGTTTTTCATGGGTTTGTAAAATTCCTGTAATATGCATATTAATTAATTGAAATGTCGTAGTTGATGAACTTTTATTAAAATTTCTGCACGAATTGATTTAAATCAATATTCTCAGAGACTATATGTATTACATGTACATGTATATATTTTTTAAAAATATCAACTAATATAGAAATTCATCTCTTTTTTATACATTTAAGATTATTATTTAATTGTTATAATTTTTATTATTCATTAAGGGTTTTTTCAGTTTTGCAGTAAAATCCCTCCCCCCCCCCCCCCCCCCCCGAAAAATAATAACTGCAAAAATTCAATAGTGCATACCTCTTTTAAGATTTTAAGATCCCTCCCGTAATTGATTTCTGTGTCTCTGATTTCCAGTATAGTTTCTCTGCGCTCTTTTTCATGCTTCTCTTGATTATATTCTAACTCTCCAAAACTCTTCTCGTCTGCATCAGTACATGTCTGTCCCTAAGGAGAAAAAAACCACTTTTATTCTTTGCTACATGTAATTATGATTTAAACGCTCTGTCTATGTAAAGGATATCAATTTGAATAAGATCAATCTATTATTGTTTTGAAACAATACATACGATTGCATGATTTGCATATTTAGTATTGCAGACTATAGTTACTTTAAAAATATAAATTTTATCAATTGTCTTCTAATTGTAAAAAAAAATACATATTGTATTGATATGCACAATGAAATCACACCCAGAAAATGAACGTAATAACCGTTGATCCATTATAGACAAAATGAAATGTAAAGCGTTTAAACATACCACGTCGTAGAAGCTAAGCACCATGTTTATAAACAAAAATCCAAAGAATGCACTGATAATGAATCAAAAACAGTACTGCTTCCTTAGAGTGTGTTTGACATTATTATACACAACATCAACGTACTCATTTTATATTATAGCGATAGATTGTAATCAATATGATGTTCCTAGCCATCTGATTGGTCGATACTTGTCCAATCTAGGGACACAGTTCTTGTGAGTAGAAGTCAATTTTTCATCGGGGTTTAGGTATATAGAGAAAATATTTGAAAACTGTAATAAATTGTTGTTTCCATTCTTGAAAACGATATCATATGTATCCGGTGGAGCATACTTTGTATTTTTTCTGTATGAACATTATGGTATTGAAAAGACTATCTTTAGAACTTGTAATTAAAATGGGGTCTGCTTCAAAATATTTGAGATTCTAGTTGCTTTTAAAAATATTATGAAGCTGCGTGTGAATGACTTACTTTACGATTGATTTACTATATCAGTTCCATTTAGATTTTTAAATAAAATTTAAAAGCAATTAAAAAAGAAGAGATTTCCATTTGAAAGATAGATTGACGTTATTTTTATTTATCTAATTAAAATGTCCGATGATGATGATGATGATGATGATGAAAGCAATGTTGCATTTACCTCTGATGTTTCAAACAGACTAGTTTGACTGAAGATACTACTAGAAGGACTAGGTGGAGCATCCGGGATACTATCCGGACCAATGACGCCACTATCCGTGCTGACGTCACTGATGTTACTAAGACGATGGTTTATCTTTTGGTAAGGGTCCTTTCCAAAAAAAATCTAAAAAATTTTAAATATAATTTTTTAAAACTTTTAATGATTTCTTTTACCTCATTTATTTCATCAGTTCTAAATTACCGGTGGTAGGCAAGGAGAATTATATTCCAAATACAATAAAAGTAGCAAACATTCTTAAGATCAAGTTGTTATTAGCATCTGGAATCATATTGATTTCGTCACGGTCAAACTCTTAATACTTGGTATATATAGATATATAAATTGCATAAGTGAACAGGAAGAAACTGTTGAATTCATTTGCATTTTCACACGTACCCGTTCTTCTGTATCTTCTATGCAAAACTCATTCCTATTGCGTGTACAGTCTTCCTCTTTAGAAATCAAAAAATTATTCTTCACTGAAGGAGAAAGAAAGGGAAATAAAGTTCAACAGTCTCATCAGATACAAGACAGTCTGAAAAGTAATGTGATAGTTTAGACTTCAGACTTTCATATTTACATCATTTTCACTAAGCATGCGAATATCTAAAAAAAAAAAAGGGGGGGAGGGGGTGTCGTCGGGGGATTGTTACCGAAATTGGATGCCTCCCCCTACTCCACAAACTTAAATATCCTTCGGACCCCCCCCCCCCTTGGACAATATTTCTGGATCCGCGTATGCTAAGATCATGATGATTTCTGGATCCGCGCATGCTACATTGTAAGATCATGATGATAACGATGCAGAAACGTTAAATCTTTATTGTTTTCCATCAAGAAAAAGTGATGTTTCATTCATGATATGATTCAAGAAAAAAGATTAAATTTTATTAAACAAGCCCATCCACACCCTTTTACACATGATTGCTTTGTTTGAATGAAAAAGACATCTAATTCCATGACTGTCACAAGATTGAAATCAGATTAAATTGTTTGTACTGGTAATACTGTAACTAGATTTTTTTTTTACAAAATTTTTAATTAGGGAAGTTCGGGGGACAATGATATACAGATTTAAGAAAAATAGCCGAACAGAGTTTTACAGTACATCTACGTAGAAAGGGCGCGTACGAGCTTGAATTTCATTCACAAAGCTTGTGCAATGAATAAAAATAATTTTTTTTCAAAGATAATAAAATATAGTGAAATCAAGAAAAGTACAGTAATAGTGTATCTGTATATCTGCACCAAGACTCGTACATGTACACTGTATGTCCATAGGATACTATTGATTTTGATAACACTGAAACCACCCACAAGACGTTTTTGTCAAATCTGACGGCTCTTTGACACGATATAGAATTATAGTGGTTTGCTTTATTTGTGCATCAGATTATCTATTCCATTTCAATTTGAGCCAACACTTTGATTTCCTTGACAATCAGTACAGCCGAGATTTGAAGACTGATCGAGCGTCCCACGACCAGATTAGGACAACAAGACATGTTTGTTGCCAAAAGTGGTCGTATGTTTGCGTGCAAAGAGCATTTAACACTGGAAATGGTGCAACCCGACAAGGGATTCTCTGAAGAAAAAAAACATTGTTTTGAACTGTCGGTGTCGTTTTAATATAGTGTAATCACTCGTCATGTTTTTGATTTGACCAATTTTCTCCAAGAAACAATGGCCGCCGAATTCACAAAACACAAACAAGGTCATGGTTACCATGGAACTTACTATTTTGAAATTGTCTATGCTCTAAAAAAAAAAAAACCCCAAAACGATCGCACGAACTACTGTCATTTCATGGACACTGTTATTGCAATCTTTTGAAAATGTATACATTATTATATTCATTTTTTCATTTTAACCTTTAAGTTGGTTTTAAATGCTCTGTTTGGAAAAAGATACGAAATTTGCATTAAAAACTTTTTCGATTAATGAACAAAATCGAGATGACACAAAGAGAAAAGATACAATTAAGCTTAATATTGTTTAAAATAAAAGGTTATTATCTTTTTGGTTTCACGTACAAATTAGTAAAACATTACCTAATTAAGAACAAAAGCATCGGGCGTTCAACATTATACGTGTACAATATTAATTTGTCAGTAATAACACATTAAGTGTATTTTTAAAAAATGAATCGCATAGATTAACGTTCGCAAAACCATCCACATCTGTTACCAAGCGATAAACCTATAGAACTAGATGACCCCAACAACATGCATGTGTATTTGCCATTGCAACGTTTCTTCGGAGAAACCGTTTGAGATTTGACACGTTCAATACCCTAATAGAATGATTGCCCTAATGGACGTAGCCAATAGGCTGATTAACATAATGTGATAATTTACAGGTTGTTTGTGGTCCTCTGCCTACACGTCCTTCGCAGTTAGCTTCACTGCGTGTGTCTCGGGGTACACTAAACTGTTGTTTTGGTTTTTCCACTTATCATATGTTATCCATTCAGAAGCGATATACAATATAACTAAGTTATAACAAAACTTAAATATAATATAATATTATAAAACATGTTTAATTATATAACATTATATAACATATATGTTATGTTAAGATCAGTTGTCGTTTTCCGACTCAAAAAATCACCACAAAGCTATATGAATGTACATCTAATATTATGTTAACGAAATTAGCTTTTTTACTGTTACAGAAAAACTCATTTATAGCGCATTTCAAGTGACCATAGAAAAAACTTCCTTATACCCGTCGTTATTCATTATACGTCAATAGCGAATTCGTAAGAAATTTTATAGCGAATTCGTTATAAAATAATCACTACTTCAAACTCTCGTAAGTTATAAAATCAGTATTAACCTCCTTTACAAAAAATGTCAATATTAGCTTTTCACATCAATTCAAGAAAAAAAATTATGTATAATATTTTAACTTGAGTATTTTTAATGCATCTTAAAAATGTATCCTCGATTAAATTTGCCATGGAAAATATTCGTTATATAAATCATTATCATGATAAAATGCGTTAAAATTTTGCCACCGGGGTCTTAAAATTACTTCGTTATAGCCGTAAATTTATTATGGTCGTGCTTGTTATATGCGGCAATTTTCTGTTGGTTTATATAGGAACTTCGGGACATGAATAAGAATTAGTTATAGCCGTAAATTCGCTTTAATCATATTCGTTATATTCGAGTTTTGCTGTACTTAGAACTTAGTAATTAGCCGCGCTAAATTTTATTACCTCTTTGCTATACCCTGGGGGTTTTTTTATGGTGGGGGTGTTGTTTTGTTTTTGGGGTTTTTAGTGGGTTTTTTTTTTTTTGCCTTTGAAATATAATAGGTTTCTTTAATCGACATCATTTCAGTTAAACGTTAAATCATTATTATCTATAACAATGACCACCGGTTTGCTTACTTAAGTTTTGGTGAAGCTTATTGTCAATTCGTCTCGATGAGCCATTGAAGGGATCGCTTTTGTAAGGTCGTTGTTTCCTCTCCCGCCGTTTTCTCTGAGAATCTGTCGTGACGTCAGAAATGGAGCGGGACACGACCAGCTGCATGAAATACAAAACAACTCATTAGAATCGAATCGTCATCATTGATGAAGAAGTCATAGCCGATATTGAGCGTGTTGAACCAAATGAACTTTGCTATGTCTTGATACAACTCAATCAATCAAAATGTAACAGTAACACGAATTGAATATCAAATTTAAAATTTGTTCTACCGGGTATTATGTCACAAAATAGTAACAGAGATAGTTTTCTAAGCTAATTAAGATAACGTTAGAATGTTAAAGTTTAGCTCAAAATACTGTTTCAGTTGTTACTCAGTTTTTGTTTTCATTATGAAATATGCAAATAAAATTTGGAAAACACCATGTTTGTCCGTGGAAACAACGTGAAAACGCGTGATATGACACGATATTAGAAATAATGCTAAAACAATATAGAATAAGTCAAATATATTCAACTTTTTAATATCGATCAACTTAACAAAGTATCTTTTTAAAGTACATGTAGAGTCATTTCATGCATTTCTTTTACAATTTCATGCTATGCTATGGTATGATATGCTATGAGATTTCAATGCAATGCTATGAAATTTGTACGCTATGCTATGAGAAATTGAAATGAAGGGTCTAATGATATGGTATGCTATGCTATGCTATGGTATGCTATGAGATTTGAACAAAAACGTTTCCATACACAGAAGAGTTCCACAAATTTCGAAGTAAAATGATAAGAAACCAAAGTTTACTACTAATCTGCAATGTGAACATTTATTCTTTCAAATAAAAATATTTAAAACCGAGTTAAAATCATGTTGTATGCTATGCTATGGTATGCTATGACGAATGAGATTCTATGAGATTGTATGCTATGGTATGAGATTCCAATGCTATGGTATGAGATTCCAATGCTATGCTATGAGATTTCAATGCTATGCTATGCTATGGTGTATGTTGTAAAAGATATGCTTGAACTGACTGTATATCACCAGAAACGTACAATCTGCGTCGTTTCCTCAAAACGTATACGTATGAGAAACTAGACAGATCTAGGTTTCCAACAAATAGTTTAAAATCGAAAACGAGAAAAAAACAAAAAAGTCTTACTTTGGGGTCAGCTTGGAACACGTCGGCAGATTCACAGTTACATACTGACTCAGCAATACATATATCAATCTCCGACCCAGGGTTCGAGCTATCCGTCGAGGGAAAGCTGAAAGAAGCAAGATCGCTCGGACTGTTTGGAAAAGAAAACGTTCCTGGAGAGTATGGACTGAAATTGTTAAAGTTAAACACTTCACAGCTTTGAGACCTGTTTAATGGGAGATGGATTGGTTGCGGTTTCTTTGCATCAAGTTTCTGTTCACGAGAGTGCGTCACTGTGTCAATGGACAGTGATGACCTGAGTTTTGGATGGGACCTCACAGTCGCGGGACCTTTGTTTGCTCCTTGGTTCATTACATCTGATTTGGGCTTTCTTTGTTTAGTTGGCAATTTACGTTTACGTGCCGCTCGAAGAATGATTCGACTATTGGAACCGTTCCTGTTGCCTAGAACGAGTGCTTTGTTTGAGGGATTGGTTTCTTTTGGACTAGAAACTGTTGGGGGGTTTATTGCACTAGCAGGTTTCGAAGATGGATCCTCATCACAAATGTCACCCGTTTTCTTTGTGCAACAATTACAATGATTTTCGACTTTATCTTTACTTTTTGAGCGAATCCTTTGTTCTTCCTCTTCCTCTGTATCTGTAGCTTGAGCTGCCAATTCTATATCTGTGGAAAATATGTTCAGTGTAGCATACACAGTATTTCCATCCGTGGAGAGTTCCAGCGGATCAACATCCTCTGAGAATGACTTGGATGGTGTTGATTTGTCATCTCTTCCCGACGTTCTTAAGCTTTTAGAACGCCTTGGAGATTGGATGGAAACTTCTGGTGTTCTTGTGCAAAATGATTCACTCGACTTTAACCTTTCTTTCCTTGCCACAAGCTTTGTTATATGAGTATTATCAACTCCTTCGTTATCTTCTTTTTGAGTCTCTTCGCCAGGATGAAAGTCCTGCTGACTAGATTTGTTATCATTTAATGTCAATTGTTCTATACTTGGTAATTTTCTGTGAACTCTTTCTTGCGATCTAGACCCCTGTTTTATTGTTTCTTGTACTATTCTCTCATGTTTTGATTCTATTGAATTTTCAACATTATTGCTTGTTGCAGAAAGTTCAACACTTTCATTCGAGATGTCATTAGTTGAGACCATTTCTTTTTGCGTAGGGCTTTCACAGGAATTAGGTTCCTTTGGTAATCGTCTAGATGACGTCACCGTCGATGCACATTTATCCAAATTCTTCATGAAAGACTGGGGTATATTTTCTTTGTTTCGGAGAACATCCTTTACATATTCTTGTCCTTTTTTCAATTTTTCTTTCTGAGATCGTTTAAAGTCTTCAAAACTTGGAATAACAAACTTTGAACGCCTTGTTTTTGTCCGCGCATTTGTCTTCTCGTCATTTAATTTCAAAGCTACTTGTATATCATTAAAATTGGGATCACTGGTGCCCGTCAAAGACAATGACCTTTTTGCCCTTATTGCTGCTGGGTTTTGAGAGTGCATAGATACAGTACATTCAGAGTCTTTTTCTCTAATCTCGTTTTCTTTATTATCCCCCTTCACTGGTTTCGAAGAACTAGTCAAGTTATTTGTTGACTGGAGTTCTTCCTCGAGATCAATTTTGGAAAGGTCAAGGTTGGAGAAAGCCTTTTTCAATGTTCCCCTGCTTCGCCCTTGCCTTTGAGCCAACTTGTCCAATAAATTACCGTGCTTATTCAGATATTTCTTGAATAGCTCATTGTTTAACATTAACTCAACACGGGGGGAAACGGACACTTTCTTTAAGTCACTTTTTACAAGGGTGTTCATCGGATCATTTTCAATTTCTTGAACAGAACGTTGCTTTCCTGCTGGCGGCTTACCAAGAGGTCTGGACGAATCCCGGATATCATTATTTGTGTTACTCACTTCCGTCATCGTCTGCGGATTAAGCTCAAGATGGCTCTGAGATGTTTGTGAACTAACCATAACAGAGCATCGAAGGTTTCATCCTGAGGTGAGCAAAGTCAGTCCTTCTTCCCAATTTCCTAAAGCCATCTCCTAAAAAAGACAGCAAATTGCTAGTTTGTCGTATGTCAATTTTAAGGAAAGATGGAAACAGTAAATCGACTATCTCCAGTTGAATGTTTGAGATATTTAAGCAACACTTTCTGTTTGCAGGTGAAGACTGCACACACACACCAGCAGTTGTATTTGCTGTCGTGTTGTTTCATCAAACAATTAGATTAAAACCCAATACTTCATCAATTTAAAATCTTTGTTATAGGTGTAATTTAACGAGCCTTTAAATAAATAATGGTTACCGCTTTGAAAACAGAAATTCCCTTTCACACATTCAAATTCTTATCACATTCCACAATTGGTCTTTAAATTTTTCAAATTTGGCAAAATGAACTAAAACATAGCATTGAGGGTGGAATTCCGAACAGGAGTCGTGGTATCTCTGAAATTGATCAGTGTAGAGAAACAAAAATCCAACCGAACCCCACGCACTATATTAAATTCCAGACACTTCATTTAGACGAAGAGTTTGAAATGAATTTGAAGAGGATTTCTCTTTAACAAATGCTCTAAGATCCACACAGTAATCCAAAATACTCTGACATTCCTTCTCAGTTAGCAAATACTGATATTGAAAATTACATGTAACTTGAATGTAAAACAGTTTCATAGCTTCATAAAGCAAGGTACATGTACAAGACGATTTTAAGGGGTTTAACGGGTGGAACTAATTGCCTTAATTCCGGTAATAGTGACGTAAAATTGCTTACCACTCTTATGGAATACACAATAATAACATGATATTTGTCTCGCACACTCAGTAGTCAATATCCAGTAATGTTGTAAGTCTAAGAATCAAAAAGGTAACCCTTGCCGACGATTTCCACGTAATCAAAGATTAAGAAAAAACATCTTGCAAAAGTATGCTACCCAGCAACTGATAAAGGAATTGAAGTTATCTCAGGTAGACCTTGTAGTTGACGAGAGAAGATTATTTTGTTTTATTCTCAATTCTGTATACAATAACAAATATTCTAGATATTTTCATTTACTTGAAATCCGAAAAATTAACTAAACAAAAAAACACCCCTAAGTATTTTAATCTTGTGAGAGAAAAAACTTTAAAGAATTCAAATATTTTCCAGATACAATCCTAAGAGAAAATTCCTGTTTCTCTTTAACTTGGCAAAAGTCCATTTGGTGATCATACCCCTATTTTTCTAGTTATAGATAGTACATTTTCAAACCAACAGACGCGAGTGTGGCATAAGTTGTTTTACTTATAAAAGTTAATTCTATGTTAAACACTTGAAAAACAGGGGTACGTGAAATTAAAAATATCGTCAAAACCCCACCAATTACTTTTTGCTAAGAAGTTTGAGGAACAAGAGAGGCATTAAGTAGAAAAATATAAAAATGTTAGTCTAACCAAGTATAGAGGATTACACAGAAGCTATGAGGGGATTAACTCTCTTAGTGGTTTAGTGGTAATATGATAAAATACTTAAATGTCGGATTAATTCCTCGGTCTTTTCACCATGTATATTCCTTTGAGTAAATATTGAAAAGAAGGTTTATTCGTCAATAATTTCACATGTAAACATTCATACCAGAAATGAATGAAGAATTTTAATGCATGTTTCTATTTTAAGAAAATTGGGTTATCTATTCAGGGTAGCATTTACTCTGCAATGGGAGAAGATGAACTTTACGACAAAAGGTGCATTAAGATTGTTCAGTGCAATTGAAATAAAAGGTTATCAAAACAAAATAAAACCAGAATAGCATTATCGGTTGCTTATCTTTCACACACCCGGTGACCGAAATGTAAAGAATAAAATGCTTGCGATACTGATATTTTTTATACCAAATTGCGATTTCGTCACCTGGAGTTGTAATTCCACTACTCTGCTTGTAATTAATTGCAATGACTTTAGGCAATTACACATGAAAAAAAGGTTCGACTGTTCGAGTGTGATATGACAAATCTGGATTTTTCTACGCCGAACTTTGTATGCTTATTTACAATGTGAATCACTGCAAACGCTTTCATGATCATAAACAAGATTTCATTAATTCGAAAAAAAAAGATTACAAAAATAACAAATTTTAGTCAAGTAATTAATATTTTTCGAATTGTTTACAAAATAGAAGAAAACCCTGCCATTATTGGCGTGATCAATGATGCTTTATTTTTCAAAAGAGTTTCTCGAACATTATGTCTTGGTGAAAATTGATTAGTCTAAGAATTTTCTAAGAATATTTGATTGGCAAAAGAAATAAACAAGGGAAGCAAGAAAATAAGAAGAAAAAAAAACAAGAGCGTTGAGCAATCCCAAAGAATTACAGATACGATATTCATACATTGGACATTCATTTTTCCCAATCGTGAGTCTAAGAATTCCGATAAGTCGAGCACTTAAAATCAATGCCTTTTCCTATACAGAGGACGAAAACACTTCCCAATACAATCCCAGATTTTCTGAATTGATGCACAGAGGCTGCAGTACATGTATTAGTTTCAAAAGAATAACCACACTTTTTTCATTCTTTAATAGTACCCATAGAACTGTCCTTAGAGCTTCTTTACCGGGTTTTGTGGGCGTTTTCAATGAAAACAAAGGTGTGAGGGATCAAATATTATGCTGAAAATACACAGGACTGATATATTTGTAAAGTTTTGATACATTTCCTATTTGCATATTGGCCATTGAAATACAAATGTGCATTTCATTGAAGAAATCTCATTTCATCAGTTGCATATATTTACAGATATTTCTTTTTTATTTGATAATGCATTACAAAAATTGTATTTAAAGCAATGTAACAAGGACTGCAAAAAAATTTATAGAGGAAAGAAAACCCCTTTTAATTTGATGTTTTCTCAAGTGTGTGTTTTAGTTTCTATTCATTTAGTTAAATGAATCGCACTGAACTGCAAGAAGAATGGGATTGCCTTGCACGTGGATTTCACGGCTGCCCATTAGGTCCGCAATCCACGAGCGGAAGTAAGTGACAAACAAGAGAGATAACTCAAGTCGATAGGCAGACGTGAGTAGCCTTGAACTTGAAAGGATGCATGGAAATTGACGAGGAAGACAGATGGACGATACAGCAGGCATACACGGAACTTTACCACAATTACTTTATTAAAGGATCTTCCGGGAACCATTTTTTTAAACGCAGATTGGTCAATAGATTACCGTGTTGCCCTTGATGACAAATAGATAAGAGTTGTGCGATACAATGTTAGGAAATCACTTTTCCCATTATATAACTACGCTTCTTAGCTCTTTATCAATAAACCATTAGCGGTTTGTAGTTCCACGAAATCCTCATCAATAGCATTTATGCATGTCATTGTCGGAATGAGGTGTTTGCTCTACATAGTGTCGTAATCTATATTAGAAATTTAAATTCACAAGTGAGACAGATCATGTAATGAGTGAACTCAATATTGGATTCAATAATTGTTATTTAAACAAACAATGATCACCTACTTTTTTAAATTTATTTTCTTAATATTGTTTTTTGAGGATGTGTTTATCTTGCTAGAAGCAATATCTTTCATTTCAAGTGAACTGTGTTTGGCAAAGCTGGAAGAAGTTGTAAAACTCCTTGATAAACATGAACAAAGTTTTCTGATAACCATCCATTATAATATATACAGTACATGTAATATAATTCGTGGAGACTTTTATTCGAACGGGTGAACTGCCACAACCATCGATATAAGGATTGCACAATACACACATCTTAGTACATGTAGTATATAACGAATACCAAGAGGTAAATATTAGTTCTTTACTGTAGATACCTAAATTAAAGCAAGAAATTAATATCCACGTAAAATCGCGAAAAGCACATCTCGCAGATTTTAAAACCTCGCTTTTATTTTTCGGACAGATGAAACTATGACAAAATTTCGGCGTTCGCGATTTCATATTCTCGCGCTTTAATGCAAAGGGTCTATAATCGCAGAATTAAGTACTCGCGGAAAATAAGGAGTCTACAATATTTGCTCGACGTAGTTCGAATATCCGAGAATTATCCGAGCCATTTAGTTCTTCTGCCTTCTTTTTTTTTTTTTTTCTTTTTCTTTTTTTTTCAGAAGTGTAAGGGGTCAAAAGATTCTAACTGGAAAATCAGTTCCCACACCCAAAATACAAAACTTTTCTATTTAACACTACTTTGACCTACTTACAACGAAATGTAAGTCAATGATATAATGCTTCTGGGCCTAATTTGATATTCATATTTTTCAAAAGATCAAATTATGCCGTAAATTTTTATGAGAACATCTTCAATGTCATTTCAATGACGTGATATATGATCCTTATTATACGCGTAATTGTATTTTAAAAGCTGGCAACGTTTTAAAAACTAGGTCAAAATTTTTATATCATCTCTACTGTCATCAAATTTGTTAGCAATGGTTTTTAATTCAATGTTACGTAATTTTTGCTTCTTTAATTTAGAAAGGAATGGTCCTTCAGCGATGAGACTTATGCAAAAGCTGTTTCATCCTTTAGGAAACAATCAAACCGCAAGGAATGTTTTCGTGTCGAAACTAATTCCAATTATGTCATTGATTCCGGCAACTCTTGGCCGCGTCTAGTATTTAGTAGCGAAGGGCGCTGATGTTTTTCCACGAATCTAATGTACTTCAATATCGACCATTTTTTCCAACCCGGCATTTGATTAGGGCTGTCTTTGATTAGCGACCTACTTACTACACTGTCACTCGGTCATCGCCAACAGTGGTCGCTACCATCACCAGTAACTGTGTTAACAAAACCGCGGACGTTTAAACTGTATAGTTTTGACCTACATAAAGTTTGCTGACCCAAAATGAAAAACAGAATTAAAAAAAAAAAGAACTGGGGGTAAACTGAAAATTCCATTATATCAGGTAATTACTAGGACTAAAGGGTACCAGTGTTCGGAAACATTTTTTGCATTTTGTGGATTTTTTGTGGATAGTATCAATGTATAAAAACAAATTGTTCCTGTAAATTAATTAATTGTGGTTGATTCTTGAGCGTTCCGGCTAATGTTTCCTTCTATAAGCGACGAAGAATTGTCCAAGACTTAAAATCAATTTACTTTGTGACAAGTAAACTATTTTTATCGTTGTTTAGAGTATGTAGTTTCATTAATCATCGATTAAAATACAGACAGATATACATGTATCCTAAAAATTGGATAATACGCGTTAGCTTAAAATGTTAAAGTAAAATAAAAGTTTAATATATAAAAGAGATCTATGAACATATGCAATAATGTATAATCATATTATTGTAACAATGACTTGTGAAAGAATATTTCCTTTATTTAATAAAATTAATGTTTATACAATAAACATTAGGAAGATGTGGCGATCAGATGTGGCGATCTTCACCTTCGCTAGCCAAAGATTTCCGATACACTACCTTCTCATAAAGTTTATGAGAAGCGTAGTGCATCGGAAACCTAAGATTCTTCAAAATATCGCAACATCATGCATGGACTAGTATTTCATTATTGTGAATGAATCTTAATTCAAGACCAAAATTACATATCAAGAAACTTTGCTATTATCACGTGACCATGTGCGGTACCAATCCAAAGAACTGGTTCCTCGTACTGCTGGTCGATAGCTAATGCATTAATGCCGGAAATCCCGGGACCTTCAACGGTGAAACGCTTGACAACTCTCCCGTCTACGCTTGTGACGTGTATAGTCAGAGGAACAAACTCTAGTGGACAAACGGCGCTCAAGAGATTGTCGTTCATATCCGTTATGATAGACTTCCCTTTCCAGTCCTCTTCTGGTTTAGAACGTGAACTCAATTTTCCGGACGGGTCGACCACTACCAAGTGTTCGTCGTCCACCACGCAAATGTGACCTTTGGACGTCACTGTGACATATCTCGGGACCGAAAACATCGGCTGCCCAGCAAAATCAAAGCAGATTTCCTTCAAAAGCATTCCGTTGTCGGCAAAAACCGCAATCTTTCCAGGAGAGTCCGTCTTCTGCAAGCAAACAAAAAGCTGGTCTTCAGCGTTCGTGTGAAGACCATATGTGCTATAGGGGGCCAAATTCTCAAATTCGGTTATAGTATGGTCCGGCTTTATGACGTGCAGTTCAGGTCGGGCACTGGAACAGTACAGAGTGCCATAGCGGTTTACAGTGGTGTAGGTGGGCAAGAATTTTACAACGAATTCATCGTGAATGTGTCCAGACCGGAGAACTAAATAGATCCGGTAGTTATAGGTTGTAACCCAAGCTTTGCCGTCTGGTCGGGTCTGTATGCTGTAGACACAGGAGTTGCCTTTCTCCGGCTTAAATTTGAGTTCAAACTTCAGCTCATTTCTATACGTTTTAATCTGACCAGAACCAAATCTGTTGTCCTCGACCAGCGTTCCAAGTACGGACTGCAGGCTTTCTTTTCCAGCTTTCAGCTTCAACGGCTTCGGGAGACTGTTGACCGAAAAGCTTGGTACGTTCATTGCAGCTAGTTTTGGAAGGGTGTCTTTGGCAAATTGCTCGACAGTCGAATCATCATCAGCATCTTCTAGAGTAGTTAAAAGTCGTTTGATATATCTTAACTGTTTTATATGTTTCTCTTTGGTTTCTCGATTATCCTTAATCATTTGTTCAATGGCAGTTTTGTCGGGTTTCGATTTGTCGTCAACAGTCTGCAGCATTTCTTTCTCCATGCGGTCGATGTTTTCCTTCAGTTTCTTACTTATCTCCGAAATTTCAGCTTTGTTTTCGATTATTGCTTTGTCGTATTTATCATGAAAATCTTTACATTCTTGAACAACGTGATCGAACGAAGACAACTCGTTCTCTTTTTTATCTACCTGTTCCATTATTTCCTTTATTTTAGGATGTTTCGTCCCGCCTGCGATCGCAGTTGTATTTCCCGCCTTCTTTTCCTCGAGCGCGATGTTTTGACCTTTACCTTGAGAGTAGGACTCCGCCAGAGAAACTATGATATGGTGTTTGGTCCCGGCGAGCTTTAGGTGGTAATTGTGGCACGGATCACATAATTTCTGTTGGCAGTCCATGCATTTCCAGTTAGCAACCGAATCCGTTTCACACAGATCACAATTTACTGGTGCTTGGGCGCCACCCTTTTCCATTTTAAAGCCGATTTCCCTTGACAATTTCTTCGATGAAGTTCTAAAACTTGTTGTCACAAATAAGGGGAATCCCGCCAGCTATTACTTTTCCGGTGAAGTTCAGAATGTATACACGTGACTTTGTTACATACGTTGACCTGTCCGTTTTGTGATTTTCCATAAACATTAAACTCCTGACAACTTGTGTTTGAGTAACCGTAAGAAAGCAAGATTGATAAGAGGCCGGAAGTATAAACTAGTGTGAGTAAATAAACCACGAGAGACAACTTATGAAACAATGCACAATGACCAAGCTGAAATGTTGGGGGGAAGGGGGGGTGTAATAAATTTTGCTTATTTATTGTTCAGTACGCGTGATATAGTTGTTTTTGTATTTGGGGGGGGGGGGGGGGGGGGTTGATTCGGTTGAGATGTAGTATCTAACAACGGCAAAGGCTCTGTTCAATGATTAACCTCTCAGGTTTAGTTTGAAATTGAGCTGACTCGGTGTAATATTTCCTGAGAATTTAAACAGTCGCCATTCGTCATCATGATTAATCGTGTAGTGATATTTTTATACAAAAAAAAAAAGATTTGAAAGTTAATCTACCTTGAATGAAAAAAAAGTTATATAGTGTCAGTTTCTTTTGATAAGTAGAAATTTAGAAGCTCTTTCCAGGCACGTACATGTAATTACTAGTATATACGTCCCTGCTCTTCCGCAATGCCTAAATTGCAAATGTACGAAAACTCTCTGGTTTTAAACTCTTAACTTGTTGATAGTTTTCGTATAGCTCTGTGTAAAAAAAAAATACCTATCTTAAAATGAATTGAGGGGGTGAATATTATCAGCTATTGTATGCATCATAAATGTTGATCATTCCATGCAGATCCATTATAACGTACAATAGGTACTATATAAAACAAACAAGTGCCAACAATGCATATTAGTATTTTATTCATTAGGCAGCCAGAATGACCTATTAAGAGATCTTTTATATAAGGTGTTTTCCAATGCCAATGATTTGACCTGTCAATCTGGTATATCTTTATAATGAATTACACGTCATTTACAGGACTAATTAAACTTTGCTGATTTTACACAGTCATTCTGAGATAGCGTATAGTTTTGGGTTTACAGACTAGATTGAAAAGATATTCGTCATTGTGAAAAAAAAATAATACATACAAGGATGGAAAATCATGATACATTTGACCTGCAACGAAGAGCATCGAGTCGTAATATTTAATTTATACCCACGTGCATTTTAATATATCGTAGAGTGCAATTATTTTCTCTAAATACTTTCAAATATAGCCAAATTACCAAAGTGTTATTTACCTCCCAAATAGGTACACGACCCTATTTTTGATTATTGAAAATTATAGGAGGGTAGATTAAACATGTTATTTATCAGCAGTAAACGAAGTGTGTCCACTTTGTTACATATAGGGGGCGATGTTCTTCAACCACTTTTCTTGTTTTTCCTTCAGATGTTTTCTGACAAAATATGACAACTTGTACCTCCAGGGTGTTTTAGTGATTTATTTGTAGTAAATATATTTATTTACGTTCTTTTCCATTACCCGGCTCTTTGTTTTTATACTTAGCGTTATTTTTGTCCGATTGCGGGGAATCTCTTCGCCTGGTACCTAGCTGCCCAGATCCCGGATTCGATTTAGCTAATTCCATTACAACGGTAATGAGAAAGTCAAATTAAAAAACATTGGGGGGCATTTAAAACAAGTCAGTGTGAATGTGCTTTTGTTTGCCAAACAGGCGTTTGTACTACAACTAAATCCGTGTGATTTCTTCTGTAAATGGGTTAATCGTGTCGTGAGATTTGGTTAAATATATGCATGCTTGGGCACGAGACAAGCAACGAGAACTTCATTCATTAACTTGTTTGGTCAATTATAATCATTCAGTGATAGTGCTTTCAATCGACAGAGTCAATTTACTCTCACCCCAAACTCCAAAATAAAGATTTATAAAGTACTCTTTGCCTCTATGTCATTACTGAAACTAGCCCCTGTCCTTTATAAAAATTTAGCTTATTGAGAATAAACATTTGCAATTGTCAGGTAAAAATTTTGATTCTCGATAATCTATTTTTTGTAAAATGACACGAGAATATATATACCAGACGTTGGCTTAGTTACATGTATATATAATTATGTGGCCATTTTGTTGAAGTATTATGAATTTTTCAAAATTTTATATACTGTCATATTGCAAATTTAACACGATGTAGTAAAAACAAAACATACGACAAAAATTTGATTAAATCCGATCATGCGATCACGCGATCACGCGATTGGAAACCGTTCCTATGAAATGCAATCGGTAATTTTTAGGGGTAAACTTTCTTTGAATTATTATCTATAATGCATAAGCAAAGCATTTGTAAGTGTTTAAAATGAGAATCCCTTGAGGTTTGGTGCAACATTTCATGTCTGAGGCGTATGGCGTGATCAAGATCCGGAGTAGGGTGGTCACACCTCGACAGTCAAAAATTAATTATACCGTGCAATTTTTATTTTAATCAAGGTTGTCATCATTTTCTTACAAAATTGAAAACAACGGAAAGCGATAAGTATTGAATTGCTCCATCTGCCCATTTTATGACGTCCCTTAAAGTAATGGACTCTCTTGTTACACCTATATCTTACGTTTGCAGTGACGATTTGAGTTAAATTTTGCTAGTGTAAACAATGATGCATTTCATTTAACAGTGAATTGCTGAGTGGTGAACCTTTATTTGGTTGCAATAGATAGTTTGAAATTAAGAAAATTTGAAAAATATCACTAACAATATTTTATATGTTGTTTAAAATTTTATTAATGTAACATAGTAATAAAAAAAATAAACACAGATCTGACAATGACGAAAAAATGGGGGAGTCGAGCTTAATTTGGAACAAGGTTGCTTTTGTCGTTTAATTTATTCAGCTAAGTGTAAAAAAAAGTTTCAATTGCATTTACCTATACTTTTGTAACAAAATATCTTATATGTTTCTAACACGTCCACCACCCATCAGAGAGATCTTTTTTAATTCTTGGCGACAAATAATTTAGCGATAAAAATAATATCAAAAGTTTGATATCTTTGGAATGCCAACATAAAATGTACAGCATTAAGCAGCATTGCTTATATAAAAGTATAACTATAACCCCCCCCCCCCCCCCCCCTTTTTTTAAAATTTGTTTTAAATTGGGAAGCTTTTTCAAAGGACTTGTCTTTGTCCTGTTTTCAATAAGAAAAATAAACTACCATCCAACAGAGATAAAAAAAAATTTAGCGCCGTAGAACAAAAGATTGTTTTTTTTATATCAGTCTGGTGTTCAGGCTATGTTGACATTCATCGCAAAGACCATTAATTATTTTTTCTTTGTAGAAGTATTTTAAACAAAACAAAAATCAATATTCCAACTGCGACCAACGTTGTGCGCTGCAGATAATAATTTTCTTTCCAAGACGTGTAATTTAGATTAAAGAAATAGAGCAAACAGTGCTAGATTAAACTAGCTGTCGGTGACAAAAGGCTCTCTGAAAATTTTTACTTATGTATTTGAAAGGTTCGAGAAAAGATTAACCGAAATTGCTCGCTCACTTGGATATTCCTATGTCAGAGCGGACAATACTTCCCTCGGTGAAAACTGCCAAAAGCAGCTCATTTTCTGCTTAATCAAAAATGCGAAATCCAAACTCTGTACATATGGAATGACAAAGGACTCTGAAAATGAAATCGAAATCAATTGATCACGAAGTTCCTGACCTGCTGTTTTGATATCCCAATTACGCCGCGAGTGCAAAACGTATCTTCGAAATCTCCAGAACATGCATGGATTATGGATTGAACAGGTTTACAAATACAAAAATTCGCATACCTGTATCACACCTGATATACCTAATTTGTCGCACACGTGTTCGAACAATACCCCCCCCCCCTTTCCCAACAGCTCGTGTATGAATTATGGACGAAGTCCTTGAAAAATTCGATATTCGCATTGTTCCTAAAGAATGTCCCTACATTAACTATGCCAGCTTTCGATTCAAACACATTTTCTACAGCTTTGTATCTGTAGCAGAATCATTAAAATTGCAAAATGTTCTTGAAGGGTATGCATGTACCTATATCGTATGTCAACACCTGGCATACCGGTATGATTGTCCATACAAATATAAAATCGTTCTTGTCAAATATTCCATCTATTCCATAATGAAAAGTTTATTTTTCAAATAGCACAGGGGAAAGGCTAGGAATTCCCATTACCTTTTTCTTTCTTCTTTTAATTCTTTATTACAAAAATCATACAGCCTTTAAATGAAACCCATCAAATTTCTATAATTTCATCATAATCGTCGCCAAACGAATAAAATGTTAAACCCATGCATACAATATATACACGTCGGCAAACATTTTCATAAAAATGGGACATGTATCTCTTTAATTAAAAGTTTTGATAAATAATGGGAAACCGAGATTTGCATTTTTTTTTCATTTATTTTAAATTTAATGCATGCAATATGCAGGAAGATAGTTTCACCGGAGAACAGCCTAATTTGAACTCATATTGCACACGTTTTGATTTTCTCGGATAATCATGCTTGAATATTTATTTTTGGCACTGAAGTAATCCCTGCATGTCTTTGAAGATGCGTGGGTTTGTGTTTTGGTTGAGATCAAAGAGGAGCAATACGAGATTCCCATCGACCCATTAAGAGTACATGCATGTGCCTCCCTCTTTTTTCTTGATTTGGAATCATTATACTGCAAACTTCATTGACATAAGATTTCTATGGCGGGTAGGATCATATCTTATGGCAGATAACAATCGCAAAGCAAGAGCTGATAACAATCGGTCAATTTATCTATACACGTCAGCCAAAAGGTTAAGGAATTGTTAAACAAAACCGCTTAGCTACTCAAGCAGAAACGGTGGTATTTTACAGAATCCATTGTAACGCTAATGGGACAATCCCCTTTCCCAACTTCTGATCTTGGTCACAACTTCTTGTCCATTAGCATTAGAACGAAAATTAATAAATGCTTTTTTTTTCAAGGTTTTCTGATAGGATCTTTAATGGGGCCCTCATTTACCAAATGCCTTGCCTTATCAAACTGCTTGAGAGCATTTGCATTACTAACCCGAATTCAACAAAGGACGAGTGCCATGGGCCACAATTAGGTGTTAGGGGTGAAATTTATGAAAATTGATTTGTAATATCAGACTCCGCATAATTGCCCCAGATATAAAGCACTTGATAGAGCATAGCAGGTTTTCATGAATGTTGTTCTAAGTATTATGTACCATTTGCTTGTTCAAAACCACAATGACATGTATGGACAACTTTTATGTATATTAAAAGTTGTTTTTTTTCAAAGAGTAAATTAAACTGTTTTTAATTCACTTGGGAGCTATTTAACGAGTACATGTACATTCATGTATAGACTTAATTATAGTTATGGTTTTAATCAATGCACAACTTTCACTCTTCCAGATCGGGTTATGACATTCCTTGTTTCTCAGATTACGGTTCCACGAACCATGAGCAAAGAAGGTGGGTTGTGTACGTGTCTTAAAGAGCACATCATGTCTATAAATCTTCTTCTCAAGTTTACGGGAGTTCAAAACTCTCCGAAAACGTCTTCAGATTACCATTGAAATCTTTTATATCTCTTTTTCTTTCTTTTATATCATTTATCATCATATAGAATGGGTATTAAGCTTTCATATATATATATTACACGTCTCTTCACTGCACTTGACATGTACTGAGTTAAATGGACGTCCTTTGAAGGCAACTTAATGCGCTCTCAATGCTCAATATAAATGCACATTAAATCCTTACATACACAGAACTGAAGAGGCTAGGTAGAAAGTAAATGAAAAAGGGCTATATAATGGAGTGTCAGGTTTGCATGTTCGAGGCTATCGACATCTCGATTCTTCTATTATTGGATTCTTGATCGGTGGTCACAAAAAAAAGGGCTCGAACAGAATTTGTCTTATGCAATATGCATATTTCGTGTGCAAACACAATAACAATTTACTATAGATATCTTACCCTTTTCGGTTGTATATGATACTTTTTTCATTAATATTATTGATAGAGGAAGTAAAGGAGAATTCAAGATTACCATAAGAGACGGAGAAAGTGATTTTCAGAGACTGCCATCATCACCAACCCCCACCCTCACCACGCACACATGCATCTCCCTAAAAAAATGAACGTTCTTCTGAAATGTATTGAATTAGGATAAATATTTTCCTACCTGTATTTCCAGCAGGAAAGCAAAATCGATCCCAAATTATGTTCGGAATTCCTGCTGCAGTCAAAAAATCAATTGGCAATCCGGTTGGGGACTAGGCCTATACTGCGGTAGTATTACCCAGATTTTAGTGTCCGTCACGGCAATTTCCAAGTCAAGTTAGAAACCCATTAACGGCAGAAGAAATAAAAACTAATTACACTCTTTTTCTCCAAAGACACAATGTATTCCCGCAGAAAAATAATTATTTAAACATTCCAGCTGTAAATTTAAATAGCTTGAGTAATTTAGGTTTCTCCAATATGTGTCCAAAGACAAAATGAAATTTCACAATCCAACACCAGAAAAGAATGAAATGTATTCTCCCAAAAAATGAAATATACACGGTAAGATGGCCGGCATAAATGTATCCAGAAATGGTCGCAATTTCTTCGCTATGGTTGCAAATTTCATTCCATCTGAACAACAGTTGTATAAACAAATGCAGCTATTCAAAGCTTTTTTTTGAGTCACTGGTAAATCGTAGTAATTTTGAATCCGCTTAATGCCATTATTTGGGCAATTACCCCACAATGCCAACCACGTATGGGTCCTTGTGAACGTCAAGCCTACCAAACTGTCCGCTTGAATGAGCCAGGTGAGGTGTACACAATACACCCTAATCAACACCGAGGCGATAGCCGTTTTTTAAATTGTTTAATTTTATTCATAATCAATAAATTTAAAGAGCCCCCCCCCCCCCCCCCCGAAGGATTAATAAGCGTTCCTGACAGTTTGAAGAAAAATGCTTACACGTGCTTCATGGAAAAACTGTCAAACAGTTTTTACTATTTTAAAACAAAATTAAATCTCATTCTTTGCTACAATCGGAGAGATCATAAACAGGTAGAGGACTGAATTTGATAAAAACTTGTTTTTTGATACATGGAATTTTATCTCTGGTGCACGTGTTATACAGTGTTTTCAAAATTATAAAACTCAGTTGAAAAGTTGGAGTAATGTGAGTGTTCTGTAAATAAACAAAAGCGATCGGTTTGCTGGATGTAGTAGTACTAGTATACACCCAAATATTTCGTGAATATTTCATTCTTTTGTGTTCGTTGTACCCTTATATTTTTTTTTTTCAAATTTTATATCCCATGCATTAATGGAAAAACAAGCTAAAAATAACAATAATTCTTTACATATACCTCGATATTATATAAAATAACTTGATTTATTTATCAATATACGCACTTTCGGAAGTTTTTTTATTCCCCCAGGGAAAATCATATTTCCCGAGGGCAACAAACTGAACTTACTATATATACATTGTAGTAGCTATAAATAAAGGATCAGGTCCAAGGATCATACGTAGCTGTCCCAGTACACTAAGTCATAATATATACACAGAAAAAACGTTTTATTATTTCACACAAAGACAATTCAAAATGTAATTTAGGACTATTCCCATATGTCGATGATGCATACATGTATATGCACATTTTGTGTGGGAAATTATGATTAATAAGTGTTTGGTGTTTGGCGGAAAATAATCCTAGGGCCAGAAAATTTAAGAATGATTGGTTCACTTTCTTTTAAAGTCAATTCAATGTTTTTTTTTTTTTATCTGCTTGGTCTATTTTAACTGACATCATTCAAAATCGTTCGAAAAAAAAAATCATCCTCTGCCGTAACAGCGACTGCACAGCCACTGCCGTGACCAGGATTCGAACCTGGGTTGTCGCGGCCACAACGCGAAGTACTAACCACTATACGATCACGGCTATATGAGGACATATGTATCACCCAAAAAATTAAGTTTAAATGAATACAATGCGAAATTATTGCATATTAAATTTTTAGACATAAGCTTTTATTAATTATGAATATATTGCTTTTGAAATTTAATTATGTTCCTTTGTTTTATTAGAATTTTATTTCATTCAAACCCATATTTTTTTAATTATTATTTCCGGTTCCGGTTTACAGTCAATACCGACTCCATGTGGTAGCGACCTTGGAGTAATATAATTATTGCGTTATCATTTGTTAGCTATTTCAGAGAGTTGGCACAAAATGTCTAGCTTTTTCACCAAATTAGGAACACTTGGTGTTGCTGTCGCAGGCCTTGGCAGCGTCGTAAACCTCGCACTTTACAATGGTAAGTGCATTTGTAGGTGATAGGTGATATGCTTACAAAACCAAATTTGTCAGCTCATTTCGTCAGAAATCTTAGATATAAATTTCATTTGTTATCTTTTTTAGAAATTTTGGTGTTCAAAGATTTAGACGAAGTTTAAGTTTGTTTGTCATGATTTTCTAATTCTGTTCTTTAGATTTTTAGGCCTATAATTGTTATGAAACACAAAAGACATGACTGCTTAGAAACACCAAAACTTTAAAAACATGACTGCATTATATTTTATGAAAGACATCTCTTTGGTTAATTATTGCAGTTGAAGGAGGACATAGAGCTGTGCTTTTTGACAGATTTAGAGGAGTTCAAGAGAAAGTCTCAGGAGAGGGAACTCATTTTCTTGTTCCCTGGGTACAGAGACCAATCATATTTGACTGCAGGTCTCGTCCAAGAAATGTCTCCGTAATCACCGGAAGTAAAGGCAAGTAGAATGACTCTTTCTGAATATATTTTAACAAATAGCATGAAATGCCATGAATAAAAAATAGAGAATCAGAAAAATGCATGTTTGAAACAGAACTATATGAATTTTTGTTGCTTCGCCTATCTGTCAGGAATATATTTACTTATTATATTCTTTACAATATCAGGAAATCAGGACTTCATTCCGTTAACTCACAATTGTCTTGTTTTACAGATTTACAGAATGTTAACATCACATTACGTATTTTGTTCCGACCTGTTGTGAATGAGCTACCTAAAATTTACACAAACCTTGGTCTAGATTATGATGACAGAGTTCTACCCTCCATCACAAATGAAGTCCTTAAAGCAGTTGTGGTAAGCAGAGAATGCATTTTAAATTTTTTGATTGTCAGATTTGAATTGTAGGTGCTACGGATCTGTAGTTCTACGAAAAAATTCATTCAGTGGGAAGGATTATGTAGCAATACCAAATTATTCTTAGAAAATTTACTACTGAAGTCGTCAATTAACTTGCCTCAGACTTTCTCTTAAACAACCTCGTTGAAACTCAGATAGTGAAATTGTTAATTTACATGCAGAATATGAATATAACAATACTTCTTCAACACACAGAGATATTGAGGACATTCTAAAGAGTTATAGAGGCAAGTAAAGTGACAACAGACAACATCAGTATTTATTTGGGGAATTTTTTTATATCAAATATTTGCACAAAATATCTTACCTGTTCAGTAGTTAGGTAAATTTGTCCAAAATGAGTGCTAGTTTTTGTGTGTTGTAAATTGCAATCTTTTTGTATATGTGAAACTTAAAACTATGGCATGTCAACCCAAATTTTCCTGTATAGTTAAACATTAGGTCTCTTTTATGTTAAGAATTAAATTTTTCCGAAACAGGAACTTGCATTAAATGTACTGATAATTGATTTGCATTTTATAATGTAACAACCTCTTTCTTTAATACAGGCACAGTTTGATGCCAGTGAAATGATCACACAGAGAGAAATTGTGTCCCAAAAAGTCAGTGAAGAACTCATCACTAGAGCCTCACAGTTTGGAATAATCTTAGATGATATTTCTCTGGTATGATTGACAATGAATACACCTGTCATTATTATACTAAATACATGTAAGAAGTGTTTCTGACAGCTGTCAATTACATCTAATACTTACAAATCAAATGTCCAACTGTTTTCAACTAATCAAACATTCGTACCTGTATTTTAAAAAAAAAAAAATGACTTGCGATATGCCTTGGCTTTTCTTGATTTCTTTATTGTTTATAGGCCTATCTTTGAAAATATTTCATTGAATTTTAGACCCATTTAACATTTGGAAGAGAATTTACACAAGCTGTTGAGATGAAACAGGTAGCACAGCAAGATGCCGAGAGGGCCAGATATAATGTAGAAAAGGTAAAATAATTCTGCATGTCTCCTGATTCGATAAATTAATGCTGTTATGCAAGCTCAACATTATATACATAACATACACACAGCATAGGCAAGATTAGTTGTAAGGAAAAAAAGGCAAAATATGTATTCCAGTGTTTATACCTAGAGATTTTTAAAAAGAGCTCGATCACCATACATACATGCAGGGATGCATGCATCCAGGAATCTTTTCTTTTCCTTGGGACAGATGGGGGGAGTTCCATACCAATTCAAATTATAAATGAAAAAAATACCAAATGTTTTTTTTTATATTCAAAAAAAAACCCAAACCATTCCATAGCACAAATAAGCATACTTTATATAGGTGCATATATACCTCCTTTATCAGAGAAAAACATACTTCTTGATTTTTTGGGGGAGGGTCAGACTTAAATAGGAGACGTGTGATAAAAAATATATTCTGAATGAAAAAGATTGAACCTATCATTTGTGAAATAAACATCAAGAATCTTTTCAAGTCTTTTCAAGAATTTTCTCATTGAAAAAAATAGAGAAAATTGAAAAAATTTAAAGAGAATAGTGGTAGTGATTTAAAGTTAGTGATCATTGAAAAAATCTAAAGAGAATAGTGGTAGTGATTTAAAATTAATGAAGAAATAAACAATTATGAAGATTTTTTCTAATGAATACTGCACATCCTGGAGGTCAGAGGGGCTACATTAATATTTGGGTGTCAATTTTACATAAAAAAAAAAATAAAGAGAGAAATTATGAAGCAATTAGATGGCTTAAATTGCTAAATTTGAATATGAAGTATTAGCTAGAAAAAAAACCCACACATTTTGTGGATCATAAGGAATCAGAAAGGGAATCCACAGATAGATTCAAGCCTGAATTGTGTATATCAATAAGAATTTTCTAGGTTTTTAGAGAAACAATTTTCATTATTAAATTCATTAAGTTCATTAAGTTATTTACGGTATTTTGTTAGTTATTCATTTAGTTATTTTAGTTCATAGTTAAGGTTGCAATTTTCTGTTGATCATCTCAAATAAGGGAAATTTATAGAGTGACATTTTTCTTCCTCTCCAACACAGGCCGAGATGGTAAAGAGAGCGGCTGTCATTTCAGCAGAAGGTGATGCAGAGGGTGCCAAACTTCTAGCCGAGGCCTTCAAGAATTACGGTGATGGTATCGTAGAACTCCGTAAGATGGAGGCAGCAGAAGAAATCGCCTCAGATCTAGCAAAAGCCCGAAATGTGACATATTTACCATCAGGGCAACAGACACTACTGGCTCTACCTCAGTAGAGAGAGATTTATTGAGAGGGGGGGATGGACACTAGTACCAGTTGTTTGATTGTGATCAATTAACCATTTATGTGTACAAGTGTATATTACACAGAGTGTAAAAAGACATGTAGTGATGGATATTAATGAATTGATGAATATGGATGTTTTTCATACATAGACATGCACAATCCATACTGGCTTAGTAGAGAATAACTGAAATGGCAGGTGTTCTGATTGTGTTTCATCATATGCCATGTACTGTGACTTGTATGACATGAACAATTGTTTTTACAATAAATATTATAAGAAACATTTGTTGAATTTCTCCATCAATACAATAAATCATTGACTAGTGCTGCATTTATAATTTTTTTGTGTGTTCTGCCATGAAATGGGTTGGGGATCAAGTGTTAACCTTTTTGTCCATATATCATTCTGTGTTCTTCAGTCAAAACCTTAAGGAAATGACTGCAAAATTTAGAATTATTCAATCTTTTCATTGGTAGATGATTTAGTAGAGAACTAAATAAATATCTATGAAAAGAAATGGCTTTATTGGCAACTGCCCATGATCACAGTTAACAGAAAATTTCCAAATTTGTTGAAATTGTAAATGGGGAAATTTTCTACTCTGTTTTATTTCTACCTTCATTAACAGTGGGTGAATTCAATACTGGGCTAAAGGAAAAATTAAGTCCCTGTGTACACGAAGAACAGAAAAAATTCAAAACTATTATAATAAAATAAGAACCGTTCCATAATCCCATAAATTCGCTGAATTTTACATCAGCCATTCGAATTTTTTCCCGGCATGATCTACGAATGCAGAACGTTTTTGATTGAAAACATTCTGTTTAACGCCCCATCATTATTTGGAAGGGGGGATGGGGAGGGGGTGACTTTCCACCACCTTTGAACATGTTAATGCCCCCCCCCCCCCCCCCCACCCCAATCGAAAAAGGAAGGGCATATTGCTTTGCTGCTGTCTGTCGGTCGGTCTGTCCACCAACAGTTTCCGTTCATTTTCTTCGCGGAGGTTGCACTTACTGATATGAAATTTTGTAAAAATTAACAACCATTCCGGGATTCGAACCTAAACGAAAAGGTCTGTCAGGTCTATATTCGGCTGACGTGCGCCAAGCGCGGATCTAGAGGGAGAGTTGGGGTCCATTTATCCTTCGGACCCTCCCTGGAAAAATTTCTTGATCCGCGCATGTCCGCAACCACTCGAGTAAAAACACTTCGGAAATTTAACAATTCGTTTTTAAATTTCGAAAGTATTTGTGTTTTTTCCAAAAAGTTAGATTTTTAAAAATATGCCCATTTGAAACAAAAATCGCCAATTTTCCATATAATATCTGGCTCTCCATGTTAACGTCAAATTTATTTTGTTTCAAGAAGGCAGTTTTTAACAACAACGAGGATTCCCCTTTGAAAAATCATGGCATTTACCACATTTTTTCTGTTTACCATTTTCAAATTCATTTTATGATCTTATAAACTGTTTCTAGATTAAATTCTATATTGCATTATAATGGTGGAGCTTAGAGTTCCATGGGAAGAAAGATGCAAGGAGGCCTACGCGAGAAAGGAGGCAAGGTACCAAAACCTGGCGGAAGACATCCGTAGCAAAGAATGGAGTGTAAGGGTATTCCCAGTGGAGATTAGCCGTAGAGGATTCTCTGCCCAGTCTACCTGGAGAACAATGAGAACCCTGAGAATCAAAGGGAAGGACAGAAGAGCAGGGATACAACGAGTGTTGACAGCAGGGTTAAGAAGAGCAGTACAAAGAGCCTTCTGCGCTTTGTATTAAACAGCATACGATCTTTTTTTATTCCTTAATTTGAATGGCGAATTATTTTTGCGGATGTAAAATTTAACACATTTATGAGTTAGGGAATAGGATTGATTTTAACACTTATAATCTTGACCATTTTAAAAATGTATACATGGACTTAACCGCACCCCCCCCCCCCCCCTTCAAAAAAATTAGCCCATCACCAAAATAATCTAGGCCTGCTCTTAAGAAGGTTTAATTCAGTTTTATTTGCGATTGCAGTTGCAATTTGAAACGCTTTTTAATGCGAACACTATGAATCACAGTTTTAGTTTTTCTATCATTCAGGATTCCTAAACTAATTAAAATACAAATCTGTGTAACGTGCATCTACAACTTTTAAAGCATTACGGTCGTGGCGTGACCAAATATATCACAAAAATCTTCGGGCTATACTGGATAAGATCACGCCACAACTATATGATGATTACCTCATACTTTATACAGAGTAATTTTCGCCTCGTTTTTATTCGTCCTTATACACTTGCAAACTTTTTCGCCCCGTCTTCGTCCAAACACACATAGAAATATATACACTTTCTTATCAACACAGCTTCTTATTAACACAGGTATTTAAAAGGTGTTTTCTGTTTCGCCCAGTCTAAAATTCGCCAGGCGACAAAGAGGGCGAAAGGGGTGAAAATAAAACGAGAGCGAATATTTTTATGTATACAGTAAGACCCAAATATTGATTCCTTAATTATTCACAAAAAGTCTTGCATACAAAATAATGGATGGATGTGCAAATTTTGGCGTTGTGGACTGCATCCAAAATGAATTGATAAATTCGTATTTCATAACAAAAGCAACTTCATCATCTATAAACAACAATTCAGACTTATCACTTTCACTTGGACTGTTCTAGGCAAAGTGATATTAATAAGTCCTTTTTCAATATGTGTGCAAAATCTCGCTAAGTCATTCAGCAATGCTATTTCTAGTTGGAATCACTCCTTAAGACGGATTTCGACACCGTTTGAAATGTACCATGTCATGGAAAAAGACATTTCGGAGTTCGGTGTGTGTGCTCGGTTTTCTAAAATAACGATCAAAAAGACCTCAAAGTGACAAGAAATTAGCTGAAACACATAGAGAACCCGTGAATATTTTTATCATGAAACATGTGTTTTTGAACGCAGCCGACATCGAAAGGATGTCTGACCAGCAATTAACACATATATTACACGACTTCGTTTCCTTTCACTCATCAGTTTCGTTAGGGTTATCTAAGGGGTCAGAGTTAATTATTTAATAAAAAGATTTTAATCATTCATGAAAAACTTTACGTTATGTATTATGTTCAATCTCTATGTATAGAGGAGATAAAGTATGAATGAAAAAGCATTAATTTTAAGGTAAAAAGTAAAATCGTTGTAATTTGAAATTGCCGCATAGATGTACCTGTCTATATATGACTACTGTGATATTTCGTATTCGATTTACCTTAATTGTACCCCTCTGTTTCGCGAATGAAAAAGTGCAATTATAAATTAATTGCTTAGACCTTTTCTAGTTGCAGTAAAGTCATCGTCTGTGGCAGTTCTTTAACTGGTAAGTTTTCACTTTTTCATTTCATTTTTTTTTTTTTGAAAAAAATATTGAAATAAACAATCGCGTTGGTATTATATTTCTATATTCTATAAAACATCAAATGCTAAGGGTAAATGCCAAAATAAAATAAAAGTACATGTATAATATATGGTTTAGTTTTGTAATACGTCAATTTTTCTTCGATGTTTTAATGAATATCTTTAACATTTCATTTTAGTCTGCTTCTTTTGTTTAGAATTTAAAACACATGAAATTTATGTCACAAAAACAGGAGGAGAAACAGACATCTCATTTCAGATTATCTTCTTTGTGATTCAAGTGTCACAATCTCGACAAGCTCTGCTCTTTCACTCCTGTAAAATTTACTCATAATAAAGTCTTCAGGTGTTCAAAACATCTTGCAAGACAGAAGATACAATCATGTATTTGATCTTTCATAATTGATAATACATAATTATAGACATCAAAACATCAGACCTACAAGACACGTGTTGAGTTTACATTGTTCAGATTCGAAATTCAATAACAAATTTATTTTTAAAAAAAACGTAATAGAGATGCAATTATATCTTGCGAAGTTTTCTCATAAACAACGAAGTTCAATGTACTTACAACGGAAATTGGGGGGTTGCCGACGTTCACGGTTGGGCCTTGATACTTTTAGGTCTAAGATACTGATATATACATGTAGAACTTGTGTCTAAACCTTTTGACGTCTGTTATTAAATTATGTTCAGTTTGATTTGAAAATCATTTATAATTGAATATGTATACATTCGCACGTTATGATGCAAATAACATTATTTCGTAGGTCTCGCGCCCACAGTCTTTCCACCATGGAGTTCCAAGTTCGAATACTGTCATTTTTGCTGTTGCTCACAGCCGTTTCGCCTCAGGGCTTTATGGGAATGGAACCTATCATTAGTCCTACCGGAAGTGGCAATGGGATCCACAGTGTAACCAATTCGAACCCAAATCCTAATGCTCGTCCTAATGGCGCCGGAGGGGCTCCGAACAATCCTGCAATGGAAGCAGTCCAGAACCCAAACCGGTTGGCAATGGCCCCGTTTCTTGGCGAGCAAGGTAGACCAGGAACAGATTTTACTCGGCCAACGAATGCAGGAAATCCCAATCCCAATAATCTCATCAACATGAGAAGGAAACCACCTCAGCCTCCCATGCTGGTGAAAATGCCCCATCTCTGCCAGACGGCATCCTGGAGCACTGATTCAATGGTTGTTCTGCCGATGCCAATGTCCCGGATGAAGACTGCAGTGGGGACCCTTCCGCTGAGGCCAGGAGTCGTCACACAGCAGGGCAGAAAGATGATACCTTTCACAATGGAGCAAATAATGATGATGAAGATGAGAAACCAAATGATGTCTATGGTTATGCATGATTCGGGCCCTATGGCAGCGCAGACGATGAATAACATGGGTAGATCTAATAGTATGATGGGATCAATGCCTAACATGGTGAATGGTATGATGTCGGGACAAAATAGATTAAATAGAATGAACGCAGGATTGAATGTGGTGCCAGAACCAAACATGATGAATAATATGGCACCAATGTCTGTACCAAACATGATGAATAACATGGCTCCAGTGTCTGTACCAAACATGATGAATAATATGGCTCCAGTGTCTGTACCAAACATGATGAATAATATGGCTCCAGTCCCCGAACCAACCATGATGAATAATATGGCACCAATGTCTGCACCAAACATGATGAATAATATGGCTCCAGTGTCTGTACAAAACATGATGAATAATATCGCTCCAGTCCCCGAACCAAACATGATTAATAATATGGCACCAATGTCTGCACCAAACATGATGAATAATATGGCACCAGTCCCTGAACCTAACATGATGAATAATATGGCGCCAATGTCTGCACCAAACATGATAAATAATATGGCACCAATGTCTGTTCCAAACATGATGAATAAAATGGCGCCAATTTCTGAACCAAACATGATAAATAGTTTGGAAATGTTCCAATCAAACACGATGAACACCATGACAAATATGCCTGCTAATAACATAATGACAGGGATGTCTTCGGTAGATGTACAAAATATGGTAAACAGAATGCCACAAACAAACATGATTAATCAAATGATTCCTAAAATATCAAACACTAAATCCAGAATGATGAACGTTGATGCAATGGGAAACATGGCCATGATGTCGACGTCACAAAATGGCGGCACTTCAAAAACCGTCTGGTTGGCACCTTCCTCTAACACAATGGTTGCAATGTCCTACCCAACAGGTTCAGATGTTGCCAACAATGTTCGAATAGCTGTTTATTGATTTTGGGATTAAAAATGTTCATAACAATCGCCATGTAAAATGTTGAAAACTACCTGTGTATATTTCTCAATCTGACTATTATACTAAACAGGCTTGCTGTATCAAGAGTTTCTTTTATAAAGGTTTGTTTAAAAAAAAGCACTAGAATATCGCATTTATGACTGATTTAAAAAAATATCGCATAAAACAGCTTGCAACTCTTCATATTTTCAGTGTGTAAACGCATTAGGTCTATCAAAGAAAACTCTCAACATTTAGTTCCTCTGTCGTTGAGGAAAGGACAATAAAATTTGCAAGCGTCATATTGGAAATGGTGGCATTTTAGTGTACGTGAAATATCTTTGAATGGAACTTAAATAATCAACCCTTGGTTTAGAAAGCAGCAAGACGTTTGAATCATCAATTATCATAACAAAACGTTACTACATTCTATAGAAATGGTTTAATTCATTATAAGTATCTCTTGGAATACCAGACTTGAGTGTTGGCGGAATACATGATGAACTTGGTCAGCAAATGTCGAGACACGTTAATGTTATAAAAATAATTGACATGAAAACTCCATTGTTCTACTTTCCCTAATAACAAACACCTGGATGAAACTTGTTTTTGAAAAATAGCAGCAAGCGCAGAGATAATTGAAAATGTACATTTTAGGTAGGGAATTGCGAAATATAATGGTTAAATTAAGCAATGGTGTGCCAAAAATATCGCACCGTCTTTGCACCGTTAATTTCTATAATTTGGATCAAAATATGTGATGGAACTGGATTTTGGAGAAAACGAGCAGTATTGCATAATGCCTTTTTTTGGTATTTCTGTCTTAATTTAAACAAAATAAAAAATTCTAGGTGTTGCTTTCGTTCATTAGTCAAAAAAACATAAATGAGAGAGAGAGAGAGAGAGAGAGAGAGAGAGAGAGAGAGAGAGAGGTTGAGGATTCTGTCTGTCAGTACTAGTTAGACAAACGGAGACGAAGCATTTTTAATGTAGGACAAACTATTTGATATTGAAGTAAAAGTACAGCAAAATCCTGTCCAACCTTCTTCGTTTTATTTAGTCTGGAGAAAAGATGATGCAATAAATACCGGTATATAGACATTGACATTGCTATAATAAATCCATCGTTGTTATTTAATAATTAATAATGAAATGAACTACGTTTTGTTTTTCAAAAAAAATCTACATCATTAAAATGAGATGAGTCATCCATAATTTATAATTAATATTTTTCTCGTAAGTTTCGTTTGATATATACATAGAGCAGATTTTAAAATTTTAATGTGAGAATTTTGGCTAATATTAATTGCAATTAGCGACAATTATTCGTTTGGGGGGGGGGGGGGGGGGAGAGACTGTGTTATCTATAGTTTCATCATTATTTGAATCTAAGTTCTAAAAAACTGATTTGCACCTTATACATAATGAAAATACAGTTTGTCCTCATATTTAATCTTATTCATTTAAGTACCGCTATCTTGGTTTACGAAGAAACCAGCGGATTTCCATTTTCTATAAAAAAAAAAATTAAACAACGTTTAATGATTTTAATCTTAATATGCTACTGTCAATTCATCTCATTTTCTCATTTGTAGAATCTTGAGAAAGAAAAACTCAAACTCTATGAAGGAGTACCGGCAAGCATATATTCGCAAATTTAATTTATATTGAAAAAATTGCCATTATCTATATTGATGAAATGTGGCAAATGTACCGGGGACCTCTTATAAAATCTTCATGTAATTACATACTTAGTAATCAATACATGAATTTTTTTGCATCATGCAGATTCCCCAATCACGGAGAGCTGTTTGGGATATTTGGTGCTAATATAGATTTCGGTCTTTGTGGAACTGGCTCTTCTTTTTCCGCTTTGGTAATTAGGTCGCATTTATAGAAAACTTTATTTTTCTATTCATTCTTAGAATATAACCCACTTTTCATCCAAGTAACAGCTAAATACTCTATTAAGCGATGCTCTTTAATTTCGTTAAGAATTTCTCAAAGTTCACGGTGACGTCATATTTCGATTGACAAATCTCTCTAAGCCGAAAACTATGGGAAAAAAAAGATAGATGATATTTGATTTAAAGTGTAATTGTGACAAATTCTTTGGTAGTTTTTCAAAAGGAAGTGTTTGGTATATTAATTTGGTTACGTTTTCCTAAGTGAAAAAAACCCCCCATATTCTCTAGTACGTTTTTTCCAATATTAGGTATGATTTTGTATACCATATAGATATCATTGTTTTCATGCATCTCAATCATCACATCCACCCTAATCCCCGCTACCACCCCAACCTATAAATCGCCTTCATAAATTGTAATATTTGATCACGAGGCATGTTTTATCAGCGACTACCGGTATTTCTTAGGAAATATTTAGGTATTATTGGCACGGATTTGTATAAGTTACAATATTTTTAGAGCATGCTACAACCCTAAACGTAAATCTATAGTTACATAAATGTAGCTCAACTGGGAAAACTCTGTTTTTGTCAACCAAGATTTTCTTGTAGGGCCACTGTTCTGAAGTTAGCATTAATCAGGAATAAAAGCGGCCCGAGCAAAGAACCTGGCGCACTCCAGTGTTGATACTTCTACTTTGAAAGACTACTGAACTATAATTAGTATTGTAAACGACCTGCGCGCATTCCATATTTTCGTGAACTCAAATGGAGAGCGTTTACCATTTACCAAAGTCAGTCAAATTCCTCGGATAATAAAAGAGCATTCATCGATATTCCTAAAGAATACTGTGATAATTATGTTCAAATGCAGTAAGCTTGATGACTAGGTAGAAATGAAGTTTTCTTCTTTTTTCTTGAGAATATCTGTACTGTGTGTATCTATCTATATATAAATAGGTGTTTATCTATTCATGATGCCAACTTGCTGTGTGTGAGTCTGTGTGAAAGTGGTGCTCTGTCTGTCTGTCTGTCTGTCTGTATACTATAAAAAATATGAAAAAAATGAAGTTTGATATTCTTTAAATTATACATGTATATATGATTTACTAACAAATAATAAAACAAAAATCCAAGCATATAACTAATGTTGACATCGGTCTACAAGTGATTACTTCGGATTTGTATATTGTACATTTCGGAAAAAGAAATCTTTAAAATTCAGTCATGGTGATTTGCAAATAGAAAGCCTTGCGGTATATCTAGAATTAATTTCACGTGAGATGTCATTTATATAGCGTAGAATGTAGTAAATATAAAAAAGAAGGAGATTGCATGGTGTGTTGTACTTGGACTTTTATTCAGTCGAACATAATCTGGCTTTGAACATGGTACATGTATATACTTGAAAAAAAAAAGACGATAACAAGTGCAATGAAGCATACAAATCATAGTTCTAGCAGGTTCAATTCCTTTTTTAATTGCAGTTAAAAGAAAGAGAAGTGTCTTTGGATGAGTGAAGTTTCGGTTCAGATCACATGTACACTATTCAACCTTTCTCAAACAAGGGGTTGCGAATGACAAGCACGTCCGACTCCTTCATTCCGAGAGTTCCGTAGAGACCAGGACACTCCAGGACGGTGGTGATGTAAGGATTTTCAAAACTGGAAGACGTTTTGGAAACAACAGATATTGGATCAGTGGTCTGAGGGGTCGCTTTTTCCTCATCAATCATCTGCAATGCGCAATGTTGAAAATGGTACCGCTCTGCGCTGGTCGGAAGTTTCCAGTTACCTGGTTTTTGGTTAGCTGTTTCGTCAGGATTTCTTGAATCCAGAAGGAAATCTGCCATCTTTTTTCCCAGATATCCCATCAGCATGATTATTATTACGACTCCAGTACACAGGAGCAGAATTTTTATGACAGTGGTGTGACCATCCATCTCTCGCGCAGTTTCGTAGGTCTGAAGTATATTAGGCTCATTGCGCCACTCTTCGGAATCGGCCATTGATAGACGCGGGAATGGTGCGCCTATGCATGATGGCAGCTTCATTGCTAGCCCAGCTAAAGTCAGACCCACAATTTTCACGTAGCGAATCATGGTTGCTGCTCTCTTTTTTTGCTATGCATTAACATAAATAATAATTATGACGTCAAAATGGTTTAAACGTCATGAAACCTTTTGTGGCGTCATTCAATCGTGACGATGCGCTTTTATCAAACTAGACTCTACCCAGAGTCCTCAGTGTCTCTGCACACAAACGAACTCTGGCGGAAGTTTGGCGCTTGTATCACTCACAATTTATTTTTAAAAATATTTCTGTTCTTAAAATTATTGAATAAAATTCGTCAAAAAAAATTCCATAAAATAAATTATTTCCAAAAATTTAAATTGTCAACAACCAAAAAATAATAATGCCAGAAAAAGGGCAATTCAATTCAAAATATCTTCCTTTCAAGGCAAGAAAGTGGCCTCAAAATTAACATATGTTGTAGAGGACATCTCAATGTTGATGTGTTAAAAAAGCTAAAAAAAAAAAAAAAAAAATTGACAAATAATTTTACACTGCAACGTCATGATCTCCCTTAAAAACGGATTGGAAATAGATCATAAACATGCTGTGGGTTCACAGGCACCTGTCGTTATTTATTTTTCTCATGATAAAAATAGATGCCCCCTATCTAATAATAATATCTAATAATAAAAGTGCATTATTAGATAGGGAGTATATATTTTTATTATGAGAAAAATAAATAACGTCAGGTGCCTGTGTGTGGGTTAGGTTAAAAAAAAATCGTAATACAAACCAAAGGAGATCTTATATTTAAATAAATACATTAGGAATCAACTAACATGTAATTAACATACTGATTTTATTTGTGATATTTCTTCGTTTATTTAGGAAATAATTTGAAGATACTTGTTCAGTAAAGTAATTTTTTATTCAAAATTAAAGTTATAAAAACAGGCTTCAAAATCTGAATACTAAATGAGATCGATTGAGAGATACAGAGAGAGAGAGAGAGAGGGGGGGGGGGGGGGGGCAACAGAGACACGGGGAAGACGAAAGACGGATGCAGAAAGATATTACAGTCAAACGTAATATTAATTGAAAATACTTTGATTTTTAAAATTATCGGTCCATATATATCAAATTCCTTCAGAATATTTCTCTATCTCTACTTAGAGTTATCTCTCTTGTCACATAACAGAGAGAGAGAGAGAGAGAGAGAGAGAGAGAGAGAGAGAGAGAGAGAGAGACGTGTTACAATATAGACATAGGTACAGCGTGGTTTATTCAAATCAATAACGTACGTTTATTTATATGTACTAATAAAAAAAATTTTGATGCAATTCTGGCTATGATTTCTTAAAGTGACACGGTGACTCAAAATAAATGTTTTACTTTTTGATTATGACAACGGAAATCAGAAGAAATATACTAAATTTCATCATACTGAAAGTTTCACGAATCATAAGTTATCATTTATCAGTTAACAAGTCACTGAAACTCATCCGGAAAATGCACATGTAAACAGACCGGGTTGTATTGGACATTGATTTTAGTGTCACGTGATTGCGATTGCTGTCTAAAAATAGTTACAGTGGGATTGCAACACTGAAAAAGAATTTGAATGTGAAACTATTCGATGTCTGTGGTAAGAAATATGCATTCATAGAGAGTGCATTTTTATAAATACATAGTTCTTGAAGACATCAGGTTTCAAAGAGAGGCTACTGGCTCATGATATATGCCACGCTGCAATATTTACATTCCCTGCGCTTGCGTGGCTTTGAAGCGGGAGGGAAACTCAGTATTTTTGTGTTGGCCGAACGCTATTTTTCTCTTTTTAATTTGATTTATTTACCTTTGAACACCGTAATTTTTCAAAAGTTCACCTTTTCATATGATAGATGAAAAATGTGGAAATCGTGTAAAAATTCGATATTTGCTAAATCATGGGTTTGTGCGTCACCATGTCTCTTTAAAATATTTCTTTCATAGATCCTCGCTCAAAAAATATACTTACATGTACATAGATATATTCACATTTTCCAGTGTCTCCGTCTGTGATAACACTACGAATCGATTTTGTACTATACCGCCCAATAAATTCAAAAGACGTATTGTTGGGGGCGCAAGCGGGTTTGCATAATTAATATTATAATATTTAATCGTACAACTGCTGAAAATCATATAAATATAAGTAATAGGGAATCATTTTTTTAATATTATGAGGTGATAATTTTGGTCGGGGCGTGATTATATGGACCGACCGAAATTATCACCTCATAATACTCAAAGAATGATTCCTTATTCCTTAGATAACTTCAACGTGCAGTAGAGTGTGAATAATTATTATTATGTATAAAAGGAACCGTTGTTTTAAACATTTTACCTTTTCTAGGAAAAAATCATTTGTAGCAAAGTTATTGGACATGTACCTTTGGTATGCTTCAATATCGAATTTACGTGCTCATATCGAACCGAATACTAGTATAACAGTGAAATTGAAAATACTTTGATTTTATCAAAATCATCGGTCCATTGATATCAAATTCCTTTAGATATTTATCAATCAAGCTTGTTACTTAAAGTTATCTCTCTTATCACGAGAGAGAGAGAGAGAGAGAGAGAGAGAGAGAGAGAGAGAGAGAGAGAGAGAGAGAGAGAGAGAGAGAGAGAGAAATAAAGAAAGAGAGAGAGAGAGAGAGAGAAAGAGAGAACAAGATATATGATAATAAATATTATGTACCATTTTACTTTTCTATATTCTTTATATTTGAAGGAATAGATTTGAAGAATACAAGCACTGAGACCGCATATAAACGTCTCATTCTGGACATTGAAATTAACGAAGATAGAGAGATGAAAGAATGCATATATGTACATGCCATTAAAACCTTGAACATTTGGTTTGAAACTCTCATCAATCGGGAGGGATTATTCTTGGTCAGCCTTTAAGCCTACCTACCCTATAAAACAAATATCGGGCCTTTAGTCAGATGGATACAGAGCCTGCTATAGGATATTAAGTGAAGCATCGCACATCGCTAAATCTATGTTACTTTTGGTCCGCTGACTTGAAGGCTGGTGAACAAATGGCTAATCAAGTGTTGCATTTCGAGTTAGCTGGGTGCTCCTCCAGATTATCGCGAACACGATTGTCTTGGTACAAATTAAGACCACGCACGAACACACTCGCATTTGATACTTTGTTTAAACAACATGCAATGGGTTTGAAGTTTTTTTCTTCCCCTTTTGATTTTATTTTTGTATTGTCGTCCAGAAATGTGTGCAACTACCTGTACTCCCCCACATATCAAATTGAAAATACTCTAGAAAATAGTGCAGCTACCAGACGTAAAATTGTCGTTAAATGGATAGTGTGGAAACGGGAATGAGAGGACTTCTATGTACAGGCAGTAATTGATTGATCAATTGCACAAAATGTTGTGGAATCGGTTGTCAGATGATTCGGATGTCTGTCTGTCCGTTTGTCTGTCTGCTCATCGAAAGACAACCAATCAAATCTATGAAAACCGTCAAACGTGGAGAAAGAGAGAGAGAGAGAGAGAGAGAGAGAGAGAGAGAGAGAGAGAGAAAGAGAAGGGTAGAGAGAGACTGGCGAACAGTGATACTTTCTTTCCATTTTTACTTATGATTTTTCATCTGTAATGACTATTGAAGCACAACTTTTCTTTTAGCAAGGTTTAGAATATAACGTATTTTAGTCATGAAGTGAAGACTCAATGCTTATTGGGGGTGGCATAATACCTAAAACTTCTATTTTAATGTTCATTTCGTTTATTTAACTATTTTCTATACCCCCCCCCCCCCCGAAAAAAAAATCGGGGGTCAACTTCTTAAATTTTTTATACAGAAAAAGTGTGTGTGTGTGTGTGTGTGTGTGTGTGTGTGTGTGTGTGTGTGTGTGTGTGTGTGTGTGTGATTTTCGATGCTTCATGCCTGAGTCTATTTGATTTGTTACTATAAATGATTTTTTGTACACGACTCAGTCAAAAGTACGATGCTGTAGTGTACATGCATGTACATGAACATAACATCTCCCACCAGAAGTATTATTTTATCTTTTCTGTACATATTTCTTTTCGAGATTGGTACAAATTTTTTGCCGCTTCTAAAGACATTTCTTCTTGTTCGTCTCGTTTCATATTACACTGACCCTAATCTGCCGAGTAGCCCCCGAATTAATGGCCTTCATTAGACAGTTACAAGTAACACAAACTTTGATTGATTTCAAAAGTCGCAATAAATATGCATATTAATCGGAGCCCTTCTTGGGACAAGAAACATCGTATTTGCGTGTTGAGTAATTAAATCGGTTCGGGAACGGGATTCCACAGTCGTTTTTCATGAGTCACGGGACAGTTTTGGTCATCTTGATCGCCATTTGTTAAATCAATCTTTCTCAAAACATCAGCTAACACAAACATATAGATTAATTCGAGCCCAATAAATGAGTGTCGGGTCGAGGCTAAGGTTCTACACAAGTTTGAATTAATTTTAGTACTATCTGACGAGGAAATTCGGAAGGTAAAACGTTTCCTTGCAACAGTGAAATGTTTGAATTAATATGTTCACTTTTTATTATACATAATTGATATCGTGAGTATTGAAAACTGGCGTTTAATAAAGTTTAATCTTTCAAACCTTTTAATGTGAACGCATTTTGATATCTATAATTAATAAATAAATACTTGTAAATGGAGCGTTCGAATGGAAATATAAAAGATGTCAAAACGTGATCTGCAAAAAAAAAACCCCAAAAAACCAACCTGTCAGCTGTGTCAGATAACTTCCAATCAATAATCGATTATGGAAAGGGCATTTTTCAGAAAAGTAACTAGACGTTTCCTGATAAAGAGTTATGCTTCGTTTAACTGCGAATTTGACAACGTAGTTTATAACGAAAGAGATATACACTTGCAGTTATTCCAATTTAGGAAAAAACTGCGTGTTCGACTAGCCGAACAGATCTATCGAGATCTAGTTATTATGTTTGGACAAATTGATTTCGGCCGAATGCACAAATATTGGACGTGTAAATTGGCCATGTTTCCTGAAATACACTCGTTAATCGTATGCGAGAATTTGCGTCGCTTCGAATCTATACCGCCAAGCCTGCATGTCAAGAAAATTGGATACAACTTAAGTTTTTGTTTGTTCTACTCGGAAATCTGAATAATAATTCAATCATGGTCAATTTTCTTTCTGACATGGTCATCTGGCGTCAAAAACAAATTTTCTATCCAATAATTGTCACATCGATAGACAGTGTACACAGAGATGAACTAGATGTGACAAGTCACACACTCCCTCGTATTTTTATGAGGTTACGTTAACCTCGATCTAATGTCAGCGTCCAATAAAAGATGGCTTTCTTCCATCTTGTATCGAATTCAATATACAAAAGGTTAGATATGTATTGAAAATTGATATCAATAATTTGCCATAAATGCCATTTTTTAAATAAAAAATAGTTTTTTTTTATTAAAAACAACAGTTAATCATTATGATATAAGTTTGAAAAAGGATTTAATTATATGGTTTATACAGTAAAACAATGAAGTTCGGAAGACAATCGTGTTTAGAAAATGTCTTCGTCGCTGTATATCTTCGGACTGGTAGCAATTTTCTTCTCGCTTCTTATCATTTAATAATTCATTTGTACTTTCCCGTGCCCCCTTCAAAATACACCGTAGATACCAGTATAATGTAACACTTTTAAAACGGGGTCTGATATAAGTTTTTCTGCACTGTTGTTTCCACATATCTTACATGTAATAAGGCTTATCTCAAATACACGGAGTGACCGAATCATTAGCGCTCCAAGAAAAACTTTTAATTTCACGTTTACAATCATTATGTCTCATCCATCTATGTCTGACCCACATAATTCGGTTGGTCCTCTGTCGCCGGAGCGTATTACAGGGGGTCCAACTTGCCTCCAACCGTAATGGTACATTTTGAAAGGAATGAATACCAAACCACACATATGCTAGCCCCCTGCTAATGGAAAATATTCCCCTCGTCTGAACATTTCATAGCGTCCGGCCGGCGAAATCAGCTTGACAGGTAGACCAGGCAACAGATAAATGACGATATCATTCTCCAATTGGCTTCCAGTCAGATGCATTGGTTGTAGTCCCATTATACCAATGTTTAATTGGGGATTTGCATTCAGACGCTCAGTCGATTATTCGTCCATTACCTACCCTTAAATGTTGCCACCTGATAAACTTTTTGATCTCGCCAAACTCTCGTCAGCGAATTGTCTTTGTGACTTGGCTCTTTATTGACATTCGACGCGGTTGCACCTAGCAGGTCGTTCTTTGATGATCAGACGACAAGAGTGTTATGTCAGGTGTGGCACGGAGCTGTAAATCCTCACTGTCGTCTGTCGATATCCAGGCCTTCTGGGAAGAATTCAAATAGATTTAATTTTAATAAATATTCTGATTTAGGTCTGGGTTTTATTGTTCAATAAAAAGTTTAATAAAACGTTTAGATATCTTTGTTTACCGGGGTCAGCTTTAATCTTTTCACAATACATGTACATAAAACTATCACTAATCTCTGTGGTACCCTTTATGATATTTTGTTGTTCTCCAGAAACGGAATCAAGATGCTATCCTGAAGTCCGCCGATCTGTATTTTACAAAAATCCCCAAAATTTCCTAAATTTCCAGAACTTAATCCTCATTCGGGCAACATTGCTGCTGTGCACTATAAAACCACCTGAAAACATGGAAAGCATTGTAAAATTAGAAAACCACCATAAAAACATAATACACCAGTATATTGTGACATTTCGCTTGATTTGGAATAGAAAACAATAACAATTTTAAAAGTAGCTGGCTGAGGATCGAGCAACCTGGGAAAACTTCGACCAGGCAAGCTAAAAGTATACTGCATCAATCGTTATGCGCTTGCGCATCAAGCTACCCTCGGCACATATTCAGCCACAGCCAGGCATGAAAGATAAATGGGAAAGTATTCCACAGAATTGGGGTATAGTATAAGGGTCCCTTAAAATTCAGAACGCATGCAAGTGAAGAACTCGGGGAACTTTAGACGATCCCTGTGCAAGGAAATCTTATAGTGTAGAACACTCCCTTTCCATGCATCTTGATATAAATACGATTATATAGTGTGCATCCTGACTCCATAATCTTATAATTTCTTTAAATACTAAAAAGAAAGAAGAAAATTTATCGTTTCTGATACGCACCGAGGCACTATAAACATGGAGTGAAAAGGATGTTCTTAGAATGAAAAAAAAAGCTTGAAGAAGAAAACGGTATATTATTTTGAAAGGCCCAACGAGGACAATTTTTCTTGTTGACCAGTTGTATGCGCTACATCATTTAGTCCAATTAGTATTCATAACTGTTGATTTAATTAAGCTAAGATTATTTTATTTTGACTTTTAACTTCCTCTACAAACAAGATAATAAGTTACACACCTTTTTCCATAAGTATTTCTGATTTGAAATACTTTACCATCATTTATGATGTAAGTATTAAACATGGAACTAATATACTCATCATGCATGGACTTAGAGGGGATGGTCTGGGGTCTAACACAATTATCCCTTGGACTCCCCAGAAAAATTTTGTCGGATCCCGCATGTATACTAACCCTGAGGTATTGACTATATTCAAATATTATTATGTTAAAAAAAGAGAAATCCCATAACTATAGGCAAATAATAAGCAGATCTATACATATATTGGAAACAGGGGATCAAAGCCAAATTCAAGAAATGTGTATGAGAACCCCAAACCTTCAAACAATATTATGGGAGAAGGACCAACATGTGAGAAATGTTATCCCCTTTCTCCACAAAGAAAAAGGATTGGTTGAAAGTTGTTCATTTGTGTGTATATGTGTATGTCTTGGACAGATGCATGCATGGGGGGGTGGGGGGGGGAGGGTCAGAGGGACTGCCCCCCCCCCCCCCCCCTGCAAAATTCAATTACTTTAAATTTACATTATAAAATTAACAAAAATATGCCTCAGCCCCCCATCCCCCCCCCCCCCCCTTTCGGCAAACTCAAATAACCGTCAGACCCCCGAGAATTACTCTCTATAAAGTTTGAGGCAATCATTATGGTTGTGGCATGACCTAATCCAGTAAAGCCCCCCTGGAAAATTTTTCTGGATCATGTTAATAAAAATACCTGCATAATAAACTATATTTCTGTAATTCATATGACCTTGAAATGCTGAATAGGGAATAGTAGGTTCTCTATTTTTATTTAGATTGATAACAAGTTTTTAAAGAAATGGTCAATCAGTCCTGTATGTGACAGGGCAGACTTTACATTAACCCCCCCCCCCCCCCCCACTCCATGAAAACACCTTGACCTACTTAAAAAAATATTTCTTCATTCATTATAAACTCTATGAAATTCTTCAATCTCGAGCAGTTGCCGTGTTTCTCTTGTTTGTAGACCTTGTTTCGCTTTTATAAATTGCTACATATCAGGGTGTGAAATTGATAAATGTAGATTTCAATAACTTATTGTTGGTTGTGCGAGTTCAAGTTTGTTTTTATCTTTGCTGAAAAGATTATGTTGTTCAATGAGAAAGACCGAGCCTTCACTTGATATTGTACCTTCAGAGTTTTCATTTCTTTTCTGAACAACTGCATACTTTTTATCTGCAGATCTGCATGTCAAATTGAAAGTTTATTGCATTTGTTGATAATGGAAGTTGTTTTTTTATTTTTGAAATTAAAATTTTGTTGCAGATTGTGTCAAACCAGCTATAATATTGGATTTTTTGATGAATGTCATAAATTAATTTACTTGTAGAATTGTATAAAGTACAATTTTACTGGTATGATCAGTTTGGTATAATATAACACACTGTGCTGTCTCTCTCATAGACTCAATATTAAATAACAAACTGACGAGAATTCTTATTTGACATTGCATTGAAAAATTGTAAAACATTGAATAAGTGACAACCATATATATTGCATATATATAATGTTCAGTTAACTAAATAACTGTCATGTACTATCATATCAATTTTTTGGGGGTCAGCCGATAAAGTTTTTCTTTATCATTTTAGAATCCTGAATTGTGTAATTGTTATTTCTTGATTTATATTAATCAAGATACAGCTTTCTTGAAACCAGTAAATCATTATGGCTCAAAGTTGTTATCTTTAGAAAAATATGAATGAAATATATATCCTGTAAATTTCAGCCAGCTATATGAGATACTTTCAGGAATTTGAAGAATTTGATCATCTACTCCATAGAAATTGTAGAAAACACCAGAAAAATGAAAGATTTGTCAAAGATGGAAAATTACTTCCAAAGTTTCCACAAATATCCAAGGTAAGTGATTTGTTTTAAGAATATATACTAAGATTGAATTTAGTGTGGTTTATTTTATAAGACTTTGACACTACTGAAAATTACTTTTGCAGCAGTATATGCTATTTTATATTAAGGAGAGACTATTCTTAATTAAGGTGTTAAGCATTAATGGATTTTTTTTTCAACTGGAGGAACTTTGTGATTTTTTTTTTTTTACTGATAATTATTATACTCCAGTTCCAAAAGGGAGGGGGATATACTGTTTTACCCTTGTGTGTATCTGTCTGTCTGTAACAAATTGTCGAACAAACTTTTCATCGCAGATGCTTGAAATTTTAACACACTCTTTGATTGGGCGTGTCATATGGTGAGATTTATTTTTTAACAAATCCGATGTCAACTTCATGTTAAATGTCGACTTTGCTTATTTTGTATATTAATAATGAACCCATCAGAGCAGGGGTATCACTAGTGAGCATTGGCTCTCAGATGTCTTGTTTGTACCTATAATGAATGTTCATATTTTTTCTCTCTGCAGTAAAACATCATGGAATGTCTTCCTATCTCCCTAAACCAATGGCATCCCATCTCCCTCATCCCTTCACATGTAATCCAGCCACAATAGAATTTTAAAGTTTACATACATGTATGCACCTGTAACAGTATATAATCCATCAAGATTAAATATACTTTTCATTATTAAGATCTTGACATGTATATTTTGATCTTGTAATATTCAGTGTCAATTTTCTGAGTGTTTTTGCTTCATTGTCTTGCTTGCATGTCTAAAGTAAATAATTACGTAATGTCCTGTTCAAAGTTTCGTAATACCTTTATGCATGCAGCGATGAATGACTCGAAAGTATTCCATATATTAATGATATTGTGGGCAGACCTACACCGATTTTGTTTAAACTTGGGATAAGGATGCCAGGAGGAGGGACAGACAAGGTCATTAATAGCCAATAAACAAACAGTTGGTGTTGACTAATAAACACCAGGCAATTGCACAATCAGGGAATTAACTGTTCATTCAGACACCAAGGGAGATAAGCCAGGATAAAGAGGAGATAAGAGCAAGAGTTATGGGGCATGTTTGGCACCTCTCTTGTCAATGTTTGTCTTGAGGCTTTATTCCTTGTTCAATGTTATCCATAAGTTGTAAAGTATATTGAGATTTTTGTTGCCCACTTGACCAACAGATTTTATCTTGTTAACAGCAGACTCTAGACTGTATTAGTTGATTAGGAGTGTTAACACTAATTAATGACTTGACAGAATTTGGCCTGAAGATATGTATATAGGAAAACTATTTCAAAAAAAAGAATGTGAAGCGTAAATAAGAAAATTAGTCGCACATTTTTTTAAAGACTCTGCAGAATTGATAAACATTAATTCTCTGTGGTAAAATTTAAGAAATTAAGACAATCTGGATCTTGCTAATTTTGTCCAAAGTCCACAAAAAATCTCAGGCAATTTTTCCTGCGTAATGAGCTAATCTAATTATATGTAGTAAGCGGATAATGTACATATGTTAATCTAATTTTACCCCGTTTTTACATGCCTTGCTACCCACATAGCATGCTTTTAATCTACTTAATTGCTTTATGTTGGGTGACTTTACAACTAGAAGAAATGCCTGATATTTCCAAGCACACCATCATGAAATAGACCGAATTCTGATTTCTGCCATGCAACCATGCAATATGGCATATTTTAAATTGATTTATTGCACATTTAGATGCAATTGTTATGAGAATAATGCTAATGAAGGAGTCAAAATTACTCTTTTGACACATTCTTTGTTTCATATGCATGCTCCCTTGAACTCTCATGGGTCTCGAATCTCTCTTTGTGACACTTTTTCAGTCTCTCTCTCTCTCTCTCTCTCTCTCTCTCTCTCTCTCTCTGGGACTCCTTAATACTTTTTCCTCCCTCTTCCCTCTACAGGCCTCCAATCCCCTTTCATTTAAAAACTTGCTCATTTTTTTTTTCTATACATTAAGAAATTAATATTTATCATACTTATGTTTAAGTAAAATTTAAATAAATATAATTTTTTTTCCTTCAAATTTTCCCTCGAAATTATATGTCTGACTCACATTTTAGACAAAATTTTCTTAGATTTGTAATGGTATGTACTTAGACATAGTGTTTGTTTCAATAGAAAATCCATGATAGCTAGAAATTTGTTTTTAAAAAAATTCTTTGATCAAGACATAAAGATCTGTTCAAAAAACCTTGAAGAATCCAGTGTTTCTCCTTGACATCCCAAGAGTGTATTTATAAGACAATAAACTACAGACAGCCATCACACTATTGAGACATAATGAAACCTAATGGTCTGCAGTGCACAAAATAATGGAGCCTTAATTGTTAAAGAACAGAATTTGATGCAGAAGACAAATTGAAATATTGGTCATTACATTCTTATCTGTATTAGCACTAGCTACAGAAATCAATGGTGTGGAAGAAACATGTCCTATTGATTCTGTATGGTAATGGTCCCAAACTGGCCCGACATTTTATCATAGATAGCGGGGACTTATCAGTGTTGTCCAATGATGCCCGGAATCTGATTGGATGCAAAGATTTATGGGTACAAAGGTCAGAGGGCACGAGAAAGGTACTTTTGTTATCTACCAAAATTGGACTAAGATGGAATATGGTAACACAAAGGTCAGGCTTGATGATATTTGTCAGACCGGGATTATGAAAGCTAATCCATGTTATAATGCATTTTGTGATTTTTGATACAAGTAGTACATGTATTCATAGGAAACATGGATAAAAGACTCTTTTATCCCAATCATTATTTATAGATCAAGTCCCATGATGCTTAAGAATATCTTTTAGATAAAAACCAACTTTAATTTAAATCCACTCCCTACCCCACCCCAAAAGAATAAAAGAAAGTGAATAAGATTATAGGTATTCTCTGCAGATATTAAGAGTTTTTCGGGTTTTTTTTATCATAAAGTTATTTGTGCAAATTTTAGTTTTCTTTGATAACTTCCATTTCTCTTGAATAAACTCCCATAATCTAAAAGAAAACTGTTCTATTTGTATATTTGCTGCAAAGTATTTGAAAGTTGGTATGTGATTAAATTCAGTGGTTTGGTGGGCTTTAAAACAGAGAAGTTGATTCTTGTGTTAACTGCCTCTGATGTTACAGTGTTTTCCTTGTAAAAATTTGCCAAAATGTTGCTATCTGTTTGACAAATGTCTTTTGTGCGCCAAAAAATGTGCAAGTCTTCACTTTCTGGTACTTTGATTCCTTAAGATTTAGATTGGAGCAGAAGTTGAGTCAACTTGATTAATTTCTTTCCGTGTTGTGTGAATTTTGTCTGCTTTTTCTGCGTATGATATATTGTAGACGTTTTACATCCATGCAGATGTGTAAAAAATTGCAGCTTTTTCGACTTTATCACAGTGTAATTAACTCCAAACAATTGTTCAACAGCCTTAGAAAATTAGATTCAAGAGTCGAGGGTCATACAGATGAGGGTTTTAAATCTTAGTTATGCTGATTTGTTTTTGATATGCAAATCTGTGCTTACGTAAATCTCCATGCATCTGGCAATTACTGAAAAATAGTTTTGAAGCATTAAATGAATTAATTGTTTGAAAGTTTTTGTTAATAATTGATTCCTAGAATCTTTTGAGTTTTTATTGATGTCCCATAAAATGGATAATTGCTAGGAGTTCAGGTGTGTGCATCAAAGAAACCATTCAAAATGAAAACCCTTTACTCAGTATTCATGCGATATGCCTTAAATGAACTAGGTCTATGAAACTGGGTATAACTGAAATGGTATGATTCCATCTTGGGGTACATCTCCAAGCTTTTGAACATTAAATTATTTTCTGATTAAAGTTATGTAGAATTACATAATTTTGTAATCATAAAACCAGAGAGAAATATTGATTTCATGTTTTATTCGAAGAGATTGAAATTCTTTTACTTAATTTCTGCAAGCACAGAAGATATATTGCAATTATTCTCCAAGCTAATTAGCTAAAAAATGTGAGATTTCTCTTAAAAATTACATAACAGTGACATGAATGAAAAAAAAAAGAATGAAATCAACCGTGTAATAGGACATCAAGGATTTTTTGGTAGAAAGAAAATTAGAGTAAGAGTTATTCCCCTTGACATCAAGTTAACTTGCCAGCTTCCGCATCGGAATGGAATCTGATGATATAGACCTTGTTCTTAGTTTTCATCAAAATCTCCCAAAGACATAACATGCTATAAATTTACTTTTATGGTTTAGCTAATTGCAAGATCAATGCTTGAAACTGCTGGAATTATCTTCCTGGAAAAAAAAATAGTTTTTATATTTGTACAGAAAATCACGGTGCATTAAGGCAGGAGGAATTCTAGTCCAGTGCTTTGAGAGAAATCATTCCAATATTGGCAGGTTTTGGTTATTTACTTGTAATATAGCAAGGACAGTAGAATGAGGCTTTTTGGCAGAACAAATCCGATAAAATGTAATGTTTCCTACGGATAAAGAGATGGAGACCATGGGGGAAAATTGTTGACAAGTTCACTGGAGTGTTATAAGTAGGTTTGGCCAGTGAAATTAAAATAAAGACGTTGAAAAGCCGTCGTAAAATGAATTGAGAGAGAAGGGTTATTGCTTATTAGAATCGCTCAGATGTAATGAATGAAGAATGAGATGAAACAGTTTAGATGCAGGAGAAAAAAAAAAATCATCAGTTTTGGATCTGGTGTTTGTTTGATGGAAAAGCACATTTTGTTGATATACATCAAACTTCTTGCATTTTATGCAAAAAAATGTAAAAGTTATAGATGCCATGAATTCCATTTTTTTTTTAAAGTGTGCTGATTTGGATCATATTTTTTTTCTAGCTAAGGCTTCATGTATTACACCCCTCTAAAAACAAGTTAAAAAATTCTCTTTTGAAGGTGAAATCTCAAGGTACGTAATATTTTTTTTACGTAATATAAGTTTGTTCTGAATATCAGATATTCCATAAGTAACTAAGGAAAGTTCAAAGATGTATGAAATTTGGAAAGCTAGGGGTCGGTGCAAATTGGTTGCATCAAAGACAGAAATTGTCTGAAGAATTTTTTTTTTTAGGCACTTGAATGCTCCTCCATACAGATACCTTGTATATATATGACACCTTGACTCATATCAGTAACGACAAAATGGTTTTGATCTTTGTCAGCGTCACATCATGTAGTCAGGTGTGAGGAATTACACTCATTCCGACATCTAAAGCACTTGTCAAATAATTACAGGCATCCTTAAAACAATATGTTATGATAGGAGATCGGGCAACACAGATATTCGGCACCAGGGCACCGGATTTAGCAAGGACGATATCGTCAAGTTTTTTAATCAATCTTAAACAGAGCAAACAAAATCGGTGTATCAGTGACTACTAACGTAGTGGTAGGGATGGGATTTCATCGATTTTTGACCGCTTTTTTCTTCATTATATTTTGAAAAATTAAGACTAGGGGGATTTAAAAACGCGGTCTTATCAACAGGATTTCTTGTTAGTTTTTCCACGTCCTTATGCAAAAGCCTGTGAAAGGTTAATCGGCAAATTCCTTCAAAGGATTTAAACCGATTTGAAGTGATGTAAGCCTACAGTTTTGATGAATGTGCAGAAATATGATCCATAAATGATAGAACGCTATAATCAAGTGGAGATGCGTTTGATGCCTCCTTTTTCAAACAATCCCCAGATCTGTCGACACACACACTGCATTTGAAGTTTGTTTGATAAGTTGTCTTTTAAATTGAGTTTTGCCAGAAGGTGGGCATAGTTTGTGGTCATCAATTTTAAGAACAAAAAACTTGCGCACAATTTTTTAACTTATATTGCATGAACAAAATGTCAAGTGTTCATATGAAATATCTATATTCGAAGTTCCAGCTGTTTTTAAAAATATTCTTAGTCATTGCATGGTCATCAGAAGATGATCAGGAAATGACAGACAGGTATTTATTATAATAAACATTTCTATTTTTTAAAAAGGTTTACTCGATATTCATTACTTTCTACCTGCTTTTACCAGTAAAGCATTATAGGAATCTTAATTATACTCTTAGATTCATTGATGACATCAGAAATGTTTCAGGTTTTCTTAAAAAGTTTGTGTTTGATTCATTTTGCATTAATTTGAATTGTATTTACCTTTTTTACTGGGTATTTTCCTGAATATGTCTGTGTAATGTCATTTCCTGAAATCTTGATTAAACCCTTGTAGGACATAAATGATTGTTATCATCTGTAACTGTCTAGGGAATGGAATCCAGTAGTCGGATATTGATATCAGAACTTGTAGTGAAAACAAATAAAATGTGGAATTACAGTCCTGCTAATTAGAGTTCTAAAAATTTGCTGAATGTAATTAAACCTTGCAATGATTCTGTGCATGACCCCATATGAAACGCCAGCCAGAGAAGAAAATATGCAGAAACTGTCCAAATGGGATTTTGAGATGAAAGGGAAACCATTTTAATTAGATCAACAAATTTTCATATTAGCTGGTCCTCTTGAAATAAAAGGTCCTGTGATCTATACTAAGGTTTGAAGTTTGCACTTGATTTGTTTTTCTAAATTTCCCCTCGTCAAGAGAGGCTTGTTTATCCAGGGTCCCTGTAGTAAATAGGAAAGAGTTTTCCCTTCCACCATTTTGATGGTTAATGCAGACAGGACATGAAATTTGTTTGTTGACTTGAGGTGATGCTAGGCTTTGATAGGCCTTGTCCATCTTCTGGAGATCAGTAAGATGCACCATTTGTTGATCATTATCACTCAATTTCAAAATAAACAACTTTAAATTAATCCCCATTATGAGGTGAGGTATTTGGTTAGAGTGACCTTTTGACCAACAGCTTATATAGGGTTGTGGACCTTTGTGCTTAGTTACATCTCCTCTGGAACATAATTTGTTCATTATGAAATGATCAAGTTTTCCACTGAAGTCCAACAGACCCATCATCTGTTTAGGTTATTGAGGACTGAATAATCTTATGAAGTTTATCTTCAAAGATATTTGAATTCCATTTCTTCTTGGAAATGAAAGTACAACCTTTTTTTTTCTTTTTTTGAGGAAATTTATGATTGACATTTAGATGTCGGATGAAAGCTTATCTATTTGTATAAACTTTTTTGGAAACTAAATCCTGTAGCTTGAATGGATTTGTAATTGCCGTAATAAAAAGGCTGGATATCATTTATTTATATCATTAGGAGTCTATGGTAGTTAATTTACTCATCTAATTGACTGCAATGTATGCGGTGATACGCAGTCATATATATATGAATGCATGGGAAGGTTTACTTTTGGTTTTTTTCTTTTCTTTTCTTTTTCTCTTTCCTGTAATATCTACTGGTACACCCTGTCAAGCTCAATTTACACCTCTTTTATTAATTTGGAGAATTTCTAAACTAAGGGTTTGTACCAAGTTGTTGAGAGCATTTAACAACATTCATCTTCTGAAGTCTGCAGAAGAAAGAATATCTTGACAAAGCAGAATCTCGGAGCCAGAGTGTTTATATGTGTGAATTATGGTATTTTGATCAAAAAGATCTAATATCTGCCAACAAGGGTATTGTTTTCTACATTGCATAAGAAAGTCAAACACAGATTGTATCAGGAGAGTGGCAACCAATAGGGATGTTATTGTATTTTTCGAATTGGTGATGGTGTTGAAAAGTCATTGTTTAAATAAAAAATAACTTGCTGATAAACAAATCTTGATGAAATTAAAGGTAAAGAGAAAGCATTAATTTGAGCTGATGCTATATATTGTAGAAAATGTCTAAAAGTATAAATATTAAATGTTAAATATGCAGTAAGAAATTTCTCAAATTTGTAACAAAAATTACCAATAAATTGTCATGAAATATATATTCACAAAATTCCGAGGTATTTTTTGCAAATTCCCCCAAGGAAGAATGAAAGATAACAAAACTATTTCATGAAGAAGTAAAAAAAAAGTTTGTTTTTCTCTTGGCAGAATTATTGCTATTAGATTGGTTCCTGCTTTTTTGGGTGGTATCTTCTGATATAAATTCAATTGTTGCATGCATGCTCTCTGCCTGACAATGTTGATTATCATCATTGCAGACAACAAGTTTATCTAAGACCGATGAGGGGGCCAAAAACCTCAAGTACTCCGCTTATCTGAAACACTCAGTTTTCCCTCCACAAGTCATTCTTTTCTGTCTCCAGCTTGGGGGGAAATTTTTTTTTTCAAACTTGAAACATTTTCTCATGCTTGAAAAAAAAAATTGTATAAGGGTATTATTTTTCTTCATTATAAACGCTCCAAAACAGAGATCTGCTAGGAGTGAAGTTTTGGAATCTCTATGTAAGATTGCATGTTGGATATGAGTGGGAGAAACACAGAATATTATCTTTGTGAGTTTTATTGTGTTACCGTCTTGCATTTACTTGTGTATCTTTCAGAATCGTTGCGGAGTAGCAGCCTGTCTGTCTGTCTATCTGTCTTTCAGCATGTGTCCGCTGTCAAAATGTTGCATCATATTGATGTTGGTCATGCAGACAGTGAGGAAAATTGCGCTGAGTCACTAGTACTTGGCTCTTGGGGTTTTTTTTTTTGACGACTCAGCACTTTATTAGAATCCATGCTTGTATTGCATGCCAGTAAAGATTTTGATTGAATTACCACCAATAATGGGTAGATATATAGGTATTTAATATCAGTGATAGTTTTTGTTTATTTATTTGATCTGGAACAAAACAATAATCCAGAGTCTTTAATTGTGTTACTTTCTTGGTAATGAACTACACTGAATTATAGATGCCAGATGTACATGTGTATATATGAGAGGTGCACCTAAAAGGAACCCTTATCTCATGTTGAAAATAATCAACGAATGTTCAGGTAATTTATCATACAAAACATCATCTTTTTTAATTTTTATTTTAATTTGAACATACAGTGGGAAATGGTTAAAAAAAAATCTCAGTTGAGAAAAATATTTAAGTTTATCAGTTGATATATTGTTAATTGCTATCTTTATTTCAGCTGAGTTCCATGTAAAGTGATGCTGAATTCATAGGTGATTAGAGAGAGTTGATTTGTATGAAAATGAGATTGTGTCTGGTGAAAATGCTTTACTAGTGTGCCACCTGTCAAAGGGTGTGATGGAGAATGCTAATTGTCCAGACTTTTATTGGGACATGGAATTGAAAACCCTGTGAGGTGTGCAATCAGAAACATGGAGTACCACCGTAAAATCACCGCTATCGCACCCTCTCAGCATTACCATAAAGTTCTTATCAATCATTCCCAAGGATCTGACCCGGGGCATGGGACTTACCACATGATAACATGCACCACAAGGGGAGGGGGAGAGAAAAAGATGATGTAGGTCTATGGGATTTTTTATTCTGAATACAGAGAGCAACTGTTGTGTCTCTCCATGAGGTGTTAATATATGAAAATTAAGTAATTTTTCATTGAAGTTTCAAAGAAATTGCAGTAGTTTTGTGGTGGGACATGTTTTATATATGTGATGTGTGCTCGTGACTGGGAGAGCAGATTGGGTTATATTAGGAGATGATGTTTTTTGGAGGGGCGAAATCAAGCTAACTGGCACATGAAACATTTCAGAAGTAATTACGTATAAATTTTATGGATATTGTGTTGAAATTCGGGTTGATGGAGAAAGATATTTTGTTTATAATAACATAATACAAAACTTGATTATGCATTGTGGGTTTGAAAACAACCATCTGTTCAGGGAAACAAATTGTAGTGTATGAACTCAGTTGAAAATATCTTGAATTTAATATGAACACTCTGTTAGCCAAATTAAATATTTTGGAGTGTAAGGGGTGGGTGGGGTGGGGGTGAGGAAAGGACAAAGAATTGAATTCATTTACCTCCCAGCCCTATTCCTTAACCACCATTTTTGTTTAATCTATTTTTACCCCTCCGTCCTCTACCCCCAACCCCCTTGCCAACCCTGTCACTGTCCCTCCAAATCAATTTCACCTTCCCTTCTCTTATACCTTTGGGATAGTAATTTTACACCCTGCTAACTCAATGTACCATTGCTGCTTTCAAGCAATGATATCAAATATATAATTTGTACCTCCTCCCAATCCACATCTGTAGCTCTAAGTTCCTTTATCTATTACATTGACTCTCCATCTCCATCCACTCCTACTCCACCCTCCCTCTCTATCCACTATCTATCCTCCACATTCTGTTTATGTATCCATGTTACCTGAGTTTCTACTGATTAATTTTCCTGTGGATCTTTTCCTATCTTGTCCTCTTTATTGGAACCAAATTATTCCTTATGATGCCCCCCCCCCCCCCCCCCCCCACAGCATTATACCCATGGATTTTTTTTCTCCACCCCTGATTTAGAACCCCTTGAGCTCCAGTAGATAGCCATATGGTACAGTGAGGAATCCTGACTCAAGAACCAATGCTCATTCAAGAATATAATAGCACCTAGTTGTTTTAATTGCATATTTGATGAAATTTGGGACTTAGCTGTCTGAAGATGACCCTTAGCACTTGATGGCTTCTAATTGCTACTGTATGCCTGTGATGATCGAGACTTTTTTCCCCCTCTTACAGATTGATACCAAGCTTAGAGTGGGCAGCTGCAGGATCAATAAAGATAGAAAATTGATTTGGGTAGAAGACTGCAAAATGGGGATTTTTAATGGTGTTTGTAAGTCTGTACAGTGATAATGATATAATTCCTTTTCCATCAGTCCCGTGGCAACTCATGTGAGCTCAACCGATAAATATGTTCGGCTCCTAGTAATGACAAAACAGTCCAAGCTTAATATATATCTAAATCTTCCTGCCAACTAATGGTTTGTCACACACCATACAAAAGTACTATGGAGAGATGGGGAATGGGGGGGTTGCGATGATGTACCAAATGGTACTGGTGAAAGTTATATTGCAATTTACAAAATGAGCTGCAATTTCATGCTCGAAATATAATGTGCAGCAATGGTGAAGAAAACAAGTCACTAATGATTTTTTCAGATTTCCAGAAAATTTAATCTTGAAATATGGCTAATTTATATCAACAGGCTTTGCCGAGCAGAAGACATGTTGACACATGTATATGGTGCTTCAGAACACCCATCAGTTGCTTGCAAACTCTGCCAGTATGTGGGTACATCCATTTATTTCCAGAAAAAATTCTAATGTATTGGCATAGAGTTACAGATGCTTTGAAAAGGTCTTTGAGAATTAATTGCTTCTAATTTGTCTGAAGTGCAAGCTTGACACTCCCTTTCTGCACAAGGCTGTTGACAACAGCTGCAACTTTGAATCTAGAGATAGTTTATTATCAGGGCTGAACCTTGGTGTACAGTAATTAAAATTCTTTGGTTTCTGTCAGGCTCTCTGGGTATGGAATCCCATTAATTTTTGTCAAAGGAGGCTGCATATCTAGAACTGGAAAAATCGCTTTCTTTTGGAAGAAAGTTTTGAGGTGGTCATACCTCTGGTATGTTTGAAGTCATTTGTCAGAAGTTGTATTACAGCCAGAAACTTTAGAACCTACTTTTTATTGCAAGCAAGAAATGTTCTAGCTTATCTTTCCCTCCCCAAATGTTAGATAAAGCCTCATAAGTTGTTGAAACCTTCGTGATTGCACTGTTCTTTTGTCTTTTATTCATGGATTTTTTTTTACCTAAAATGACCCCTCTCCCAGTTTATTTTGGAATTTTTAGTAGTAACCAGAGAGAAGTTTCCCATCCCTTTAATTGCTGATGCTTATCAATTCAAAACTTTTTACTTGTTCCATTGTGAAGTCAGAAATAGGTCTTTAAACCAAGGAATTAAAAGTCATTCAAGGGTGTGTAATCTTGGTTTGGAATTGTTGCTGTCATCATCAATAAATCAATAGCACCTTACATAATAGGTACACCCAATGATTTAAAAATTAGCATTTTTTTATCAGTTTTTTGTAATACATGTGCTTCTTCAAAATAGATATACATATTTTTCAAACTACGGAGTGTTTTATTCCAGTGAAAATAGATACCAGCTGGTACATCGAATCTTCAATTCTGAATGGTTAGATAAACACTGTACAATGTACCTGTAAAATATGTGTGAAAGGACTATATATGGTTTGAGCCTAAAATGGCCCCCTTAAATGAACATCGTTGTTTTACTGTTATTCTTTGTTTTCTTGGTACAGGTATACATTTGAAGTTTTTTCATAACTTTCATTTTGATTTAACTGCCCACAATTTCAAATTATGACATCATAAAGTTTACCTTTTCCCGCCATTTTCGCATTTTTAGCATAAAACAGCTTGTTTTAAAGCAGTTTTTCTTTTAAAAAAACATTGAGCGATTGCTTGAACAACAAAAATATTTTCACCAAAAATGTATCTATCCTGTACTTATAAGTGACAAAAAGTTCGTCTTGTTCAAAGCCTCGCTCTATATTTCCCATTCGAAAGAAGATTAGAAAAATGTCAAATTTTGACTGATTTTGATTGAATTATAAAAATAGCGTCATTTCTGACGTCATATACTGCCAGTGAGTGCTAATAAATCAAATAAATAGGCCCAAAATATAATTTATATTAACTCTTCTGAAAAATAACACAACAATTTAATGTACCTGACACACTTTAAAAAATTGTGAATTATGGGGGCCAAATTTGACTAATATCATATATAGTCCTTTGTAATGATACTTTTATCAAGTTATAGATCAATTGTCACAAGATCAGAAGAGGATTCCTTGCATATTATTGAGGGGCACTTGACTGAATAATAAAAAGAAGAAAAAGAAATTTTTTTTTTTTGATTCTAACAAATATTTGAATCATCGGTGGTTTGCATGCAAGCAGTCATGTATTTTGCAGAAATACCTAGAATTCTGTTGCCGGTTTTTAAAGAGGTTATCACAATTAAGATCAAGGATGATAATTATCTTGATGGTGCTAAGCTGTGTCATTGATAGCAGGGTAATAAAGGAATTTCTGAAGATATAAACTCTACCGTATCTCTCTGCTGGGTCCAAGAAGATAGCTGTAACTGCAGACAAATTTTAACAGCGGGGCATGTTTTATGTAAAAAAGTGATAATTTGTTTGAAGGTGCAGTTATTGAAAAATATACCTTGACTTCCATCAAAATGGTATTTTCTTGTGGTTAGGGGAATTGTCTTTTATAAACATAAACATACAATAGTTAAGTGTTTTCAGGATATGTTGAAAACATTATATACCAGTGGCGCATGTAGATGAACTGGTGAGTTTAGTCACAATATATTAACAAACACCAGATGAGATGCAATTGCAAAGAATGGACATTAAGAATTATGAATTAATTACACTTAATTGGCAGATATTGGAAAAAGAAAAAGGTATGGTCAGTTTCATGTCAAAATCAAGATGTGAACTAGCTAAGTACTCCATTCATGTGCCTATATAATTCCATTAAATGTTTACACAGGCTAGTGTTCAGGCCTGTAGGTCTATGTCCAGTCAAATTACTTGTATTTTGAGTCAAATTAATCCAGACTGAAAGGTAATTTGTTATAATCTCTGTTTGAACAATTTTTTTTGGGTGGCATGTGCAGTGTTTATCACCACTGAGTCCTATTTGTCTTTTCTGTGTTGCTGACCATCCCTCATACAGATATGAAAGAGTCATAAAGTATTCGCCAGCTAGAGCACAAAAACGGCTCTCTTTACATAGTTAATAATCTGATGCATTGCAATAAAAAAAATTTATAAATTAAAAATTCATAGTTACCGGTATGCAAAATAATTTTAACAGGAAATGGCTGTAAAGGGTTGAAATTGAAAAAGTGACAATAAAATTGGGATCAAGTTCCAATTTTGTATTGGCTGGCATTTTAGAGTTAACAAATTCCCATAAAGCTAATAGTTTGTGTTAGCTTTACTAAGTGACAGTTTCTAAATAATCCTCAGGATAGACTATAAAATATTCATATCTGGCTTGGGAAATGGATCTCTGGTTTTCAGCTTATAACAAATATATTGCAATAAGTTAGATTATGTATTGACAGTTCCATTAATCAACCTTGTATTTCACCTGTCAAAGAGATTTCAAATGTAATAAAGCAAGAAAAATGAGTCAACAGTGTAGTACGGACTTCAGCTTGCTTTCGCATTGTTGATTCTGAATCGGCAACATGTGCGACAAACGGCTTAGGTTATTAAAGTGCTCATACAAGATTTTGTTTTATGCAAAAAAGACTTCAATGGGGAACGTTCAATATTTTTTTTTTTTGTGTGTGTCTGATTAACACAACTTTTTTTTTTGGTTGGTTACGATTTCATTTCCCCTGTTAATAGTCTCTTTTGTTGTCTTTTATGCCGGAGAAAACTCTGGAGTAGCTCTGACGTTTAAAAAAGTTTCTCAGCGGGTTGAAGCAATCTTGTTATGGCAGTCCACCAGGCTAAGTGCTACCAACCAAGTCTGTAGGGGTTTTGTCATCGGAGTCATGTTGGTAAGAAATAACGAGCTGACTTGTCAATATGATATTTGGATGTAATTTTAATAATTTGCAGATGATTAAAAGCTTTCAGCCTTGGACACTTTACATTGTATTTTCTCATACCTCCATGACTTAATCATTTAGCAAAAAAATGAGTTTCAGAAATCCCAAATGACATGATTTTCCGTTCTTTAAAGAAAAAAACACTTGGTTTTCTATTTCTTTCCAGTTTTTTTCCTCCAATTCAACCAAAATTAAAGATAGAATAGATGTAAGACTGATTGTTTCTCCCACAATTATAATTGGACGATTTTCAATTGGCGTTATAGCCATATATTTTGTTTAGTCACACAGTCTACTACACTCGGAGGGACTAAGTTGCATGCCTTCAGAAGATTTAATCAAATTGATCCGCAGAAGAGTCAGAAAATTCCTCACTTAATTAAATTTTGATTACTGAATGTATAGGAGAATAAAAAAATCTCAAGTTTGAAGTGTGAGAGGATGAGAGTTTCAGAGATAATTTCTCGTATGTTTTGGTCCCTATCTTGGCGACATCTCTACCAATGTGTTAAATTCAAACATCTAGGGGGTAAAACAGTTGATATCCCATGGGGCTCTGAATCAATTCCCATGATGCTTTTGAAGTTAAAAAGTCAGCCAGTTCAATAGAATTGTTCCGATATTTCATCTTCTGATGTAATTCATAAAGTATTTCACATTATACACACACTAAAGAGCAATGCACAGTTAATTGCCAGGACTGACAGTTTTAGAAGGGAGTTTTTAGGTTCAGAGTGAATTATGTTTAGTATCATCTCTTTTTATCTTGATAATTCAAAAAAAAATATTCAAAAATGATGATGTATTAGTGGTGAAATTTTGTTTCAAAGAATGTGTTTGTGTATTGGGCTTTATCAAACAGATCAATGCATTAATTCAAAATACACAAAGTACACATCTTTCTTCAACGTTTTGTTTGTTGAAAGTCGTTTTTTGGAAACCCATGCATATATAACATCCGCAATCAACTTTAATTTGTAGGAGTCGATTAATCAAAATATCTATTAGCTGGATTAGAAATTGTCAAAATTCATAATATTTTTCATTGATTTAGAAGACAACAGTGCAATATCAATTTATTTAAGGAAAAAGGGATCATTCTTTGAGTATTATGAGGTGATAATTTTGGTCGGGGCGTGGTCAAAACCAATAAAGCCCGAAAGGCTTTATGGTAGATTTGATCACGCTCCGACCGAAATTATCACCTCATAATATTCAAAGAATGATTCCTTATTACTTATGTTTATATAGTTTTCAGCAATTTTATGATTGAATATTAGAAAATTGACATATTTATATGATTTTCATTTCTTTTAATTATGCAAACCCTGCTTGCGCCCCAACAATACATCATTTAAATTTATGCATGGACTAGCTGTACAACACGAAATGGATTTGTAGTGTTATCACTGACAAATTAACATCCAGAAGAAAAATTAACAAGTAAATATGATAGCTAGGTCTTTGAGGAGAAACAAATGATCATTCTAGTATTCTAGTAGTTTAAATTGTAATGTTATACTCAGAGATAAAATGGAAATCAGGTTTCTTTTCGAATTATTGAAATGGGTTTTTGATGGCTTCAAAACTATGTTGCACATGTGGTCAGGGGTGTAAACATTGGTTTAAAATTCAAATATACATGTTTCATATTTCGTCTGTACCACAAAGCTTATGGTTCAGTGATAATTTTTTCTTGAAAACACCCCTCTAAGAATGTTGAACCATCAGGTATCTTTGTTGGGGGTCCACGGTTACTGCCGATGGGCATGTGGGTGCTTTATGGTCCCCCAACATCTGCATGCCCCAGGATTGTGTAAAAAGCCAAAGTCATCTATCATATTTATGAATTTGTTGTCAGTTACCATATGGTTTTTAAAGCCACCATAGCGTTTGATTATTCAATGAATATTGGTTGCTAGAAATTAAGATAAAAATCTACCTCATTTTAAATCTCGCATAAACCTAGCTGTGGAAAATAATGCGTGTTAAAAGAAAAGACTCAAACTTTCATTTTTCAACAAGATTTTTGAGTTATTACAGTGATTATTTTTGTAGGAGCATTATTTGTTGCTGATTCAGGGTTTTTTTCTAATGTAGACTTCTTTATTTTCTTCATAATGATAGGAAAGTGAATTACAATTGCCGTGTTGTGAAAGCACACAGCGACAAGCTTGTCAACTGTAAAACTGCAATTGCAGACGCTGGAAGCTTTTAAAAGCATAAACAGGAATTCCAACATAATGAAAATTCCATTAGATGCAAGCAAGTTGGGTGAAATAGGTCTTTCAAATGATGGATAATCATTAATAGGAGGAATGGAGAAATTAGTTCATTGCGAAAATCTAATGTTTGTAAACAGTAAATGAAATTGAGTCGGCCATTAGGCTAAACTCATGTTGGGAGAAAAAATTACAGGAAAACGACATTTGCTTGATGAGTATGTCTGCACGAATGTAATAAGTTTAAGTTGTCCAATAATAAACTTGGCCGATGTAAATCTCTTAATTGGAAGATTATGTATTCACTTTAGACTAAGGTAAAGGCATATACCCCCGTAAAGAAGATGTAGCAATAAAAATACATTGGACTCCAAATTGCTGTCGCATTTATATTTGGTATAAGTCGATTAATTGAGGGAATTTGATGGAAGAATTCATGTTTGAGTGGTGTATCATCTGCATGCAGATTTCTTATTAACATGCATGCTGGTGATAAAAAATCACCCTCACAACTTATTACACCTACTTGAAAAATAACTAGTAAATTAAATACAAGATTTTTTGATTGATTAAAACAAGATAGAAATTTTCTGTTATCTGCTGATTTTTAGTTTCCAAAAGAAAACATTAGCAACATGTTTGATTATTTTGGGGAATGATTAATCATCTAAAGCAAAAGATGAGGGGGGAAAAAACCATAAAACTGAAAACAATCTCAACTCTCATGCCTTGTATCAATCAAACTCTAAAAAATAGACAAGATTTTTTTATGTTTTTGTTGTCAATATTTTTTTTGTCTTCAAGTTGTTGTTTCTTCATGTTGTCAACACGTGTTTTGTCGGCTGTGTATTGTCTCAGTGCACTGCTGTAAGGCAATCCATCATGACCTGACAAACGGCCATGTTTGGTCTCCATATGACACAGGTAATGGCTGTAATCACCCTATAGGCTACAGATTTATGGTTGTGTTCACAAATTGCCTTCTCCTTCCATTCACAAGTTGTCATCTTTGTATACTAGCTGGGTTGTAAGGTGTTTTGCTTTAACTATTGGTTCCTGTCAATGTCAACTCTTAGCTCAGGATAAGGCATTGCTAGAAGTTATATTGCACTTCTTATTATATAATTTGTGCAAAATTTCTTCTCTGATTTGATTACCAAATGTTGGTTCTACGATAAAGAGAGTGAGAGATTTTAGTGAGAAGGGGTTTCTAATGATAAAAAAGTAAAAGAATGAAAGGGAAAAGAAGGAGTTCTTGAATACATTCATTTACACAAATAGATTAATTACTTTATAATCCTGATGTTTCCTTCATTTCCTTGCTCTGCCCATTGCCAACCTTTTTTCCCATGGAATTTTTCAGTACTGTTTTGTCCCCTTGCAGAATCTTTTTGCAAGAGCAAAGCAAGTTCAACCCCACTTAATTAGCTTCTTCATATTTTTGAATTAGCTAGTTTTCTTCACTACAAAAGTAAGAAAATATAATTATCACATACTGAAATATTTCTCTTGATTTTCCCATCACCCTCTGCAGTCCGACTCAATTAGCCAATGTTGTTTATATTGTGGGTTTTTTGTGAGTTTTTTCTCCATTTCTTTTTACATGGATTTAATTGAATAAACTGTTTCATCTTGGTGTTCAAAGAAGTTTGAACAAAGACGACAGAATTTCCCTTTGTCCCTTGTTGTGTCTTTTTCATGGGCCTTGATAATCTTATATTTTGTTTAGTCCCTCGGGCATCGTTACAGAGATTGATGCTCTCTCATTGAAAAATCAGTAATGGCGTAAATTCATTGAGAGAAGTTATTAAACTCCATTGCAGACACCAATTCGCATCACAAAAACGTAATTTGGTCTGGGGAACATTCTATGAATAGTCTTTTTAATACAAGAGGAATTGAAGCCCCAACAGCATCTTTGGCGTATTGCAATGCAGTTGTGATTATCCACACAGACACAATAATATATTGGTATGCCTAACAATTCATTTATTTCATGAAAGACTGAGGAAATAAGCACTTATACCTTCAAATTTACCTGGTCAGTTTACCCCTGTCACTCAACTGAATTGAGGCTTCAGATTGGATGTTAGAAAATGATTGACATTCGTTAAAATACTCGTCCTGTGTATACCAAGTCTAGCGCTTGCGACGATCGTGCAATTAACTTTGGTCTTTTGATGCATACAATGACGAAAAAAGTCATGACTATTAGCTTTATAATTAGTAGAAACTACTGTCGACAGAGAGAAAATTTTCTACTCTTGAAATTTAAAAGATATGAATTAAAATTTTACTCGAACTTAGTTTATGTGCCACACTAAACGCACTAATCCTGCACATAGTCTATCAAATTCACCTGGTGCCGATCATCCATGAAAACGTAATTTTATTTAAAAAGATGTTCATTTGTGATTAATTGAGAATAGATCCTTAAATTAAATTAAATATTGTGCCCACGAAATATAGGTATTAATTTCTTTGAGAAATTTCACGAGCCGATTCCGGAAGAGAAACAAGAAAAGAAAACTCTGGTACATGCGCAGCTGGTAGAATTATTGTGCACATTTGATCGGAGAAGTTATACAAGAGCACATGTTGCATGAATGTTGGCGTGCTTTAGCATTTTTGTACAATACGATGATCGTATGTTGCATTAAACATCGCGATAAATACTCAGTCAATCTCGTCAGAAATTTGTTCAGAAAATCAAAAGATTTTTCCCATGTCGCACGTGGTTATTCAATGTTTTAAATAAATTCATTTCAACAATCACCAATTTGTTTTTCCTATAGTGCACATATGAATACGATAATTTTCTATATCTTGGGGAAAACTATGTTGAGAGAATTCATCTCGTGTATATAGACATGTATACACAAGCAAGCGCGTTTCCCTCGGGGCTTCACACCTTGATCAATTAGGCTCCACCCCCACCTGAACTTACCTGAGGTAAACCGACCGGTTGAAAACCTCGGACTTTAAGGTATTCATTGATAATGTAGCTAATTAGCAATGCCTATGATGACATTTATCCAATCACTCTTGAGATATGGCCAGCTGGAATTGTATGATATAGGTTGTTGTTTGTTTGTTGTTGAACAACTTATCCAGGTCATTATGAATGACTAATTGTTCACTCTGCTGGAGTATACTTCTTTCTCCAGATTGTCTGATACTGATTTTAAAAAAAAAATTAAATTTTTTATATTAGATGTAAAAATTACATGGAATCTCCACCCCTCTTGAGGACTCAAGTTATGAAACTATTAATCTATATAAAAAAAGATTTGATTTTAAACTGTTAATGATACTCTATATTACAAACAGGTAATCATTAAGAATGGGGAAAATTATTTTTTCATGTAAGAAGCTGAATATATAGACCTTCCAGTCTGCCATTTTAAAATTTGACACAAATATCAAACTTTTCATATGTTTCATTTAACTTTTAAGATGGTATCAATTAATGCTCTAAAGTTAAGCTAGGTACAAGGTTAGCTTATTTAAAAGCTAAGAAAGTCAGCCAGTGGAATATAAATTTAAGGTTACAAGAGACTACACAATCTATAAAAATACAAGATACAAATAGTTTTTAGGTCAATAATAATATGCGGGTGTACATTTATTTTTATGACTGTATGTGAGGAGACAAGTGTGTACCGTAATAAGGGGTGTACACATATACAATGTGACGTTGTGCAGTTTGACATAGAAACTGACCAGTGTCATAACTTCTTCGAATTTCTCTAACACGGACTGTCTAGTAATTCCTTCCCAGAATTCCAATTTACGCAAGCGCATTTGAAGTTTCATTCCAACTTAATTAGTCAGCCCGCGGGCAAGAGTTGGATAGCCTCAGTCCAGAGGTCCTAGTTGTTGTCCAAAACGCTAGTGTTAATTGAAAAGAAGATATCTCCTGTAGATATCTCCTATATCTCAGATACCCAGAGTCTATATAGTCTCAGTTTGATGCGGATGGCATCAGCAATAGAAGCAATAGATTCTGGAAAGGATACAAAACAACAATCAATTAAATCAGCTGAAACCATTGTTATAGCGTGGCTAATCATATTTAATCATTTGATGCCTTATACATGTATTTCTCTTTACATTGACAATGCAACCTTATTCTTCATTTCATCTGGATCAAGGCAGAAGTTTGGAATGTTAGAGTTAAGAAGTTTGAGAAATTTGACATGTAAGCTTAAAGTATTCAATGCAAACATGGCAAATCCTATTAAGATTGAAATATGTGCTTCTAATGTGCAAATGTGTTAAAACTTCTGATGCACCAATTAGTGCATTTCTTTATGAAATCTGGTTCAAATATTTTTGCTCTTGTTTCAACAAAAATCCCAAACCACCCAGATTTTTTTATTGCCTGGGAGATCATTTTTTAAGCAAAATATGTTAGGCCTGATGAATGTAGTATGTCATGAATTAATTCTTGTATGACTTGAATTAAGAAATGGCAGAAAATAAAAGAAATTGTTTGCATGCCAGACAGCTAATGTTTGCACCTCCTATTTCTAATCTGGTGTTGTTTGCAATGAAGATCAAACAGCAATGGAGCATTTATAGAGAAAACATGATGGGTGAGGGGGTCTGATTAAACGCTTTGCACACCTTCATGTATTGAACCTTGTTGTATCAATGAGGATGACTGTTTTGTTTGATTTTATGTTGGTTTTATGTTTTGAAACATTTATTTAAAGCATTTTACTTGATTAGACCCAGCAGCTACACCGTTTTTATGTTTCAAAATTTTTTAGCAAATTATAACTTTTTGGTCTTTGAAGCAGAAAATTTGTTTGATAACAGAGAGATTGTTTTAAAAAGAGTTTCAGGATTTGGTGCATACTTTTATCTGTTTTTGCATGTACAAACCAATAATTTCTGCATTTTAGGACATGCATTTATCATTATGTAATACTGCACTAGCTGTGTTGATTAAAAAACTATTTATAAACAAATTTTGAGAAGTTAACAACAAAATAAAATCAAAAGACTATTTACTGTTGTAATGAATTAATCCTGTTTTTAAATCCACTACCAACTTTTTTTTCGTCGAAATGGACGCAAAAATTTCGGCCAAGAATGTTGGTAGACTATAAGCAATGGGAAGTGTTTCTAAATTTAGTGTAAACATGCAAGACTGGGAACAGGGGTCTTGACAGTTTCTCGGTGAGGAAGTGTGGAAAACCTCAAGTTGTCAGATCACTTAATTAACAAATTCAGCAAAGTGGAAATCTATATATACAACAAAGTACACGCTGGCTTCATCAACAGATTTTTTGGTTTGATTTTTTTTTGTATTCCATGATTTATAAGATTTTAATCAGGGCTATCATACATTAAAGGAAAAAAACTATAAGGATATATTGTATTGGAACATATTTTCAAAGTTTCATATGTTATATTATATTTCATTAATTTTAAAAGATTTTATTGGTTTTTTACCCCCCTCCTGATAATTAAAATTTATGCATATTCAATTTCATTGTGGACAAAAATCAATTTTTTCAAAAATAAACTTATCAGTACATGTTAAATCAGTAAATGAGCCCAAATGTCAGCTAGGACTTTGATTGCATTATCAATTGTAATTCAAATTTGCATTTGATTTGCTAAAGGTTAGAAAAAAAGACAGAAAAACAAGTCACCTTGATATTGGGAAGAGATTAGAGAAGTTGGTCCAAGTGGAAGATTAGGAAACCTCAGAAAAGTACATTTTTGAAATTCTGATTGCCCAATATGTAAATAACTGCGATAAGATCGCTAATTGTGAAGAGACCACTCGAAAAATTTCCGTCAAACAGACTGGGTATCTGATAGTTTCTCTCAACAGTTTGATTAATGAACAAGATAGGTAAATTGATTGAAAACAAATAACGAAAGTGATTGGGGGAATAGCTAGTGCAGGGAATGGGATTCGGCAAATACTTGTTCTGTCTGTCTTCATGGACAAGTTCTAACACCTGTGGTGCAAGGGGACATGATTACATTGTTAGTAAAGCTAATTTTTCTGCACTACATCAAAGTGGGTTATGTTTGATTGTGTTTATAAATATGTGCCCGAAGACCCTCAATCCTTTTTTTTTTTTTTTTATAAACTTTCTTGGCTTCAAAAATAGGTCTTTTTTTAGCGCCACCCTACTCTCTCTTTTTGGTTTTCTTGATCAAAAAGCCTTGGAAAAGTGAGAGCTCAAAGTGTTATATATGATTTTGTGATGATACACCAGGTTTTGATTCATTTATATAGAAGCTACATGTATAAATTACCCTTCAATTCATGTGTGGAAAAGAAATAATTAAGGGTATAAGAGAATCAAGTGCCAGCAAATCTGTTAATATTAGTTAATATACAGGAAGTTTGTATACTCTTTAGCCCTTTGAATTGGTTAGAATTGAATTATAAATACAGAATATATATTGTCTTATTCATGTAAATGTTTATCTTTGTAGGTATCTGAGGAAGGATGTAAATTGTTTTGATGAAGTGGAGTGAAGATTTTCCCCTTTCTTTGATGGTTGAGGTGTGAACTTGTACTGCTAATCGTGAGCATGATTAAGAGAATAAACAGAAGAAAAGCAACCAAAAAACCAAAAATTGGTTCCATTTTATCTTGTCGGAGATAATCAAGACTGCCTCGAAAGAATGTAAGGGGCAATACCTACCTGTATGCAGGCAAGATAGAAAATCAAGGGGAGATAACTGGAGATAAGGTAAGGCTCAAACAGAAGTGGCTGATGGTGAAATATCAAGAAATGTTTGATTAATTGAACCAGTTGGATGCATTTGATGATATATATGATTAAGATAGGTGTGATTGGTTCAAGCTGAGCATTCAGCAGTGTATTAGGCCTAATTGGGATGTATACATATAAACCATGAGTGAAGAATTAACATGTTATCTATTTGAAAATTGAATTAAGAATTATTATTTTAAAAATATTTTCCACAGATCAACCTAAAGGCATAAAATGTTTGTTTTGTTAACTCAGAATTCATCATTTTGAAAAATGAAATGTACATGTATAGAATACACTAATGCATGCTCGTGTATCTAAATAAATCGATCAATGTATATTCTAATACAGTGGTTATAAAAAAAAAATGTTTAATTTTTCACATAACATTGTAGATAAAGGATAATTATCAAATTTTTTTTTCAACATGATTTATTTGACTGCAGGAATGCATATTCCAGCAAGCATATTGAAATACACTCTGATACTTTCTGACCCACACCTTACAATTTTTATTTGGTCTGTCACTGCATGCAAGTAATAATCCGTCGAGCCTTTCTCAAATAACAAGTTATATGTAGATTTTTATTAAATTTTTTCGGAGGTCTGCAGATGCAAAAGTGATAAAAGTCTACATTAACCCAGGGCCCTGTTTTCAATTGATATTTTCATTAAATTACAGTATTGAATTAAATTTATTGGATTTATATTGTCATAAACAGAGTGATAAAAACCAAAGTGAATGGGAATTGGGTTTCGGCGAATATTGTGCATCTCGATTTTAGAGGGTATCGCGTAGCGGATGATTACGACACATTTCCCCTTCTGTTTTAGTGTGATGGCATTTCTGATAAGGTATGTAAATGATGTAACAGGAGCCACTTGTTTTTTTCATTTACAGAAATCTTGAACATCTTCCTTTCTTCAGTGATTATGGCACATAGATTTTATTACCGTAAATTTTGGGGTCTTTTAGGGAAGATGAAGGGGAGATAAGCCAGTGTTTTTAGAGCCCTTCTCGGCAGGGAATCTTTGTGTTTCATCATAATTTTGTCATTGCGAGACAGCTGCAGTGATACTAGGAACTGGGTGAGGATTTCAGTATCAAACAGTTATGGGCCCTTGATCTGGTGCATCTTCATAAAAACCCAGCTATTAAGTTAAGTGTCAAATTGCTAAGGAAATCAAAGATTTGAATAAAAGGGTTTAAATGTATATCTTATGTAAGGTCTGCAAGTGTGAAGAGGGTTTAAGTAAGCTTTTTAATTAAGCAGATTTTGATAAGATTTTTAGTTTAAACTTTGAGATAAAATTAAAACTCACGTAATTTTAAATTCTTCTTAATTGAATTTTTAAAAATTCATTTAGAGTGTGATATTATAGATTAGATGTTAATTAATCAATGACACAGATATAATAAAAAAAATGTGTTTTAATTATATTTCTTTGAGGATGTAAATTCATTGATACTCACAAAGCCTTTAGAACTGAGCTACAATGATTCCAAAGCTCTGAATAATATGGTTTACAATGTAGGTAACTACAGGGCTATTTTGCATTATTTTAAGGATGTACTGTATTATAATATTTGAATACACAGGTATCTGTAAGTGATCAAGGCTCTGACAGTCATTATGTATGAGATTTAATGATTATGAATACAATGTATATTGGTTACTGTTTGTACTCAGGGATAATAATCAAAATTGATGGTGACATTCATCAGCTTTTTAATGTGGCATGTCCACCCAAACGATAATGTAACAATTTGATGTTTTTTTTAAAACTAGCTAATGTACATACTGATGAAGGGGGATGAAGATTACACAAAAAAATATCTTCAAAAAATGGGTAAAGTGCTAAATCAAATGTTGAATTTCAAGTCATGCAAGAAGCGAAAATGCGAAACAGAAAACATGTTTCTCTGGGCCGTCTCCATTATAACACCCAGATGCAATAGTATATTATTTGATTAAATTGTTTTTCAAATGATGGGCAACACTATGTCTGCTTCTGTTTTACATTATAATTTGAGAATTAAGTAGATTTCCTCTCTCGGTGCGCTGGCCCTCTGGCATGTTTCATCACTCTAAGTGTGTACCCTCCTCGATTGCCACATTTACAATGTCACCTCTTTAGCATGTTTTGAATTAAACTCGCATCAGAAAGTAGTTCCAGCAGAACAAATGCTGGCAATGCTTCCTGTTTTCAATTGAATTTTTTTTTTCTAGTTCGGAAGCTGCTCTAAATTTAAAAAATAAGGGGGGGGGGGGGGGGGGGGGGGGGGCTTTTACCAGTATTTAGAGGAATCAAAATGTGCATGCATCTGGCACCTGAAAAGAAAAAGGATTTTTTGACTTGACGGTATTTACCTCTTCATTCAATTTTTTTTGTAACAAGATTTAATTATTTAGTTGTCAGGATAATAAAAGGCCAAAAAACAGTGTTTATAAAATTATTGAGAAATAATGGACTTGATTATTTGGGAGTGTGCCTGGCACACTGACTCCATGCATAGACCACACAGTAAATGGCAGTTCTTTATCAATTAAGTTCTTAATCAATGGGTCTACAGGGTTTATCAGTCGAAGATAGAAAAAGTAATTCAGTCTTTGTTGATCTACTTTACCCCAGTGTTGAACTTAAATATCAAGAAAAATATAGAATGTGCATGGTCGTAAAATGTTTTTGGGGCCTGTGTCCAGGGAATTGTTTATTCAGAGAACAGGGTGTCTAAATACAAAGACAATGACATGTTGCAGTATCTTTATGCACCAATAATCTGCAGTTACTGGACAATGGAATACAGATTTGCCAAGTATCTGGACAGATTTGTGTTGATTTAGGTGCCTAAGTTTGGTGTGCAGATGGTCAGTATCCTGACCCCTAGGACCCACCGGTGACCAGTGGTCATTTTCCAGGGTGCATGTCGGGACAGGAAACTCTTGGGCTCTGTCTCCGTCACTTGGAGAGTCATTTTGACAGTTCATTAACAAAAATCGGCTTAATTTTCTCCTGATAATAGGCTGTATAAATGTTAATGTTCTGGTCAAGTAGCTTCATTAGAAATTTTTTCTTCCTCTTTAAGATTTCTCTTTTGGTTGATGAACTTCTGAAGGAGGTTGGGGGATTCATTAATTAAAGGCGGTGGGGTTTGTCTTTAGAAATTTTATAAGAAAAAGAAAAAATTGTGTTCACGGTTATGTGGGCCCATTGTTTTTGGGGTGTCTTGAGTTTTAGTGAAAAGTTGTGATTAATGAGAAGAGGTTATATCCAAGCACACCATTGAAATTAGAAACCCCATTAAACAATTGCAGTGGTCATCCTGTGATTCATGAATAGTCAATGAAGTTGATTGAATCTGATGCACACATCAATGCATTATTAGTAACGGATCCATGCAATCACTTGGAATAACAAAAAGTTCAATGCAAACTTCACAAACAGATTCAAAGTTTTTATGTCGATTTGTTATTATTTCGTTTTATTTTTTTTTTTTTTTTAGAGAAAAAGAGTTTTCAGGGGTTGCCAGGGGACTTGTGAAGGGGGTTTAAGGACACATGAGACGTACGTTCAATTTTAGATAATTTTTTATGAAAGATTACCGGTATTCCTTATTTATTTGCATCTAAACCTGTTAATGCCCAAAAATACAGGGCACGTTACCAGGATATTTTGGGAGGTAGAATAATTTGGATTTTCCATATAATATATTAGCTTGCAAAAGGGCAATTGAATGCTTATAAATAAAGACATATTATATATTTTCTATTGAAACTATATATGCACATAGAAAAATATCATATAACATGAAATATAATTATGGAATTACATAGTGGAAATCTTCACATTGCAAAGACAGGAATTTTTTTTAGAAAATAATGGAAGATAATTAAGTCACGTCTGACCTTAAGAGTCTGTGAAGCATGTATATTTTTCATTCACAAAGTTTTTGATAAAATATGACTTTTTTTATTAAAAAAACATCTAATTACATGTAACAGCCTTTTTAATTTAATTGGAAATTTTATTAGCCATTTTGAATTGTCTTGAAGGAAGGAAATTGATAAAAGCAGCAAAATGTGCTTGATGTCCCGAAAATAACAATTTGTGAAATTTGCACACCCAAAAAAATGGAGGTGATAAATTGTAAGGGATATTGAATCCACCTGTGCGGTACTTTGGTTTTTTGGGGTTCGTTTTTTGCCGTTTCTCACACCTCCAGAAATCTGAAGAGGTAACTTGAACAGACGATTACCCAGAACTGACGCAGCAGACGAGCATAGCATCCTCAGCTGTCCTTAATGTGGTTGCTTTTTGATGTCAAGATGGAACAATAAGGAGTATTCTTCTAGTGTGTTTTATTTTCTTTGATGATGTCAATACTTCACACTTTGGGGGGAAAAAATCTTACAGCATTTGCTACAGCGAAAAAAAGGGGTTCTAGGATAAAACATAGAAATATATAGTCCCTCTGCAAGTGAGAAAAAGAAAGAATGGAGGTGCTTTGTAGATAAAGGTAAACAATGGAGAAAATATGACTGCATGCACTTGCAATGCTTAATTGTCCCATATGGTAGTAAATAATATTTGTTTGTTGTTTTGCGATCTGAGGCAGTTTGCGAGCAATAAATAGTCTGGGCCGACAGAGATTGGACTGATCTGTCATGCCGTCTTGCAGTGTGATTTGGTGTGGTGTGAAAAAAGGAGGGGTGGATCAAAGTGAGACCGAAGGGTTGTCACGGAGATTATTTTGTAATATATATTTGCTCGGATGTGTGAGGAGTAGTTTGCTTAATGAAGCTTTCATTAACCTAAATTAACAAAAGATTAACCTAGCTACTAGTATATGTTTTGAATTTTTTGGGCTCACTTTATTATGTAGGGAATAAAAATTAAAGGGTTTTTTTTTTTTTTCTATTGGCATATCACACACTTCATTTAAAAGAAATTTCAATGGACAAAATGAATAGTGTAAAAAATGAACTGACTCCTTATCTATATATGGACCTTTAAAAAATCCCATCATCTTTCTTTATATGCCCATCTTGCTATAGTATAGAGATTTTATGAATGAATCAAATTTCTTTGGAAGATATTTATTTAATATTTTATTCTATTCCTGCATATCAAGAGGACAAGAATTCATAAATCAATTTAGATGTAATATTATTTGACAAATATTAATATCTCTTCTCCAGCCGAGTTATAATGGAAGAGCCCAGACTCCTGCTGAGCAGTGTGAAATACCAATGGCCGCCATGAAAAGAAAGCTGTGCACTGGCTCAACCAGAAAATTGAAACTAATGACCATAAAACCTTATCGTAAATATTAATCTACCAAAAATCGGCTTTCTTACATAAATCTTTTGGGATATGTATATTGTTTACCATCTTCATCCAACTTAATTCGAAGTGAAGAGAGGCGCCTTTTATGGAAGATATAAAATTTCATATAAATAATGAAAAGTTTTTGAAAAGTTGACAGAGGGCCCTAGTAGATCTCTTTAGGTAAAATGGAAAACTTTATTCCTCCTCTTTGAATTTGATTTCCCTGCAGTGAGAAAATGTTCAATTTACCGTGGCCATAAATTATGGGCATGACTTTTTATTAAAGGGAGATAATCTATGAATCGTGTGCGGGGGTTAAATTTAACACACAAAGACTGTAGCGGAACACGATTGACTCATAATTCTAATCCATTATGAGGGTAAACACGTTTACAAAGACCGACTTGGAGGGTGTTTTAGCATTATAACCAAGGTGTTTGTTCTTGGTCAAACGATCCCCTGTTCCGTTCAGACCTCCTGCAGCCGTTGAACTTTTTCGCTCCCGTCAATGTCAGGGCTAAAAACAAGATTTTCGGGGCACGTACAGGTAATGTACCATACCTGTAAACAGGGGAAGAAAATATCCCTCTCTGCCCGACAGGTGTAAATGGCATTTCCATTGAGAAGGGACAAAATCGTCTATAAAGAAAACTGAAAGATGATACTGCTTGAAATTAAATCTCGATTCTGAAGATGATTGAACTGTTTATCTTATTGATTAATGGGGCATACATCTGATTTATAAGCTCTTATTGACTGGATTTGGGATGTTTGAAGAAGGTCTTTGATAGGGGATGGTATGTCCTTTCTAAGATAGAAGATTAAATTTAGACACTTCACTTGCATAAGCGACTTCTATCCCGATCAAGTGAACGTTCGTCCAATGCTACAGGTGAAAAGAAGATTTGTGATCTTTAACGATTTTAACTCTGATCAATATTTTGTCAATTACGTAGATGCTTAGATTTTCACAATAGATATTATTTATGTTTAATTTGTTCTTTTGTTTATAATTATAAATATCTTCAGGATAAGAATTTTCATACTAATTTCTTCTGGACTTTGAGAATACTTTTCAGATGTGACTTCAGAGGTTTGGTCTAAGAAAGAAAAATTTTAAATTTTATTCTCTTTTCATTACTACACAAAGAACCCATTTTCAACTTATGGTTTTGTCCTATATTAAGAATGGCATATCAAATTTTTATGTATGTAAAAAAATAGTCTTCAGATTTTTAAGCACTTAAAAAATGAGAGTTCATAGCCTCCACTTGTGACATTTTAATGACAGTATATCCTAAGATTTAGTGGTGATCTTTCACCAATATCATCATGCTGTTTGTAATCCCATTTGCCTACTTATAATATTCATGAGCCATTTAATTTCACATGTCCATTTAAGGGTTTTCTTAGGCTGCATTGTGCTGGTATTGGAAAAGCCATTCTGGACTCTTCGGGGGCCCATGAAAGTTGTCCCGAGTCTCGGATGACCACTGGCGGAGATGTAAACATTTTGATGGTTTTATAGGCAGCTAAGTACCTTGGTGTTATTGGCTTGTGATGCCTGTGACAGATATTATGACCAATTGTTGTCAAATTTGGCAGCAATATAATCTGTCTGTTTTTTGTCTAGATAGGTCGGGTCTTAATAGACGACAGATAGAAACAGACTATTTTTTTCCCCCTTTCTTTTCTTAAATTTTCTTTTTCTTTTCTTTTATGTTGTCACATTTCATTTCTGTCAGCAATAATATTAAAATGATTATTGTCTTTTGTTACACATTTTTTGTTGGCTTTTGCATTAAATTGCCATGCAAGTCCTGCCGCCTCTTGTAAAATATGTAAATCTCTCGATCTCTCTCTCTCTCTCTCTCTCTGAAAAAGATAAACTGTGTCTGTAGAAAATTTTGTATTGAAAAAAATTGTTTTGAATTTGAATATTTTTTGTTTGAATGAGCAATACTTGGTGGCTAACCTTTAGGTCATTCCAATATCTCTTTATACAGTAAAGAAAACAAACAAAGTAAAAAAAAACCACAGCAAAAACTGTTCAAGGAGTTGAGAGATGCAGAAAGATTTAGAAATTGATAGATTGTTAGAACTGTTGTTTACATTGCTTGAAGTATAGATTATGTCACTCAAGCCAAACTAAGACAACATCTAGTTGTGAACATTTTATCTATTTTAAATCCTCTGTCCTGCCTGCAGGAAAAAAAACAGAAAAACATAGCTGCCACCATTGGAGTGTGTTTGGGTTGCGGAAAAAGAAAATAGCCAGTTCTCACATCTGTGAAAGCCAAGAGTATTTTGGTTACCTTGCAGGGTGATAGCTAGCCCTTATTCACATGACACCATAAGCTCTTGGAGAAGTGTACTCAGAAACCATCAGGCCACACCCCTATTGCTTCATGTGGATTTTATTTCTCACCAAGAAGGGGGAGAAGAAAAGCCTGATTAACTTTCAATTGATTGGTTGATGGAGAAATTTCACACTTCTTTGAGTTCATCAGTCCTGTAATAGATTTTATACCTGGAGAAGAAGTGAAAATTAGTACAGTCAGGTCAAATGCGAAAATGATATCAAAGTAGTTACCTTTTTGACAAAAATTTATCTATGAATATTGCTCTAGCTAATATGTGTTCATGTGATTTCAAAAACTTTTTTTTCAAAATATTGGTTGTTGTTTAGATGATTGATAACTTTGAAGCCAATTAATAAATGCATGTTCATTTACAATTTCATTGCGTTTAAGTACAATTTTTAGAGATACATGTATTGGGTTTACATGTTTTTATATGAACTAAATGTTTTAATTGGTCTTTAAAATATAATATACTATGCAATTGAGAGAATTGTTTGCAATTACAAAGCTGAAAGGGGAAAAAAAACTTTCTAACTTTGCGGTTGCCCTCTGTGTACTAAGATTAAAATGCATAATTTTAGCATTCTCATACATATTTAAGAGCAGGAAAACATAAACATGCACTTATCAATAACTGGTTACGAAAAATCTACATAAAATTGTTACAGAAAATTAGCTTGTAGTGATTTGAAAAGTTTATTAGAAATGATATTGTTAGGATTACATTATGCCTATATTGCTACATTTGTATGGGCTAATTATTTCAGTAAGAGTCCCTGGTTCCTCAATTACCCAGTAAAGGTTGTGTATTACATCAACACAGAACAATTTGTCCTCCAATATCAGCAGAAAATTTTCTCCACCCAAATTCAATTCACCCACAAAACTGGCAGTGATTGATATTATGTAACCGGGCCTATAAAAATCAGGAAATGAGGATAGTAACCATTGGCCTGTTGAATCTTTCTCGTTAAGACCTTCTTGTTAATGTTCCATTTTATTGTCCTATGGGCGGTTTGGGTATAAGAAAGAAAATATCAGGACAGTTTTATATTCTTCCTCATCTTTATGCCAATAATGGATTATTGGAGTTGAAAAATTCAGGATCAACCAGGGCACCTTCGATCAATTTCAAATCAATCTCGGGGGTTTTTATTTTGTCAATTCAGTGATGGCAGTAAAGGTAAAATGCTGTCACAATGATTGCAGGTATAGGTCAAGCTGAATTTATTGGTGGTGTCAAGCCTTTTGAAGATTCAAGAAAAAAATCAATGTGCTTTCATCATTTTTAAGAGAAAAAAGTTTTTGCCCCCTTTTTAAAAAAAAAATCTATATAGAACAAATCTTGTAAATCGATGTAAGGTATCATAAAAATAGAAACAGTTTGAAATTCCTCAATTTTGATTATTGCCAAAAGAAACCCAAAATACATGTATATCTTTTTAGTCGATATGAATAATACTTATAAGTAGAAAAAAGTTTAAAAGAGCAATTTGAGATATTTATTGCAACATCAGGGAGTTTAATTGCTGTATGGTTTATTTCTCAAAAAGTTTCAGGAATTACGTACCTATAATGATCATAACTTTTTAAAGTGTTTTTTTTTTTAATGCTCATAAATTCAGTTTGAGACTGTGTACAAATTTGATGCCAGTGGTTAATTAGCTTTAGTGTTTAATGGTTATCAACCACAAGTTTTCTCAGTGGTGACTGTTATTGTTGAAGTGTTTTTGAGAAAAAAAGACCCGGCGTAACAGAATCTCTCTTTCAACAACAATCAATGAAAAAGCTGTATACAGATTTCTCCCTCTCCCCAGTTTCCATATTAACTGTACATAAATTGTTTATCAAATGGTTGCTAGATCTGAGGTACATGAGTAATGCATTGAACTTAAATCCTGGTTTTTATTAAGTCCAGTAAATATCATCTGGCCTTTTTATACAGAAGATCCAGTCAAAAAGCCAATGAGCTTGCCCAATTGAAGATCACTTTACAAAAAACATCTGTCTATCACTGGTTTAACACTGAGCAGTACAAGAAACTCTCAAAGGTTGAAACATGTTTAGAATAATTGCTGTAAAATTATACCCCAAAGAACAAATTGTTTAACATGGTTTTTATATGTTCTTTTTTGACTGTCAAGCTGTCTTGTGAAACAATCTGTCAAATTCCTGCAAACACCGAGTTTTTAACAAGGTGATTTAGCAGGGTATTTTCCCACACTATTTTGATTGGCAGACATGATAAAAATGACCCAATAAAAAAAATGTGTATTGTAAAAAAGTTGTTAGCTATGACAAGCTTTCAAGACAGAAAATAAATTGAACTTCGATTATCGAAATGTCAGATTTTTTTTGTTTAAGAAATCAAGTTGATAGATAAAGTTTTTTCACTCCCATTGTGATCCAGTCATATTCTCTGTGATATAATTTTGAGTGACATATCAACTATTGATGAAATTAAGGGCCCCGCCAGTGTATAAAGGAGGAAGAGAGGGAGAAGTTGATATTCTCTCCTGATAATTTAGAAATGTGCCGCTACATGAAATATGACATGCCATTTTCAATTTTTGCACTCGGTAAACCTCCATGCATCTGGTACAGAGCCTTATGAAAAGACCTATGCCTCATTAAGTACCTGTTTCTAACATTATGGAGTTTGGCAAGAGTGATCACTTTTTGTCATGGATGGGGGATATTAAAAGACATTCCCCTCCCATGGTTTGTGTATTGATAATTGTCATAAAACAAATTCAAATTGACATTCAAAATATGTACCAGTAGTATTAATAGACATCTCCACCACCTTTACTGGTTGTGTGCAGAAAATGTCAAACAAAATCAAACCTGGAAACACTGAAGTTGACAATTTTGATCATTAAACTTTCTACTGTTGTCTTTGTCTGGTGAATAAACTTGAATGAAGACATCTTGTTTTGATGGCTGTTTCAAAGGACATGTAGAGGTACAATACTAGAAAATAAATCAGATTTACAATCAGTATCCATCACATTTCGTGTTCACGCTCAATTGAGCATTAATGGTCAGGTGAGGCTTGAATTTTCAACAATTCTCCTTAATTCATTCAAATTAAGGAAGAAATATATCTTAATGTTGAGCATTTACAAACCGATTTTGTTCTTTTGAAAAGGAAGGAACTTGAGTGGGAAGCAATATATACATGTTTATCTTAAATACCGGTATTGGCAGTTAAGTGTTATGTATAGGTAGTCAAACTATTATTTTAGTATTCAGAGAAACGATATACCGGCCGGTAATTGACATGTATATATATTGATTCTTTTTACTTTTCATGTAGGTTCTTGATTTTAAATTTGAAATCGGATATTAAAAAAAAATCAGTTTGAATAGAAATGAATACAATAAAATGCAGTTTAAATTTTCATTTTTGAATGTTATGTAAATATATCTCAAGTAGTTGCATGTATGCTTTATCTGTTGTTATTAATAGAAGAAATTAGAGATTTTTTAGTAGGATATTAATGATGTGCAGCCATTATCTGATGAAATATAGGTCCTTGGCATGTGAAGAAGGAATTCTGAGTATTTTAACTCAAAAGAAATTGGAGAAGAAAGTCTGTGGCTTATTGATTAGAAAAAGTGATTTTCGTGAAATAACATTTGATAATTAAAGTTATGATTTAATCACGAGAGATGGAAAAAAAAACCCCTGGTATGTGGCAGTTAAAGAAAGTTCTAACTTCCTGTTTCAATGCTAGCCCTGTGTCTGTACATTCTATTGATTGTATGATGAGATAAAGAAAATTATACCATCGAAGCAAAGTGAAATAAGAGAGCAAGAAATCTCTAATTAAAGCTCCTAATTATGGCAGAATTGTCATGAAAATTTTAAACAAATGGAGCGAAATAAAAAAAATATCCTGAGGACACCTGCTGCATATATCATTAAGAACGAATAGTAGACATTGCCGCTCTTTTATTTTCAGCATGCAAAAGAGCCATTGAAGACTAATGAATTCCTTATATGGTCAAAGTTGGCAAATAGATTCCTCATATTGATGTTAGAGACTGACTTGTTTTTTCCTTAGAGACAAACAGCAGTTATCTTTGGTCTGACACAAGTATTTCTTGGTTGATTGATTGTTGTCGTTTAACATCTCAACCGCTAATTCTTGATTATCATTTGCAGTGAGAGAAAAGGGTGGTATCAGCAATGCATTAGTTAATTAACATGCAGTCAGCAGCTAGAAATGAATAAACAGAATTGGTCTCGTCCTATATTGAATTCAAAGACTAATGATTTGCCTTAATTTGTAATAGGAGTTTATCAATAAGGTCATGTGATATAGATATTGTATTACATCCAGGGAAAAGTCATATCAGTCATCTCAAACATTTATTCAACAAAACCAGAGTAGAATTGGACACATATTTTTTTGCTCTTAACATTTTTCATTATTCATAGCTAAGCTGTATGTTAAAAAATGCAGGACAAAATGCATTTTTAGAGCAGAGATCTTAGACATTGAATTATTGATGTAAGCTGGTATCAACAAAGAGGGTGGAAAAGCCATGTTAAAAGCCCTTGCAAAACCCCCCTGCCTAGATGGTGATAGGAACTTTTGACATTTATATCGAAAATTTGAGGTTTTTTCAATTATTCAAATAGTTCTTTTGCAAGATAAAAACACTAACCCTTGGGGCTAGTTTTAACCGATATTGTGTTTGACAAAGTAAATGAAACCACTCTATAGTTTTTTTTAACAGAGTTACACATTTGCCATATGGTTCTAGGTATGTAATATCAGATTGTTTGGCAGTATGGCAGAAAACATGAGGGCATGCAGTCTCTGAAATGATGAGATTATAAAGAAAAGTATTATGTTTTCCCTTGTATTATTTTTTTTTGTAAGCATGGCCTTTTTAAGTGCATTCATTATGATTGTAGATAACCTGAAAGTGCAAAAATAAAAACCCACAAAAATTCCCAATATTACAAGTGGTGACAAAATGGTCTCATGTAATTGATGAATAATTGATGAAATGCATGGGACATGAAAAGTAAATCGGCAACTATTTCAGAGGAATGGGTATTATGGGTACAGAGTACTGTTTTGCGCAGTGTATAGGTGACGGCGTGTCTGCCAAGCCAAGCTTCTCATCTTTGTGTTATATCCCGTGAACGCTAGTTTCCGGAATTTCTAAGATGCTATTTGGAGTCTAGGCTAATGCAAATGAAAATTCTTTTGATATTTTAACAATTAACATTTATGTCCCTAACAGAGTAGGGCTTGGGGGAGGGTGCGGGGGAGTTCAGTCGGAATGGAAGGAAAGGAGGGAAGGAAGATGCAGATGAAGACCGTAGGGATGTGCTGGGAAAGTGTGTGAGAAAATTGTTTGGGTACACTGTACAGTTTGTGCCAAACATGAACAGTAAATACATTGTTGTAGAATATAAACTTCACATCACTGTGTGTCATCTCTTATCTCATTATCTATACTGCTTATTATCCAAGTCTTCAAAACTTCTGGGAAGAATCTTCGAGTTTTGGGAGTTTTTTTCGCTATCTTACAATGGTAAATATTGTACACAAGGTTTGTTGGCCTTGTTTTTAAACAGCAAAACCTTTGATAAAGGAATGGATCAAAGATGACTTATATATAATACCACAGCATTAAAAATCTCTAGTGGATTTTTTCATTTTTAAAAGGTGCAGGTTTTCTCAACAACATTTTGTGTATGAAGTCTTGGTATTTTTAATAAAGATCATCCTCAAAGAATTCAATGTGTACCAATATATAGTGAATCCCAAAACAAATTTATGTAGATGATACCATGATAAAGGTTTGGGTTAATGCATCAATCTAGTTTTACAAAACAGCTGATATTCCCTTTTCAGTGAAAGGAGGTCCTTTATAAAGGACCAACAATATAAACGATAAAGCTTGTCAAGTGTTACACTAAAGAGGAAAGAAAATAATACAACTCCATTTCAAACTGACCATTGCCCTTGTCCACCCTCCGCACTTAAAAACTCTGACCCAGCTTACAACTTTGATGAGGCGTGAAATTTCTATTAGCCTGATTAAATAGATTTTCTGATTGAACTGTTACTTTGGAAATCTGTAGTGTTTATGGCTGAATTTGTTAGCAGTGTTGCAGCTTTTTATGGTAAATTTTTGGCCTATTTCGGGCTCTTTTGTGCGAGCGCGAATTTTGTACAAGGGTGGTAACATCTGACACAGGGTCATGGGAAACTGCTGAAGGCTTTCCCTGTATTGCTGCATGCATGGATGACGGAAACTGTTCTTTCCTATATGCTGTATGTAACATTTTCCAATTTCTCCCAAGTGCACTAAGTAAACTTTTTGGCTTAATGGCTTTTTGAGTTGCACCTGTGGCTATTTACTGCTTGTGAGTGATTTTAGGTAAGATGTTTTGGAAAACTTTATATTTAGATCAAACATGACATTCTTGCCTTTTTTGCTGCAAAAAGCTGAAAGATTTGCAGTGAAAGGTGGCAAATGATAAATATGTTACAATATTTTTTATCCCAAATTTAGGTAACATGGAGGGATCCAAACAAAATCTGCTGTTCTTCATTTGCTGCTTCTTACCATTTCAGATCTTAAACATTAGGATTTAATACATATTGTAAATATTTTTCCTCATAATTATCTTCTAATAGACCTTGATAATCTCTTTTATCGCCGTAAATCTTTTTCACGTCTGCTTAAAGTTGAGCAGGAAACAGAGACTTATAAATTTGAAAACTGTGTTTCACAAAACTCTTATTAGTTCCGAAATAATTAGAAAAAACAACCCCTCAAGCCATTTAAAGTGGAGTGAAATGCTTTAATTGTTTGGTCACTGTATGGTTCAGGTGTAGAAGCTGAAAATTAAGAGTCTGACCAAAGGACTTCAAAGCTCAGTTTTCTCTCCTTGCATGTTTGTCCTCAATTATTTTGGTGCAATTGACATTTTTACTTATGTGGTTTTTTGACATTATGAGACAGAGGAAAAAATTGACATGTACCGCCAAGGGTCTCTGGAGAAGTGTTTGATATAATTCAGGAAAATGAAACAAATGGTTGCATGGTGACATTATCATGCAAGAGTCGAGTTAATATTGTGAAAATTCCTCTATCTGCTAACACCATACACAAATGCATTTTTGTTCTAGCTGGTACAGTTGTTATAATTAAGTAGTGTCTGTTTATAAATTTGTTAACTTTTGGAAGCATCAGGCAAATTTAGGTGGTAATTAAAATAAACACAATACAATACAGACCATAGCAGTCAATTTCAGTGAGATGAAAAAACACTGAGTAATAAGTAGTTATTACTTAGTATGTCTTAATTTTTGGTAGATAAACTAATTGGCTTCAATTTTTTTCCTACCATCCATTGGGTTCTGAGTTATTGGTACTCCAAGAATTTCTTTTCAAGTTCATACTCCCTGATACACATGACATATAGCAGTTTATTGGAAATGAATCTTCTATATATATGCCAAACCTCTAGGTTTATTTGAATGCCAGAAAAAAATTGGTAAATGCCCACAGTATTACATTACGGTTGTTGAGTTTTTTCATTCTTTGTTGCATAGGTGAACAAGTCAAATCATGTCTTTGTTCAATTAATTTTATTTCAAGGCATTTGCCATTAAATTGTAATCTCTGAAAATTGCCATAATTGTTAGAACAGGTGTGTCATTACAATTTATTGTATTAGTAAAATATTCACATTTCTTTTTGTAAATATGAAAATAGGTATGACATTTTGCTTGATGCGTTACATGTATATATAATGAAAACTATTTGATATGGTATGTAACATCTGAGAATAAGTGCTAAAGCGGCATGAATTTATATTTTTCCCTTTTTATTTCCAAATTGCTAACTTTATTTAAATTTTAAAAAATATGTTTGTACTACCATACCTTTGGTGGTTTATTTATCTTTTGCATTTTTATGCATGCAAGAATCATCAGGGAAAATGTAAGTTCCTCAATATGTTTTTGTTGTTATACACATAAATTGCTCTCATATATTTATTTAAAATTCAACTTGCTTACAAATTAGTTTGATAAGATGTTTCATTATAGATTTAAAGTTGCTTTATAGTAGCTTTTACAGATATGGTTTTGCTTCAATCTGCAAGTCTTTTATTCATGTTTGAAAATCTTTATTCCTAATTTTTATTCATTTATATGACCTACAACATCAGAAATAGTTTGTGGGGATTTTATTGTACAGTATATAAGGTCCCTGCCCATTTTCCATTTTAGTCATACATGTACCACATAGCTAGCATATTGCATGGGTAGAATTCATTTAACCTCTACAGAATTCAAGTTCATCCAAGTATCCCCTTAATGGAATATTAACACATGAATGAAAAATGATTTCATTTTAAGTTGTAAATTAAAGTTGACTTCCCCCATTATCGCAGGTAGCTTAAGGACTAATAGTTTACTTAATCGGTTTTTGCCCTATTGTAGCCTGAATGGGCTCAGGAGAAAAAAGTGCTAGACAGGATGTGGACATTGAAGTTATGAATTTGTTCGTCACTTTTGAGGTAATACGATCCATGGTCAGTAGTTTGATTATTGCATTTAATAAAAGCATCTTAGCACAATGCCACCTCTGCATTGAAAATTTTTTTTTTCAGGTGGGTGATTTTTATGGCCTTTCTTTTTTCAAATGACCAGGCTTTTCTTTTTGAAGCCTATTTAATGTTACCTGTTAATAATTGTTAACGAGGGGGACTGAATTGAGAAATTCACGGCATGGAGTGATGCCGTCGTTTAGAACAACAAGTAGAGGATATTATCAAACTGTCGTAACTCTCGCTCTTTTTAATTAATTCACCGTTTTATGATATTGAGTCACTTTTTGCAATATTGAGTCAGGTACAAGAAGTTCATTCAGGGTTCACATTTTTTTTAAAGTGGTTATGGGGTACAGAGTTAAGTTTATGTAAGAGGGAAAGGAGGTCTTGATGAAGCAGTGAGTATGTTTTATGCATCACGATAAATAGCTATGTACTCCGGTGACAGATGCTTCCGATTATTTGTGATACAATAAACAAGATAACTATCAGCAGATATCAAAACAGTTCTGCTCGAGTTTCAAAGAAATCTTTTAAAACTTTATGAGTAAGGTGTCATTACCTAAGGGATATAGATGTATCATAAGCCAATCCCATAACTCCACCTTATCGCTTCTTATTTATATAATAAAGATATTTATATCTGGTTTATTATACATGTACTTATAATAGGAGTGAACTTCATTCTAAAGTTTTCAGACTCTGATGCAGCCTTGGGTATTGAGCTGCACCATACAGCGGGTTGCTTATATAAGGTTAGTGCTTCCTGCAAGATGATCTTTAATCTAATTTCTGGGAATTTAGTGTCATGGACCAGATCGTTATGGCTCTGACTTCCAAGCATGCAGTAGCAATAGGTCTTTACAGTCATGTTCAATACACATTTTCTTGTTCACCCCAAGTAACAGACAGTCAGCTGTCGTGCAAGTTTAAGCCCAGTCAAGATTCATTACAGCAGGATGAATACAAGAGGCAGCCGCCTGAATGGCATGGTTTATTAGTTGACCAGGATCTGTACCAAAATGCCACAGTTGACCCCTGAATGTCTGCGGCAGCAAAACCATGCCAGCCAGACTGGAGAAGGTCAATTACTGTTATTGATGAAATACTTTCATTTTCCACATATGTTAATGTTATGGGAATTTGCTTTTGCAGTCATCACTCATTGTCTAATAGTAACAGTGTGTATGACCCATGCATGTTGACCTTTTATACTATGTAGGTTTTTGACTAGGGGGCAGTAGAATGAACCTCTCTTTTTTCTTCCACAAAGTATTAGAGTGGTTTACAATGGATGCCAATTTTCTTTATTCTTTTTTTGGGGTCCAAAATTCATTGGTTTGGAGCATGATTTTATTATGTGACACAGTGTATAATACTTCCTTAATTAAGCAAATTTCTATCAATACATAATGTGTCAAATATTCATAGAGATTGAAATTCATATGCTGTAATAAGAAAGGGGTATCAATGTAACTCCCTTAAACTCCTACAAAGTATTATGATTTTCCACAGTATAAAATGTTATGGTTTGCTTGCTCAAGGAGTTGCCAAAAAAAAATATGGAATTATATGACTTTGAAAACAAGTATCAGTGGCACTCTTCTAAAAATGAAAATGCTATATATGGTATGTTTTAAAACAGACTGCTGACTGTTTTTTGTGATCAAAACCTAATTTTTTGTCTTTTTTATTTCTCTGAAAGAAGCTGTACATATTCTCAATGATTACATGCTCCAGTATAGACTTGAGAGGTTGCACTGGGATGGAGAAGTTGTGTACATCAAAATTAAATCAAAAAGTGATTGAGCAATCCAGATGACAACTGATTGGGGAGTCTGATTAGGTTTTGTGGTTAGATTTGTCTATAAATCACCACTGGTATACTTAATATCAATTCAACACAGAAAGTATCTCCTGCAAAAGCAATCCTCTCCTCGCACACACACGTGCTACCTCCATTTTGTTTATGAATTTCAATTGGAGATTTATGGCTTTAATCTAGGATGGGAATCTGCTAACTGGCAATATTTACGGCACTAGGGAGACTTATTGGGCTGTATACACTCAGCATCCATATTTATGATTGATAGTATCTTTATATATCAGGTTCAGGTTTAGAGGGTTTTTTTTCCAACATATTAGACAGGAAATCTATGTTTTATACTGTTCAGTAAGATTAGCTAATTAATTAATTAAACGCAACTCCAGCGGAAGTGGTGTAGATTTCATTTTAAAAAATGACATTAGGGATTGAGAGAGATCTGAGAAACGAGATGTTGGCAAAGATGCATGTTAATCATAGTTTTATTCTTTTAAAGTGGTAGAATTTCTTTTTAAAAAATCTTGACAGATCCATCATTTCTAAACTTAAATTTAACTTGTGTTAAATGGATTATAGTTTAATTCCATGACAAGCTTATCTTTTTAGCATTAAACTCAATCATAATGTCATGTTTATTTTGATTTATGTAAGTTTTTATTTTACCTTTGGGTTTCCATATGCCATTTATTTTCTGTTTATTGAAAAAATCTACTTGGTGGGTATATATATTTCTAGAGATATTGCTTTGACTTGGAAGCTTATAGATATCCTGCTTTCCAAAAAAAATAATTTTGTGAGTTTTGTTTACGGAAAATAATTTTTGTAAAATTAATCTAGATGCTTGCATTTTACAATGTACTTTATACTCATTTATAGTGATAGTAACCCTGCAGCATGTTTCATGAATAACAAATCCAGATTAACATATACATACACAAACTAACAATGCCAGCTGTGTCTAACACGATCAGATTTATTGTTAATCAATTGCTCTTTGATCTAACATTTTACTTTTGGATGATTAAAAATAAAGATTAAAAGTGTGTGTGTGTTTGGTAGGAAGACTCATGGGGGGGGGATAGAAGAAATAAAATTGCATCACCAGCAGACCATTGTCCTTGACCCTTGACATGACCTGTGCAAGTCAAAGGTGCATGATTGCAGACTAGCTGGCTTGACATTTGTGGTATTCCTGCCAGACATCTGGGAGACTTGTGTCATCCCCTTCCAGCCGGATGAGGGGTGAAGCCGAGATGCTTGTGTCTCCCAAGAATTCTGATGAGCTATTGCTTTAAAAGAGCTATAGCTAGTTGCTCTACTCAGCTGTAAAAAAATATATTTTTTTCTTTTTTTAGCTGAAAAGAAGTTAATCTTTAGTATTCATGTAAATATTTGTGTGTCTGCTCAACATAAATTATCTGTTAATTAGTCAGCGTGTTCATTGTTTCTAAATATATTTGCAACAAGGTTGCTTTTTTTCTGCTTGCATGTTTGAGGGAGAGGGAAGAAAATTTTGTTAGTTTCACTGGCACCTAGCTTATTTTGTTAGCACTAAATGGACTGTAGCGATACAGTCTTTATTTTATTGATTTATCATCAATTTTCTCAGTGATAAGAAAGAACAAAACAAGAAAATTCTATGAACCATGGATATCAAACTTCATGGTTTTCATTTGATATCTTTATTTTTGTTTTTTCAGCTTGTATTGATCTTCTGGTAGAAATACATTGTTAAATGTCCCCAAAAACGCTTTTGACAGAAAATTCATTTGAAATTTTTTTAAGGATTTGGAATCTTTAAAGAAAAAATTATTGAAATCACGTGAGGTACGGATTTAGGTAAGGTTGTATTTATCACAGTTTGTAGTCGTTCAATAAGAAACGGTCACGACTAACACAGGCTTATCCCTATTGAAAACATCTCTAGGCAGCTGTTGATATTTTAGGAAAAGTGTGTATCTATAGGGAAAACTCAGATTACTCCCAAGTAAAGGTAGCAATCTGTGAAGACCCACCATGATGTGCTTATATACATGTAAACTAAACATGTGTTCATAGCTATTATTTTTTACTCTAAATTAATTTTTGATATTTTATCGATAATAGACACCTAATTTCTTTGTGATTGCATGATGGAAAATGTGAAACTTGTAAAAGTTGACATTGGATACCATATTATGATGATAGATTGGGGAAAATGGACATTTGAAGTATATTAAGAGTGTAAGAAGTTTACAAATATCTTTCCATGTCTAATTGTTTTGGCAGAAAATGTGAAAAGTTAGGAAACCTTCTTAGCAGAAGTAATTACATGAAGGAAATAGTTAAAGGTGATTTATGCCAAATAATATCATAGAGACCTCTCGATGATTGTTGATATAATTTGTAGATACTGGCTAGACACCCAGATCAATAAAGTAAATTGTATATAAATTTGATGTATTATAAGCTCTCGAGATCTTTATAAACTTTATACTAAATGAGAGAGAGATGTGGAGAGAAGGAGGAGGGGGGGGGGGGGCTTTTTTGTGAAAAAGGACACAGTTTAGATAAAATCCAAAGGTTAATTTTTGTATACCATGAATCAAAATCTTTTTAAACGTGATTGAATTGATTATTAATGAAGTTTTACATTTTTAACAATTTTTGAAGTTCGGTCTTCTTTCCAATTTTTTTTTTATTGGGATGGGGGGGGGGGGGGTGAGGTTGAGAGTCCTGATACAATTTAGTCAGCTATCTCTAATGTGTCTACTTTCCAAAACAACAGCTACATGTGGTGAACACAGTGAAGGGGTAAGGAAAGTCAGTCATCAGTGATAATGGCTGCAGATTTATTTATACTGGAGGTGTTACTCCTGAGTTTGATTTGATGACATGCCAGGTCATTATGTAAGCGGGAATGCTTCCCAGTTAGTAACAGCATCACATCTTTTGGGAGCATGCTGCTACCACCCACCGATGCTTTACAGGGTGCCAAGAGATTCTAGGCTTTGTGAGTATGTATGCATGTATATAATGTAATGTGTGTGTGTCATGAATAAGGTGAGAAAAGTAGAAACTGTTAATTTCATGCTTGACACTGGAATTGTGTGAAAGTTTGTTTTTTTTTTTCATGAAATTGAATTGGCAGCCAATTCATGTACAAGTATTCACAGTTAAAAAGGAAATGCCTCAGTTTAACATTTGTCCATGCTGATATATCTATGCTTATATATCTAAAATTGTAAGTTAAACGAATTCTAATAGAATTATGACTCCTGCTGTGTTTGTGTGTGTGTGTGTGTGTGTCTCTCTCTTTCTCTCTGTCTCTCTCTCTCTCCATAATTTCTCTCGTTCTCTCTTCATAATTATAAAAATTTCCTTTCACTTGTGAACATTAATTTGATAATCAAAAAATTACATGAACCATTCATTTTTTTGAAAATGTGAATGTGAACATCAAATTAAAAATAAAAAATAATTCCATGACCCTGAACAGCAAAAATAATAACTCAAATCTGTATATTAGTCTTTTTTAAAAAATGGATTGAAAGATTTCAAAGTATTTTGAATTAATAAATTTTTTGGAAAATATTGTTACACTCCATACCCCCTCAACCAACACCCCCCCCTTTCCCCTCCAATCTTTCTACAGGTAGGACAGCCCATAATAGTTTTAAAAAGGTGTGAAAGACTCATAAAAGTAAGTGATATTCAGATTAAAATTATATAATCAAAAATAATTTTCAGATTAAAATTATATAAGTACAGTAACATATAAATCATGATTTACATTAATGTACAAAGCTCATGTATATGCCATAATGTTGACATATCCTGTTATATGCAAATGTCAAGAGAATTACAATTAAAACATGTCTTTAAAATTGTATAATGTTTACAAAATTACATATCTTTTTTTTAAAAATCCATAAATTTCAAAATAAATCATACTACATAATGTACACTGTTATTAAATAAGTCGAAACATTAGTAGATTTGACACTTGAATGGTTATCTGATTTTTAACAACCATTAGTCTAATTTTTCATTGCATAGAACTGGCTTCAGGCCGTCTCTAGTTCATTTTTCTTTGCCAGCTTTGGACCCTCAAGTAAAGATCGGATCATTATTATCAGCTTTAACTTCTAGGGATGCCACATGTACTCATTTTTCAAAAAAAAATTAAAAAATTCGGGGTGCATGTTCCTATAGTTAAAGATAAAAAAGAAATATATCAATGCACCTTGATTTTTACATCAATATAAATTTGTCTTGGATTGCATATTGACTTTTATGTTCCTTCAAAAATTCCATTTGGCGGTTATTTAGTTTCTTTGCCGTTAATATCTTTTATATATCCCATCTTGGCAATATGGTTAATGTTCAATATCTAACCAGAATTTCTTTTTTTTCTTTTTTTTTGAGGGGTTGGCAATATTAAACCAAATAGTGAAATCTGGTGCTGCCGATTTGGAATTTAGGTCTTTGACTGGGCTTTTAGTCAGCACTATGGTTTCTGTAAGATAGCAAGTTAGATAGATATTTAAGTCATAATAAAAAGATACAGATAGCATTTTAAAGAATTCTTACAACTTGGCACCTCTTTATACCAAGAGCTATGTAAGTATAGATGAAATACCCCCGGTAACTGTTTTTCCTACTACCCTATATCCTTCCCAAGCCCAACACAATCTCTGTCACCATTAAATTCCAGAATTGATTGCTAGTCACTTTCTCAGACTAAATTTTTCGCTGCAAAACCCATAAACAATGGCTAAAAAAAGATCAAATGGTCAATATTCAGGGGAGCCAAATTAATGTTTCCATTCATTGAAAAGTGCTTGTCTAAAATTGACTCTTTGAACTCCATTCATGCATCTTCCACCTGGCAGGGAGATAAAAAAGAAGAGCTTTCTCTATTGGATTTTTATTGTCTGACACATGCTGACAACAAGATTGGAAGATTTGCCAACATGGACCATCTTGGTTAGCCATAGGCTACTAGGCAATGACAGAGCAGAGAAAAGGTAGCCTCGCATTAATTCATCATAATTACACTTATCATGTAATAATCACAGGTATGCGCCACTTCAAAGTGAGACAAACAGGACTTTTTTATTTGATGGCGGAAATGAAATTGGAATTAATATTGTTTTGGCTACAGGTATCTGCTTTTATTGATCTGCAGTTATGCCCCTTGGAGAGAGAGAGTGAGTTAGGGAGAATAGCAAAGACTAATGACATGGATTAAAATATCTGTCAAAAATCAGCTACTTCCATTCTACTTGTTTCCTTTACATTGATTATACTGAATTATTCCTTTTTCTCTTGAGCCTTTCTTTTCTTAATCTCTGTGCATATATAATTACATAATTATTTCCTAAGAACAATGTCCTACTCCACTTCTGTCTTAAGTTATATAGGATATCATCCAGACATGCTTTATTTCCCAGCTCTTTTAATTCTCTTTTCCTTTTTCCAATGATTATCTGAAGCTAATAATTTCTTTTGCTCAGGAAAGAAGCCATTTTCCCCTTAATCTTCTAACACAAAGCAGCAGCAAAAAAAGATTAGATTAATTCTTGTTTGTAAATTACATAAGGATTAATCCGTGCTATAAGCTCCTTCCTCCTATCAATATTAGTCAGATTTCTAACACCCTAACATTGTAATACAAGGAAGAAAGCGAGAAGAATCAATGTTTGATTAACAGGTGCTTGGAAATTTAAGGTTACTTTTCCCACTGAAAGGGGAGATTACTCACCTATCTAGGTAATAGGCTGAGTTTGATCTATATAGGTCGTCGGGTAGGAACAGTAGCTCCGTTTATCAATGTGACATATGTTTTATGCATCCCTGATTTTGTAAACAGTGTTAACAACTGGTAAAGGCTGCTGATGCAAATGAAAATTTATGGGTCTATTGATAAGTTGAAAACGATATCATCATAATCGTAATCTTTCATCTCTTTTTTTTTATGTAAAATAAATTATTGCGTGGCCTATTTTATTTTTTTATAAGTACGCTATGAAAAAAAAAGGTGAAAAAAAACAGATTGATGCAGTAGCAGTGAAGGTGAAATCTCCATGCAATCTGCAAAACTGCTGCATCAATGGAGTTTTTATAATTTCTATAACCGTAAATACAAACTTTATCCATACAAACAAGGTGTTTGCTTTAATTCATTAGTTTCCGATTCATGTACAAACTTGTCAAAGCCCTGATGAGATGGAGTGGAATAATAAATCCAATTGTTGTATTGTTTTCGCAGATTATCACATTGACACAGGGGTATAGGTGTGAATTTAACCAAACTATGGTGTGGTAATCTTACACTGATATTTGAGGAGGGGGGGGGGGGGGCATAGATCATGGATTATAATCTTTTACAAGCCTGATTTATCAACAAACCAAGAACTAGAAATTGCAGTTAGGGTCTTAAGACCAGCAGTGGTTTTGGTATTATTCTTGGCCTGTCCATATTTGTTTGTCAACAGTGATAACCTGTCCTAAGTTACACAGTCCATATCTGATACAGTGTGGATGTGGCTCAGACTAACTCTCACATAGAAAGTATGTTTGCTTAGATTGAGACTGAAAATTTTCATTGGTGTTGGAGCAGGTATCGGTTTACCATATTGTTACATTACTGTCAATATTTAGACTTTTCCAGGACATCTTTATTGTGTGTACTACAGCACAGGATAAAACTTGACAATGTCCGTCTACCTTTAGGGTACATCTTCTGCTAACAAGATCCGCATATAGATTTAATGTACCATAAAATTTATTTTGATTAAATCAGACTGATAAAAACACCTTTTTTCTGTCTCTTGAAAATCAGTAACTCTTTAGAAAGTAATTTTTATATTTGATGTAGAAATTTTATTTTTATCTGATTTTTATTTTGCTGAAATGTCAATGTTTTCAAAATGAATATTTGATAAAAATTTCATTGAAACCATAAAATTAATTATAATTTGTTCAAAGATAACAATATTCTTAGTGAATGGTTAAAAAGGAATTAAAAATTCATAATATTATTCCATATTTCCAGTCCGTAATCCTCTGTCTCAATGCTGCCTTCTGATTGGCCGATGAGCTGTCAGTTATAGGTTGAGAGCGTGTGTCTCTCTCATACTAGGCCCAGCCCCTTTACTATCACATTGCCTCTTGTCATTCATAGATCTGCCTGGTAGTGTGGTAGCATGTGCCCAATTGTAAAGTGTACATATTGTTACAAAGGATATACATAGGTATTTATGCCCAGAGTTGGCAAGGAAAAGAAGAGGGTGGTAGAAAACTTTTTTTTTTTTGCTCTTTGGTAGACATTGATTTGCTGACCATTATATGATGTGAACATGTGCTGCAAGGGATTATTTCTTTGGAATTGATCAGGTGGAAAAAAATTTCTTTTATGACATATTTTGATTGGAAATATTACAAAGAGTTGTTGATTAGGAACAAGGAGCTAGGAAAGGTTCAGCGAGAGTTTACAGTGGTGGTGATTAAAATCAAAATGTGAGTGTGCTTTTATTGCAGTGTTTTCTCCTCCCAGTTTGTGTATGTCAAAAAGAAAAGGGATTCAGATGTTGCAAGAGAATTGATTTGTTATGTGCAATCAGGCCATGAAGAGTTACATTTTTATAGCAATCAAATAATTTTTCCCCTCAATAAGCTATACCCATAACTTCTGCGGTGGTGGTAATAATTTTATTGAAGCCTACAAAGAGATGGTATTTTTCTCTGATTGTGTAAGGGTGTTTTTTATTTCAGTATTTTATCTTGGGCTTGTTTATAGATCGCTTTTACCTTATCTGCCAAGTTTTGCTGAAAATTTATTTCTTTTTTATTCCAGATCTAAACACCGTATTTGGGACTTTGACACACATTTCTAGTCCTGACAGATTTTTCCTTCTGGGGAGAAAAAAAAAAATCTTTTTCTGCAGAAACCTTACAGTGATTTTGTGTGCATGCATACTAAAAAGCGCCAGTCAGAAGAAGTGATTTTTTTTAAATTGGATTTTACTGAATATATTCTGGGATATATTACACCATCTGATTTTGGTAGAGGTAAGTTAATGTTAGGGAAATTATATTCTTGTAAGCTGTACATGTAATTTGAACCCCGACAATTTTTTTCGGAGCATGGATAAAAGATATTCTTGTTTAGCCCTGGTTTGGAACAAAATGCATTTACATGTTAAACTGTGATTAAAACACGATATGAGGTGTTGACACGAGAAGTGCGGGGGAAAAAAGACTTAATTCTGCAGACCTAGTCAATATCTGTATTCTTCCAGAACACAAAATAAGAGATCGTTAATTTGGACCTTTAAGACTTTACTTACTAATATATAAATGTAACATATACAGTCAGACCACCAATGTTGGCCAGTTTGTACTTTTGGTAAATCTTAAAAATCTTGCAAACAATACAGAAGCAAAAAAAAGGGGGTGTCAATCAACTGGGTATCATGGGAGAACAGATAGATTTTTAAAGGCTAATTAGGGGACTTTGGGTGTAAAAGCATTAATCTTGGCTCTCGTGTTTACATGGCTAGTTGACCACATATGCAAAAAGCCTGTGGAGTAACTGCAATGCAGCCTTGTAATTTTGTGACCCCCTTCCGTGGGTCGATATTTATCTTTGGGAGGGAAGTGCTTCCATTTCTCAGCATTCAGTGATCAGCAGTCTCTGTGGTCAGTAAGACTATGTGTATTATTCATGTTTCTGACTTGTGGAAGATAAGAAATTTGTTGCCTCGTATGTATTTGTTGTGCAGATTCACTCAGAAATTTGCTGATATTTTGTTCCCCGTCTTACTTGAGTTGGGTTCGCTATGTGTGCCCATCTGCTTGTACGAAAGTCCTATAATCTGATAAAAACAACAGGACCTCACTCTTCTTCATTGAGAGGTTTTGTTTAGGAGGAGAAAATGAAACTGTAGGAATCTATTAATTTACTTATTAATTTGGTTATCAAAGATTTTAGCTGGTAAACTTTTTCTACAGACTCACTTTATCCTTTTGAATTTCACAGAGAGAGAGAGAGAGAGAGAGAGAGAGAGAGAGAGAGAGAGAGAGAGAGAGAGAGAGCATGCCCTCACAAATTGGCATTTTAGAGGTGCTTCAGTTGTACTGGGAAGATGTGTGGATGTTCTCGGCAAAGCTTCAAAATCTGTTGTGGTCAGTGATTTGAATAAAACTTTATGTCGATGAATTGTCAGCCGTTTATTGAGGTTATCAGTTAAAGATTGTGGATGTTTCTCTGTTTATCTATTCCTGCATGCAGTGCAGTGAGTTTTCTCTGACAAATCCCCAGCCTTGGCGAACAATTTCTAACAAAACAAACTGCCAGGAATAAAAAAAAAAATTGAAGAGATTGCCTCCATGTTGTCAAGCATTTGCACTTGATGTAAAACTGTGATAAAATTTGCACCACTTTTCATATTTATAAACTGAAATGTACCAGTCAAACTTCTGATGTAGATCTATATCAGGACAATCCAATTTCATTGCCTGCCTGCTGTTAAAGAGGATCTAGCATTGAAAACAAGTCTCTCATCATTTTATTCTTAAAGAATGTGACAGGGGGATTTTTTTCTTTTCCAAAGCTGTGCATTTTTTAATTAAATTGTTGCTCATATACAATTTAAAGATCAAGACTTAATAGCTGAACGACTTCCCAAACGAAGAGGAGAGTTTTTTAAGTGTAGTTCCTAATTAAAAGTCAGAACCCAACTTAGAAGTCTCTTTAACTCTTCTCTCTTTTTTTATTTTCCCGTTTTCACCAAAGGATGAAAAGACCTTTAAAAAAGGGAAGTACTTAAGTAGCATGTCTGCAGCCATCTTTTTTAAATTTTTAATTATAGCAAAGCATCCTTTTGTCAAGGTATGGTTAATGAAGGACTCATAGCAAAGATTACATATACATTATAAGCCTAATGCTTTAATTATTTATACACAGAAGCCCTGTAATGCTCTCATTCCAGTAAATCACACAGATTTCTGCGGCAAAAGAAATGTAGAGATTTCCTCTTGTTCCTGAAGAAAAATCAATTTCTAAGTGCAGATGCAACCTTTAACTGTATTTGTGCTGCCAAAACAGGTTGCTCAAGGAATTTTTACACCAATGTTTGCATACCTGTACTCCGAAATTATTAAATTTTTCTATATGCAGTCAATGTAACACATCCAATTCCCTGATAAGAATTTGTAAATGACAACATTGCGTGCTTTTTTTGCTGTTTATGTATTTCCCCCGGTATGGATCGCAAAGTTTATTAATTGTCTCGGTGGAGTATATGAGGATTTTCTATTCATTTGATATATTTATTTTCAAAAGGGGATTACATAAGAATTTTTAAAGGAAGAACATTGAGAAAAAAAAAAAGGGCTTGGAGAAATTTTTTTAAACCGGACCTTGAAAATAAAAAGGTGTTACAATAGCCTGCAAAGAAAGGGACATAACCAATTCAATCATAAAAAAATAAAATCTGCATGAGAAAAAAAACTCCCTGCAGGGCCACTCGGCAGCTCGCACCACAAAATCAATAGAAACGGCAAGTAGCTCTCTTGGAGAGTAACAAAAAATGGACAATTCAATGATGAAGCTGGCACACTTTTCTATTTTTATCGTCATGTTTTTCACAATGGGCCATGTTCATAATCCGTAGGACAAACGGACACAGGAAGTATGAGCACGAAGAAATATTTGGTCAGATGGCTGCTAAAGGGTCAGGATTATTAGCAACAAAGCTGGGACGATTTATGCGAGTCCTTCTTTGATGTGCCCGAAATATTGAGTGTAATTCACCATTTTCCCTCCACATAAGGATGCCGTTTGCTTTGGGATATGGATGGAAAATTTACTGATATTTTTCAGAATAAGTGTGTTTGGAAAGAGCTTATTTGTTGGAATTTACTCACCTTGAAGGTAACTTAATATTAAAAATTTGTCAGAAGTTTATGCCGGGGTCACTTGATCGTAAATCAAGGGATTTTATCAGGGAAAAACATTGCACAGGTTCCAATTGATCATTCATTTTCAGGGAGTATTTATTCTTTTATCATTTACAATGGCTCTCAATGCAGTAGCGATTCAGGCCCTCCACCTATTTAATTAAATTATACCAGACCCATTCTTGTAGTCTGCTTTATGATATATGTATTATGGCCAGAATGAAAACCTGGTGCCTTGCGCTCTATGTAACATGGGGAGCTGGTCAAAAAAACATGTCTAATGGCCATTAGCATTAGCAGTCTATCAGGCAAGACTTTTTTTGTGTGTGTTTTTGTACATTGCTGTGTTACACAGGGAACAGTGACAATTAGCTGTTTTTGTTGAGAGAAAAAAAGAAAAAGAAAAAAAGGATGAGCTTGATGTGACATGCTTCTTCCTTTTGGCAGGTTAACATGGCTGACCTTATGTCAGACCCAGGAACAAGCAGTCACCATATTGCAAGCTAGATGTTATTTTTCATGATGTACATCCAATTTATTATTAACTTGGGAAATGTTTTTGATGTAACATATGAGGGTAAAGGGACCACTTTCTGATTGTCATTTCCTTTTACAGTGTTATATTGATAAATTATTTCTATGGTTGGACTGTATATTTTCTCCCTCGCTTTTTGTTTCCTTTTTCATTTTGTATTAATATCCACTGTAAGTTGGAACACTGAAAACAGATCTTGGCAGTAAGTCATTATTAACTAAAGCAATAAAGCAACATTATTGGTATTGATCGACAGATTGAAAAATTGACAATTAGTGTAAAAATTATGGGGTTAAGTGTCATCTAGGTTTAATTCTGCGCGGAAGAAAAAAACGCCTCTACCCACTTCTAAAGAACTGTTATTGTTAATTAAATAAGGACCTGTAATTACAAAGCGGCCGTAAATTTTCATAAAGCAGGCAGACTGAGGAACAAAAAAACAAATTCAGCTGGGGTCTCATCTTCCTAAATAGTGTATTTTGGGGGACATTTGCATGAATTATTAATGCTAGATTGAATGTGATTCACACCAAATTTGCCTAGTTAACGTAATGGCAGGGGAAGACAATTGGAAATGCCTGTAGTTGATTCAATTTTCCACTAAGATATTACATTTGATTGAATCTTTGAGGGAATTAATATTGCTTTGTTCATCGTTTCAACGAAAGTTCAAGTCCTTTTTGTCTGTACAATGATCAACATGCAAAACAGTGACCATGTGATTAAAAAATTTGTTGGAGAAAGAAAAAGAAGAAGGAAAGTCATCACATCGGGATTGGAAATAGTTTTGTTTATCTGATACCTATTTTAAATGTATTGCACTGTGCCTCTCTCTTATTGCTGGTCTCATGGTTTGATTCACTCATGTTTGTTTTTCTTGCCTGCATGAAGTATGTCCAAGACATAGGAACATTCATGAAAACACTTGTAAGCACACTGATTTCCTGTTTATACATTTCGGATGCATGGTTTTTGAATGGATCTCTCTCTCTCCCCCCTCCCCCATCCATGACTTGTGGTAGATCAGAGTAAAAGCCTATTGATTGCCCATCGTGGACATGCGATATGGCTACCACGGCACTTAGCTCATTGAAGCTGGAACAGAGCGGAACAAGAATCAAGTCGTTTTGCAGACCTGATCTCCAAGCGAGATCAGTGAGGGGTGCTGAGATGTGCAAGGAAACTTGATGGGGGTCAGCCATTGTTGATTTGCAATTAGACCATTTCACGCACTGAATGTCGGGAGAGGGAATTAGAAAAAAGTGCAAGGGAACCTGGTGTGATAAGAGTGTTGAATTCATTGGTATTTTTTTCTTCTTCTGTATGCTAGGAATGAAGTTGATAAATTAGGACCATCTTTTTTCTGTGCGCCACATAAGTGTTAACTACTTTTTTCCCCCTATAGATTTGTAACTATAGTAATGCCCCAAGCTTTCTTAATTAAAATTCAAACTTTTTAATAGACATAAATTATATAAGAATGACAGAGAGAAATTTAATGCTTTCATTGTGTGTTGTGGGTTTAAGTATTTAGGGTACGTAGGTATCTTACTCGTAGCGAAGCCTAAACCACCTATCCTATCTAGGCAGGTTTTTTTTATTCAGGTAGTAGTAGTAAAAGGCTTCAATAAAAACATCAAACAGAGACAGAATTGCTTTCATTATCTAACCCGTGGAATGACAACAAGCAGTGATTGAACAAAGAATTTGAGAAGTTGATTTTGCTTTGTGATGTGTCTCTTTGAAATAACAATGACCTTGTTTACATACTCTGTGGCATCCTGTTGTGAAGCCATCGAGGAAAGTAACAGTTTAAGCTAAAATACCAGGTTAAAGAGTCCAAAGTTTATTCAGTGAAGAGATTTTTAAAAACCTGGTCGAGGCACAGCCAATTTAAAAAAAGGTGTGGAATATGGCAAAGATTTTTTACGTTTACTTTTTTTTTTTTTCAAGAATTGCCTTGACATTTTTGTTTTCATCACAATTTTCAATGAGTAATATATTGAAGAGTGAGCAAGTTCTTTCGGAAATTGTGGTAGGCTGTTGGTTAATTGGTTTTTGAAATGTCACCAACTAAAATTATTATGAACTGCACTGCGAAAAAAAAAAAAAAAAGTGGAAAGGACAATGAAGGAGGTACCATTCCGAATTGTTTGCTGTGAAGTATTAATTTGTTGGGACAGGATTTTTTTTCTCATATAAAGGAATATGTCACATAAGGGAAAATTATTTTTTGGTAGACTAATTATAATGCACACCTAGCTGCTAAATCTTTAATTTACATAATCCCGGTATACATTTCTAACTTCTTTCTTCCTCCTGGATTTACCATGTTGAGTGGCTATTAGACATCCAGTAAAGGACTTTTCAATCGGTCCCTTTTCCATTACACAAGTGCCCCTTTTAGTATCATAAATCTTTTCATATCGTATTAAATAGATTAATTCAGACATACAGAAAATATTTGAAAGATAAAGGTTTTCCATTTCATCGGCTTTTTAAATACATGTCAATTCCAATATTAGAGACTCCCCTGCTGGCAAATTTAATTTGAAGTGTATGACACTCCAAGTGTTATCCCTGTCTGGGGCTTTTAAAAATGGCCAGAGCTAATTGAAACTTATTCTTTTAAGAAAAAAATCAAATCACATGTTCATTTGTTTACTAATGGCCAATACAGATTTTTGGTCATCGTTCAAAGTTTTATTCAAATGTTTTTGTACACGACACCAAACCATCAACCCTCCTATATTTTGTCTCTCTCACTTCCAAATCTTCAAATCACACTTATTTTTTAAGTTTTTAATTCTTTCTGTGTTGAATTGATTCAACTTTCTCTGTGAATTCAGGCTTTGAATTTTTTTTTTATTTTTATAAAGCATGTCTGGAAATTATTCCGCCTGATAACAATAAAACGGGGGAGCTTCCTAAGGTCGGCATCCTGGATTCTTTTGAGTGACATCACAGCTGTCTATTTCATGTCTGCCCATTAAGGAAAGTGAGAAAGAAGCCAGTTTTAATTGAATTTATTCAAGATGTAATAAAAAAATTTGCCAGGGAAGGTGGTTCCAAAGTTAATGTTCTTTTCAGGGGTCTTCTTCTTCATTGATTGGTTTTATGGGGGTTGAGGTTATTTTCTCTTTTTTCCTCTTTTTTAATCTTTCCCTGTCTGGGATGAAGAATGGACATAATTCAGTCTGGTGTTCTAGAATCTCTTGCCCCTGTCAAGTAATGGGTTGTACCTAATAAAAATAAAACTGTAAAGGATGTAACAATTGCAACTGCCTGCCTACATTGCTTAGGATGATGGTATAGTGGTGTTATATGTTGATTAACTGACAGGCAAAAGTTTGAAACAGTCATTCAACTGATAAAGAATGGCAGATGAAAGGCAGGTTAGGAGTGTAAATATTCATGCCCCAAAATTTGTAATCCAATTTTGCAACCTCTTCCTCCCTTCCTGTGGAGCTCAGATGAAAGGTGACATTTAGCCTGTAATCTTGTTTTTTGGCCAATTTCTTATATCAAAGCATCACATTAGCTGCCAGAGATTGGTCAGCGAAACTATGCAAAAGTAAGACATCCAGAGGAGATAAATGCTGGTGACCAGGTCTCTCTCTTATCCCACATATTGTTCTTATCTTGGGTGCCCGACTGGGCAAAGCTAGAACTCACAACCAGACAGAAGAAAAAAATCCAAATTACATGCTTTGTGCAAATCTGTGATAATGCTGATGATCGAACAATCTGTGATAAACAAGTAGTATTGATTCTTCTTGAGTGCTAATTAACCAAAGATTTCTTTGGGCTCTCCAATGTATACAGTGCATCGATTCACTTTCATGCAACAAGTCCAAAATCTTTAGAAGGGACCGAAATTGTAGAGTGAGAATTACAAACAATCCCTCTCAGTCAGGTATTTATGTGTTTTATTGTGAGAATTGGAGAATATCTTTTATTCTGCGGGTGCTCGATGCAAGGAAAGCAACAGTTGGCCCAGGAAGCGTACTGGCCATGTGTGTAAACAGAAATCCTATACAAGCCTCCATTAGCAGAAGTTGCGAGTATCTTCTGTACCAAAGAATGTGCAGGTAACTGCTTGCTAATTATGGGGAATTCAAACTGGTGTTCTTTACACCCGTAATCTGTGTTTTAACACATGCTTTGCTTCTTTTTCCCAGCTTGTGTACAGAGAAGGATGGGGGGGGGGGGGGGGGGGGGGGGAGAAAATTTTGAGAGGGGGGCGAGTTGTAATCTAAACCTGAAGGATGAAAAATGTGTTGTTGAGAGAGCATGAATAATTTATCTAAAGAGGGGGATCACCTTTATTTCATCCAAAGAGGTTTTGTTTTTTGTCGAAAATGGGTGCAGAGCTTTGCCAAGATTCCAGTTGACAGAAGCTCCCTTTTGTATCAGATAGCTGGATACAGCAGACAGTCTGCAAATGCATGGTTATCTCAGTCGATGACATATTCTATACATTGTGTGCTAGCTATTGTTGAGAAGGGGGGGGATCTCATGGGAGTCAGAAGTATTGGACTTGTAGAAGGGTTAATCACAATCACATTTTGATGCAGAAGAATTGGTGTGGAGGCACCAGAGAGGTATTCACAGTATCTGGGTCATGGAGCGGAAATGTTGGAAAGTAGAGAGTTTGGTTGTATCTCTTGTGTTTTGAGGAATAATTTGGGATAATCGGAGTCATTACTGCCAGCACTGAACCATTAGGTAAGTACATTTTGGATGTCAAGTACAGAAAATGTGGTCATTCACTCCCCTCTTTTTATGGATCTTTATATAGTTACTGTCAGTTTTGGAATGAGTTTGACTCCCAACCATAAACATCTCTAGTGGGGGTTGCAACACATAAAATCAGAGTCAAGATAAAATTTTATGAGGAAGTAAACGGCACCATGGCCCCATGTAATGTAGATGTACGTAAATTCTTCTGTTGCCTTGTTGACATTACTGTATTTGAAGGGTACAGTGTTTGCAAAGGGTTATTGAACTGAACCAGTGAGTTAGAGTCATTGTCCAAAAATTTAATGTAGGAAGGATGGGGGGCTTTGAAATTTGAGTGGCCATGTTTGTCATTGAGGGATTATAAGTGGAAGAGCATTTTCAACACAATGCTTCAACACAAATTATTAAAAATGAAATATAACTCTGGAACCTCAAGCTTTAGTCAGAGGAATGATTTAAGTGTGAAATGATAGAACACGAGATAAGAATGATTTTCTTTTTCTGATTGGCACCTATTTAGTGTTAGGACACCATCATTCACAATGAAGTACCCAAGCATGGAGATTGTGCATACCATTTAAAATGCTGCTTTGTTACAGACCATTGTTCAGATTGTGTTTGGTAAGCATCTAGCAGATTTCAAACCTGATAACAATTTTTAACCAAAAATTTGCGTGACACAAATAGGTGTCTAGCACCTAATTGACAAATGAGTTGTCTTTAAATTTGATTGGGCTGGAATTCTGAAATGCATGTGGAAAAAAGAAAAAAAACAAAACCCAAAGATGATGGTAATTTGCCATTATGCAACATTGCCGATTTTGTTGTGACTGCATGTGTATTAATGGGGGTTCTCCTCTGGGTATCAGGGACTCTTTTAGAAGCGCACTGTCCTTGGGGTTGTCGGCTTGATTAGTTATGATTTATACACTGTTCTCAACCTTCGAAATGGGATAACAACAGAGCGAGTCTTGAGACAGCTGCCAGATACAATAGATGTTCCCTACAACGCTTTGTTCCCACTGTCTATCATATTTGACACTCCAGCTAACCGGCTTTGTCTGGGAAAGAAAAACTGTTTATGACCATATTCCACAGTCCAATGATCTCTTTCTATCCAAATGACAATAGAAATTGGGTCTCAACAGTATGTAATTTGAGGTCTTAGTTCATTTTTATCAAAAATGTGTTGTGTTCTTTTATCAGTATGAGTTACTGCATGCAAGCACTAAGCTAAGCTAGGATAACTTCTCAGATATGGTGTTAAGATTTGCAATTACCATTATTCTTCTAATTGAATGATTTGTCTTGTTGTTGAATTCTACTCTACTGAAATAATTATGACCCTGAAATTTCAATAACTGTAGATTGATATATATCAATGAATGACTGGCCATTCAGGTTATGTTTCAGCTTAAGTTTGCAATTGTCTGATACCAAGCATGCTTTGATCCTTTAATTACAAGTACATGTTCACGGTTGTATGAATACATAAGCAAGATGTTGAAAAAAATGCTTTTTAACAATTCTTGTGTATATCTGCAAGCATTTAGGAAAAGTGTTATTTTGTTGTTTGTTTCCCTTTTCTTGAACTTCTGGTATACAGGTTCTGTAATTTAGCCTGCAACTACAATTGGATTAAATTAAGTCATTTTTCATCCCGAAATACCTCTGGCTAGGATAGCCTGCAATTATCTGAAGAACATTAAGGTCGCTAATCACCAAAGTCTCCATATCAGACACGCACATGATAAATAAAATCACTTCCTCCAAAATGAAACCATTATACTAGTCATTTAATTGGAGAAAAAACCATTTTCTTGCTGGAAAGAGTCTAAATCCTGTAATTTGTTGTACAACCGGCAAAGGAGCAAGCAAGCTAGCCGTAGCTGGATTGTGAAAATTTTTATTTCTTTCTGATGGAAGTGTGTGACTGAAGTATATTTGTCAAGGGACACCTTTGTACTAGAAGGTAATTTGTCAAGGAATGTTGAATGAATGTAAGTGATTTGAATTATTTTTCGAACTAGTTTGTTGAAAAAAAAAAAAATAAATTGGGCCATAATGTTTTTTAAAAAATCATACAAAACTTGATTAGATTGTTAAATGATGTAATGAGCTTCATTTTGGGTCTTGGCAATTACTGAAAGTAAAGAGCGTGGTGATTGATTCTGATAGGAATATGGATTTGTTAACCTGATTTTAGGACTATAGTTATTACTCTAGATGGACATTGATGTCATGTGGCAAATGGAAAGATGCTACAAGCCTTCATTGATTTATCATGTGCAGTGATGGATGGTGGATGGGATTATTTTATACCCTCTCTTGATTATATAAAGAGAACCTGCAGTTTCCAGTACACCAGTTGACTTTTGATTTATACAAGTCTTTCTCTTTAAAATTGTGAATGCGGAATTGGAAGTCAGAAGTCTCATCTTTGGCATGTATTGTCCTAAGGTTCTGGAAAAGACACAAGGTTTGTTGATTCTGATGTTTGCAGTACTAGCAAAGACTTGTCAGCCCATTGATTGGCATTGGTTCAATAATGTAAATCTAAATATTAGCAGTGGATCATCCCAGAAACCAATAAATTTTGACACTTGCAGAATGAATTTGTCATATCTAGAATAAATATTAGGTAAATAATCATTATTGCATATTGTAAACAGAAAATTATTAACCAGGGCTTGAGAAATATTGAGTTCTAAATCACTCCATAAAAAACGGAGCTAGGTGAATAGAATTGTTGCTATCATTTAGACCAAGATCCTATGCGAATCAACTATATTATATCAGGAAAACTGATTTGACCTCCAGGATGACAAAAGATTTTTTTTTTCTTCGTTGGCAATAATTACTTCTGACAAGATTAATGTGGTCATATACACAGTCTGATTACGACGACAGAGGCTCAGAGAAAAGGTGTATAGAAAAATGTTAGGCCTGGATGTGCATGTTATGTTGTATGGTAATTCTTGAGGGTCTTCAACCATCATTGCTCTCCCTCTGGTCCCCCTGTAGACCTTCATAAGATCAGCTGTTCTCTTTGTCTTCATCACTGGAGCCATGAGGAAAAAATCTTGAGAGAGCTAGTTTCCGATGAAGACAAGTGGAGAAGTACAGCTCCACCCAAAGATTGATGTGGAGCGTGACTTTCGCGAAAGTGTGTTTTTTCAGAGCATAAAAAATTAGCCCTGTTTTGTTTATATATAAATTCATTCAACATGCATATAATCAACAGTCTATTGAATCGAATCAAGGGCAAAATATGTCACAAATCTGATTCAAAGACAATTAAAAGTTGAGTGTCCGAAAGGAGAAAATTTTCAATGGGATGTATTTATTTCACCCCCTTCTTTAATGAGAACCTTAAGATTGCTAAACAACAATATTCTAATGTACAAAAAGAAAGTAGAAATTTTATAAGTGCAGCTGTGCCAAATGCAGTTATGAAGATATGTCAATGAAATCTGCATTGTGCACCTGCCAAAAAAGACAGTTTTCCTAGGAATATACATTTACCTAGGAGCAGACATTGATGCCTATCACAGTTCGACTGGAACCTTTTTTGAAGGTGGGGGAATGATACTGCAACAACAGTAAAACCTATGACAATAAATCTTTGGGTTAGAAAATATTTTCCCACTTGATAGCAGAGCACTTTTCTTAGATGTTCATCTTGAAAAACAACTCTACGACCACCCAAAACACATAGTCTCGCTTCCTTTTCAAGAATATTACTCCAGCATCCACTGTGTTGCTTTTGAAGTAAATGTGAAATTTCAGTTTCCATGACACCTATATTGAAATAATAGATGGCGTTTTGCAAGATAAACTTTATGTAGGTTTATATTATCTATGTAGATCTTCATCTGATGTATACATGGCGTTATTCATTTTTGCAAGGATTGTTAACCTTAAGGTGTCAAGAAGTGCGAGCTGTATACATATAGCCTTTGTGGAGATGTTCTATTTATATTGTGGAAATGGTATCATGGCGTCACTTTGGTGTCTACCTCACCCCTTTGCCAAATCGATGTGTAATTCACCGAGCAGGAAAAATATGCATAGTGGGAATGTTTTTCTCTGTTATTCATAGTTTTATGACAGTTCTAAACAAATTTTAATAGAATTTCATCACACTTCTGAACTTTAAGACAAAAATCTCTGATGGTCGCCTATGATAGAGCTTGTTTGCTATCTCCTTTACTCGTAATAATCTGCAAGCTTTTGCTGAAAGTTTTCCAGTTCATTTCGTTCATTTTACCAAGAGGTATATGGTCGTGCTCCCATCAGATAAAAAGACCACTTCACTCCATTGCATAAATGCTTTTTAAATTAACATAAGGTGTACAATGTTGTCGCTTTCACTTTATGGTCCCAATGAATTTTCACTGAATGACGATGTGTTTTTATTTGTGATTTTATGTCGTAAGTTGAGATTTTACAGAACATTAAAATTCTATTAAGGATGGAGGAACAATTAAGATTACATTCATATTCAAAGAGTCGAGATTATTTCTGTATCGATTAGTAATTCAGGTGTATGCATATTATATATCTCGGGTATTACTGTTTTCTGTCTGGGCGGCATGATAGGAAAAACATTCTCAATTTTTGCATACAAATTGCGAATGTTTAATCCCGCCAACAAAAGGTATATTGAGAAGGAAACTGTATCTCCTACGATGATAAAGCTTTCTTCATCCTAATTTGCATATCAGCCTTGAAAAAAACAGTAATTGGCTGAATAGCATTATCGAGGTTATTTTTTTTTTGTTTATTTGAGAGGTGTTTTATTTTCTCCTTTTTTTCTTTTATCATCAGGTCGTGTAGAAAGTCGAGAGTGGCGACAATATGACAGAAGCTGATCACTGACTATGGCGGAATTTACCATTCTCCTGTTCATTTTCCTTGCTGTCCAGTTCATTTGTGAAGGTATGGTTTTTTCTCTCTCTGTACCCCTTACCCACTAACTGTAACCATTCCCCTTTCTTTCAATTGCAGTTACTGAGTACTTCTTTGATCAAAATTAATTCATTATTGAATGCTAGACTGTTTCAACTCGGAGAGCAATGGGGGAACAAAAATATCAAGTGCAATATGCCTCAGAAGACTTTGAAATTTGACTGGACTTAAATACCATGTGGGTTTGTTCTTCTGTTCATAGAAGATTTCAAAGAGCTCTTCAAAATCGACTTTGAATGTCAATTTCCTTTGTAACGGTGATGAAATTTGTCCTAATCCCGCATTTCCATGTTGAAGGGATATTAAGTGTGCATTGATCATGAATAATTTTTTTTTTTTTTTGCTTTTGGTTTAAAATATAATATGATGAATATGTTCATGGCACAGGGGACTTTGGGATGGCTGAGGGTAGTCTTCAGTTGAGTTGACAGGTTATATTGATGAGCAAGAAGATTTCAGACCTCTCTAATTTCCTTTTTATACAATGTTAACAAAGACTCGTCATTATCAATTGAAACTGATACATTGTCATTACTAGAAACTTTAGCCAGTGATCCATTGTTTGAGATATTTTGAATAGTGTGAGGGTTAAACTGACAAGATACTGGTGGTTTGTTTTCATTTTTTATTTATTTTTATTTTTAGAAGGGGGGGGGTGTTAAAACTTCCAATATTCCAATGAAACAAAATGGTACTAGGAAAAAAAAAAATGATACGGTAGATGGGCGGTTTTTTTCTTTACTTCTTGAAGTATACAAAGTTAGTCAATTCTGTGTGGAAGAGATTTCAGTGAAAGATCTGTGTCACTTAATTATTGCTAGATAGTTAAAATGAAAAAGCGGTGTTATTTCAAAGTTCAAAAGCAATTTGAAGTATCCTTTGCGGAAGTCGGGGTTGAATCTCAGATAACGCTAGAATTAAATGTTCATTCATACTGGATCTAGTTTTCTTCAACATACAGAGGAGAAGTCATCATTTCAGTATTTGTGGTTTCTATGAGAGGGAGAAAATTATTTTTAATTTGAAAAACTGAATTCATAGATAAATGATGATAATCGCCTGTTATTATTGGCAAATCAAGACGAAATGGGATTGACTTTAAAATGGCTTTAGAATTTTTTTAATATGAAGCAATTAATAGAACAATTTGTGAAGAAAAAAAAGAATGAACACTGCACTTGAGTATACATTTAGACGTTTTAATAGGATTTTCAAACTCTCAATTCGCGATAGCGATTCAGGTGTATTATCACATTAAACAAGACCATGTTGATCTGTCGAAATTAAAGGGTCCAAGATAATGTGATAAGAAATCGCATGCAAGAAGAAGAAGAAGATATCTGTAAATGCATGGGAATCTGTTGAAAGCTGTATCAAACCATGGGAAAAGTACAGTACTAATGAAGGGAAATTACGAACATGCTAAACTTTTAAATGCTGTTTAAATGTCCGCTAAATGTCTTCCTGTGATGGTTTTGGTAGGGCAATTAACGTCCACTTATTTTTGAAAGATCTGATTTGTAAAGACTTTTAAAATGAGATAGAAAATTGAGTTCTCTGGACAGGTTTGCTTTTATCATTGCAGAATTTTATTCTGCTGACATAGTTAGATATTGCTCAAAGTATTTTCTCACTTTTCTACCTTCTGTATGTATCTTGATTGCTTCATACTAATTTCTCATGGGACAAGACTTCACCAAGTTTTGCTGTCAAGGTATTGCTTTATTTGCTCCGAGAATGATATGTTAGTGAAAGATCTACTTCCAGTGCATTGGGATCAGAAAGTACAGGATCTAGCTATCAAAAAGAAAAAATTTCAAATTCTCTGCTTTATCATTAGTTGTCAAGGAAAGTCTCTAGTTTCCTTAGTTTTTTTTTTTTCAGGAAGATGCATTTCTTTAACTAAGATTCTTTAAATCTTACATGCAGAATCTGAATTTTTGTTGTTTTTTATGCTGATGTTGCATGATAAGTTTGGTATCTGTTAGAGAGGAGAGAAAAAAGGGGAATCTTTTCAATCTGGAAAAAGTAGGCTGTATTTATCTAACCATTTCATTTTGACCCACTTTGCTTTGTTCTAATTCAATTAGGATATATCATATATATATCTGGAATTTTTTTTATAAAAAATGTTAAGTTTGAAAGAGTAAAGAATTTTTTCTTCCAAAGTTTGCGTAATAAATGTGTCATGCACATGTGCCCTTGTAATTGAGGTAACCCCCATAAAACAATGGTAGATCACTTCCGTGGCCATCAAAAGCCATTTAGAATGCATTTTCAGAATTGTATATCTGCAAATGAAGAGCATGACCCAACCTAGCTTTTGTATAATGTTTGCAGTGACACATAACGTTGCAAGCCTTTTCACAGCCCTGAGAATTCCTTTCAAGTTGAAAATTGATTCCTATGTAGGGGTTATCATAACTGGCAATTAGACGTCCCTAATCAGAAGCTAGGTTTCGAAGTTAATTGCCGATAAGTATACATCGAATGAACACCCATAAAATTTTCTGTCACATTTACAAAAGGCCCAGATCAAGAGACCCACCGTAAGAGGGCAATGATGGAGGCTAGAGTTCCAGATGGCCCCAAATTAATTTTTCATTACACAATAGTCAAAATTTTGGATTCCTTTTCAGGGGAACAATTTATAGGAACGAGTGATTCATTTTATAAAGGAAAGATCGTATTTCATTGTTTAAAAACATGGGTGACTTGTTTTTATGTTCACGCTGTTATGAACAGGTGCAAGAAGATTAATCCATCAAAAAAGCAGAAAATTTCCATGTTCTTTACAAAAGAAAAAACCAGTTCCTATAGCTGCGATAAATTTTTATATCTGAGAATGCCTTTTTTAATTGGAAAATTATACGTAACCAAATGTTTCTGGTGTGGTCCCCATTTTATGGCAATGGGATATGTCAATTAAAAACCATAATTTTCCCCGATCTGGCATTTGCGACTATTCACATCCAATAATTTAGTACCCACAGGTCTTGGAGAGACCCACGATGACACGCAGTACCTTAATAGGGCCCATCCAGTTAAACTAGCTCTCTTTCAAAAATCTTTTTTTTAAAAGTGATTGATAATATATTTTGTGTTTGCACAATAGATAATTTCAATTAAATCCAGAAAGCTTTTCTTCGTGGGATAGGGTGTAATTGACAGATAGGAAGGGCAGGGTTACAAGAAACATGAAGATCTGTGTCCTGTTTATTCAAAGAGATTTGGCTGAGCCATTTTGCTTTGGTTTAGAACGTTTATACTTTTATTCGCTATGAATTTTTCTTGCCTGGAACTTTTTTTTGTTTTGTTTGAGGCAGTATAGGGTGACTATCGGTTACAGGAAAATATTTGGGTAGATTAATCGCGTAATGTTAGACTTTCTCGTAAACTTAATCTAGCTGTCATCGGGGCCAATATACATGGGTAAAGTGATAGCCAGAGATTTGCTTTTTGTACATCAAAATAAAATAATTTCACGCGTAAGATGACTTAGATGGGTCTTAAATCTAGACTGAAATACCCTTTGTCACTTTGAAACTTTGTAAACAATCTGTTTGCTTTCTTTGGTTTCTCAAAGACCTTCTATCATAATGTACCCTAAGTATCAATGTGAAAAAAAACAAGATATTGGGTCTATGAAGTTCTTTGAATTAAATAAAATAGCAATTATCTTATATGCTTTGTAAGGTACCAAATTTATAAAAACAAGTTAAACAAATTTTTATATTACACCAGCCATTTGATTTCATGAAATGAAAAGAAAACCATGATATATTGCTGGGCCGTTAAGGTAATAGAAATTGAGACCCATTGCTTGTTTGTCAGAGTGAGGCAAGGCACAGTCCAGAATGAGATTCTGCTCTGATAAACTGGATTGTGCATTACAACCATCAGATTATCTTGATGAAAGGTTCAGATTATGAGACAGATATCATTCTTTTATATTCTTGAATTTGGAGTGGAATTCTCTGCTGACAAGTTGTTATGAAGCACCGTGTTGAGGGCTCGACAAAAGATTTATGGATTATGGTGTTTCACATTTTAATTCAACTAGGGGTGTCGTGTTGACCCTCCAATGGCCTTGATTACCTGCAATTAGATGTGGGGACCTTCGGTTAAATTGTTTTGTTTCTGGGATATCCAGATATGAAAATATTTGTTTGAAATGCGAGTAATCTCCACATAAAAAGTTTTTGAGATGAATTGGTCCAATAATTTTGACAAAGGGTCACATTTACTAGATGTTTGAACAAGTTTTTCACACAAATTCGAAGAAGGTGACTCTTCAATTAACAAACAAAAATGGAGGTTTATAGTCACTTCAGACCAACAAAAAGTCCCCAAGTTGAGATTAGTGGATAAATACAAACACCTTTCAACTGCAAGTCTGCGGATTGGAAAAAATTGAACAAGATTTTGTGATCTCAAGTATATTTCGAGTGTTTTTATCAAAATGTACACAACGTTTTTGAATTAAAAATTGGTTTTTGATGGTACACAGGTATAGCGTTTGTGTCGTCTTTCCTAAAGACTTTGCGTGCAATTGATATCAATCTCTTCAAGTTAGTTCACTCCAATGTGTATTTGAACTGTGACGATTTGTTGGCATGATCACTTCTGCTGTTGAATTCCGTGTCATGGTTTAGAACGGCCTCTGTACTTGTTTGTGATCTTGATTTTTTGATGGAAGTAAAAGATAGCATTCAACTCGGGACAGTATTTTTTTTTAAATGACAAGGTGCAGGTGTAATATGAAGGCTAATACACAAGTCTTGTCAATGCGATAGGTCGATCTATGTAATTTTTTGTATCTCCTACTTTGGGGATTTCCTCTATTTTTAAACTATCCCTTGAAGTCTATAGATTGGTTCAAATTCTGATTTAGTTATGAATCATGCACTGCACTTCTCCTTGTCAGAAAACTGAAGTTCCCAATTAAAGACTCGATCAAAAAACAATTTATTTTTTTTTGCGAGGCTCTCAAATAACTAAAATAATTTTTCTTGTGTTGAATCATGAAGAAGGAGAAGAGTTTTCTGATTTTGTGAAATTAATGTTAACTGTTATATGGTTTAGTGCAGTCAGAGTGCAGAAGACCCTCAAGATCTGATCAAAGATAGAGCGAAAAAATGTCAGATTTCAAGAGTATTCTTGTGAATGAGAGGTCTTGTATTGCAGTCCCCAAAGAACAGTCAGAAATACTACACTGGCTGAGTCTCATGCTTCTCCATCTCATTGATATAGTGCGAATGTCCCCTTGTCAGTGGAGAGTAGTATAGGATCCCCTTTCTAAAGCTATCAAGTAGCTATAGGGCAGCATAATAAAAAATAAGATCTTTGGGGATTTTTTTGTTTAATTAATTGCACCAAATTATGAAGCAGCAGGAGCATTATAATCCTATAACTGAAAGGTGATCAAAGGGGGGAGAGAATTCTGGGTTAAATGTGTGATAGTCTGTGATAATGGCTAATTACTGACACCCACTAATGTGTCTGGAATGACCATTGCACCAAAGGGGGTTACCAAGGCGTGTTAGAACTGAAGAAGGAAAACAACAACAGGAAGAAGAGAGATTTGCCTCCTACTGCACAAATACAGACTTAATAAATGGAATGACACAGCTTGAACAATTAAAACTGAAATATCCCACAAACTGTTACAATGTCCAAAGCCATTTTTTGCTCCCCCCTTTTGTGAACCTTGTCAGTAAAGACAGTGGTCGGCAAACTCCCATTGAGCAACAGATGGTTTTCTTTTAGACAAATCAGGCCTACGTATACTGATTATTGTAAATATTAGTGTTACTTGATGAGGAATTGTTAAATAAAGGTTGTAGTATGGCCCTCCAAGCTTTCCTTTGATGTTACAGAATCAGATTTTATGCGACTTTTGTCTGCTCATGATTTAGTAATTGTTTAACTGCAATCAATAAGGTTTATGGGTATCGGGACCAGGAATCAGGTAATTTCCATGCAGTTAAAAACAGAAGGAAATCGTTTTGAGGTCTGAAGTTTCTCTAATTACATTGTAGAAAACAGAGCCACTGATGTCAAAAATGTTTAAAAACAATGAATTATTGTACAAAGATATATTTTTTGTCACACCACGGAAGAAATTTTAAGATGTTATCCTTAATTCATTCTTAGAGTAAATATAATCTCAATTTTGTCCTGAGAAGACAAAGTTCTTTATAAACCCTTATTTATCTCGAATCTCTGGTGCGGTGAGGGTTTCCCCCTCACAGACAGCAGACACAAAGGTCTAACCCCCCAAATCTCACCAGGGGGAAGTCATTTGTCACCAGAACATTTCCGACTTTCTCTACTCCCAGTGCTCAACAGATTATGAGAGCAAACAACTTGATTGATCTTTGGTGCCGAAATTCCTTCTCAATATACAGAAAGACATACATGTTTCCAGCAAGCCTCCATTATCGCAACATGTTTATGTTTTTGAGCATTGTTCGGTTGAGAATGATTTTTTCCCATTTTGTTCATTGGAAATGTAAAAGAAAAGATCTAGACTGATAGGATTGTGTATATGTTTAATGTGAAGTTTTGTGGTGAGAAAATATGAAAATAAACTTGTTATGTTCTTTAAGAAGGCATTTTTTTTAGCCTTAGATGTAGCTTTGTTGGTGTGTTGTAAAAGTGCAGTGCATCAAAAAAATCTGTCAACCTCGAACACTGCATTCAGTTCAGGAATTCTTTGATTGTAGTGCCGAGAGAAATTCAATTGAATAATTATTTCTGCTAATGCCCGATGCTATTTTACCCTAGTTTTTGCTGGACAAAAGAGGAAATTGAACAGAAAGATATGCTCAATATACTCTCTAAAGAATCCTCCGCTGGGGAGAGAGAAAAAATGCATCATAATTAGTACACTCCATTAATTCCCTTGTTTGCCTAGCAGCAAAAGTGATGTCGCTGGCACCAGTCGAGACATAAAAAAACTGTAATTGGGATGCATCAACATTTCGCAGGTATAAAAAAAATTCTAGCTGTTAGACCTTGCAGGCAGATAAATGAGGATCAAATGGGAGTGTGATAGATGCTTAACATCGTGTACAGGTGAAAATGGAAATTATCAAATTGAGGCAATGCGATATAGGAGCTAGCTTTTGAATCCAAAATCTTTTGCCCGCAGCAGACAAATCAATTAAGATGAAATGTATACGGGAACTTTACGGCATTTAAAACAAATGCTTGTTGTGTTTTAATGACTTTTAGTCACACCCTTTCCTGTTCGGCTTGGTTATGGTAAATTTGAAATAGGAACTTTTGTTTTCCTTGAATTTTATTTTTGAGGTAGTGATTTTAATAACATGTAGAAGATTGCAGGTGTGTTTACTAATGCATGATTAATTGAGTAAAAATTGAATTGCATATGTTGTTTGCTAGTTATAGAATTGAGATTTTTGTTTCATATGTTAGGGAGTGTGGGGGGGGGGGAGAGGGGGGGGGAGGTGTTTGCTACAGAGCAAAGGAAAGGCCCATGAAGTAAGAAATGTTGAGGAAAGGAGAGAATAGGATTGAAACATATCAGTTGGTTGAAGTATGGCTTTCTTTAAACTGTCTGACTCTGATAATAGAGACATTAAAGGATTAGTTTAGATTGGGAGCTTTAAGACATTTTCACTGTGAAATTGTCTACCAGGGCTCTCAAACCACCAAATTTTAGATTGTACACCTGACGTTTACCCATCATTACCTTGCATTAGATGACCACAGAGGTGATAAATGATGGCTATCTTTATTGTTATGGGTAGTCAAGCAGACCTGCCCCGCTGACCAGATGAAACAGTCGGAGGTATTATATTACAGGGACATGGTAATCATGATGTAATGTGGGCCGTTCAGCTCAGAACAACTTTAAATTTGGAATTCGGTTTCCAACTGTTATCTGTTAAATGGAAAGTGATAATAAATCTAATATCCTTTTAAAAAAAAAAAAGAAAGAAAGGAAAATAGCCATTTTTAAAGGCTATATAAGTGAAACAAGGGTTAAGACCTTGTTCTTTTAGATTAAAAAAGATGATATATGATAAGGATTGCGATGAAAATAATTCTGCTCATAGATGAGTGAATTCCTTTAACCACAAGACATTCAAGATGAAAAGAATTCTACCTAGCTGATACATTAGAGCATTCAGGTTTTTGATATCTAGATACTTTTGATTTCTCAGGAAGAAATATTTCCCATTGTCATAGAAAAATATTGTCATCACTTAAAAAAAGAAAGAATGAATACGCGAGTTTTCTATTTCTTTTGCCCCGATATGGAGGTTTGTGTATCATGCAATCAGCATGATTCATGATGGAAGAGGCGACATATTTCTATCAGCTTTGGCCACACAGGGCTTTTGAAGTATGAAGAGGGCATTTGTTATTGAAGAGTCTTTCATCTTGCATGCCACATAATACATAATACGGGTCAGCCTCTTAAATCTCGTCTCCCTTCACACAGGCGAAAGTCTGTGCAGTTTTCTTAATGGATGTGCAAACATGCAGGTATATGTCACAGGGAACAGAGTGGATTGTGTTTTAATTTGATATACAGTACTATATCTTTATTTCAAGGTAGAAACACAAACAGTTTAAACCAAACATTGAATAAGATCGTCATAGTACCACCTCTAAGACGATCGTGTAGGCAAACAAAACCGTAACTGAGCGAGGATTATAACGTAACTACTCCATGCTCAGATGGTTTATATAATGACTGTTAAACTAAGTGAGATAATCACAAAGCACACCTGTAATTGTCTTTCAGGTATCATAGGCTTAACAGTGTCTAGTCTCCTATTTTTTTTTTTTTGTTAAGGCCACCCAGACGTAATTTTTGGAACATTAGCTGTGTTAACCCCCCCCCCCCCCCCCCCCCCCCCCCCACTTCTGCTTTCTTATTTTAATACTATGACTGCCTCCATGTTCTTGCAGATCAAGAGCGAAAGAGGGGATGTTTGTATAGGGTGATTTAAGCTCTGCTTTAATAAGACATAATCTCCGTGAATGAGTTTTAATACTTCAGCTACAGTGCTTAAATTTCATGTTATTAGGTGTCCATAAAGTGTCTGATCAAAGCGTAGGTCGGTTTCCCAACCACGACATATGACACCCGGAGTATGCAGCGATGAACCAAAGAATTCTCCCCAGTGGCTTGCTTTGCTGTCTCCCTTAAAGTAATGCAAAATTCATGAGGGTTTTTTTTCTGAGCATAAATTGAGGGGGAAAAAAAATCAAAATTGGTTTCTGAGAGAAATGTGAAACATAGATGGGTAAAGGTTTTGTCCCCCTATGCTGCTTTATGAGATGATCATGTTGTTCATAAATCTTCTGCAACAAAAGTCATTGCTGGTGTAAATCTGTCAAAAACTCCAATACAGGATGGAGATATGGAAAGTTATGTCCATATATGTTGGGGAAATGTTCTAATATGATATGATATTGAAATATTCTTATTGAAATTGGGTAAAAAAAAAGTATATTGCTGGAATGTTACACTACTAATTTCAGAATGAGCTGTAATTAAGGTTATATTGTAATCATGGTAGATGATGTATGATTTTGCACCTTGCAGACTTTTAAAGGGAGGGATTAGTTCTGCTAAGAAAACAGGAAGCATGTTTTGTTGGAGAGAGAAATTAAAGTTACTCAAGCAATGATGGCAAAAAGATTTTGTTATGAGCCATCATTAGGAAATTGTCATGGACTTAATGATGTTTGAGCATGCAAATGTTGGTTAGTGCTGCCTTAATGAAGGGATTGGGCATGTGGTAGGTATTTTTCATATTTTCTATGGCTTTTATGTTTTTCACCTCCGAGTAAACCACTGCCTTACATCAAAGGTCATTGCATGCTTGGTTTCTTGATCGTAATATGATATTGTGTAATTGACTTTTAATTTAATAAAAAAAGAGATATATCATCGTTAGAGTCTACTAGTAGCGCAATGTGTGCCTCTGTTCCTAATGCAGTAAGTAACCGATTTATATAAATGAGATAAATGAATTATTTCTCAATCACTTTGGGAAGTTTTTATAAGGTCTACCATGACGTGGAGAAAGAACTCATCAAATGTTTATTGCATAACAATTTTTCCTAGAATTCAAAGGCTTCATGCTTATGCTGCGCAACAAAAATGGCCTCTTCAGAACTTGATAGCTTTCTTTTCTGCCAGAGAGAATATCTGCATTCAAAAAGGTGAAGAAAAGAATTTGCAGCCTCCAGAAAAGTGCCAGAGAAATGACAAAATAAATGGTTTTGTAGAATGCTTCTTGTCTTCTATCTTCTTGGCCTCCATTGCAGCTGTCGTTGTCAGCAGACAGCGTTTTTCCAGTGAGAGCATGTGCAATTCTGCCAACAACACTGTACGATATAAAAAGATGGGTGCAGTGCTGGAAGGAAACTGAAACAGTATCTGCTTTAATGACTCTTCACTCTCCAACACGAAAAATATCATAATTGGGTTTTGCTGAAAATCAAAGTCATCTTGTGCACAAATTGCTTGTGCTTCACTTCTCTTTCTGCGGGGAGATCTAAGATTTGGAGTACCATCTTCTGTAGCTCTACAAGTACAAGAATGGCTGATCAAACAGAAGCTAATTTACTCCTTGCAAGAACAAAGGGGCTGTACATGTTAAAGGGGGGTGATTTTACTGGGCATATTAACAGCTGCAAAGATCATATATTATATTTCTTTTACACATTTTGCATTTTTTCTGGGGGGAAGAATCTGTCAGAGATATCTAGAACAGAGAAAGTTGTCCAAAGGCTCTTGCACTGTTGCAAAATTGTAGAGACAGATGAGACAGTGCTAGGAAATGATCCATATTGTAATGAGAGTAAGGTGCCACTAGTTCATGGAGGATCTTCATCAATTTTGTTTCAATTAAAAATCAATTGGTACATTGCTGGTGTTCTGGATCAGGCCATTAGGCAACTCAACAGGCTGGCAGTGGGAGGTGCTGTGGTGTATGCTGATCACAATGAGCCCATTTTCTCTCTGAATGTGTCAGGGTTTTAAGGGAAACAAATTATCCTGTTGTTCCCTATGGTAGATCAAATGCTATAAGAGGATCATTTGAATGGACCATTTGCTATTGTCCAGTTGAACTGGCCGACCTTTTGGAATATTTCTGAAGCAATAGATCAGAAGGTTTTGTGTACCAGTATACTGTACTTATGGGCGCGGTGCATTGAAGATGCTGAAAGAGGGATTTGTGCTTAGAAAAGAAAAGAAAGGTTTTGTTTGATGTGCCGACCCGATTTTGTAAATATTTTGAAAAGATTTGTAAGCACTTAAAAATTTGAAATATTTAATACTGAAAATAGTCAATCATAGAGAGTTTTAGCAGGTCAGTGCGAAGTTCATTCTGTACGTTATATTGAGTTAATCCCAAAGGGAGGGCTAGGTTACAAATTGTTACAGTAGTGTGTTTATGTTTTTATTTAACATTTTGATTTTAATGACATTGCTTTTAAACCTAAAATGAAAATGGAATTTCATCTAAGTGAAACTGTGGTAAACTTTTAGCCTCACTTTGGATTTGTTGGTCATCTGATATGATGAAGTATCTGAACATTAAATTCAAAAAGTCATGAAATATTCATAAAGACATTGAAAAAACAAAGTTTATGGGATAAAGATTTGAAATTAGATTTGAAATTTTGAGGAGACAGTGTTCTGTTTCATCAACTTAAGTTGACAACAACACAGAACCCACCAAAAAACACATTTGAGAGGTTTAATACATTATTCAAATGATCCTCATGCAGATAGAAGTAAAAGTTTGATTAATTATGCCTATCAAGAGAAAATACTGTCAGTGCTAATGGGTCTTTTTGTCATATCAAGAATTGGTTTAATTATAAACGATATGGGTTATATCATAAAAAGAACCATAAAGTGCACAAATTGAAGGGTAGTTTGGGTTTGAAAATGGCCAATTTTTTCCAGCAACTATTAAAATCGTAGATCACATCAGCCATGACAAGCTAAATGTTTCATTGATTAACTAGGAATTAAAACCAGAGACTTTATTGCAAGGACAGTATGGTGTGGGGAAATGGAAAGCCATCCAGGACCGCCATAAAGAACCCAGTGCTCAATTTGTTGATGGAGCATTCTATCTTCTGCTTGTCAACCATATTTGAGGAATTGTTTGGCAATGGAAGTTAAAATATCAGAGTTGTATTTTTTTTCTTCTCTGATGTAATTAAGTCATGGGATGAGAGACACTTGTCTTTCTGCTGGCAAGTTCACAAACCTATCAGTATCTATACTGTATAAACCATGGTTTCTATTCTTGTACTACGTGCTGCCTCCTCTGTGCTTCCTTCAAAAGCCTCTGACAGAATGATTCAAGATAGATTATTTGAAGAAGCCATTGACACCGACCATTGATAAAATCATTTTCTAATGTTTTTATAGCATCATCAGGAAGATTTTTTTCCTCTGATATCCCTAGAGTTTTTTGTACTTGTGAAATCTTGTGCATAAGCTGTAAATCTGAAACCGTTTCAGATGGTATTCATGGAAAAGTGCTAAATGTCTTAGAACAGAAAATAAAAGTTTCGCTGACTGAAACATCTGTTTCTTTGAGTTTTGCTTGGTGTTTTTCGAACTGTTCCAAACATTTCCGCATGTTGTGCAGCAATTGGTAAATTTTGCCAAATGCTCTTTAAATGCAGTTCCGATCTGGAAGCAGGTGCAATGCATTTTCAAAAGCACATTCTAATGTGTCGCCAATGTGTGAATGATAATAAAAAAGATTTTTATTGTGAAGTTCATCAGAGGAGTTGCAAAAATGAATTGCAACTGAGTTGAACTATTGCCATGATAATTTTGTTTAGCAGTAGAGATGTTCTAGAAGACCTATTGATCTGGTTAGAAATTTTAGCTCATTCCATGCAATCCTATATCCTATACAGATGGGAGAAACCCCACCTTTGCCATTAAGTTGGAATTAAGTGCCCATTTTTCACACATTGGTTCAATAATCTCACACATTTTCAAGCAGAATTTTCCTTGCTTACCAGAAGGTATCAGTTCTTCCCTAAAACTCCCTTTTTATATGATCTTTCCAATTTATTTGAAATTTTGGTGTATTAATTGATGTCTTCTGTATTTTTCCTGTTTTTTTCCTATGATATTTATACTGTTCACATGCTCTCGCTGTGAGTTGCTTGCCCCCAAAGTCGAGGTGTTTTTTTGCTCAAGTGATACATAGTAAAACATAAAGTTACAACCTCCTTCCCTTGTGTCTGCTTTTAATCCGTGCGAATCGCTTGATGTTTTCAAGCCGATTGATTTTAATTCAAAACAGGGCAATTTGCCTCTGTTGAACGTGGCTTAAAACAAGACAGAGAGCCAAAAGCCACTTGTAAAACTTGTATTGAATAAATAATCGGCTTGGAAGATCTTCCTGGTTTAAATGCTGTTCCAATTTGTTATTTGTTAACTGGAAAGTGTAAAAAGATGTGGAGAATTAATCAAAGGAAGATTATTAGATGCTGAGGTGTGATTCTTTAATTGTTCTAGCATGAAAACTTCAACATGAAGCAATTTAAAAGCTTTAAAAATTGCTTGCTAATAGCTCCTGTAATTTTATTGTTGTTTTTTTTTTCTTCAGCATCTGGGAAATGAAACATTGTGGTTTAACTATTGTGTGGCATAAGTACATCAGAGTGAGAGGTTTTGTGTTGGGTGAAGAAAAAAAATGTGATTGCAAATGAGTCCTCAAGAGTTTGGTTGCTTTGTTAATTTGTCTTTTGCCTCTCTCCTAGTTATGACTTATTATTAACAAAGATGGAACCCGTGAAAAAACCATCATTTAATTTACTCCTAAATGGATTTCCGACATTATCAGTTACATAATGGCATCTTTGAATTAGCTTAATTTCGAGTCCTCTCCCTCTCATGAAAGACAAGCGCAAATGATCTAGTTGTGAAAATGCCAGAGATAGTTTTTGCTCCTCACAACAATGTTGTCTCTCTCTTGAACTGTCTTCCTTTGAAGAGGAAAAAATAATAAGAGATTTGCTTCATCAGAAATCACACACCTTTGCTACAGAAGTATTTGCTGACAAAAAGCTGCACTCTACTAGGTGCTCGTAATACTGTTGATAATCCAGAACAAGATTTTTTGCCCATTGTATAAACAGTATTATAGAGACTTGCACACCAGGTCAGATAAAGATAGCACATATTTGCTCCAAATTCCTTCTGTTGCATCGGAAAGGTACAAAGAGTTCACCCCATATCTGCGTTGCTATATTGACTCCTGAACTAGAAAATTTGGTACGATGACACAGCAGTGAAAAATGATTGAGATTTTTGCATCATTACCGGACATTAGCTTTTACATTCAGTGTAGTGGCCATGAGCCCCAAACACCCCTCTTCGTGTGGGTATAATACTTGGCTGTAATTGCCTTTATTAGGCACAACAGTCTGATTAAGAAGACCAATACAAGACTTGAACAAATACAGATGTGTGATGAAATGACAGGATAATTATCTTGTGAGGCAAAACTCTGTACTTATATGGTCAACAATGTTTTCTGGGTATTGGCATGTACTGATTGGAATCCCAAGTAATCTTCTCGTCAATCTTGTGGCCATATTAGAAGGAATGGCAATAGCTTTATAGGGTTTCATCAGGGCACTAGAATTTTTTGCTGCAATGCTTCGTAGCATACAAATGAAGCCATAAACTGAAAAAAATAAATAATAGTTTTTCTCAGCATGACAATTTACAGCTGAAATAGAGTAAAGTAAATATAGCTGTTATCTATTCTTTTCTTTTTTTATATATAAGCTTACTGTAATGCAGAGAGTCTGTATAGTAAATAATGGTTTGTTTTGAAAAAAACAACAATTTCTACCCATGAAGAGGTTGAGACTCAAGGATGCAGGGCACACCAGGATGGCTCATTAATACTTGTCTTCTTGCATCAGACATCTTGGTTGGAAGCCCAGTGGATTGTTACATCTCTATATTGGGCCTGTAATCTCACTACTCCATCATCAGTATTGAGAACCATCAATACTCAATACATCATTCTGGGGAGCAATTACCACATTTCTAGTCAGATAACGCCTAGATTGTTGCCAAACCTTGGTGGCTCCTGTGTTCAATTTCCTTCAACATCGTGCAACTGAAACAAAAACAAAAAAACGGAAAGAAAAGGCTAATCAGTTTGCCAACATGTTAATGTGTGAAAAGTTTTGTTGTTAAAAGGATTTTTAATTCGATTACTGCTTAATTTAATGAGAAAGATCTTTGCAAATAAAATGGGAGAGGTCTAAAAGACATGGAATTATATCACAATATCTTCCATTTTAATCATCTTAAAGAAGTTAAGTGACTGTTATATCTGTAGTGGGAACATATGAAACTAAAGTTTTGGGAGGGCTTGGTTATATTTGACCAATTTCTACCTTTTTAATTGAAAAATCTGCTAAAACAGTGGTTCTTTAGCATCTTTAGTGTCTTGGCCTGATGACATGAATGATAATTTACATGTATGAAAAATTGGACACTGCATGGTTAATTGGAACCAACAGGGCCTAATGACCCATTGGTGATTGATATAGGGGGCCAGCTCAGCATACAGCATGTCAGGACTAATTGGATTCTATGTCCAGAGATAATTTTCTTCACACTCGAATTTGTCAAAATTTGATATGGACAATACACCTCCAAGGAATGGAGGACATCCTGACAGATATATGATTCATTAGGCTCTGTAGAACTACAGACTGGGGTCCAATGATAACCACAGTCAGGTTGTCAACTATCCTGCCTGCAAAAACCTGACCTCTCCACAAATTGGCTGCCAGGGGAATTGGTACCCCCAAAAATATCTTTGATTTATTACACAATGCAATTTCTGATTTTTTCCATTATGTTACCAAGACCAAAGGAGGTGAACTTGGGGTATTTGGCTTGCAAAAGACCCCTTCTCATAATGCTTTATTTGTTTATGAGATAAAGATGTGGTTTTTGATCTGAACAAAGAGCATAGCAACTAAGGTATCAGCATTGATGAGTGTTATTTTTCTTTCTTAGATTTCTGTTCCATTTTCACAGCAGTCCCATCAAGCGCTCCTAGTGGAATATTCTATGCAGTGTGTTGACTAAACAGCATTTACAAACAATTCATATCTCTCATATCCAGCCACTACTGGAATGATAACCATCTCATAAATATTTAGATGTAAACCAATATACACTCTCCAGAGGAGACATGATAATCTATTGAAGAGAGGTTTTTTGTCACTGCCCCCTGGTAGGATACTGGCAGCAGACAGGCTGCCTCACCCCAGCAGGAGACCAAAGCCCATGGCAGAGCGGATGACCCACAGGGGAGTCAGAAACCTGCCTGCTGGCCACCTTTTCTTTGCATGCATATCATTAAAAACTTGATGGCTTCTAATTGTTTGTTTATGCCTGATCCTCATCACCTAAGGTGACCGCCAACAAGCTAGGAATTAGGGAGTCAAGACCTAGGTGACCCTTTTGGTGATGGATACCAGAGCTGGCGGAGTGAGTGCTTTGGCTGATGCCTTCTGCTTTCACAAGTGTTTTCCTGTGGTATATAATTGGGATGTTTATGCTCTTTTAATATTCTTGTTTAGATGTCATAAAAATCGGAGGTGGAAAGGGTATCTGTATTGTCCGGCTAATTGCGCTGTAATGGGAGATAAAGTCTGTGCCAAGGTGATAACCTTTGGCTGATAGCAATCGTCCCATTGTTTGGATGGTGATACCCTATTGTACCTGGCTTAGCTGCTCAACTGAGCCACAAATTGAGGAAATCTGTAATATCCTTTTAAGAATATTAAACCATTTCCCCCCTTTAGTTTGAATTACCTCTAAATTCGCTGGAGCAGATAGCAATCAAAATATATTGAGGGTACAGTGTGATAATTTTCCAGGCCAGGTCTATAAAAATAAATATTGATACAGGACAGAGGTTTGCTCTGACCAAATAACCTGCAGACCTCCTACATAAACAATCAATCCTTGTACATAGGCATAATTATAAACATTGGTCAAGCTCCAGCAGAAAAAAGGCTCGGTGTCAATGGAGCATGTGCATAAATTTTACAAAGCAGCCAAGCTGTCTACAAGCAAATCCTATATATTCTGCTGTGGTCATCTGTATTACAGCAATTTTAGCAATGGGTTTTTTTCTGTAGTTGGAATGTATTTTCTTAATATCTTTGATTTAAGTGTTATAGCTAAGATTTGAATGCGCCATTAGTTTTAAATTTCAGTTAATGGGCTGTTTTTGGAATTGTACTGGCTGATAGAAAATATGTTTGCAATGACAGATGACAAAGGAGACATGATTAAGATAAAGAGGACACCAGCCCGTCTTCAAAAGAAGGTTGTATTGACCCTCACAAAGAAATGGGGATAATTTGAAAGGAATATGCAAATTGTCAGGAGAATCTTATTAGGCTTCCGCCATTATTGCATCTGTCTCTGTTCTTCCAAGTGAGACAGCATTCTGGCAAGTCCTGGTCCCTATCTCAGGGTCCATCTGATGTGTGTGTACGGAAGCAGAATCCATAAAACAAACTCCCTGATTCTCTTATCTTTGCCACTCAGCAATGCCATAAATAAACATTTTCTAGTCTGTTATGTGTAAGCAAACTGATGGCCATCTTTCCTTGTCTCTTAGAGAAACCTTTTAGGGTGTAAGACTTAAAGAGGAAAAAAAAAGTCAATCCGATCGCGATCGGTGGTTTTTCCAAAGGAAAAGAAGAAACTTGTGTAACTAAATTGTATTAGTCAATTATGATGGTGGTTTTTTCCAAAGAAAAAAAGAAGAAGACCATTTTGTATCAATAGTTTGTTTCTATTGATAATTGGTCTGTTAGCTACATGAAGTATTGGGGAAATCATTGGAATATTTTCAATAGGTATTGATTTGTTTGGAGAAGATGTGTGGGGGATTTGCATTGGTCCTTGAGTGTCTCTTGTTAGAACAGTCAAAGTGACCAAATGACAGAACAAGAGGTCATCAGATGTTGTGGCGGTCCCGAGTGGGCTAGCAGCGGCTATTTTCAAAGGAATTTCGTCCCAGTGTTAAGAGCCTAATGGGTCTTGTCCGTTATGTCATGCAGGTTTTCAGCTTTAGATTGGTCCTCAGAGCTGACAGGTGATTCACATTTTACACAAACGGTCACGGCTTTGTAATGCAGATGACTTTGAATTTGATCAATAATTAATCAGAAAAGGGTAAGAGAGAGGTCGCAAAAGGCAAAATTTTCATATGTCAGTATTGGATTTTGCTTTTGGATATTTACATGAAGGAGGAGCAAAGGCCCTCATCAAAGGGGACAGGAAAATCTTGGGACGTCTCTCTCTCTCTCATTACGGTTTATTGCCAATATTTCACGATAAATGTCTCTCTCTCTCAAAGTAATACAATATCAATGAGAAAGCATACTGACATTTTCATATTGCAATCACCAGCAGTAAAAATCAGGAAGAAAATATTTGATTCTAGATTTGCAAGTTGGTTAAGAAGCACAATGTGTCAGCTCTCTCCGAATAAGACATGAAACAGAGCGGGCCATTTCTTCAGCGGGTTAATTTATTAACACCGTAATAAGCACCCTGAAATGACACACTATCTTTGCAGTAACGAGTTTATGATTTTAATTGATCATAAAATTTTATTCCCTTTTGATGGCCCAAATTGTACCAGATGTTACAGTTGTGTCAGAGATAGTAAATATTGCGGTAGCTTTAGATCCTCCGTCTGGCTTTACAAACTGAATTTGTCTCCTTGTCAATGAGTTTTATCAAGATGGACGAGCTTGTGTTATGGTGGGTCAGGAAGGGGTTGTTCTCTGTAGTCGTTGAAGGTAGCAAAATCAAGTTTAAGGTTGAGAAAAATGACCATAGGGCTTGTAATATAGACCATATATTCATATTACTGTTCCCCCTCCATCTAATTTTACATGGCTGAAAATTATGGATGCCCTCTTGCCTCCAGTTTTTGAGAATCCTTACAAATGGATTCCATAGATTTTGTTTTCGGAGGAAGATTAGGTTTTGGCTTGTGGACATATCAATTTGGGAGCTGGAATAAAAATGATGGCCATTCATTTGAAGCTGAGTGCATGTAAATTTTTGCTCTCTCCTCTAAGGCATTTTATCACTAGTGAGGAGACTGGTAGGTGCCATATTGACAAGGTTCTAATCCCAGTCATTTTGACAAGATTGCTAATGCACAGAATTGATTCTGATTGTGTCTAGATCTTCATTATGTGGCTTAATGCAGAAGTTTGATGTGCACTGGGTGAAAGTTGCTGGAGGTGCCAAGCCAAATTGTATAAATCTCTGAGCTTAGTATAGCAATATCACCAGGCTTTCATATTGATTTAACTCATACAGTACTAAATACTACAGATTATTTCTGCTCTAGCACATATATTTTTTTTGTCTGTGCCGGGATCAGTAGTTATAATGAAGTATTTCAGATACACATTTCTTTCGACATCATTAAGAATTATATGAGAGAGTGAAAGAATATTAAAAGTATATTATTTGTAGCTTTTTAGATTGAAAATACTAAGATCATTGGACTACAATGTAACTGAATTATCTTTTTTAGGTGCCTCACCAACTGACCAAGATGCCTATCCGCAAATTCTGGAACATCCACAAAATGGTTATCTAGCTAGAGACAACCCTGCAACCTTGAGTTGCCAAGCAGACGGCAATCCTAAACCCACCATAACATGGTACCACAATGGAAGGAAGGTGAAAACCATGGATGAGGACCCTTACTCCCAGAAGATGCTGATTGAGGGAGGGAAACTTTTCTTCCTCAGGGTGATTCACCAGAAGGACAAGTCAGATGCTGGGGTCTACTACTGCAATGCCACCAACAGACTGGGAAGTGCCATCTCCAGAAATGCAACATTAGAAATAGCAGGTAATTTGGAGAAAGAGAAAATTTGAAGAAATTAAATGAAAATTAATTTGATTTATCATCTCAATGGGAGAGAAAAATAACAACTGTTTTCTATATTCTATATCTGGTGGCAGGCAACTTTGCTTATTTTATAACCAGGTTTTTTTGCATATAAAAGGGTCGAAAAAGAAATGACTGATGAGGCCAATGCCATGGAGAAAAGTGCCCCTACTTCCTGCCATATCTATCTTAGTCCTTTCATTTACATTTTCACTGCTTCCTCTGGTTCCAAGTTTTTCCGAAAGTCATTAATTGTAGCAAATTATCTGCATTGTAGTTGCATAGGGAGTTGTCCATTTTTGTTTTTTTAAGTGAAAATCTTAAGAATTCATGCGTACCAAATTTGTGAATTAGCTGTTAAAATTGACATTTTCTAAATGCATGATAGAGATTCATGACCCACTTATCCAGTTAAAAATATATGGCTACCGGCTTTCCAGTGATAAAAGACTGTTTTTGTAATGGCTTCAAAGGACCATGTCTCTCTTATGCTGATATACATACAGATGGTGAATACTTTAATCTCCTGGCCACAAATGCAGAAAAAGAAATAAAAAGAAATTACTTTATCATTGTTCTATTTGTTAACGCAGGGGAGGTGTATTTTTGAATTGATAATGTTCGCCTTTGTGTATTGAACCAAGGTTTGAAAAAAAAAGCCTTGATGATATAGATACATTATATCTCATTCTCATGATATCTCATTCACACAGACATTGCAGTATTTATCCATCGTTTTATTGCTGATCCCACCACTTGTCACTTAAAGGAATTTCAATGGTGACTAAAATAAGCAATTAAATGGTATTTCTATAAAAATCGAATAAATTTTGTGGAGCGTTGGTTTCTGTGGATGAAAGGGATCGGTGGGGGAAACTGGCAGTCACTTACACAGATAAGGGTATAGATAACGTTGAAGTTGTCTCGTGTACCCCAGAGTTGCATAACGATATCGGCCCATTGTCCAATTTATCCAAATTATACCTTTATGGTGGTGGGAAGAATTGTTAAGTTTTGCCGCTTGTTATGGAAATTGAGACGGGAGTATGAAGTTTTATACGCTTTTGATGGGAAAAGGCTGCAATTCTGAAGATGTGTCAAAATGTTTTGTAGTTGCCTTCTAACAAAAGATGGTGATAATGAAATGCTCAATGAATTTAAAGCTGTGTGCAGTGCAGGGTTTCTACCATAGAGTGATAATATGCAGTTTTATGACTGCAGAGAGTTGTGAAACAATTTTTACGATTTTGGTAGATAATATTTTCCCAGCTGCTCTCAAATAGTTTAATATCTACCCCTGACACAAACGGCTGCAGATGCATTTACAGATTGTTTCCTTGCATTGTTTCACACAGGTTCTCAGCATCTCGGTAGATTTTATTCTTTAGCTGAAATCTTTGATAATTGAACCTTTCGATAGGAGATATGTATTACAGACTCATATCATTTTTTCCCATGAAATTCCACAATACTGATATAGCTAATATTTTCTTGGGGGGAAAAAAGCATTTTCGAGAGGGCTTCCAGTTTAAGTGAATTTGATAGATCTCATACACGACCAATCAAATTTAATACACATTTATGTCAAAGACCGTAATACAATTGGCATGGCAAATGAACTTCTGTGACTGTCACTTGCTCATTGTATACATATCATAAACACCCACATTGTTTCTTCCATTTTTGATGATTTCATTGTCACTTGATCATTATATATATCATAAACACCCACATCAATTCTTCTCTTCCAGTTTTGAGAGACGATTTCCTACAGTCCCCGTCCAACACAAGCGTTTCCATCGGCGACAAGGCCAAGTTCAGCTGTAGGCCTCCCAGGGGCGAACCGACGCCCAAGGTCCTGTGGATGAAGGGGCGGAAGTTTCTGACGCAGAGCGACCGGATTCAGATATCCAACAATGGCGACCTGATCATCTCTCAGGTTACGCTGAATGACGCAGACAACTACAAATGTGTTGCCACAAACACCGCAGGCGAAAGAGAGAGTGCTCCTGCAAGACTGACTGTTCTGGGTACATTTTTTTGCCCCATGTCTAGACTCAATTTTTTAATAGTTATAAGCTATGTCAAAATTCTCTGTTACTTTGAGTTCACATGATTATGCAGTGGAGTTGATGATGAAATTTTTATGAAAGATAGAAACATGTTGATTGAAATGAAAAATTTGGTATACTTATTTTGTTGATATTTTTTTTTTGACAGAAAAACCCAGTTTCCGTAAAGCCCCAGTTGACCAAATCACCATGGAGGGAAAAGCAGTGCATTTTCCATGCGAGGTAGTCGGGGACCAGCCCATTTCTGTGGAGTGGAGGAAAGAGAACGGGGCCTTGAAGTATGGGAGAGTCAGGGTGCTGAAGGACAATACACTGAGGATAGAAAAGGCTGAGGCAGAGGATGCAGGGCTCTATGTCTGCATGGCCTCCAATTCTGTGGGAACAGCAGAGGCAGTGGCCAGACTTACTGTTCAATGTAAGTGAATAAACATTTACCCATGATGCACTGTTAAAGAAAGATGGGAAAAAAATTTTAATATAGTAAATTATTTATTAGAGTTATTCACCTTGGCTGCAATCTTTTATGTTTGCAGTGGTACATTGGGCATATTTTCATTTCGTGGGAAAATGTGTTAATAACTAAAGTGTGTGGCATATTATTCAAAATATATGTTTCATGAAATTTGTTATACAATCAAGAACATGGGTATTGGGAAATGCACTGAAATATATTACTTTGTAAATGAGGATGAAAAATGATGTGTGCACAGTCTGCTTAGCATCTAGCTCCTACAAGAAATGAATTTTTTGTTATATTTTTAGCGATTTCCTGTGGTGGATATGAGAAATTGAGTGTTTTGATGTTGTTATACGTCTTCACAAATTTGACGGGTTTTTATCTACTCTGAGTGATTGTCTTATGTGAAAAAATATTACAACATCAGCACTTTACTGTAGGTGTAAAAGATTATCAAGGGGATTTGTGTTAAGAAGGGAAAACTGATAGAACCTTGTGTTACGCAGATGATGAATGAAGTAAATGATAAGGAACTCCCAGGAAATTTGAATATGATATGCGTTGGACATTATTAGCTTTCAAATCAGTTTTAATCAGTTCTTAACAGACACGAGACATATTTTTCCTGTGAAAATTTTTTAAAACCCAGATTAAATGACATTCACAGTCGAAGAAATTTGTTACGTGTTCCATATATATGAAATCTGCAGTATCTTATTTCAAGTCTACATTTATATATCATATTCTAACTATTCTCAAAATGCCTTTATACCGGTAATCAGAAGGATTAGTTAAGTCCATTGATCACTTGTTGTATTATCGTCTCACATTTATTTTATTCAGATTAAATTGCATTCCTGTCAATATTAGTTGTAATGTAAGATTTGATTCGTCAATCTAACATTTCCGTCTGCAAATTATCTATTATTTTATTCATTTCTGTCTGTAAATCATATGTTACAAAAAGTATTATTAGTTATTCATGTGTCTATACATCATTATGATATTTTGTTGCTTTTCTTCCCAGAAGACCTTGTTTTCCAAATGCATAAATTGTGTTCTATGTTTAATTTTCCAGTTAAGCCTGCTTTTAACGTCAAACCTCACGACCAAGTGGTAGGAGTACGTCGTACTGTGACCATGCACTGCTCCGTCATCGGTATCCCACAACCCACCATCATTTGGAGCAAAACGTCGAACAAGCCCTCAGGGGAAAAGGTGACTATAACCATTCAAATATGGCTGCGGAAGATAGTTGCATTATAGGTGAAATAATTCAATGATTGTTAAGTGCTTCGATCTCCGGGAATACATATATCATATTCTTTTGTCTGGCTGTTTTATTGAAGAATTAGATCTGCATTTATTCGGAGGGGTTTTATACATCATGAAGTCTGAAATAATAACGACTTTGTTATTTGTTTACATAGGGAGCCCTGTTCAGGGCAAAGAACTTTGGGAGGTATTCTTCATGTTAATGCAATAAATGGATATATAAATTTAATGATTGTTATGAGAAGATGGAAAAACAACATTAAGGATGCCAATAGTGAAATAAAACCATTTCAAGACTGCTGTTATCAAGCTTGGCATTGATATATGATTCAGCAAGGTTGCAGGCTCTCATATGCATTCATAGGAATTCAAGCTAAAGTATTTCAGAGTAAATTTTTTTTGCTCTCTTCTATTTCTTTCTTTGAATACAATTGCAATTCTAGACCAGTAGTTTAATTTGCGGAGCCTTGACAGTTTGGGATTTAACCTTCAGTCAATGGCTCAAGAGACTCCAAATAGTCCTCCATCAACTGAGCGGATCAATGCAAAAGCTACATCATGGAGGATTTTCTTCAATCAGGCTCGTGCATCAAGTGGCTTTGCCGTTAACGTGATCGGCATTCTCTTACAATCATTACCGTACCATTTGCAATGTCCTCGGCAATATAGAAAACATTTGTGAATAATGCGGTCTTCATATTACTAAATTGATGTTGGGAAATCTCCTGGGTTTGAACATATATTTTCCCTAGATGCATTTTATTCATACTGCGAATGTTGTACATGAATAGAGTTCTTTATCTATTTTCGGCAAACAAAAGTCATGTCCTGATTTTTTTTTGCCATGTATTTCTGGTTGAAGTCATACCAATAATGGCTTCCCCTATGTTTAGTCCCGTCTTTTTGACCCGAGCAATAAAAAATTCATATTTCTAGCCAGAAATCATTAGGTGCAGTGTCATGATTGACAAATTGCATTAGATTCGTGCTTTTCTTCCTAATCCGGCACTTTCTGAAGACAAGAGATTATGATATTGTTCTGTGTACTGGAATCCGTGCCCTCTTAGACTGCAAAGCAATCAATTCCATTAGGCAGAAATTCTATAAGCTCTGGCAATACGAGCCCCCAGTTTGTAAAAGGAGATTTAATATTTCATATGAAAAGAATGATATACCTCCCATAGTTCATAATTTTGTCATTAACTTTGTCAGGTTTAATTGTTGTTTGAATGCTGATCGGGCCCATTTGCGGACTTGTGAATAGAAGCATTGCATAAGTTGGTTTCCAAGCGAAAATTCTGTTTAATCATTCATGAATGCATATCTAGCTCAAATACCTGTTTTAATTTCGGGAGATAATGTGCCTTTGTGATGATTGTACTGAACGATCTTTTTTTCTCCATTGTGGACCAAATCATATTATACATGTATAATTAAAGTGTGATTATTGTATGCATATCGCACAGTAATTAAGTCAATGCATCTCCTTTTAATAAACATGCTTGTTTGCAAAATGTCAGGGAAAATGAAGAATCCGTCATTGCTCTCGAAGGAATCAGTCAGAAATACCATGTAAAATTTGATTAATGGCACCTCATTCTGACTCCATACTCAGTTCAGCAGGTTTAGATAAGTTGACCACTGTTTTCTGAGGTCAGCTTCGCCCCAGCAATAAAAGCAATGGCCAGGCCTGATTAGGGGTCAAGACCAACAGTTTTGTTTTCTCGTAGTGGCAAAGGGAATCACTTCCAATATCGGGATAAAGACTCTTCCCTGCAAAATTGATTTTGTGCTCTCTCTCTCTCTCTCTTTTTCTGAGATGGCCATATTAGTGACTCACTCTTCCTGGGCTTTTGTTACTTGTTTGAAGCCATGAAACCGAGTCTGCGGGATTGAAATTGAGAATTCTCGCACCTAAGCTATTTTGCAATTAATTTTTTATGCAATTTGCCTGTTTATTGCATGTTTTAGCATTTAATGAAAGGTTTAATAGGCTTTTCATTATCGGAAAAACCATGATTCAATAATTAAAGTAATGATGCCTCTGAGAATATTGTGACTCCATCTAAGTTTAAGAAATCGAGAAAATGAATCATTTACATGTTACTAATGGGTTGATGTGTTTTTCATAATATTAAGTATAATATATATTTTTTTTCATTAAAGACCCTGTTATTTCAAAACACTGCCTCAGGGAGATTTTCTGTTGGCTCGGATGGGACATTGAGAATCGAGCGAGTTCAGCTCGGTGATGCTGGTCAATATGAGTGTGAGGCCATTAATGGACTGGGGTCAGCCAAGGCTCTGTCAAGGCTAGATGTCAAAGGTAAAGGTCATTCCCTAAAAACAGTAGCATAGGATAGGGTAAAGTTTTGGGTTAGGAAAAATTTAATTTGGTATTGTTAGAAAAAGTGATGTAACTTTTGAAAATGTATCTCTCTCGTGAACTTCTGTTTTCAGAAACTCACCCCGTTTTGTTTTCAGTAAATGATACTCGCCCACCCCCGATTATCAGAATTGGCCCACAGAACCAGAACCTGCCCACGGGAGAGGTAGGGTTCCTCCATTGTGAGGCATACGGAGATCCCAAACCCCAGATTTGGTGGCTGAAGGATGACCGACCGATTAATGAAAATTCTAGAATCATTTCTCTGAGCTCAGGGACCCTGCAAATATCAGGTATATCTGTCAAAAGGGAAAAACTGATGAAGATTATGAATTAAAAAACTTTTTGATAACAAACCATGAAGTTTCATGATGTTCAGTAAGCCTTATTTTTGCAATCATATTTTGAAACAGTTCTTAATTCCGTTTATGAAAGATGAAAAAAAACAAGTTTTTTTTCAAGCAAGTTATGAGAGGCATTGTATTATATTGCTGGCCATCATTTATTTACAGATCTTCATGAATCAGACTCTGGGAACTACACTTGTAAGGCATCAAGTGAAACTGGAGAAACATCACAGTCAGCGACGTTACTGGTTTTTATAAGTAAGACCAAACAGTGAAACTTACCTTTAATATGTCATTTTTAAAAATTCAATCAATCATGGATGAAGTAAATGAATTAAAAAAAAAAATTTCAGAGTCCAACAAAAATGTGACATTCCACCGGACACAGGATGTAAAGACATTTCCTGGTCCCCCTTCCAAGCCTACCGTAGTAGAGGTCCTGACCCATTCCATCAAGTTGTCATGGCAACCAAACAACAACCATGGAGACTCGCCTGTTTTTGCTTACATCGTAGAATATTTCAGTCATGCAACATCAGAGGTAAAAAAAAAATTATATTCACATGAGGTTACATTGTTATTTTCAAGGTTGCTTGATGTATGAATTCATTAGAAGAAAATTTTATTAGTCTTTAATTGCTCTTTTAAGGTTGCTTTATGAATGAATTCTATAAACAAGCCTTTATTGAATCTTTGACCACTGTGACTTTTTTCAGGGCTGGATCGTTGCGTCTGACTCTGTTCCTCCCACCACCACCCCTGGTCAGCCTACAACTTACACTGTGACGAATCTGAAACCAGACACCACCTATGTGTTCCAAGTGCGAGCCAGAAATTCCCACGGGATTGGGGTACCTAGTGAACTATCTGATCCCATAAACACTAGATGTAAGTATCTATGTAGGAAACCACAAAATTGAACAAGCAAGGTTTTGCAAAATATTCAAAAATTTTAAATGTACGGTATGTACATTGTATGTTTGCAGTTATCACAGACAGTTCTCAACAAACCAAACTGACAAGGGAGCAGATTCAGCAGAGTCTGCAGGGAATCGTAGTGGAACTTACGGCAGTGGAACCACAGCCTGCCGCGGTGGAGGTCAGGTGGAAGGTAAGGTCATCAGTGTGGATAATTGTGAATAAATGAATCCAACTTACTTGTATAGATGAAGAAAAGTAACCCTTGTATTACAAAGTACATAAACCAGTATTTGAAAAAAAAGAAGAAGATATTTGACAATGATAATTAGGTCTTTTTTTAACGAAATGAAAGCTGAATTTTTCAATGAATTGTAGGTTCACAAAATGATGGAAATTATCGACAAATTTGTGATCGAGTACAGAGAGATCTGGGACCTCAAAACGGGTCAGACAGGACGCATGCACTCAGTGACCGTTAGTCGCACTGCCTTATCCTTCACCATACAGAATCTCAAGAGTGACCAATGGTAGGGATGAGTGCATTTATTGATTTGTCCAATGAAATGAATTCTCAGATTAATATATAGGTTAAAGTTTAAAAAACAACTAGATTACAAGCAGTGTTGTGGAAATAAACTGTTTATATCTCATGAATATTACAAACAAATAAATTGGGTGGGGGATTACATGTGGTAACTGTAAACGGCAGTCATCACAATAAAAGTTACACAGAAGTAAGTGGTTTCTATAGCTAACAGATAAAATCTCCAGGGAGACAGAGAACTAGGATATACTGTGGATATAGTAAGGGGGCAGTTATTGACTGTATATATACATAACAGTTTAGCAATTAAAGCTCTCAAATTACTGCTAGGTGATTCCAGTAAAAGGTTTTTATGATGATTGGAAAGCATTTTATCTATGGGGCATTATATTTCTGTTGTTAACAGCATATTTTACAAAGTAGACACAAATAGCACTGAACGTGGTTTATTTAAACTAAGAAATCTCTCTTCAGGCTGAATTTGAAATTTGCAACTTCTTTTGGTAATTAATCACTTTTCTAAAAACATCAGTGCAGGAATGTACAAAAATCAATGAAAATTTACAGAAAAATTTTTTTTAGGGGGGGGGGGGAGGGGGGTATAAGTTAAGAGTTATCTCTCTTGGAAGAAAGGCAATTTTACCTTTAATGATCATGTGCCTTGGAAGAAAGGCAATTTTACCTTTAATGATCATGTGCAGAAATATCTGTGATTAAATCTGATTTGAAAAGGAAAATCATCTAATGATGTTTCGTTTTCTGTATGTGTGTAGGTACAGCATATGTATCAAGGCCTACAGCCAAGATATACCCACACAGTGTAGTCAGCCGATGAAAGTCCAGCCCACAGAATTAACCAGACAAATCAAATTCCCCTCCCAGCACCTCAGTGCCCCATCCCACGTGGTCATCCACAAAACCACAGACACGAGCATCTCCGTGCAGTGGCTACCACCTGATGACGCCACGCGCAATGGAATCAAGTCTTATGAGGTAAATTCATGGCATGTAAAAATATGTACTCTATCTACCAATGTAAAGATATGTTGGTTCGAATTCTATGATTGAAAGGAATGAACTTTTGGGGAAAAGAATTTAGCCTGAGCATGTTTTAAGTGCAGATAAGATTCTAAAATATAGTTGGCTCTATATTTTTAGGATCCGTATGGAAGAGTATTACAAAATCAACATGACACTCATAGGAGAGATGAAAAAAAAAGCTTCATAAAAAAATCAAAAAACAAGATTGGGAAATTCTTTTCATCGGAAGTTTTCTATTTATTTCTGTCTAGATATTCTGCTTGAGTAATGACAACAAGCACAACTGCAGCAGAAGTCTTCCTGCCAATCGTACCAGCTACATGTTAGAGAATCTGAAAGAGGATCAGGCGTACACCGTGAAGATAGCAGCCAGAACCAACTCAGGGCTGGGATTCTGGAGCAAGGAATATGTCATCGGTAAATGTCTCTATAAAGTTGACACCATTATTATCATCCAGAGTAATGGGAGTGGGGGGTGGAGGGGGTACATTCAAGCAAGAGCTTTTGTCCTGGTCTTTTAACACATATTAAATTTGGCCATTGAATTTAATTTCGTGGTGTAATTCAAATATTTGCATGTTTGAATTCAATACCATTAAAAGTGCATATTCTTTGAGGCAGTGTAAGATACTTTAGACTCCAATTTGCATTTTTTTTCATCAAAATTTTATGAAGTCAAATTAAACTTTTGTATTTTGTTAGGGTCAAAAGTCATTAGAATTTTTAAGTATTAATTGCGCAAAAAAACCTGAGATGGCAATTTTTACTCAAGTTTGCATGTGGCCAGTAACGCACAAAAGAGTTATTTTATGCCAAATGTTGCCTGCAGTAGACCTAGGATGTCTTCTTTTAATGTAATGGATAGCATAAAACACTTCAACTAATGTCTCAAATGACAATTTCTACTACTGATGTGATGCAATCACTCATTAAAATGCACTACACTCTGAGAATATTTCCAATTGCAAAAGAAAATTAAATGCACTGCTTTTATTAATGTCATGCTGCATATTTCCTCTGATCTGCAAAAAAAAAAAAAAAAAATAGAAGGAAAGACAAAAAAAGAATTGGAAGGCATCAATTGAGACTGACAAGTGCATTACCATTGTTCTTTTGAAATATGAAGACCAAATGGCTCGAAGATGTGATTGATGGCTAGAATTAGATAACTATTGCAAATTGAGTCTTAATCCATGGGGCCTAAGGGAGACTGTCATGTGATCCATGAACCTTCTCAGCATGGCACCACTGCAGAGCACGTTCTTTTTAAGAATCGTAGGATATAAAGACTATTTTTTATGAGCCAAGCCGTGGGGCAAGGCGGAAAAAAAAATTCTAAATTTTCAGATGACAGAAAATTATAACACGCTTTTGGAGGGTATTCGAGAATATTGTGGACTTCCCCATGTTTTACGAGAATAAAGACACTTGGGCTTTTGGCTCAAGTGACTCATGGGGACTGGTGAAATTGCATTTTAGTAGCTCATAATCCTGCTAGTTCAAGCAGTTGGACCGTATTAAACCCAATTTTTTAATCGCGGAAATTAGCTTTTCATGGCCGTAATTTCATTTGTAATTAAGCTGTAACTATTTTTTAAGAGAAATATTTATTTTCAGACCCTAGCTTTCATCGGTGTTATATGTAGAAATAAAATGCATTTTTGTCACTAAATTGCATCGTTAAGTGAATTCCCACATGGTTGCGAGGTTTTCAACAATGTGCGTGGAAAAAAATGGTCTGAACACATCAGTTACATTTCTTGAGTCCTTGAATAAAAAATAAAATCCAATCAAAGCTTGTAACAGCTAGAACATTTAACTGAAATATTGTCACATGAAATGGCTTTTGAAGTTTTTTTGCCATCGTTGAAGATGAAATGAAGCATTTTATTTCCCCTGATGCTTTGCTCAAATTAATGAGTTTTTCTCTACAATGGATTGATTACATGTGCTTCTCTATCTCGGTTTTTAATGAAAATTTATATATTGCGTATTTTTTCATTGGCCTAGCTTGCTATTAGTGAAATGGTGGAAATACAAAAGATGAGAGCATTTTCACCTTCTTGAGCTGAAGAGCTAGAACATTTACCATACGATCTGTCACAAACAACTTAAATGAATTTATTTATTGTTTTTTTCCCCCTATCCAATGGAACATTCATTGATAAACAATTCATCATTGCACCGAAGCAAAGGATGAGGCCGTCTGCCTAAGAGCCATCTCCTTGTTTCATAACCACAAACAACGCCAATCACTGGTCCAAATGTGGGAGATTTTATTTGCTTTAGTGAGCTTTCAAAAATGAAAATTTAACTAGTCCTTTGTTAGGGGCAAGTCATCTGCGAGAGGCAAGAGCAGTTGCATGGGACACATGGGGGCCATTGAATTTAGCAGAAACGATTGTATCTTCAGTTGCTCACAGCCAGCCCATCATGTGCTTGTGACAAACACTGGGTCTTGGGGGGATCTTTGGGCTGATTAGCAGAATCTCTCCTAATATCCCAGTATTTTGATTACAGAAAGATAAATATGCTATGGTAATTCTCATTTTTTGGAGATTTGATCTCTCTAATTAGAAAGAAAGTGTGACATTAATCAAAGTAAAGGCTGGCCTTGTTTCTTTTCCGGCCTGCAATGAAACAATAGTTGATTTGGGGGACTGATAATGGTCTGTCTTTGTATTTACTAATTAATCTGTTTATTTTTCTCTCTCCCTCACTGAGCTTAATTGTATCAAGATGTAAGCTCATGACTAACATTTCATTTGGGTGGTGAGTAATAGAGCACACAGTGCTGTCAGCTACACTTGTCAAACACGTCCAATCTTGTAGCTCTGCGTTTCCTCTCATTTCTGAGAATATGCAAAAAAAGACACACTCCATAGTCCAAATGCTCCCCACAACCCTTTTTTAAATAAAAATTGGGGATGGGGGGGGGGGGGAGGGAGGGGTCTAAAAAGGTTTCTTTCCGCTGTTCTAATCTCAAGTTTCATAATTTTATTGACTCAAACTTTACCAAGAAAAACAAAATCCAATAAAGGCAGATTTTTATGACAATAGGATAATAAGATATTTCTTCTAAAACTGACTTACTATGCATTAATTACTATTTATAGGGCCAGAGAAAGAGAACTTGATGAAGCAGCCCTGGTTCATTGGACTTCTGATCAGCATCATCGGTGTCACCCTGTGGTTCGCGCTCTGTATCTTTGTGGTGTGGCTCTGCAAGAAGAGGAAAGCCATGAAAAAGCAGAAGATGCAGGAAATGTATAGTGGTAAGTCTCCCAAAAAGGAAAGATTTATAGTTTTTCCTAGATTTTTTCATTTAATGACTTTAACATACCTTATCTAGCATCTTCTCACACAACATATTATTATCAAATGTAAATGCATCCAGAAGCAGAGTATTGTATTTACAGTGCACATGTACTAAGTTTTTCACCTGCCATTGGAGGAATATATACATATTTTCGTGTGTGGGTTTTTTTATCTCAAAATTTCAATGGATTTGGATAGTGTTTTATGTTATTGGAATACATATAATAGCTCTTAACTAAGATATCAAATGATAAATTTTTCATTTCCTCTCCATTCTTCCCCATTGATTTTGGAACTTGCATGTTGTATAAAAAGAAATTTGTTTTATTTATTTTTGTATTCTAGTACCCAACTATTCAAAATCTGATGACAGCAATCGAAACAGCTTTAATTATTATGCTAAATATGGATACAGCCAAAAAGATGTGCAGAATCGAGCAGGAGGTAAACAAAAAAGACAAATTTGTTTATATTCCTGAAATTCTGCCACACAGTACATTTCTCTTTGCTAAAGAGAGAGAGAGCAAGAGAGAGAACTTTTCACAGATTTACATCTCTCATGTTTGTGATTTTCAATTTGACCCAGGTATGACTCAGATGGCGCCCGAGTTTGCACAGCTTTTGGAGAGCAAGGACATGGAGATGCAACAGCAACAACATGGTCAGGGCCCCAGTGTGTACAATGTCCCCCAGATGAAGACATTCTACCAGAAGAAGGACCCAGTGGCTCCCTACGCTACCACCACTCTGATCAACACCAGTGGTAATGCGGTGGGCGGTGGGGGACACTCCCTCCAGGACCACATGTTTCGTCCCATCACCCAGCACAGTCAGCAGAGCGGGTCGGGGGACTCGGGGTGCTGTAAACACGAGTGTAGCGGCGACTCTAACACAAGCCACTCAAACACTGGTGAGAATTGATAGCCAAGAAAATTTAATTCCACACACACTTACTTTGACAAAAGGTCCTTCTTTATCTGTGGGCTTAATTGTTACAAAGTTGCATGCTTGTTTTAATGTCTGTCTGCACATTTCATTAGTATGTTTTGTTGTTTTGTAATGTTGCTAGTTTTTAGAACTTTTGGCAGTGGTTCTGGGGGGAAAAAAGAAAGATTGTAATTTTTTTTTAAAGCTATTTGTTTCTAAGTCTTGATGAGAAAATTTTTGACAATACCTCAGGCATTCATGAAGATTTTGGCTTTTATCAATGTGTTATTGTCTCAAAAAAATGTGGGGGGCCAGTTTATTTCCAAATCTTAAAAAAAAGGCATCACTGACAATGAATTTTCGCAGTGATGCAATTCTGCCAAAACATTGGGTCTCTCTGCACCAAGTGTAGCAGAAGTGATGATTTGCTTAGGTAATTAGGTTGAGCAGCTAAATAGATTTGTGCTGTCTGGTCCCATTAATTACAGGTCCCAGTGTTTTGCTTCACAAAAATGTGTTTCTCACTGTCAGAGCTGGTGTTAAATGTTATCAACCTATCCAAGACTGTTTCCTTTGATGAAAAGAATCGTACCCATTATGTAACAGCTGTCCTGATTGGTCTGATACATGAAACCTGACGTTTGAATCTTGTAAATATCAGTGTCAATCAAAATCATCCATTATCTAGACAGATCTTCTTGGGATAGAAATTCTTTTATTTTTGGAGGAAAAAATTTAAGTGTTTTCTATTTGATGCTGTTCTGTTAAAGCTTTTTGTACTTTTGTTTTTAAGGAGTGCCAGTGGATCATGCTGATGCCATGCAAAGTCCGACCAGTGATAGTGGAAGCCATACCACAGATGAAAATGGATTTCTATTGAAGAAAGGAAAGAAGCCCCTGAAACAAATTACCCAGCCAAAACAGGCCATGGTCAATTGGGCCGAGTTCCTTCCTCCCCCACCCGAACACCCTCCCCCACCCAGCGAAATGAACATGTCTCAACATTCATCTGGAAACTCTTCCACATCTCAGCAGTATGCCGAGATCAACTGCCTGAACCGTGAGATTGGGGCCCGGAGCCCCATGTCCCCCATGTCAAAGATTTCCTCCTGTTCCTGTCCTGTCCCCCACAATGCCACCCCTGTATCCGGGTGGAACATGCCAGCGTACTCTGATACTGGCTGTGTTAGGTGTTGTTCCCCCAAGTACTTTGAAAATGTGCACTACCCACCAAATCAGTATAATGTAGTTCAAAGAACTCAGTCTCCACGAGGACCGGAGTGGAATAACTGTCCTCGAGGACACGAAACCTGGGGTCAGAGGACAATCGCATGCATGAACCCTTCCCGGGGCACGCCCACAGAGTTTAAGTGTCGAACGTGTCACAGTGATCAGGAACAGGGCGGTCCCATGCCCCAACTCCAGAACTATAAAATTGTTCCTCCCCATTGTGAAAATGACTATCAGTTCTTACATGAATCGGAGCAAGGACCCCCTGGGGCCTACAACATGCCCCCTAATTACACTGGACACTGTAATGTGCGTGGCGGAGATGGGGGGCCGTGTGGGGATCATACCTGTCAGTCCGGCATGAATGAGCCCTGCTCTCCTGTCTATCATAATAACAAGTAAGTGGACTCACAAAATCAATTTGAAAGTTTTTTTTGATACATAATTATTCAAATATCCAATATAGAGAATCATCAATTATGAGTCAGTATGTGAAACATTATTCATTAAAGTACAAAAAATATTGAATTTGAAGAACTTTTATGAAGGAAGCTTGAAATAAATGTTTGAGAACAATTTTTAAAACTATTTCTTTATCTGTAGGATGGATGTTCACCCAATGAACATAGGAGTGGATGGATACCATAGAAACGCAGACTCACCGGTCTCTGACAATGGTCCAGATTATGCTGGTGAGTCCACTGAGTTGGAGACAGAGGACGAGAACTCTCCAAAAAAGGAGGGAGAAAATGAAGGGCATGATGACGGCGGTAACATGTCAGGTATTGGGCAGATTTCTGTGGAGTGATTTTTTTTTTCTGCTTGCATCATCAGCTGCTTCAGCAGAATGTGAAAACAGATTTGAATCCCCATAAACAGAATCATATTATCAAATAAAAACATTCAAAATATATTAAGCATTTAGCTATAGTTAGTAATGCTGAAATTGGCAAGGGTGACTGATGCAAGCAGAAAAGTGTGTATGTCAAAAAGAGTTCTCTACCGGTAATTGCTAGAGCAGAAATTATCATGTATGCTAGAATATATGCTTAGCTTTTGAAATGGCAGGAACACTACATAAAACATTGATTTTTATGAAACTTTCCTTTAAAGATTTTTGATCTCTATTATATTAAAAGTTCTATTGCTGTAAAAATTTAGATTAAAGAAAGAATTGGAAAATTTTTCGAGATCCTGCTATAATCATTGAGCACAATACTGCATGCTTAGCTTGGCATATTTCCTAGCAGTCTTAAACATGGTAGATTTAGCTGTAGCCAGCTTTGAGAGTCTGACGTTGTGAAAGCTTTGATTTCTGCCCATACAGAGCCAGACATGTTATTTGCTGCTTTGAATTGATTAGCAGGCATGTTAGACATGAAAAATACTGCTTGCTTTCACTGATATTGAGAAAATTGTGCATGTTCAAGTGAATTATTAGATGCATACTTTGATGCATAGTTGATAGAATTTTACGACAATGTATGCATATATAGAGAAGTTTGATTGGCTGGGTAGATGGGTACTCTTTATTGCTGCCTCATTCTGAATCTCAATCTAGCAAAAACAAAAAAAAACCACTGCTGTACACTATTCTCTAGTATTTCTGCATCTTCCTAGGCATCTTACTTTCTCTCGTGAAAATATATTTCCAAGTCAGCTTTCAGGCCTTAATGCTTCTTAATACAACTACTATTCAATAGCCAAAGTACACTGCTAGCCTTCTAAACCAAAAAAAAAATTTTTGCAGTGTTTGATGTATTGTGAAGAGATTTTGGATTTTCTGAAGTGAAAGTTGCTTTAACAGTTAAAGTGAAAGTTGGGTTACAACATGACACATTTTTCCCCTGTAGGCGTGGAGACGTGGCCTAGTTACACTGACCAGTGCAACACCGAGGACAGTAGCGAGCATTCCAGTTGTCATAGCGACAGTGATGAAGCATTCCTTAATGAAGCCGACTTTGCCAGCACTGTTGCCAAGGCAGCAGAGATGTCTGGGCTAACAGTGGTCGGATCGACCGTCTCCGATCCCAATGCCGACAAGCAAGGTGTGAAAAAATAATCAAGAAACGTAAAAGTTGCGGTGTCACTGATGTTGATTCATTATGGGCATGTGTACACTCATTAGGTATTTAGAAAATAGCTGCAGGTTCTGTAGATTAAGACTCCAGTAAAAAAGTGGTTAATATTTTATTAGATTACACACCAAGTTAATTAGTGCAGTTATATCCGAGCATAGTGTTGTGCAGCCGTATAAACATTTGCCCATTCATTTGGTTAATTGAACAGCAGCAAGAAAAAGAGTACATTACCCAAGCATTTGATTATTCAATCATATAGTGCAATTTTTTGTTGTCGTTGCTCTGTTGATGGGCTTTCTAATGATTATGCTGTGTTGCTTACAGTGGTGAGGAAACAGCGGCGACACCACCGTGCTCGCCCCACCAGCCCTTACAGCACTGACAGCAACTTCAGCGAGGTTGTGCGCAAACCATATCCGAAGTCACAACGAAAGAAGCAACTTATGGACCAAGGTACATATAGCGCCATGTTGATAACAGATCGCAATATTTTTAAGAACAGTTGATGACTGATAGAAGTAAATACATGAAGAAACCTTGTCCATTAATTAATAAGCATTTCATTAATTGTGTGGATTTGTTAATTCTCTTCAGGAAAGTGGCCCAATAGGAAAGATTCTCCCACGGGATCGACCATCCAACAGAACCAGTCAAAATATTCTCAACATGGTGAGTTCAATTTGAATTTCAAAGTGGTTGAGGAAAATTAACATATTCAGCAAAATTCTCTCTGAATGTCTCTTTGGGTTCTTAACTAAAGCAAAATCAGGAAACTTTTTCCCTACAGCACACTTTTAATGTAGAATGCTCTTCACTTATAGATAGTCACGTACCCTCATACAACAAACCTAGCTTCCCTAATGCTGTCCCACAAAAAGCATGCCGACCCAAATTCCAACCTCCGCCCTCTGTCTTAAAATCAGAGGATTCTAAAGATGAGGGGCAAGATAGTGGAATAAACGTAGAGCCCACTTCTAAAGAGGGACTACGTAAGTTTCTCTTACACTGTCCTCACTGCTATAAACTAAAGAACTGCACTCTTTTAAATCTATTGCTCCTGATTTCTCTATACTTTAAATCTTTATGTACTAACTATTCTAGGCTCGAACATTGCATGCTGAAATTGTCAATAAAAATCAACTTCTGAATTTTGTGATGACACAAGGTGTTTTTTTTCTTGTAGCAGGAACACTGAAAGTTTGAGAATAGCCAGCCCTTAAATCTCTGCCTGTGCCATTGTACTACCCATAATTCCAAAGAGAAGCCTGCTCATCCATTCTGTAGTCCCGTGTGTTGGCTGTTGTTACATAAAGGAGTGCTTTTAGTGCCATAATCTGCTGAAACATAGCTTAATTGTGCATTATTTGCCAACCCTTTTGACTTATTTCTGGCTGGCGTAATGGGCAACAGGAGCAAAGATAGTGATACTGAAGTGACTTAGTAGATTGACTTTATCTACTAGGGAAAGATTCCAGTAGACATTGCTATTACGAGACGTGGTCTGGTGTAGAAATTGGATGACAATCAAATATCCTGTGCTGTTTTTGTGGATTATTTGGACTATGGAACATTAATGGATGTTTTACTGAAGATGACTGCACAGATCTTAATCAACTCGGTGCTTGTATGAAAAGCAATATGTTTTTTGTCAGACTGCTGCTGATCGAAGCAGATCTATATCCAAAACATTGTGATGGTGTTCTGTTCTTTAGGAAATCCATGATCATGAACTGGCAATATTTAGATGTGTAAATAATATATGTGTGTTTTCTTCCACCATTATTGCCAATGTGTTCAAACTTTTATCTGACATGCCTGTTGCTGTTGGTAACTGGAGTCATGTGACAGTGTGCTGTATATTTCTGAAGGTGTCGTCTGCCTCCAAAGGACGATGTGCTTGTTTCTGATGACCATCTCTCATCTGCTTAAAAAATAACTGAAACCCAAAGGCATCTTTCCCCATATTGCTGAAATATGAACAAAACTGATGTAGAATATATAGTACATTATATATACTGTATTCCATACAAAACCACCTATGGTAAACCAAAAATATCTGCTATGTACATGAATTGATATTTTATATAAATTGCTTTGTATTTTTATTGCTTAAAAAACCATTGTTACTTTATTGCATGTTTTTGGTTTTCTTTTATTATTTAATTCATGTAGCATTCAGATAAATGCTGATGGATGTAAAAATCTGTATGATCTACTCTCGACTGACAGTCCAGAATATGTACATGCATGTATTTATATTATTATATGTTATGATGAGTGAATGAACTGGGCATGGGAGGATTATAATTAAAAGCTGTGATTAGTATGTAGGCTATGTAAGAATGTGTGTGTTTGAAAGAGAGAGAGAGTGAGAGAGAGGAAAGAAGAAACCCACATCCTTTATATGCATAATTTTCTGTTCTTGTGATATTCTCTTTTGTTTATTTCATTAACCCAATTATCTTTATTTTCTTTTAAAAGATGCTTATACTTGTATATCAATCACAGATTATTTCATATAAAGAAAGTTTGAACACCCCCATTTAATTTTTTTGGTTAACCGATTCCAATAAAATTTTGTTATATTTTGGTCAGTTATTTCGGGTGTATCTGCAGAGAAGTTTTGACTGTAAATATTAATGATTATCCTGTAGAGGTATACAGGGATTGGATAGGAAATCCAGATACTTTTCTGATCTTGATATTCTAGTCTATGTGTGCATCGGCATAATGTTTTATGTGTTGTCTGTGTCATTGCTATTTTGTAGAGAATATGTAAGAGTTGTCTTTCCTTGCCAGTGCAATAACAGCGCTAGTGGAGTTAACACATTGAAAGAAAGGAGGGGGAGGGGGGCTACTCCAGTGTGCTAAATTAACATTAAATTAACATTTTATCAAAAGTTGTATTATTAAAAAGCTGTCATTTTCTGAAATATCCAGTATGTGTTATTTAAACTGCATCCGTATGATCACATTGTTGAATTATCAATTTTGTTTAATATATATACAAATATATATGCTGCACCGTTGGGGATTTACACACATTAAGCACAGGAAAGCAGTGTCATGTGATATTTTGTGAAATCCTATCAGTATGTAAATACCTTCAATCATGAATGTTTTCATGCAATAAATCATGAAATATTGTTCAATTGTTTGAGTTACTTCCCTTTGACTGAATAAAAGGTAAAGAAAATTATTACCCAAGGACTTTCAACATAAATTGACATTGCAAGGAGATAATTTAGAATGTTTCACCATACAAGTGTGATTTATATGCAAGACGTCTTTAGATTTTGTAAAACTCGAGTTACATCAATATTTCTAAAAACTATATATATAACCTCTGCCCCTACTTCAAGTCTTGCATTTGATACTGTTTTTGAAAAATTTGCTACAATTCAAGGAGAATTAAAATTTTGCTTTAAAGCAAGAGCCTAAAATATTGTAATATACTGTGGAATCATAGTTCGTGGGGATCAATGTTTGTGGCTTTCGTGGGTAACCCTTGCCAACGAATTTACATCCCCACAAACCTGTACACAGTTATTTGTTTAATATTTATTAAATTTAACCCAATTTCACTACCAACGAAATTACGTCCCCATGAACCAGGAAAATTTTGGCTACCCACGAATAAAAATGACTCCACAGTACATATTTGCATAATTTTGTTTGCGATAAGGGTTTTAAAATGAAAAAAAGATCAGTTTATTACATAAATATTTTATTGATGTAATTAACAAACAATTCAAATGAAATGGTGTATTTCATAAGGTGTTGTTTTTCTACTAATAAACTACTGAAAACAATCTTGGAATGAACAGAGTAATCACAATTAAAAACAACAAAACAATGAACAAATATATATATAGATAGGTTTTAGAAATAACTGGTCCATGATCATATAAATGGTTGCCTGCACATAAATTAATTTAAAAAATCATACAAATACCGGTAATCATTTAGATAAGAAGTATCAAGCAACCCATTAATATATAAAGGAATTAAAAGCATTAACTTCAAAACAATGAACAAAATCATAAAACTGCAATAGTTTATAAATTGGAAAATGTGAAATAAACATGTCAGATTAACTACATTCTAAAAAAAAACAGAGAAGGCAAAATTGACTGAACGAAAAAGGGAAGACCTATCTTTATAACTAATTTTCTCGCTTCGATACAACATACATCCATACTTCAAAGAAAGACTATAATAATAATCATGTGTCAATCATTTGACAAGTTATTACATATGTATATAGCACCAAAACAATGGAACCTGTACAAAAATTAACTGTAAATCACTACTGCCTTCACATCTTCTGTATAAAAACCCCAACAATTTCATATTTTCATTAAAAAAAAGAAAAATCATCATTAAAAACCATCTTGATTAACAAGTAACAAAAAACGTGTCCTAGAAAACAGGTCAACAATTTTATATTGGTCTATATGTATAAGAAACTTGTGTGACAAACTGTAGAGAACACATGTATGTAGATTGTGGAAAAAAATCCACTTGTTTTAAGAAGACTTAATGATCAAGAAATCAACCATTTGATCTACCTAAAATTTAAAGATATGATTTGCTACGCTATAAACTATTATTTAGTAAAGAAAAAAAAAACATTTATTTTACTTTTTAAATTTGGGAATTTTCCTATATATATTATATAGAGCTCTTCTTATAAAAAAGAAATCAATACTGTCTAAAAATGGCCATGACAATCGAACCGTCTTAAAAGACCTTACAATGTAATGTCATCACCTATTCAATGGAATCTGTTAAAAGGACAGAAATATCATTGAGCAACATTATTTGAACAATGTCTATATGTGTGTAAAACCTCAAGAGGCACTCTCTTCTGAAGAAAATCAGGAGAACAATGAACAAGGCATATATCAATAATTAAAAGGCCTAGCTAAAGGCCATAATTGTTGCCTGATTGAAACACAATGTCTTTACCACCCCAACAAACATGTGCATGGCCATTTTGTCATCAGATATAATATGAAAGTACCAGAAAATGAAATGTTTTGTTTTCATATTTTAGTGGGGGGTGAAAGGAAACAAAAATGACATGTTCCTAATTTGACCTAAATATGAGTGAGCAAAAAAATATTTGTATTAGCTTGATTTACTTTTGTCATTGTAAGGCTGCCCAAAGTTAAATCTACATTTAACGTAACCCGCACGCGTAGGTTTAGGAAAAATTGGATTTTGAAAAAAAACAAGCAAACCCCTATTTTAATTTGATTTTTTCCTGTTTGATTTTACTAAAATACTGTTGTCTATAGAAATTCGAAATGTTTAGAGCACATTATGGACTATAAATCAGATACTCAATGGGATTATCAGGAAATATCACTATTTAAGAGGTAAACTATATGTAATTTGAATACTCACTTTATTTGTATTAATGTAAATGAATGAAAATCATTTGTTTGAAAATTTTGTTTGTTTTAATTTTACCTCCCTCGTAGGTATGGTATTTTGAAGTGACGTTAAACGTAGAATTAATTTTGAGCGGCCTAATAAAAAAAAGGAAAAGAAGAGCCAATGTTTTCAAATAAACATGCAAAACAAGTTTTACAAAAACCTATGTACAAATTTTAAGGCACATAAAATCATTCAATTGATCATCAAATTAAAACTGACAAATTTGTGTAGAATAAAAAAATTGACTTACAATGTAGATTAACAAATAATTGCACATATTGATATTTTGGCATTCACATTTCAGCATCTTTAGAGTGTCCTCGTTTACAACTCAATGTACCACTGCAGTATATGTAATGCTGCACATGCATGGGACCAATTCAAAAAAAGAAGAAATTTTATATAAGAACAGAAAATATTGGTTCAAATGCACTGTATATAAAATGGCATTTTAAATTAGCATCTACGAACAAAGTTGTTTACAATAAAATGCACATTGAGTTATCAATATATTGCTGGTTGAACAACGGTTATAAAAATATAGAGAACATTTTACACTTGTCATGAAAATAAATATATTTATCGATAATAAAAAAAATACACCTCAGGAATGTAAAAATGCCAACAGTCACACAACAATGGAAAGACTTTCTACAGTAGCTAAATGACGCCTTAATAACAGACATCATCCAATATTATGTAAATACTAAAAAATCAATAAAATCCTATATTTCATTTCAGTAAAAAATATCTATCAGCATGCACATTACATTTTATCAATCAGTTCAATCACATATTTTATAGAAATGAACATACATATATATATATAAAAATTTCAAAATCAATTTTAGTAGTATGTACTGAAAGAGAAAAACAAAGCAAACTGGAAGCTTCATATCAATTTCAACAATCAATGCAAAACACATTTTAACTTTCAAAAAGATAAAAAAAAAAATATTATTGTCTTTTGAAAATATTTAAGTATACATGTACCTGATGCCTTTATTTGTAAAAAAAAAAAAAAAAAAAAAAAATCTAAAAATCAACATATTTCATTTGAACATTGCCACCAGTTTACTGGCTACCAAACAGCAACTTACTTGTATACACAAACATCACATATCCATCTTTTAATGCTATTATATATATATACATATACATTAATTGTATTCTCTGTATCATTTCAAAAATTGAACATATTTCTGCTTTCCCAACAATCCATTCATTTTCCATTCATAAATCAGATCAATTCATTTGTTTTTTTTAACTGTCAGTCACATTAGGTGCACGTAGAGCTATAGATAAGTTCATCTCGACAATAAGTGTATTTTCCTTTCTTGGCAGTCACTTTCACTTTTACTTTCAGTTTCATTAGACATCCGTCTCATAGTAATGCTTTTGTCGGGTGCTTCCTTTCTTTATGCTCTGGGACATGACCTCCATCCTTAGTTTGTTCAGTTCTCTCTCTTTGTTCTACGCAAATAATCAATATATGATAATAAAATACATTTCATGAATTTTAGGACTTGCATATTAAAGTAATATAAAGATGGTACCCAATTTGAACCCATTTCCATTATATTCCATATATAAGTTTAAGTAATATGTCATCTATTTGATTGTTACAACAGCAAAGAAAAAATAGTTCATACACACAGATACAAAATCAAAGAATAGTTTAGTATTAATTAATAAAAAACAAGTACCTGTAATATCATAACCACTGGTTGCAACGGCCTATATAACATACCGGTAATTGTAATATTGTAACAACTGTATGTAACTTACCTGTACGATGTAATACTTTGACAATAATAGCCTTTAACATACCTGTATATTGTAATCATGTAACAATTGTTTGTAACTTACCTGAACATTTTTATATTGTGACAATAATAGCCTGTAACTTACCCGCATCTCTTTTTGGAGCCATTGGGTACTCTCCTGTAATTCTTGCCGTACTTCTTGTAAAATGGATTCCTTCAGCTACAAATAAGAACAACTCACTTAGAGTTATGACGATTTAGAAAAAGTCCCTCTGGTAAGAGAAATAATTCTCACCGTGTTGAATTAATGAAACTATCAAGCTAATCAGCAAGTTCCAGCTGTCAAATTTTTACCTGCTAGGTATGTTGATTTTACATGAATGTGGATTTCTATCAAAATTCAGCTTTGTAATTATCACATAGGCAAAAAACTGTGTAAGTATCCGGAGGTATAAAATGCAGCCAACATCAACTTTTATCAAGTAGTCAAGGTTGATATATTTGAGACCAAACCACAAAAAGTGCACATATATAAACATATCCTGATCGTATTTTATTTCATACAGTATACTGGTATATAACAGAATGAAAGTGGGCAGCAGGCAAAACTTACAAAGTTATGATATTAAATGGCATTAGTTATATACTAAGTATATATACTTATATACTATACATACTATCTTATACATTTATTACCAGTAATATGATAAACTGATTACTGATATACTTATTGCAGCTTCCTTTTTTTCAAAGAGGAAACATATAAAAAATAAATCTGTTTAAAAAAACATCTGTTTATGTTTAATAAAAACTTATTTGAAGGAAGTGTAGATGAAATATTATACTGTTAAAGTGGTACCTGTACATCAATAATGTTATTTCATTAGAATCACCATTAATATGTTATCTATAAATATTGGGAGGACTGAGTTTTCCTCTATGCAATTCTAGTTATACCTTCAGAATTAGCTGAACACCATCGAAAGTATATCACATACATGTAAAACATTCAATAACTATTTAAATGCATAATACATTACTGAATAAATTGTTGAGAACAAAATCATTTACCATCATATTTTGTAATCTGAGAAGACACAGAAAAAAAACCAGAATATAGAATTTTTCAACAGTTTCCATTTTTCATTATTATGTTGAAGATATTTGGCAGCTAGATTACAATGAACCACAGATGACTATCGTTACAGTATTTTTAAATAGCATCTGAAAATTCCTATAAAATCTACTCCTGATGAATTTAAAATTAAGTATCTTAAATAACTTTCATCAATATCGAAAAAGAAATTTCTACCTAAAACATACTGGTAACCTGAATAAAAATTATGTCATTGACACAAGAATTGACACATTGCTTACCAATAAAAACATCTCCTTCCATTTATACAGAAATGTGCATGCATTGAACCGAATACACAAACCAGCCACAAGACTTACATCCGAGAGGCTCTCCTGAATGGACTCGTCCCCATACAGCGACTGGAGCCCAGATATTGACCCTTCGGATGGCCAGTGCCCAGAGGTCGTTTCCATGGCTGCGATCTCATCGTCCTTGTTCTGGGACATCTGGTGCTGGAAGAACTGTTCCTTGATCAACTCAGTCATCTATGGGAACGAAACAAACACAGATTTGTCAATGATCAATCTCTCTATTCAACTCTTATCCCGTTTTCCCGGAATAAACATTTTAATTGGATTTTTGATTTGAAAAAAAAATTATGCAAAGTTCAATTTTCCAACAGTTGTCACATTCAGTTAATGCATGTTCTGCACAAGAGAAATTCATATTGTGAATCTTGTGCAGGAGTTTTTCAGAAGGACTGTTCAAAACACCTGTACAAAGCATCAATTCAAAAAATTTGCTGATTGGTACAAAATTATCATAATGTGTTTTGATCAACTGTTTTAAATTAGCTTAAAACTACGTTATATTGATTATCTTCCCTGTCTATCTATAACAATTACAACGTTTCTATTCACAAAGCATATTGTCAAAATGCACCCAATAAATCCATATAGACATATACCAGTACAAGGTAAAAGTAGTTACATCTCAGGGAAACCACAATTAGTCATGCAAGTATAATTTTAGTGCAGGGATGGTATGAGCTGATAAAATTGTCTCCCTTGTTACATATACTGTATAAGCGTAGAAACCGGCCATTAATAAAACACTGAGACTAGAGACTTTGTCTACCTTGTGGATGATTTCCAGGGCCAGCAGGGGGTTAAAGTTGTCATTGCCCATCACCAGTCCCCCGAGACGATTGGCTATCAGCTGTTCCATGTCGTTTATCTCGCGCCGGACCTCCTTCCAAAGGGACTGAAACTCCTCCAATTCCTCCCTGTTCGATAGATTTATGCATGCATAATTGAAAGATATTACTTGTAACCCAATTTGCTTTAGCAAAGAAACTCTGAATTACCATAGAAGTTTCTTTATACAGAAATGCCAAGCAAAAGATGTTTGGGAAGAATAATTCACAGGTTGTTCAGCCATTGTCTTACAAACATAAAAAAATTTCATAGCCGATGAAACTTTTTTCATAAGTTTGTAAAACAAATATATTTAAACCTTGTGAAACACAAAGATTTTTTGATAAGTCCTTCATTTAAAAATCAATTTTCTCAACAATAATCAACCACACAATAGAACTTCAGAATTCCCAGTTTTTTGTATATGGTTACCATGGTTACTACTGACCTCTCCTCCTCTGTTAACTCTTTGTCAGCCAGCTCACTGTTGACCTGGAAGGTCGTTTCCATGGCTTGAAGTTCTCGTTTGTACTTTTGTAGAGCGTACTGCAGCAACTTGGATTCTTCTTCTAAATACTGAAATATCACAATTCAAATATAACACATTGTATATTGCCTTTAGTCCATGAGAAGGGGACCATACATTTTAAGTTTTGAATTGTTTTTGTATTCAAATATTTTCATGGTGCTCAATTTTTCTTACAATGCACTAATAGCACATATTAATAAAAACAACACAATTTCATTGCTGACTGCAGAGTCAGCAGATTCTATATGGGGATTTTATATGGGATTCAGAATCTGTATTATTTCATTTTGAGACTGATCTGATGCCAACACCCCTTTTTCAATACGGTGTGTGCACTCTGCCCGTATATTTAAAGATGGTGTATTATAATCAGAGGAGTCTCAGAATAGGAGAATAAGGAATACAATATTAATGCCTCTGAATTCTAACATCTATACAAACCTATACTTTATAGATAAGCAATAAAAATTAATCAGAACAACCAAACGAAATGATTCTATGTAGAATCACTACCGACCATGGAAATGTACATTTGAAGACGATGGATGATGTTTATTGTTACCCATTCCTACCTGTTGTCTGTCCATATGAGGTAAGGATTTAAGGTTCGGTCTGTATTTACTAGGAGTGTATCCTGTAATCTGAAAGAGATGATTAACACTGGTCAAGCACACATTAATTAATGGTTTTAATAATATTTCACATAACTGAGTGCAGAATCAATCTACAACTACAGAGTATATCTGAAAATCTGAATGCAATACCAGTTGTTTAAAATCTGGTACACAAAGAAGAAATCAAGTGTATTTTTGGTTAGGTTCAATGACTGGTGTATCAACATTAAGTAAAGTGAATTGTCCTTGTGTGCACCTAAATTAACTGATATTCTTACCCCACCCCCATCCCTTCCTTCAAAATACATGACTCTTAAAATACAAGGGTATGTTAAACTGTATCGTTTCATGAAGGTTAGTGGTCCAAGGAAATGATTGTGCAAGTTAACTCACATTTCATCATAGCCTTACTTCTAAGTATTATATACCAGTATCTATGATACTAAGTCATAGGTTATCAATGGAACATGATAGATTAGATTTGAAACACCAGTACTTGTTTATGGTATGCAAGGTTTATCAAAGTGTTATCATTCACAAATGTGAACAAATATTTTTATTTCATTTTTATTGATTTCATACAAGAGAACCAATTAGTGGAGCATTCCCTCGACAGGACCTGAAAAGATGCACTGGTGATAATAAAATTCTCACCTTGAAAGACATTGGTTTGTTCACAAGCCTCAGCAGCTTGACATATTCAACATGTTCCTCTTTCAGACTGGAATAACTGTCCGTATTTGAAACAAATGAGCACTCACTCTCATGGTCAAAGGAACTACTCATTTCACTGTCCGTTTTGTCCACCGAGTGCTCACTGAAACTTCCGTTGTGACCATTCTCCCTCAGTGGTCCCCGGTTATAAAGTTTTCTCTTGGAATACCTATGCCCTGTGGAATCGCTATGTCTGCTGGTTTGTTTATGAGGGGACACTATACTGGGAGTAGATGCCCACTTGGGATTCAGGTGGGATCGGATGGGGTTCACTCTGGTGGGATCAGCCTGAATTTTCTCTGGCTGAATTTGAGAATTAGAGGAGCCAGCAGTTCGAACATCGACATGGGAAGCAGATTTAGTGGCAGACGACACTGCTTGACTAGAGATTCCAATGTTTTTGTATAAATGCGACACAACACTTGAAGTTGAATTGCCTTGATTGTTCAACCAGTCCTTCGGTAGCTCAATCGTCAACACAACAGATTTTTCATTTCCTCCTTCCTCAGCAGATGACACTGTGTCCTCTCTCTGATGCATATGATAAGTAATTGACGGAGCGATTGGCTCAATGCCGGAATCCATTGATTGGTGGATGGGATCTGTTTCCACAGCTATGTCCACTTTTTCTACTTTGGTTTTGGTCTTATCCTTTGAGATGGGAGTTTTCCTTTGACTAGATTGTTGATTGTGGCTATCTATGACAGTAACATTACTCCTGGAGGTCTGGTCACTCTCTGCACTACTCCCCAAACTGGACACCTACAAAAGTCGTCATACAATATTATAGGGACTATCTACGATGTCCATTCTACAAGCTTAGTAACTGAACAGATGGAAAGATTTTAAGAAAAAACATGTCATGTAAGCATGAAATACCGATAAGATATTCTGGATTGTTTCTATTTGAGAAATTGAAGTGGGACATGATTCCAACACAGTGTCAGCGCTGACATAGTGTTCCACTTGTACAATTCACCCAAGATAAATACCTACATTTTTACTTAAAGATTGATACAATACATTACATGTATGAGTGATTTGTTAAATGGGTATAAGAAAAAGACTGGCTCAGGTAAGCCAAATCTCTACCCACCCTGTCTTCAGCGTCCCTGGTCTGGTGGTCGGTGCTTGTGTCCCCCTCAGCAAAGCCGCTGCTGTCCGACTGGATACTCTCCATACGACCCATGCCACCTGTTACAACATAGTCCACATTATTAAATCTCACCCTAGAAGTCAACACTTTATAGACCCTCTACAGATACTAACAATCTACTGCACGCAGACTTCTATCATAAAAGTAGGTTCACTCTTTCAGATTTATTGCTGCTTAATGGAAAATGAATTTTTCCTCATTACTCAGGTACACGTGCTGATCTAGGATTTCACCTGAGCTGTGAACTGGTGTTCACATATTTACCTATGGGTCAACTGTGAAGTGTCCCTATAGGGCTATACTGGACAATGCCCAATTTACAAGTTTATATACTCAAAAGTTAATAGCTAGGTTAGGATATACATTTGTAAATTTTTGTTTTAACATTAACAGATCAAAAGAGGTTATATATTCAAATTACACCTACACTTATAGAAACCTCCCTCAGACAGACAATGTTCATTTTTCACAAATGAAAAACTTGCACTTTTACAAAACCTTCAACCACAAATACTCATTTTTATCACCATTACATAAAAGTGCTGGAAAAAGCAGTCTTAATGTTGTTTCTTTCATCTCTCTGATGAGAAAATTTATCTGGCCCCTTAGGCCCTTCAATCTGCACCATGTACCAGTAAACATTAGCAATCAGCATCCCTCCCCCACAGTTACACTGTAAATTTACTGTTTTGGGGGGGCTAAATTTATCCTAGATTTCTTCCAAAATTGCATTTCCAAGCAAATCAAGCTTAATTTAGAACAAGAGCCTTTAGCAAATACATAATTCATTGAATGTATAAAGTTTTAAACCTGCAGCAGCTAGCCTTGGTGTTCTTACCTAAAGTCTCTTTGTCACTGATTGGGAACGAACCAGCATTCAACATCAGCTACAAACAAAACAGGTGAACAACTTATTAATTAAAACATGTAATTAATATATTTTCAAGAAATTAGTCATGTGACTATCCATATCTAAAATATTTTTCTTCTTTATCTTATATGTATATTGCATTTAAGTTTCATCCTTTTTATCTTTCAGAATTCAGGTACTATATCCTTCTATCTTTCAGAATTTAAGACAACGATTTTCTTATTTTAATGTTAAAGTTCGCAATAAATCTGCACTTTTCATCAAGAATCCCAATAGTCAGCTTTTTTTCCCCTTTCTTATCAGGTCAAAGTTTGCAATACATCTGCACTTTTAATCAAGAGTCCAGATAGTCAGCTGTTTTTCTTTTTTCTTTCTATACAGGTCAAAAATCTTGTCAACTAGGTCAAATGGCTGATCAAATGAGAAGTTTACAACTTGAAGCATTGATTTAAGGTGAGATGTATTCATAACCTTTGCTTCTGATCAAATTAGTTCTGACTGGAGGAAAAACACTCCGACTGCACAATCAAAATCAGCAGGTCGACATGTCCTCTAAAAGATGGGACCAAAGGAGCAATGGCTTCTGATAGCATCAGATTTATTGGAGGGGAAAATAAGGTCTACTAACATAAAGCTCTCGTCTGATGAAGACAGTGAATTATAAACTACTAATACATTAACCACCATAATGAATAAAGGTGACATCTTCATCTTGAATGCTGAATAACCATGAATTGATTTGAACCTGATTCACAATTTTAATATATCTAATATATCTATGTTAATGTTCCTTGCTAAATATTCTTGAAATTAATTTTTATAGAAGAGACCTACTAGCTGTAACCCGTTTTTCGAAAGAGAAAAAAAAAAAGATTCCCTACAAACTATTCCTAAACAATTTAAAATAAAACTTGGTGATTTTTTTCATGCTTACCTCGGGTATCTTCAGATCACTAAATGATACATGACTTCTCGGCCCTGGCGATTTAGACAGAGCAGGTTTCTCTCCTTCTTCTGCTGGAAACACTGAATCCACCTGGTCGTCATGAGCATCCAAGCTCTCGGCCTGCAGAGTACACGATGATGATGTTTTCATTCGGAATTCCTTTGCTGTGAGGGTGCTTTCTAAACTTGACTGTTTTGAAAGGGGAGGTGAGGTCACTTCGTAATCATCATCCAAGTCATGCGATGCCATTGATTTCTGCACTAGACTTTTTCTCATTTCCTGCAGTTTCTGTAGGCCAGCTGAATAAGCAGCAGATCTAAATCCGGTGGTTGGAACTGACTCACTGTTCATCACTTGCGTAGCTTTCATTTCGTCACTCACTTGCCTAGACACTTGCCTATCCATTTCATCCTTTTTAGAGATCTGTAAGGTCGTTGAAATATCGCCCAAACTTACGGCTGGTCTCACCATGTCCCAGTCGTCGTTGTTATGAACGGCCAACCTTCCCATCTCGTTTCTTCTGTCCATGGAATCCTCGCGGCCTTCCGTGCTTTCAAAAGAGTCTGAGTATTCCATGCTTGTGACACTGCGGAACAAAGAACTATCTCGACTACTCCTGCCTTGCGATTTCTCCTCCGATAAGTTGCTCTCGTCTGATTCCAGAATTTGCGTAGAAAAATTCCTTGACCGCATCTGATGAAACTTTTTCCGTCTCTCTGATGCATCCAGAGACTGTGACCTGTTAATTCTACATTGGGATGGTGACGCTGTGTTTTCATTTTTGGGTGTCTTTTTGTCGTGACGTTTGTAAAATCCTTGTTTTTCCAAGAATTCGCGATTCTTCGGATGCTGAAGCACACTATCATCACTTTGACGAGAATCAAAACTGGAATTTCGGGACGGATTGTGACTTTGGTTAATTGCATTCAGAAATTTCATGCCATTCATAACAGAAGCAAGCACATTACCTAGTTGAGGGTGACCTAAAATAAACAGAATAGACAAAAATTCTAAATGAAACAAAAAAAACTACACTAATATCAACAAAATACACTACTAGGAATATGAATAGATATATTAATTAAAAACACATACGCTATGTTTACTCTAAAAACATGCATAATTTAAAATTACAACAGCTGTATAAAAAAAAAAAAAGAAAAAAAAAAAAATTATCTAAAAAATATCTTTTCAATGACTATGTACATCCATGTCATAATAACAATTAATTCAGGATTACCATATTTCATAAGCATAATTTCATCCATTATTTAACAACTGCACACTGATGACACACAGAGAGCTTATAAAAACATTCGCGCCTGCATGCAGTGAACTTTTCCATTTTATGACCCGCTACATTTCTCTCTGTAAGCAGATAGAGGGGGGCGCTGCACAATTAATCAGGTTGGCTTAATAGTCCTATCTCAACTGTCTCCTAAGGACATGGTGATATTTATAGAACAATTAATTACATTTACCACATTTCCACCTTTCTTTTAAAAAGTTTTACCTTACGGACCAATGGTTGAGGCTAGAGTACATTTTCGTAACTATCAAAACGCAGCATGTTTTGTGGTGTTTGGCTTAATATTTCTGTTAATTAGCCCCACTTAATTAAAAAGTTCACAGAAACTTATTCGGCTTAAAATTCAAAACTGTAATTATGTTGTTGAGGATACACTAACACAAGAATGCACTGTTAATGGAGACGAACGATTTAATCAGCGGCCTTCAAACTAATTCTACACATGGCCTGGCTCTTATCACTTCCTGAGAGTGCATTTTTTTCCCCCTGGTCTTCAACTTGAAGTGTCACAGTGTCTTCAGAAAACGACTAGCATAGACATCTGTATAGTATAGAACTTGATAAGGAACTGTTTCCTCACAAACGTGGGACATCACAGAATTGAAAGATAAACTGCACTATGAGAAAAACAATCGTCTCATCAATAATCAATAAAACTGGGTCCCCCCCCCCCCCCCCCCCCCCCACAACAATCTGCATACAAATCCAGCTCTCTGATTTTATTTGATATTAATACCTATATTCAGGCTCCTTAAATTGTTAAGTAAAATACCCTAATAATAATAATAGTCATCCTTGATTTCTACAAATGAATTATGAATTTGTCATTTTCTTCTATTAATTAACAGTACATCTGGGTTTTTTGTTTGCAATTTTCAGATAATTCCTTCATTCTTTTTTTAATCGCAATATCTATTTTTTTTTCTTTCTGTTAATCTTTCATAATTTTGGTATGTACATAAAATAATCTGATTTATGATAATTTATCTTAAAATGATTAAATCAAATCCTATTTAATTGTATTTAATGTAAAAACCTCATCATTTACCTGGCACAGTATATTAAAGGGGTTCTAAATCAGGAAATATATTTACGATTATCACTGTGATAAAAATCTCTTTCAAATAGTGCATTGATTAAAGCATTTCCTACTAGCAAAAAGATCAAATCATTTAGCTTCTTGTGTCTTGATTTTCTCAGGCTTATGCAAGTAAACAATTGGTTAACCTTGAACATATCTCGTGATACGAAGTATGGTATTACTCTATAACTTCCTGGAGCCTTGGGAGTACAGACTTATTTAATACTTGACATATTTCTGTACCTACATGCCTTTACAAGGGGTCCACATTTGTCAATCTATCAGTCTGGAGGAATAAATTTGCTTAACATTCACAATAATAGCCGATTAGGTATGCAGATATTGTTTCTTAAACTTTCATGAACAGAGCAAATTGATTATTAAATTAGCCTAATTGTGACCTGCTCAGGAATAGGTGAAATATATTCATATTGAAACCAAATGGGAAGAAAAAATATTATACAAACATGCTGACTGACAAAACATGAGGAGTTGTAAATGGGGGATATATTTTGCTGAACTAGCTACAATTAGAATCCGGCCCCAATTCAAAAAGAAAAATTCATCATTTAGTTATTAAAACACACTTTTTCCAATAATAGAATTACAGCAAAAAAATTCAAATATATCAAACTTAAAAAATTATGAACTTTCCAACAGGAAAAGAAAAAATTTAATTTAAACAAATCAAAATAGGAAATGCATGAATGGATGAACTAAATGTTACCTTGAAGCTGGGCTAAAAATTGGAGATCCCTGTCCATATTGAATCTAATACAACAACAGCTCACTCACTTATCAGCCAGCTACTCCGATATGATTAAAAATTAATCGTGAATAAAAAAATGTTATGTTGACACATTTAGATGACTTCGATGTTCTTATAATCCCACGCTACTCCATTAAGACTAGCCGCTTCCGATTTTTCTGCCATTTAGCTACAACACGGCAACAGTGAAATCTACGTCTCTCAATCTAATTTGTATTTCAAGTAAAGTGCACTTATGCAAATAAGGTAAAACCCCAAACATGATTGTCAGCCATTATAGAACAATAAAGTCATAAAAAAATCCCGATGTAATCGAGAACGGACTGTGCAATTCAGTTAACAGACTGCCAGCATGTTAAATGCTACAGTCAAAAATTGCGCAATCTCAGTGAAATGTTAATATACAGGATTTTTAACACCCTCATATATTACTTTTTTAACAATTACAATATATTCAAATATTAATGTTAAGATATGGTTCAAAAACTGGGGAGGGGGGAGGTTTAAACCAATTTTCAATTGCTGCTGAAATAAACTAACCAAAAATATATATGTTTTAAAGTTATGTCATATTACTTAATTAGTTTAAAATATCAAAGATCACTGAAATATTGAAAACTCAATTAGCAGTTGGAATTTGATCATTAAACAGCTCTATATAAGAGCATGCAGTTACTCTTCATTAATGTAACAGGATGTTTTTCAAAGTTACATCAAATTATACTTTTCATTACATAAACATTCTGTAGAACCCTCAGCCTATAACTTTACTTCTCTGATGATCCTATGAATTACCTTAAATTCCTGTCATCTCATAAGCTTACTTAGATCATAAGGAGAATTTTAATCAAATTACCCCAATATATGCTCTAAACCATTGCCCCTTTACCCCCACCCTTATAATTTACCTGAAATCAAAGTCCTCTCATAATATGTTTACAAAGATCAAACATACGGTCATCAGTGTATTCCTTTCTCATATCAGAAATAAACAAGAAAAGAATTTTAATTAATTTCCAGGCACTTACTTTGAAGAGTTCAATAAATCTGGACTCTAGAGATACCAGTAGATCAAAATGACTCCACCTAACTCTAGAGGCACCAAGAGCAATGACCACCCTTTAAAACAAAATCAGATTTTCTTTTCCCTCCTCAAGGGAACACTGTTGACAATAAACTTCAAAAAGCGAATTCTGCGTGGGATGACAAGACCAGACAGCGGCACATGCAAGAAGCCCTCAGGTTAAGTTTGATTTGGGGGTGGAAACATTGATACTTATGAGACACAGAGCTAAGCTTGAATAAATACCAATACACATTACATGCACGCACTCTCTGAAACACATATTCCAGCTGGATGGAAAGATAAAGCAAATATTTGTGTGGGTGGGTGAACCTGTCAGAAAGTGAACTTCAAACTAGATAATATCAGGTCAAAACGAAATATTCTTTATCTGTTTCAAATTCCAAAGTATATATTTCACTTGCAATTGAAAAATAATCAGCTATATTTTGGGGTTTGCTTTTGTTGTTCTCATCCAATATATTAGCAAAGAATTCATTACTTGTTCCAATTTAAAATCAGATTTTTCAATACACTGTGCCTTAATTTATATATAAAACTATACATGAAACTTTTGAAGCTTTCAAATTAAGCCAATTTTAAAAGTTCATTCATTTTATTATTGAGCCATTTTGATATAGATATATATAAACATAGCAAAAAATATGTCATGTAAAGTTCTTTCAGAGATTTATGCCATTTGAACTCTCATCAACTTTCATTTCCATTCAATATTCATAGCTCTATGTATTTTGTCAACAAAATATCAAATTAATGCATGTTAATTTACATATTTTGGACCAACTCAACTTCGGTAAATATTTGCATATGAAAGTTTAAGTGGAATCATAGATGTACAAGAGTAAACAACTTCATGGCCTATATACCATGCCAAATTTTGAAACCAAAAATGCTGCTTTCTTTTTCAGTGAATGTATTCATTTTTTAACATCAATTTTCAACCTAAAAATCTATACATCCCTGACTCCGTAACACTTGCTGCCATCTTTCAAAAACATGCTTGGTTTTAGATCATGATTTGCCATTTATACATCAGTAAAACTTCAAAGTTTACAAGGGCTTGAATTTTGACATAATTGTTATATATAAATGAACAAGTTTTTTATTATAAGCAAAGAGTATGAACTTCATTATTTACTGTTATAACCAACTTTAATTTGCACAACTTAATTTCATTCTCAATTTGTTTGGTTCATGGCCACTTTTTTTGCCATGAGCTAATAAAGATATTCTAAATACATGAGAGGCAAATAGTTACTTGAAATCAGCAAGAAATATCCACAAAGAGGACGTTCTTGCAAACCTTGCTAAATTTTCTCACACACAGAGGTTGGTTTACAATATTTCAATATGTATTCATCCCATTTGGTGATTTATAAATGTTCTTCAATGTTAGTGTTTCATCAAAATGAAATCTAGTGGTACAAAAAGAAAACACAAGTTTACGGTGCACAACTGTAGTATCAAAATACATATATAGATTCAAACAAGACTTTCATTAGGAGCAAGTTCAACATGGAAAATATTGCTGCAGTTAGAAGTAACAGTAGAACAAGAAGACAAGCTTTTAATGGAACCAGATTTTTCAACCGACATCTGATCCATGTGAATGTTTACAAACATCTCACATTTTGTTGAAATTTGTTCCACTTTCATATCAATACAATCTAGTGACTGTTGTCTGTTGATCGACGGAAAAGGGAGATTATTAGCAATCCCTAACCCATATTCTTGTTCGATCCAAGTCATTTCTTCACTTGAAATTTGAACATCTAGTTGCTTGAGCCGCTCCACATTTATGAAATGTCTGGGCAAGAACTCTAAGAAAGACAGTGAAGAACGGCGACAGAACTTACCCTGACCAGCAAATTCAGCGTTCATTTTGGAAGTGTTGATCTGCTCTAGCATTTCCTCGTGCTCCGACAAGCTGAGCAGGCGATTCAAGTCTATTGTTTTGACGTCGATTCCATTGGCACTGGACTGCTGCTCAAGGAATCTCTCGGGAAGCCGCTGAAGATCGTCTGCTTCCGTGTCCTCAGATCCAACAAATCCTAAGTTTGTAAGAATTTCCTCTGGATCTCTGGTGCGTTCAGAAAGCAGCATATCCAGACTGAGGGAAAAAAAAGATCAAATTCTATTACTGCAGTCTTTATAAGCATGCACAGGTGTTAAATTTAAGGAGAAAGCAAGCGATTTTTATTTCTTTCAATAATTCAAACTTTAAACATTCAAAAAGGTGGGGTTTTTTCAAAAGTGTTTCATTTACAAATGCACTTCTTGAATTTTTCTAAGTTGTGCCTGTACACAATACATGATAATGCATTCAAAATTGTTTTAAAGATAAAGTTATATATACCGGTATATATATACATGTGTATGGGAAAAACTCGTAAACATTTTAATTTATATTTTGTTACCTAGCCTGTACAGAATTGTTCTTGAACAACAACCAATAACATTTGTATCTTGCAATGCCTGGAACCAGTCAGATTTAAATCTTGAACACGGAAGTTAACATTGGAATTATCGATATGAGCCTTTGACTGATCAAACAGCCATATTGAACAGGTATCTCTGACAAATCACCTGCCATTGTTCCAGTTTCTATACTTACCAACAGAATAATTACACCTCCTGCTGCATGGACAGATATCTGATAATCCATGCCTTTATATCTGCTTCCTTATTATTTCGTGCATTTCATGAAATAAACACGTGTGAGATTTGCACAGAATGTAATACCTGACTTTTTAAAAAATTTTGCGTGCAGCTATTGGGGAAATTCCTGCTGTTCACCTGTTATCAAATCTGCAGTGTAAGCATGCGATAGCCCAGTGACCTTCAAACCCACTAAAACTCTCTTCCAGATAAACTATATTTTAGTCAAACAAAACAACACAATTTGTCATTGTCAAATCTTAATCATATATTTGAGATATACATCCTGTATAACTTCCTCTTTTTACCCCCCTATTGAAAAGGAAAATGCATGAATTTAAAACTTTCATTTTCAAGTTTACATACAGGTAACAATTTAAATTCTGCGAGGTTTTTTTTTTTACCATTTATGTTTGCATCATTGATATCAATTACATACTTTTAATTTGACATATTGAATACTATATATCAACTTTTGAATTAAAGAAACAAAAAGACACTCAAATGGACAAATTGATTACAAACATGCAAAACCAAGTTTGGTTTCAATGACTCATGATATATTTTCTTTTGCAAAGCATAATAATTCTGGAGCAGGGCACCATTTATATGCACCTAAATATTAACATTGCACTACAAAAAAAATCTTATCATTACGCATCTCAAACAAGTTAATGCTGCAATTTTTTTTCCTTTGCTTTAATTTTTTTTTTTTTTGCCTCATTACAACAAAATATTTACATTTATCAAATTAACGGCTCAGTGAATGAACACATACAAAGGACTGACTATATTTAAAAGAAATTCAAGATACAGCCTATTCAAACTTCAGCCACAGTTACTTAGCAACCATTCTGACAAATAATGACAATGATTCTCCTCAGCATTCTATAGTAAGCTTCATACAAACTATGTCCAATCTAATTGTACTGTATACAAATATTGTTTAAGGTAATTGATGCCCAAGATGTGTATTGATACTCATTCATTACTAGAGTCCATCTTCTAAGATCAGCAATTACCTTAACAGAAATGGAATACTGTCAGCCACTTGTAATCTTCTGTCTTAATAGGAACATGAAACAAAAAAGATAACACACCATTTGTCAAATTGGAAGCCAGTGTCACATTGCAGATTGCATGCCTACATCCTTTAAGGCAGCTTTGAGCCTTTATATGTCTAGCTTCTTTCGACAATTACAATGAATTCAATCTAGCAGGATCACACAAAACTATTAGAGAGACAGCTATTTTCCTTGGCCATCAAAGTAAAATTACACTGCCTATAGCTCTGTATTGATCAGAAATTTTATCTATGATGCCACGTCTTAGCATCCTGGCGTGCTGTCGTTAGAATTCTCAAAATCCGTGATCTTTAGAGCCGTGACAGTATATTTCTTCTCACAGAAAACGCAAAGCAAATCTACTTACATGAATCAGAGCCCACTGTGCATATAAAACTGTTTGATTACTTCAGAGCTCTGTTTCCTTCATCCAATCACTTTGAAAAATTCTTGTTTAATGCAAAGCTTTTTAGTCTTTCTTTCACTTCTCCTACACATTTCATATCTACTATGATTTACTCTTGTTGACATTAAGGTTATGGATTATATAACATGTATAATGATAAACTGCACGAACAAGAAAATCTTTGATATGATCCAAGACAAAAATGACAAATACTGATCACATATACTTAATTCATACAACACAAGTTCCTGTGGTATCTATATACAGTGAAGAAGCTTGTATGTTGTATGTTGAATCATTAGACCTCATTTCAACTGATGACAGGGTTATCAGGAAAGATATCTTCAATATTTATCTATCAATTTTCTGATCATGTCAGCCCAGATTATCAAAATTCATCATAATCTCTAAAGGTTAAGTTATATCCATTAGAAAAGTGTACCTCAGTTTATATTACTTAACTGATATCAAATCACTAACATATTTCATCATAGCGATTCCAAGTATCCGCAGTATCAAACTGACCTTGTATTAAAGGCATATGACATATTTTTTTTCCCTGCAGAAAATTGCATTAAGTCTAGTAGAAATGTATAGTTCAGAGTTTTCAAAATCTTAATATGATTCAAATGTTGTTTTCAAATTATGATATTATTCAATTTCTAACAACTATTCACTGAAGTTGACTTGACTGAAACATTTGATTTCGTATACACTAGTTACTTCATTGAGCTTGATCATTATTTAAAATCATATCCTTTAATTTTCATATGTTTACTATAAACAATGAATCATACATGCCCCCCCCCCCCTTTTTTTTTTTATTCATAAACAGATAATTTGTAACAAATTTGCATTGATTAATTTCTGCAGGCAGACATCATTTCCCTTTTTGCCTTCTACATACAGAAAAAAACAACTGCAGGTTTAATTGCAACAATAAATATCTGCAAGCAGATTGAGGTATCTTGCAAATTTTTCCAATACATGTACTGTGAAATCATTTTTATTTACGGGGGTCAATGTTCGTGGGTAGCCAAAATTTTCTTGGTTGGTGGGGACTTAATTTCGTTGGTAACAAGTTCTATTGCGTATATAAATATTAAACATATGCTTGCATATACATTCGTGGGGATGTAAATTCGTGGGCAAGTGTTACCCACGAAAGCCACGAACATTGGTCCCCCAATAACAATGATAATTCCATAGCATTTATCGCATGCATAAAATATCAGTTTTACAGAACGCTTAACTGCGAATAAAAAAAGTTTTAAAAATCAAATTGATAAGTAAATTTTATAAACTGTTGTAAATCCTTGCTTTTATGTTAACTACAAAGTAAGGAAGGATGGTATATGGCAAACATTTTATCATAATATTGAACATAATCTAATCCACTAGTTTCTCTTGACACATGCTCGTATCTGTAAAAATAGTTGCTTGCCGACTAGTCTGAAACTTTTCCTGTTTGGATATTTGATATTGTATCTAAAGAATGTCAGAAGGATTTTGAAGCCTACAATGCTTCACTTGCAATTAGACCATTTCAAAAAGGTCTGACAAATTCTAAGCACTCCTCAAAGTTCAACAGAAGTCTCACACTAGTCGACTGACAAGTCTTTCATCTGCAGTGGTCCTTATTCCAAATTTCATTTCAAATAGAACACTTGTAAAAAAAAAATCAAAAATCAAAAAAAATTAATCAATGCATTACATAATTGCAAAGGAATTTTAAAGGCAATAAGAAGCAGGCCAACTGGTGTCTGAAAACTCTGATGACACTACCGGTTGTAAAATACCACTATCAGTATGCATACCAGTAGCTGTTGCATGCACCAGACAAGGTTTATCTTGGTACATTGACTTGTTTTTAGTATTGGAGAAGCAAAATAATATATACTAAAGGTTTTAAATGTTTTTAGCTGACAAAATTCATCCTCATACAAAATTTGACGATATATTCTCCACACATAAAAGTTTAAAGCTTTCACACAACCAGAACACTTTTGAGTAGGGTATTCATTTGGTATTTTGGAAACTGGAACGAACAACAATAATTTGTCTCCACAAAATCATGCTGAAAAACAAAACCTTGAAATACTGACCTGATATCACTGTTATGTGAGAAGTCCGACCCAATGCTGGTGTTGGCCGAATCACTCAGTAGCCATCCCAGCCGCTTGTCCACTGGCTGTTTACAAGGGGTGGATCTGTAAAAATCAAACGGCAAAAACTGTCCAAGTAAGGCATTGTTCAGGACATCTACACATGAAGTAGTCCATTGCATGTTATACATAGTTTCCTAGAATGAATTTTGGCTTTGGGACCTACTGCCACGAAAAAAGACCACAAAATCAACATTGGTTTATCATCAAGTTGTTGAACTCACTAGTAGTACACACTGCCCTTGTTTACTTGGTAAAACAGGAGAAAAAACCTCTACCAATCTGAATGAAACTGTCATGCTTTGATAGCCATAAATTTTAAGACAATGTCAATGGTGCATTAATTCAGCCAGGGAGGAAATCTTATTCTAATTTTGGTCTGCGGAGATGTTTTTTTCCCAATCTTTCATTTTTTTTTTTAGGTCTGACGACCACCATTAATCTGTGGCCCTGGCCGGCCAATGGCAGCCCCTCCGTGAGCATAAAAATGAATCAGCTAATGTACCATGGTAAAACTTGACAAACCATTTACACAAGGTAGGTATGTCTTAATTATGCAACTTTAACGAGACTTTCTGCAGGTAACCAGACCAAGATTCTGCAGAGCTTTGACAGTTAGCACATTTTTTTTTAAGTGGATAATAGAAACTCCTTGTCAGCCTATTGTCTTCTATTGTTATGTCTTAATTTCTATACAAGATAATTCTAATAGCAAGCATTTATAGATTTTTTTTAATTTACTGGATCAAATTCATTGAACCTGAACTAATCTTAGCTTTTAAAACATTTTTAAATGTAACATTTGACAAAACTGGTAAAATTTAAACAAAACAAATAAACATCAAGTGATGTAAAATTTAACATTAATAAACCAATAGAAATCAAATAAGATTACGTTTAAAATAATCTACTGCCATCGTTATCCAAATTTAGTGTTTATTCTGGTTCATAAGAGGCATTTTTTATCTAATTTTAGGGGGTTTTTTATTGGGGGGTGGGTGGGTGGGGGTTAATGCATTTTTTGAAAAAGAAAAAGGCTTAATTCAACAAGCTTATTCAAAAGTGGCCTAAAACCTTTAACAAACATTACACTTGTATGTAAGATCCAGGAAAACATTTTGTAATTTAAATCGTTGAATTAAAGCTAAATTCATTTCACTTTATAGTTTAATCAAAATGAAGTTGAATTGTGAAATCCAATCTCTTTAAATAAACATTTTAAACAATGGTTTCATTTTATAAATCTTACCAAGAAAGCATCAACTTGACTGAATGAGAACTAATTATTACTATCACTGTAAATAGCTAATCAAAGATTCTTTTAAATTTATTCCTGGGTACTAAGACTGTATTTTCTACTGAATAATACATACAGGCAGTTCAAGATTTTATATACCTGGTACTTTTGAATTATGGTAATCAATAATATAGTTCTTATTTCAATGTAAGATTGGATTCAATGGATGACTGTTTATAATTTTAAAATTTTTTAAAAATTGAACACAAAATACTGAAAATTTACCATATGTCGATCATCATCACAATAACTGAACATCACCATTCAACTTAATGATTATACCCGATACTGAATATAATTGAAAAACACAGTCAACATTTTCTATGCCAGAGAAAATGTGTCTGAATTGAAGAAAATCAACAAATGTTGCAATATATACTTACATCATGATGAAAATGAAAAATCTAACAAATACAAGTACCGGTACATTGTAAAATGTACACTCCGAAAATGTCTGAAAACCCACATTCACAGGGCCTTATAATATATATAAAACAATGTTTCCTCTTGTGTGAAACTCGTCTCTATTAAACTACTGGGTGGGTTCGAGTCAAAGGTGATTTATTAGCCTTAATAAACATTTTAAATATTTCTCCCGATCTACTATCAACTAACAGTGTCATCCATAAACATTAAATTTATAGGCGCCTGATATTAAAAATTACGCATCTATATATTGGCCTGCCCACATCTACCCTATATGTAAGAGCTTGAATTTAGTACATGCATGGTATGTCAAGTATTTTCAAAAGAATAATTAATTCCATTTCAGAAAGTACATATTTGTTGATGTTTTGAATATTCTAAGAATTTTCTTCATTTCGAAAGTGAGTCAAGTCTAACAACCATTATATTGAAAGCATTCAATACGTCATGGCAGCTGTTGCTCCCATTATATCTACAATAAAAATATTATGGCAATGATGTTGCATTTTTTAATCCTATCATCATAATTTTTTTCCACTCATATGCATTTCATATACTAATGCATCTCTATTTAAGGAAAAAATATTTAAAAATGTTCCTTATCTTTCCAATCAAATTATAAAACCATAAATATGTATCAAATATTTTTATCAGCAATATTATAAGACATTAAAAGGAAATCCTACAGTTTGTCTTTCTGTGGCTTATGAAAAAATTGTTTTTGAAAATACATTGTCCAAAATACTTAGTTTGATATGAAAAATACAAATCTCTCTCTCTTCTCTCTCTCTCTCTCTCCATACACACACATTATCTCTGCTCACAGTTATATTACACCATCTATTACTGCCACTTTACTGAGCACAATAACTTATCAACTGAACATCAGGAAGTCATCATCGACTAAAATCGCCTCTTTTTTAATATCACCACAGATTACTGTAACAGTGTACTCCTCTATATATATATATATGTATGTATGCATGTATACAGTCAACCCAATCAATGAAAGTGACCTCGTTTAAACTCTTCCTAAAGCAAGTGCTGAGCCTCATAAATATTTCAAAATGATTTACTGATATCACTTCAAAATTTTCTTTTAATATAAGGTTACATACAAATTTACATTGTGTAGATGAAAGGATCACATCATCTTATGATAAATAAACAGATATTTTTTTTTCTCAATGACATAGTATTTCCACTATATCGCTGCAATTTGTACAGCTTAATCTTTTTTTCTATTACACGATCCTCGTTGGGAATATGTGCCCTAATGGTCATTGTATCAAAGAATTGTAATGTTAAAAACCATGAAAACGACATTAATAGCCAAATGCAACAACATTTTTGTAAATAGGGTTAAAAATAATCAATTCATTTTTGATCTGCAGACAGACAAATTAATGACACGATTAAAAGAGCAGTTATTGAAAGCCCTGTGGGCTTTGCAGTGACTATACTCACCTTTCATGTATTCAAGATGTGTTTACCCTCTTCTTTGTTATTTTTAGTACAATTAAATCATAATGTTAAAAAGTTATCAGTAGTGAGTCCTTGTAATATATTTTCCCTTAAAATGTCTAATGAAGATAATAACATTTTCTTAAGCATTTCATGAGCAATTTAAATCTTTTATTGGCAACCCAACCATCCAAAAAACTTCCTCCTCTGTTTTAGCGCATTGGAGCCGAACAATCTGTAGTAGTCTATCTCCATGAAGCTATCCAGCAAATTTCAAATCAATATCAAAAAGCACAAAATAAAAATGAAGGAAACCAAATGGGACAGACTGACTTTTAACAGACAGAAAGACAGTTGAAGAGAAAAACCTACAGTGTCACTAGTTATGGACCAATAACATTTCGCAATCTGTCATTCACCTAATGAACTAAATGTATAACTATTTGGAGGCATGCTTTTGCGTATTCATCTGCAACTAAAACTTTAGGTGTATTTTGAAATAAAAATTGGTCAGAATAACTGCGAAATCGTTAGAGTAAACACATCTGGTATTCCCAAAATCTAAGAAGTGTTGCATAATAAACTTGTGTTGCATAATCAAAATCGTTTTTCACAAAATATTCTTCTTTCATGTGATTTAAATCCATGAATTGGGGGGGGGGGGGGGGGGGGGGGGGGGGGGGGGGGTTGGATGGCAGTCCTCTACAAAACATCAATTTGTCCATCCATTTTGCAGATAAGTGATTCATGAGAAAGTTATGATCTAGCTATTAGACTTTTTGTTTCATGTTGCAACAATTATTTACATCCCCATCCATTTAATAATAAAACTTGATTCTTCATAATCTTAATTTCTATAAATATTGGATTGTCTGCACACCAGGAAATGTTAAAATATATTGTTGCAGCATTAATGCAAAAAAACTCAAATCCAAACCAAAGAAATGCCACGCACTGTTAAAGTTTTGACATTTATTAATCCAATGACTAATTACTTGAAAAATCCCTCCCAGACCCCTTCAAACTTTGAAATCTGAGGAGTCATAAGCCATAAAGTTGACATATGATAGTGTACAATCAAACAAATCAGACTTGACATTGTTTACATCCTGAAAAAACTTAGCAGCCATTTTATCTTTATAATTTCACTTGTCATTTATATAAATAAGTCTTGGGATGTATTGTCTATCACATGGTACATGAAAGTAAGCAAGAATATATCACCATCATCAAATCTTCTAAATACATGTATAACAGAGCTAGCTTTCATATTGCATTTTTGATGCTGACAATGCATTGTGACAAAATCCAACCATAGCTATAAACACAGCATCTACCTTCATTCTACATGTTAAAAATTCCTTCCTAATTCAATAATTATATGTATACATACAATCTAAAAAGAGAAAGAAAAAAAAGCCAGCAACTTACCTATCTGCCTTCAAGGAAAGAGCTGCAAAATAAAATCCCAAAAATTAGACTGAAACAAGTAACCATGTATTGATGCTCGCTCACACTAAAACACAAGAATGCGTAACATATCAAACTTTAAGCCACACATTCTTGTATAGCTATCTATTAACTTAGTATTAAGTGGGATAGAAGACGGAGATATATATCACAATCGTCCTCCAATTTCAGTATATATTTAAGACAAATGTGATTGATTGTGAAGAACTGTACGTGCAATTTAAAAGTACGCCTGCATGAATTAGAGTAAAACAGACACAATTGTCATGGTTTAACTATATAATAAAAGAGATCATCTCAATGATTGAAATTTTTTTTTATCTTAAAATCAAAACGTACAGTGATAATCAGAGAGTGAATTTAAACGGTTTTATCTCCTTTTTTAAACCAGATTATGCCACAAAAATCTGGTGGGAACTTTATTTGTTTCTCTTGAAATTTATAGTTTTTAAAGCAGTAAAATCCTTGAAATTATGTCTAAAATAACAAATTTATGATACCGAATGCTTTTTATATAATATCATCAAACTCTAGGATGGTACTATATTTCTTGGATTTTACAGTTTTCTTGTGGTAAAATCCTTATTCTAAAGGATGTCAAAATGCACAAATAAAATAAAAATTATGATGTTGCACACTTCACAAAGCAATCAATGTTACACAATGTTATAATATTGATGGACTGATTTAAATCCAGTTATCAATCACCATTTTCAAGTTTTTAAGATTCTGTGAAAAAACATTTGAAGCCCTTTACCAGTACCAGTATATGGCTGCAGGTCTTATGCATCATGCCACACATGCTTTGCATCAAGACTTAATTTGTTTACCAAGTATATTTATATGACTATGAAATTATGTCATAACATGTCCAATTCAATTGTAATAGGCAATTTGTAATATGGGGAGAGGGGCCATTAAATTATCAGCAAAGCAAGAGGCCTATGGACACCCTTGCTTGCCTGATCTTTATCAATTTTTGCATTCCTGTCTGTCATTAGTACAAGATAAACTCCCATTGTGGCCAAGCACTGGCTATGAGGTTTCATGATTTAAAATAGAAATAATCTTTATCATACTTAAATAGAAATAATCTTTATCATGAAAGAAAGCATTTCTCTGTATCTAGTTTTTAAAGCCATAGCATGGGGCTTCATAATTCCACAAACAAGGGTCATGAATTTCACAAAAGAAACAGATTTTCTAAGAACAATTTATACAAGTCCGCTGTATGGATTGTGGCCTGCTCTATAACACCAGAACCTCGTTCTGGGGCCATAATTGACCAAATTCTGGTAGTCACCCTTCTTCGTTATAACCATGTATCATTATAACCATTTACTAACTAAGTTTGTCTGGAAGATGCTCATGAGTACTCAGTAGCAAAGGAGAAGAGCTTTAAAGAATTAATGTTCACTTATGACAAATGAATCCTGTCTTAACCCCAAAACCTATGACACTGGGATCTTGAATTTCAAAATTCTGGTAAAGGTACAGTAAAACTCGTTTAGTACGAACACGGTTACAACGAAATTTTACACTTTTGTAACAAATTTCTTTACAGTTTAAAAAGTTTGCACTACCATTTAACATAATAGTTTGAATGAATTAATTTTTACATAAATTCTTCAATTCACAATCCGAATTTTAAAGGTATCAAAAGAATGTATTTTAATTCTAAGCCTCATTTAGCCAAAATTGTAGTTTGGTGAAAGAAAACATGTTTATAGTGAATTCGCTATAGTTATTATTACGAATTCGTTATACGGATATAATGAATTACGGATATAATGAAGTAAATCCATTGTCCCTAGGACTTCGTTTTAACCGAGTGTTACTGTATCATTATTCATCCTAAAAGTATACTAAGTATGTCTTCCAGATGTATTTTCACTATATGACCAACAAAGTCTTAAGTTGTTTACATCAAGTTTACATGAATTTTTAGGTTTCATCTCCAATTGTATAGCTCCTGGGGGGGGGGGGGGGGGGGGGGGGGGGGGGGGGGGGGGGGGGGGCGAGGAAGGGGGTTTGGGGTCATGACAGAGCTGTCATTGCATTTTTGGTGGAGGGTCCAGGACCCTTAAAAAATTAAGACTGGAAAATGTATTGACATTTTTTGGTCATATTGAGGAAGTTTTGGTAATTATGCATTTACTAAACCCAAACTAAAGCTTAAAGCACCAGTATGACTTTTATATACATATTTTGAGTGGGTTTGTGTCATACTCTGATCCAACGAATATGATTACGGTATAAGTATGTACTGTTTATTTTTTCTCTTCAACAGCATTCCCACTAAGAAAAATATTACAAAATTTCAAAGAGCAAGGTTTCTAGTTTCTACAGGAGATTCTTATTCATATCCATTTTCATTTATAAGAGGAATCCATTTTCATTTATAAGAGGAAACTCATGTGGGACAAATGAATAGGCTATCCTTAATGAATATCCTGTTTATTTCTAGGAAGAGTAAATTATAGACCAAAAATAACTTGTGATATTTAATCAAACATCCTCTAAGGTAAAATGATGAAAAAGGAGCTACAAGGATGATAGAATTGTTAGAAAAAAAAATTGGTACTCTCTTAGTGAAATGCAATACATAAAGTACACAATTCTCTAGCCTTGTCTCAGAAATAATGTCAGCTTCCAGTCCTTTTCTGCCTTGTCAAACAATATCAAAGATTCAACCAAGTTTGAAATGCAAACTCTATAAATCATTGCCAAACATCTTGCAAAAAAAATGAACCTGAATTGATATTAAAGTGAAAGAAGTTCTCACCATTTGAGTCCTCACTGGTTAAATTAAGATAAAAGTCTCCCAGAGTCTTGTATAGCAAGAACTGCACAGTGGTGAAAACATCCAAATCACTGATAAATTTCTCATGCAGACGAGTGTTGGAAAAGTTCATACTTGCACAGAAGTGAAAGTGGGTCTGAATTGTTCCCTTCCAGTACCAGCCACTTATATTATTAATGATGAATTAAATATGACACACATTTGTAGCAACACATCTGCCAGTTAAATAAAATGTGGTTGGCTATTCTCGACTATGGAAAGCATTCAGTTCACAAGGAAGAAGCCACTTCTCTCACAAAGAAAATAATGACACTTCTGTATCTCAGCTAAACCCAAAACAACTTCTGCATCACAACTTAACTTAAAACAAATGGGGATTTCTTCCTAAAACAGAAATTTATTGTGGAGAGGAGCCTACATATTGTCATGTGGAACAAGGGATTTTCCCTACACATATAAGCAATACAACCCACGGAACATAAATATATTCAAAACACTTCAGAACCCAGAACTTGTTCCTACTTCTATAAATACAAGAAATAAAACCAAGGAAGTGCAAAATCACACATAACCATTTGCTGCATGAATGGGATTTCCATTAATGGTTATTTTTCTGTACAACCCACGTTTTGGGTTTTTTTCCTGCAATCTTGGAACTCTAATTCTTGATGATGAACTCATACCTTCAGATCCGAGAGGAATTTCCTCTTCCTCTTCGACCTGCTCCTCTTCGGCAGCATCATCTTCCAACCTATAAATACAGTTGATTAAGATCTGTTCAAATCACAATCATGATTTTTTTTATTACTGTAGAGGGGTGCTTCTACTTGGGTATCAATATTCCACACATTTAATCATGAACCCAGGGTACTTTTAGGAAAGATTACATAACTTTTACCATTGTCTGAACTTGGTGTAATTTCTCAAGACTACACATATATATTCCATGCAAGAGTTAGATATTATGAGGTATAATGATATCCGAGTACCCATTACATTTCTGCTCTGTAACATGTAATTATCTGTGTAAATGGACAGGTTTTGAGAATTTCTACTGTACCTTGCCATGGGTGTTTCTTCTCTTTCTTCCTGAGGGTTAATTTGGCTTGAGATGACCTCCTCATCACAGATCAAGTCTCTGGATCTTCTTTCTAAGAAAAAGGGTAAAAATGAATATAAATAAAAATAGATTTTTATATTTTAATTTTTAGTTGGATTAAAAAGAAATTTTAAAAAAAAAATTCATAACATTTATTTTCTGACACAAAAGAAAACAGTTATACTTATATATTGTTAGTTATACTTCTCATTTTTTAATACTAATACATGTAGTAATTTTGAAACTACGTATTAACGACCTTATGTAACCACAGCTATGCATGTACTTACTTATATTTCATAATACAGAAGAGTCAAGCAAAAGGAGATTTTTCTTGCATTCTTACTTAACAGAAATCAACTTGTTACCGTAAAGTCTCGTGTATAACACACACTTTTTTTCAGGCAAAATTTGTTTAAGAGTGGGGGTTGCGTGTTATACATAAGAACAAAATTTTACCCCATTTTTTCAGGCCATGATTCTGGATACCATGGGAGCAAGACTGCCGATATCGCGTGTTGTGCAAGTTTTATGAGCGTAAAACTAAAGTCACTTTGTCAGAAATTACATTATTATCACAGCAGATCTATTTTTTACCCATTTGATTGATGTAACAAAAACTGTTACCCTCCAGAAATGAACCTTTACCCTATAACATCATAGGAACTTTGAAATTTCTCCAGAAAAATCTGGGTTAATTAAAAAGAAAATCTTATGTGTCTAATTACAATACATCTCAAACAATTACCAAATCAGTTTATAACAAAACTAATAAACAATCAAAACTTCTGTGACTTACTGGCACTTGACCCCATGACCTCATGACCTTTCACCTGGTCCTCTTGATGTCCATTGATTTCTTCAGCAGTAGATGTGAATCCATTGATTCTGGGTTTATCACAGTGAATTTCATTGCATTGATTTTCTTTCGCAGACATCAGATACCTTCTTCTGTCTTCAACAACAGCAGCTGTAGATGTCTCTATTTTGATTGAGGCAGCAGAGGGAATAAAAAAAAGAGAATGAGAGAAAGGAAAACATCCATTAGTGTGCACACTTGATCTTTATACACACACATACGATCTTTACTTTAATGAGAACATAAACAAACAAAATTTTCATCATGCAAAATGATTGGGTAATTTTACTGACAAAACCTACCTAATCATTGGCTTTGGAAATCAAAGTTTCACCAACTTGATCTCTTTAATCAATTTTACGAGCCTTACATCAATATCGGGGGTACCGGTAATTTAAATTAGAATAGACATTATCATGTGACCACAGGCTACTTCATATATATATAAATGACATAAACTTTATGGATATACATGTACTCTTACAATGGTTCATAGCAAAACAGATGTAGATCCACATAGCTAATCAGAAAGATATTACATAGTTTGTTTCGATAAGTTAAATAAATCTATTGAGTGTATTGTAAATTCTTATTCAGTTAAAAGCAACAGTTGTAATCTTATCTGTACAATTTTTCATTTCTTCTACTTGAAAAAAAACCAAGATATCAGTGACCCAATGCTCACTACTGATACCCCCTCTCTGATGTGAATATAAAAAATAAGCAAAGTCCAATATTTAACAGGAAGTTGATATCGAATTTGTTCAAAATTGGATCCCACCATATTGCATACCTTAACAAAGAGTGTTTTAAAATTTCAAGCATCTGCGATTATTAGTTGCTGAGAAATCTTTGATGAAAATTTGTTTGAAAATTTAGGCCTTTAGAAATTTAACAGGAAGTTGACGTCTGATTGGTGCAAAAATGAATCCCACCATATGGCATACCTAAACAAAGAGTGTGTTAAAATTTCAACCATGTGTAATTAATAGTTGATGGGAAAAAATGCAACAAAAATTTGTCAGACAGACACACAGACCCACAGACAGACACACAAAGGTAAAACAGTATACCTCCCTCTCCTTCTGAGTGGGGGTATAAAAATTGCTTCAAATCTGTCTACCATATAATTAAGAACAAATATACTGGTACTTTATAATTCCACATTTCCAGAGAAAATTTTACTACATGTACAGACAATTACATGTACATCATTTTTTAATGATGACTGGTCACATCACTGGTTTAAACTTCTTAAAACCTCTGCATATAAATGCAAATATTAAAGAGAGATATCATTTGGCACAACATGCAAAATTTCATCAAAAAATAAAACAATGATTTGCTACCTAAATACTTGAAGAAAAAAAATCAATGATTGAAATTTCACTGAAGGAATTTGAAATTGAGAGTTGTTAAAAGATATCAGGAAAAAGCAATAAGAACACATTAGGACAAAAACAAAAAACAAATTGAAGCATCTTGAGTTCTTGGCATCCTATTAGCAAGAACAGAAGATATATTGCCTCAAAAATTTCATAACTTGGGAGAAAATTAATGAGATAAGGAAAAACTTTGCCAATTTTTACAAGCATGATGATCTTACCAGATATTTCTTGAACAGCAGCCCTGAATTCTGCTCCCGAAGAAATAATGTCTTTGTTCAACAGTTTGTTCTTGTAATTTGAAACCTTCGACTTTAAAAACTGCTTCCCTCTGCAGAAGATGTCCTTCAAACTCCTGTGCTTATTTCTGGCAAGACTCACATAAGAACAACTTTGATGTGATTTTTCAATTTCCTCCCTTGAATGAAGCACACGAACCTTGTCTTCTATAAAGTTATCATGCTCGACAGAAATATCACCAATTAGTTTCCTAGGGCTCTCTTTAAGCAGTTCAAAATCATACTTATCATCCCAAAGTTCCGCGAGATCTGTCCCTGATTCAACAGTGTTGCTGTGTTTGCTATGCCCTGCCGATTGACTGAAACTGTTCTTCTGGGGACAATTCGGGCTTGCAGTCGACTCCTGCTTCTCCTCAGCTTTGATACATCTACTGGGAGTTGGTGGGAAATATTCCGACCATTTTGATACTAGTTTGCGATGACACTGACTTTTGCACTGTTGGTTTCCATGGCAATCAAGTTGTTTATGCCATTCCCCTAGACTACCGTCATCCCATTCTACGTATTCATGGTGGTTCTTTGATGGTGTCCCTTGATAAGGCACATTTTGGTGACTTGGATTTTTGATTTGCACTGAATCACTTACTGATTTTAAATGTTCACTTTCCTTTTTAAGAATTTTTTCTCCTGAAGAAGTAGATACAGATTCTAATTCCAATACTCTTGGGTCATCACACCATCTTTTTTGGTTTTCTTCTGAAAAAGAAGAAAAAAACCATTTAAAAAAAACATGCTATGAAATTGCAAAACAGAGCAAAAACCTAAAGACCTGGCTTACATGCAGTCATATAATAACAGTCATTCATACATTTCACAACCACCTATTGGAAAGTGCAACAGATACGGTTAAGGCCAAGACATTTAAATGTAGAGAGAGAGAGAAGTGAGGGCTGGAGACACTGTAATAAATATTTCTGAGCTGGTGAAAATTTTTGTTTAAAAATACTGCTTTGGTTCAACCCAAAAGAAAGCCATGCTTTTGTCAAGATTGTGGATTAGACAACAGACAAGGGGATATTATTGGCACACCACACTGTTAAACCTCTGGGTTGATTGACATATCAAGACACCAGGTACCTAGAGACTTGAAAACACCTGTAAATTCTACATACAATCAGCAAATCGCTCAATTCACACCTTCCTAAGGAGAAAAATCTTAAAATCTAAAACAGCAATGAATTAAATAAAAATAAATAATCAGGGACATTTAACATGTACCTGAATTGCGTCTAGCACGAGACCCCCTTCAGAAAACCAACTGCAAAAACTTCCCTGCAGATCAATGACAAACTCTGACCCTGTGGAGTCCAGGGTGATTTTTAAAGTTTTCTATAGTACACATGGCTTAACATCTTACCACCTGAGGCTTTCTTCTCCGGCCTGAAATTGACACTTTGCGGCAATTTTCATCCAACTAACTTTCCCTTTCCTGCAATGTCTACCTGCATCACTCATAAATATATTCAAATGTTCACCCATATTTCCCAACACTTGACCAGTCTGAGGGGGTCATTAATAATATTGTCTGGGTCCAATGCTCGTCCTGAACGGCTCTCTGGCGGTGAGGTGAAATATTTACATTTAAGGCCGTATATATTTATCAAATGTGATGGGAGCAGTATGATGCCTATATGGCAGAGTAAACAGTCCTGTTCAGAATTGCGATTAAGTTTTGAACAGTCCTTTGGTGTCCTAGATCTTGACATGGAAACTGAAATCAAAGTGACTATAGGATGTACATGTAAGCTACCATACCCGGTAATTGGATATTAACTTATAACTATATACAGATACACAATGCTCATGGCTCATATATATGTTATCGATAATGTCATCATTTAAAATTGCAAATGAAAATATAAATTGCATCAGATAAAACCCATGAGAAATGATTACATCAGAAGGACTTAGTTCTAATATTTTACAATGAAAATGATAGACTTTGGAATATCAGTACATGTTAAAGTACACATGCAGTTATACAAATAAAGCATTAATGTTTTTACTTTTGATGTCCAGATTAATATTGATATACCCATACATATCAACATCAAACAAATTAAGTCTCTGTAAGTGACCCAAACTTGACCTATTATCAACAAACAACTATTTTAGGTTGAAATAAATGTTTGCTATGGAAAAGTGATATGGTTAAATTATAATGTCTGTACATATCACATCATTTCGTTATTCAACCTGCATTATGTAAATTCATAATCAATCAATCAATCTCTCTCTCTCTCTCTCTCTCTCTCTCTCTCTCTCTCTCTCTCTCTCTCTCTCTCTCTCTCTCTCTCTCTCTCTCTCTCTCTCTCTCTCTCTCAAAATCATATCTGCATTTCATTCTCTCCTACTGATTTAATTTCATCAATTCACTTCCCCTACATGCCTCTATACAACATCTCACCTGTATAGTAATAACACACCTAGTTGGATATACATGTAGATTTTGCAACATTTAGATATGAAACCAAAATTTGATAGAAAGCTAACAAGATCTTGCAGCAGGGGGTGTTGTTCATCAACCATACATACAAGTTACGAGAAGAAAAAAGCTGTCAGGTTTCACTTGAGGTGAAACATTGCTCCGTAAATAGCCACCAAAAAAATGCCTACGTGATCAGAGTCATTGATGATAATTGAACTGTCTGAAATCCGAATGGCCTAGCCCAACATACCAGTGTATGCTTTTTAAATTCTATTTTCTGGACCAAGCATTTAATTTTTCTGATCAGTGATTTGTCAGATTATCGCAGTTATCTATTTGTAATTCAATTTCAGTTTGTAACATGCCTTTGTGTGGGCTGTTTGATTGGTTATTAAGCTACTTATTTCACTCATGCAGAGACTTTTTTATATCACTTTTTCTGTCTTTTTTTCATGTTAGGTAGAATGTCCCCAGTTAAGAATAGTCAAGCTACTTCAACATGGATGTGGTGTGAAGAACGTTGTTTGAATAATCTCACAAACCCAATAAAGATGTTAAGTTTGAGAAAATCTTATCAGAGCTAAGGTATATACACAGCATTACTGAATTTTCTAAGAATTCAATAAGAGCATGCAGTATTATTGTAACTGGTAGTATTTTTCAATAGATTGATCTGGGATTGGCTGGCCAAACTAAAACTATCCAAAGATGACTAATACCCCTGACAGGACCCCTTTTGGATAAATCGATTAAAACCAATATGTACTGATCATGACATGACCTTGCCCTTGGTCAATGACCTCAGATCAAGCTCATGACATACCTTTAGGTCACAAGCAACATTTGTACCAAGTATGAAGCTCTGATAATTGTTCTAAGTTCCTTTTTAAGTTACAGACCATATCTGTGAAAGTCAGATGAGCTGATGGAAAGATGGATGAACAGACTGACAGAGGAAAAGGCCAGTGGATGTGATGATTTGGCTATACCTCTTCCTCAACTTATATATAACTCTATAGAGATATAGATATATATCACTGACAAATCTTCGACAAAAACGAATTAAAGTCTGTAAAGATGAAAAATGTCTGTAAAATGAGATAATATTGTTTGATCATCGTGCGAATGTTAGGTGCACATCTTAAATATATCATGAATACAGCTAGTAACTATACAAATTTTCAGAAAACCCCATGCACTAGCTTTTTAGAATTTGTTTTGAAAAAACTCATCTACAGACATGGTGACCAAACTTTCTTTGCAAGGAGAATAAACATGGTATGTTTTCAATAAAAAAAATTCACTTTTACAGAATTTATGACAAATTCTGTGAAAGTGATTTTATCTTTGGTTTATGCAAATTCAAGTTTGAATTGGCATTTAGTATAACCTATGAGAAATAAAAAGAAGCTCTAAGGAGGAACGACTACAGAATTTATATTAATTTCTAAGTTCGAACTGTCTATTCATCAAATTAAAGTATACTTAGTTTGATCTAAAAAGGCAAAACATATTCATACATCTTATCAGCATGCATGATTACAACATCAATAAACAACTGTCTACCTCAATTTTTCAAACTATTCACTTTTAATCACCGAGTATTTTGGTTAAAATATGGTTAGCATACCTTATTACCGAAGTCTTTTATATATAAACTGAGTCTGATCAGATCAGAAAATAATACTCACCAACCTTTCAAACTCTGACATCCAAACTGTCTCCTCTCTATGACAATTTTACAATATCTGACAAGTTACGTCTGATAGATGCATTGATGCATAGATTTCATTGAATCAAATTTAACAACTATGATATTTTTAATTTATTTTTTTTTTACCTTGCAGGAAGCATTGAACCAAATTCTACTCTTTCATATTTTCTACAGATATGCAGATATCTTTTGGTTGCATGAGTATAAATGATATAAAATAAGGCGGAAAATATTGACTTATGCAGATTCTTGCTTTGCTACCTATGTTCCCTTTCCCCTCTGTTTAATGAGCCAAGGAGGCAATTCAATAGATATTACTATGCAGGGAAAAAAATGCTACATCATCACCCTTATTACCAGTATTATCAAAAGTCTGACAATTTACACAAAATGCCTTACCTGTTAGTCTGTTGACCAATGGCATCCAGAATTCACCATTTTTTGCAGCCATGTATCTCAACGCATGCAGAAACCCAGAAATGCAATGAAATGCTTATTCTTTTCAAAAGATTTATCAGGGAGACCAACCATCAACACTAATGCTTTAGTTGGGGGTAATAAAAGAGTAAAAGCAATTCATCCCCCAATAATTCAAACACACCAAAATTATTTCCACATTATATAGCGTTTCTCGGCAAGGAAAAAAATTGATTTTCTCCCTATGAAGACTGTCACTTTCATGAGATTCTAGCGCTTTCCTATACGAAAATAATTGAAAAAGGTCAAAATCTTTTCATCCATAGAAAAATACAGTCTATATCCAATTGCAAGAATTTACGCCCACACATAAAGAGACCTACAAACAATAGGTATTCTTATCTATACAAACCAGAAAATCACAGGCGGTGTCAAATGTTTATTGACAGCAAAACAGTTGCCCTCGGAAGTACCGAAGATTCACTAGTCTTTATAGCAAATTACAGTTACTGAACATAACAACAGCATTCAAAACCCACACTGAGAAACTTTAGAAATTAGAGGATTTGGATTGAAGAATGATACCATAAGTATTTTCAAATAAAACAATTAGAACCATTTTAACAAGACCTTGGACTTTGGGTAGTTGTGTCAAACAGCAATGTGACATAGGCCTGTCTATTTCATTGCTTGCCACTCAGCCATGGCTCTTTGAAATCAACAAGATTTGTCTGGCTTTTGAGCTAAGACTATGCAATCTGTGTGTACTTGAAACCAACGTCATTTTTAACTTGTTTTGATGCAAGAAAAAGATAGTGACGTCCTACCGAAAGTCCAAGGTCTTGTTAAAATGGTTTTAACTATAGTCAGTTTAAGCATATCTTTTACAACACACATCATACCATAGCATATTAGCATAGCATTTAAATCTTATACCAGACCATAGCATTGGAATTTCATACCGGTACCATAGCATACAATCTCATAGCATATCATTAGATTCTAATTCATCATATCATATCATTCCATACCATAGCATACAACTTACTTTCAACTTGGTTTGAATGATTTTTATTTTTTTTTAAATAAATGTTTACATTGCAGATTATTGGTAAACTGTGGTTTTTAAATCTTTTACTTCAAATCTTTGGAACCCTTCTATATGCGATGGCGTTTTTGTTCAAATCTCATAGGGTAGCATACCATATCATTAATCATTTCATTTCAATTTCTCATAGCATACAAATCTCATAGCTTATTATCAAAATTGCATACTGATACAACAGCATAGCATAAAAATGTAACAGATATGTATGAAATGACTGTATCAACAATTAACAAGTTTTATTTCAAAGGTAAACTATGAGAACTGTTTCTAAGAGTACTTTAACAAAAACTTTAATAAAAAAAAGAAGATATTCTATTAGTACTTGTGTATGTATTGATAATTGGCATGTATAATGAACATGTATAGAATACCCGGTACGACTTATTTGATACAAGCAATCTTATATACATGTACCGTTACATTCGAAGCTTATTATATATTTCAAGTTTGTATCCTCTGTTATATAAATAAATCACTGCATGTCACAATATGTGTAATTAAGCTCATGTAATTTTGTGTATAAGTAAAGTTAGACAACTGTGAAGCAGGGAGCCAATCTTCAGGTTTTTCATAAATACTTGCATTTTATAACATATTTTCTTCTCATTTTAACTAAAAACAAGTCCTTTAATAGCGATTATTATTATTTTTTTTTTTTGCATGTATTAATAGGAATAAAAAGAAAACTTTAAATTAATTGCTCCAATGCTTCTTAAAGGTTTGATATGAGTTCTTTTAATTTCAATCAATTGTGTATGTAAAAGTTAAAACATAGAACAGATCGATATATAAAAATATAAAAGTATTTCAAACAATCCCATTTTCTTTTGTTGGAAACGTTTAAATTATGAAACATTTGGGTGCAGATTAAAAGTGTTTTAAATCTATCTCATATATCAGTTTCTATTTGTATAACGAGATAGTCATTCTTGCTAATAAAATGTACCATGTTTACAAACAGCTGGTTGCAAGCATTGAGGAAAACACTAAGTCAAACCAACATAAAAAAAAACATTAGACTCTAGTTTTGGACTAATTAACATCGGTAAGTTTAAAAAGTTTGACTAACAAAATCGTATCAAAACTACAGATAACTTTTTATTGAAGTTTAAAATGGTATCAAATGGTCAACTGATAGAGTGGTGACACTAAAGCAAGTCGGTAGTCGAAAATAACTCCGATATGACCCCCTTCATGTCTTAAAAACTGCTTCGATCGATGGCTAAAGTCTATTAAGAACTTATTCTGTTCAAATAAATGACAAATTCCCACTTACCACAGCATTTTGTGCTCCACCCGATGTTTACAAAGTTGTGTCTTGATCGTGATTTACCACCTGTTGAATTTCCTGTTTACTGTTTTCTACCTCTTTTCACAGGAGAGCGCTGTCGCGGGAAATTTTGATTAACAAATCCGCGAAAATATCATATTGCACATATGAATTCATTTTAATAATTGAATATTTATTAAAATTATTGTTCAAATCTATGAATTAGTGTTATCCATTCACTACTGTTTTTAAAAAGTGAATGTTTGCAATTGCACATTATATCATAATTCGGTAAAAAATTAATACAAAACCGTTTGGGGTTTGCTGAAAAATTGGACCCATTTAGGTCTTTATCTAAATTTTCCAAAAAAATAAAATATTTTTCATCATTATATTTAAAAAAAAATTAATCGCCACAATCAGGATTAGAACATCGGATATTTGTTAAACACTAGACTGGTGTCGAATACCTAACCGACTGCGCTAGCATGGGCCACAAAATAAGAAAGTTTTAACGTTAGCACTAAAATCGTGTGAATGACGCAGCTTTCAGGACAAAATGACGTCACGTCTTCACAATGGCTGAAAACCATGCTGTTGTCACAATTCTGTACGTGTTTTTATGTCTTCTGCCAGGTAAATCAGGTATGTAGTGCATAGGCATGTAGTTAAATGCAGAGGGCGTTCGAATTGAACACTCTATTCAACAGGGCGAACCTGCATAGTCAATGTTATACCTACATGTATCTTTGATTCCAGAGGAATGCACCATTCCTTTTGCTTGGCAAAATAAAATCCTCGCGATTACTTCAACTTTGAATAGCAATTCAAGTGCACGTTTCAACAGGAGCATTTCTTTTGGGATATCTACTGCCATTTGGGAAGAACCTGATAGTGTCAGTTCATGGAGATGTCATTATGTTGACAATAGCTATATCGTGTTAAAAAGGTATGTCAGTTTCTGATTTTAACAGTTGAATATAAGTGAAATATGACAACCGCCAGTTTTGTTTTATATCATCTAGTAAAATGCATGGTACCTAAGATTTATATACATATAAATTCATGAAACAAACACATGTATATACATACATTTTACATTTAAATTACATAGATGTACTTTGAAAACATTTATCTTCCTTTTTCAGTACAGCCATTAGTGATGACGACAACGTAATATTTCATTGTCTGCTTCACAAAACTATCAATGAATCTCTTATCTATCTTCACGCAATAAAAGGTAAACATGCATATATGTATGTTCACTATTATTCGTTCGAGCGATACAATTTCCCCTCCAAACTAGTTCAATGAATCGTGGAATTTGCTTTTGAAAGAAACAAAATCTCTCCAATTTCAGCTAATGGAAGCCGAGATGTTTCGTTCCATGAAACCCACAATCCCATGGTTTGCGAAATTTGCAATGGAACCGAAGCCGAATTGTATATTTTACACGTGAAAGGTATTTCTTGTCTATAGATTAATTTCACTATTGCGTGTATGCAGTACTTGTCTTGCAAAATTACTATACATGATATTACTTTTTCCTTCTTGTTTGTGTATGTGTGTGTGTGTGTGTTCTGTTGGGTTTTTTTAAGGATATTAGATACTGTTAAATGTTAAATGTTTCGTGCATGGTCGAAGTTTACATATGAAAAATATAAATTTCATAGAATGTATATTTTTCATTTGAAAACATTTAAAATCTTATTGCCTCATTTGTCCAAAATGAGATGCGAGCTGCATGATCGCCACGACTCGTATATGTTTAAAATTGTTGGGTTATTTATATAAAACACTAGATGATATCCCGCGCAAGCGCAGGAATTAACACTTTACACATTGATATAATACAATGTTAATATGTTGAACCTTATTTTTTGTTCATTGTTGTATATACTGTGTCCGATTTTTTTCTTAATTGATATCTTAACATATTCTTTAAAATAAAAATCTAACTGCATGGTTAGATATTTAGAGGAGTGGACAGGGGTGTAAAATCTAAACTGAAATTGATGTTATATACATTACGTGGCCTTAATTCTTTTTGTTGCATGATTGAAAAAACTTTTTTTTATTTTATTTCAAACCAATGAGTAGGTATTTAGTGTTTCGTATCTCTAAATTTTGTTCCTGAGGTCAAATTACATTATAATTTTTATCACTGTCCCAAATATCCCCTTCTTTATTCAACTCCCCCGTTTTATGCATAAAACAATCTGTTCATTGTTTACAAATTAATGTCTAAGGTTTACTACCAATCTGTCGTGTTATAAAATGTATGAAATTAAAAAAAAGGTTTTGATTAATTTCACAATAATTACTTACCAGTTAAAATTCAATTATAGCTTGCGGACATCATCTCACAGGTGTTGATATACCAAAGGTGTAAGCATTTACTCCGGTGCAGGCATTTTGTAGTTTATTTGCAAAATGTCTTAATTTATTAGTATAGATATTTCTTCATCTGCAATGAAACGAAGGCCATTGGAAGTACCTAATTATCTAATTTTTGGAAATCGATTTCATTATAGAAAACTTAACTTGTGGGTGCATTCCAGACTGCGGGATTGCTTTGTTTGAAAATACATGCACCCATCTCCTAGAAATACCAATTCAGTGTGACTCAACCCCATCAAGCTCCACTGTTGCAGTGGGATATACTACAGGTCCAGAATATGAACGTACAACGATGGACATTTTCAGAGTTCTTATAAATCGGTCCGGGCTGTATATCGGATATGGTTTGTCCGGACTTCTGTTTGTTGTCGTCTGCGTGACGTGGTTGTGTCGTGGGTGTCGTTTGTTACAAAAATGCTGTGAAAGAAGGCGATTGAAGAAAAATAAAGTCAATGTCATATGCGTTGAAGAAGCCAACCTTCGAGAAAGAACTAAGAAGATGTATTGATTCTGAAAATATATAGATGCAGAATAAAAGGAAACTACTACATCATAAGTTCGTGTTTGATTAATTAATGAAAGAAATAAAGGCCCAGTAGTTTTCAATCACTATGAACAACATATTTTCACGTGAAAAAGCGATTGCTTACAATACAAGTTTAATATAAACCTCGTTGTTATCTCATTTTTTTAGAGATGTATCGTGGGTTATAAAGTGGGCTGAATTCCTAGAAATAGTAATACTATACTCTGTACTATACTCAGTTTTTGATAAACAATTGATACGTTTTTTTCAGGAAGAAATACGGGCCAGTTATCATCATTACTGAAGTAGGAGTGGAACGACTTCACTCACGAATTCTGGGGGGGGGGGGGGGGGGGGGGGGGGTCAGTGACACGCATCCTTTTAATGAAACTTTTTTTAAAACACTATTTTTATTTTTGAGGCATCGACAGAGATACTAAAGCTATAATGTAGTCATTTTGGAATGTGTTGTTAATACATACACATTTAAGGAAAGACAACTCAGTCAAGATGTCCGTCAAATGTCAGTTTTCACGAATGCTATTGGCCACATAGAAGATCGTGCTTACACATAGATAAGTAGCGAAATCTATTGTTATTGCGTATTGTTTTAATCAATACGTTTTGTTGAAATTAGGAAGACCGACGTCGAAGTGGTTTTTATGACCCTTTCCACCGGATGCCATATACAGTATTATTATAAATTATGCCGGCATGGACATCCAGGTATATTTTTATTTCATTTTGTTAATTGCTATTCATTGAACATAAATACATATATATTATTTTTTTCCAGATGGGTTCTTTTCAGATTTGGTTTTTTTTTCTTCAGATAATACCATCCTTTTTTTTCTTATATATATGAAAATATGTACATGTATGTTATAGTATGAAGCCAACCGACTTTGCAGAAAAAAATTGATAACCCGTAACCTTTATAATGGATTCTTGTATCATATTTTATGGCCAAATTTCATAAAGAATTAAATAAATGAAAATAAGTTGGTTAAATGCCTATTTATTATTTTTTAATTAAATCTAAACAGAAATTCTCTAAATCAATAATACAATCCAGTATATATTCTTTATAAAAATATGCTGTATGTTTTATGTTCAAAAGACATTATTTATACGCTATTCACCACAATAAACTGAGGTGATTATTTGCAGTTCCAAGATACAAAATGTTAAAATTCTTTAAAAATCTAATAATGATGAAATACATAAATTTATATGAAACTGATTTATAGGGAAAAGAATTAATTCAACAAAAAATATGATTTCAACCATCAAAATGTTGAGCAACGACCCACGAATCTTTATTGAAATTTGAAAAAAAAAAAAGATGGCATTTAAAAGACGTTAATATTCACTGAGTTAAACAATATGCATTCACAATACATGTATTATAATCATGAATGTGTACAGAAAGACCAAGGAACAAGCCTTAAATCGGATTGAGGTATGTGTAAAAAAAATAATAACAAAGCGCGGAAACGGTATTAATTAGGACATTCAAATACACTATAAATCCTAAAAACAATTAAATTATAAAAACTCAGAAGCGTATGATTATCCGGAATTTTCTGATAGCCCGTCTTCAACCCTAAACGAAGCGTCTTGAAAACGCAGATCTGGCAGGTTCTCTCGTAGTCTTTTTCCCAACAAAAACATTTGACATTTCTAAGATTTCATCAATTTGCTGGTAAATATGCAAAATTAAACCTTCATTATTGAACATTTTATGCTCAATTGTTTCAACAATTGTACATTTTTATGATTTAGATAGATAGGCGGAAAAAACATTGCGAAACTGAATTTAAATAACAATACTCAATAGGTTGTTTTAGCGTTGCTAAGAACGCGTGGTTGCGTATAAAAGAGTATTACTTCATATTTCGTCGGGTATCTTCTTTCGAGGTACGTTCATTTTATGATAAGTTATATATTTATATAAGACAATGATTTGTTCTTAATGAAATATCCATATTTGGTTTTTTTTTTCTAAAATTTTAATCAAAGTTACCGGTTTCTAATGAAAATACTCCTAGTGTTTGAGATCAATGAGAAGATATTTTGCAAGAGACTTTATGTATTAGACGATTTTACTAATATATTTTAATTATATTTTATCCGTGTTCATAAACAATCTTTTTTTTTAGAATGATCATTGTTTCGGATAGACTTCATTGGGGGGGGGGGGGGGGGGGGGGGGGGGGGGGGGCAATTGAGGAGAGCTGTATTGAAAGTGCTTGTGCACTCATTAATTAACATGACCTTGTGCTGAAAGGTATATTTAGTTTTATGTGTTAATGAATACATTTAACTAATTAAACAAAAATTATCATGCAATTAATAGGTAATATATATCAATGATAATAATGCAACAAAACATTGTGAAACAATACAGGCATTCTATGTTAATTAATTTTATTTATTAAAACTAGCTCATTGTGGATTTGATAATAATTTCAAAAATTTTCTTCAGCAAGTTTCAAAATACATATGTACCATCTTGAAAGACTTCAATGATTGAGACAGCTTAATTTTCCATATGATCATTTTTATGGTCATCAAAGATAATATGCTTTTAAAGTTAATTGTAGAATATAAAGTCGTGAATAAAAAATGGTTTAGAGTGACAATTTGTGACTTAATTGTCCATGTACCAGGGTATACAGCTAGGGTTTATTTTGCTTTGTTCTGTATGAATGATAATTAAAACTTATTTCTGGTCAGGAAATAAGGTTTTAACTGCATGTTTTCCAGCCTAACTAAGGTAGATGGATCTAAAATGTGAAACAATTTGATTTTCTGAAATTTTTAATTACTATACTTATTCACACTAACTTAAACTACAGGTATTTCAACACCAGGGAAACTAAAAACCTGTTACCTGTGCAATATAAAGCTAGGAAATGAACTTCGGCGGGGTAAGTAAGCAATAAGTGCATAGTCACAAATTGTCCAGAAATTCATAGTATCCTGAGATATAATTGTTCAACAGCTAATTAATAAGTGTGTTCTGGATATAGTTTGTAAAATCATTATAGAGCTGAAATTACATGTTCGTAAAACAAAAATCGATCATGATAACAATACACTTAAAACTGTTCAAGTAAACATGAATTGCAGCAATTTTTGCCAAAGAATTTGAAAATTGATAGAAGTTGATTAAAACATAGATAGAAACAGAAAAAATAAATTTGTTTATCACATGTTTGCACAGATATTGGGTGGATATCACTCATGGTATAAACTTTTCATGTTACATACACTGGGATGACTTCACCAATGATTGTAGCCATTACAAATAAAATGATGTTAGAATCTGCTGCATCAAAATGTCTATAAAATTGAAATTAACACACAAAAATATGATTAAAACATCTGATAAAAAGAATTTCTCATGATTTGTGAGGGTATAAGTTTTATATTGTCATGAAGGTTTTTTTTACCGGTATCTCCCTCACTATGGGACAGAGATATACGAAAACACATGACTTAATTTTTGAATAATCACAAATCATGAAAGATTTATATATGTATATGCTGCTCTAATTTGTATCATATAATATATTCGATATGAGAACGACTTCATATATTATTTTATTTTTGATCATAATGGATTAAAATGCCATTGCAAATTCAAAGATTGTCTGAAATCACTCATCTTAATCAATTTCAGAAATTTAACTTATTTGCAAATAATACTTATATGAATTGCGTTAGCTTTTGCCCTTATGACATTTCAAGTCTGTATCATGCTGTTTACAAACATTTTCGATAAACATTTTAAAAAGACTATAATTGTTTTATTAAATTAAAAAATAATAGTTGAGGCAAATAAAAAGTAGTTAGAACTTGATTATATGTCTGTTTTATTTTGTTAATAGTATAATCCTTACCAAAGCAACTACCCCCCAGCCAATCCCTATGGAGGGGGTTATACTTCATATGGATACGGCGGGGGTTATGGAAACCCTTTCCAGCAAAATCCGGCCTTCCAAATGGTACGTAAATAAATTTTAAGATAATTAAAAGTAATTTAAGATATAAGATATGCATCCTTTCACATGTGTCATCAATTTTAAAATGGAAATGATGCATAAATTTGTCTTTCAATTGAGAACTCTTTCACATATCAAACTTAATACTTTGGTACCTCCTAAGGAGTTGATGACCTCTGTTGATGTTTTGGTCACAATGTCAAAGGTGAATTGTCAAAATATGTTTGACATGAGAATATTTGTCCACTCATTGTCTTGTACTCTGCTATCATGAGAACCCTTTGCTTGAAAAACATCAAGCTTGGCATCACTCTTGTACCCCATAAAGATTAGATGACCAACCCCCCCCCCCCCCCCCCCCCCCCCAATGGTTTTTTTTTTTATAATATCACGAACATATCAGAAATTCTAAATTTAATTTGGTCCTTTGTAATAATTGTAATAAAAAAAGGAGCAATTACCGTATATTTGTGTCATTGAAATGTTTCTTGTTACTTCTAGACTTTGAGTCCTACTGTTGGTCCTTAGATGTCCTAGGTCTGAGTTTATAAGTGATCATACTTGAATACTGCATGGTTTCATTAATATCGTTTGACATTCATTTTGGTGGATTTAGTGAAAATCACAATTTCAAGGATATGTAAATTTTAGGCCAGTGCATGAGGATACAATGTATGCAATTAGAAAATTGCACTCCAACGAACTTTTAATTTTGTTCATCAACTCACCAATGACTTCCAAAATTGGCGCTGTTGATTCCTAATTAAACATGAAGAATTAATATCTGCATAAAATCGCGAGAAGCAACCCTCATGGATTTAAAAATCTCGCTATCATTTTTTGAGAAATTAGGATAAAAGTTCTGCATTCGCGATTTGATACAAACGACAGGATCATGTAATTAAGTCCTTGCGTTAAGTAAGGAATATACATGTACAGTATTGAAGGAATATTGTTGAAACAACATGCAAAGTTGTATCTATTTATCTTACTAGATAGAATAGACATGTTAGATTAAAAAATTTAACATGTCAGTGAAAAACAAAGCTTTTTGTATCAATGAAAATTAAAGTCTTACATAAAATTTCTGCCATATTTAATATATTTACAAGTATAATCTTACATGTATATACACTGTGCATTTGAATTATCTAACTCTTATAGATGCAGGGTATGATGATGCCACCTATGCACAGCATGCCACCTTCAACGCAGACCGTTGTTATCAACAACAATGTGTGGAATACCAACAACGCCTTGATGTCTGCAGCAGTAAGTTAATTAAATAAGCATACTCAAAAGTATTAAGTACAGTAGAAGCCATATTAGGTCTGCAGCAGTAATATTAGTTTTAGTGTTATAAATGATTGGCAAATATACCTTTAAAAAATGTCAATTTTATGTAACAGTTGATTATAATTATATATTTACATCCACCAAGTGGGTTATGTATTTTTTCTGCAATGTCGCCACCTTCATATCCCGCGTTAGGATCACCATGCAAAGAAAGCATTTTAATGTTTATTTAAACATGTAATTATAATAATAATGATTGTGCCAAAACATGTTCATTTGTGATTTAAATGTACATGTAGTATATGTGATCTTTTATAAAACTTAAAGGCCGAGAGTGACCTAGAAAATTTTACACCCCTACAGTTAAGTGTTAAAAAAAATATTTACAATGTCAAGGTTCTTGTCAACCTCACAAAATCTGCATCGTACATGGAAAAAAATTTCAATTGGATTATAGTAAATTTTGATCAATTAGCATTTAGCAACATAATTTTGCAGGCTCAAACTCTAGATAGTAGTGATATGGAGGAACTAGCCCAGCAAGCTGAGGAAGAAGAGGAAGAGGAGGAGGAGGAGGAAGACGAAGAGTTGGAAGAAGAAATTAAGGTGTCCAGGAAGAAGAACAAAAAGAAGGCCAGAAAACAAAGGGTGTGTAAATCCATATTTCCAATTAACGCACATCAATGTCTAGCTGCAATGAAAGCCCTCTATCGATCTTTTTTTGTATTTTTAATTTATTTTTTTTTGGGGGGGGGGGGGGGGGGGCTACTTTAAATTGCAGCTAACCAATGTCCAAATACTGCATATTTAAAACTTTTATACTTTATTTCACAGCACTGATAAAGAAACTATTTAAGGAATAAGGAATCATTCTTTGAGTATTATGAGGTGATAATTTCGGTTTGGGCGTGATCAAATCCAATAAAGCCCAAAAGACTTTATGATAGATTTGATCACGCCCCGACCGAAATTATCAGCTCATAATATTCAAAGAATGATTCCTTATTACTTATATTTATATAATTTTCAGCAGTTGTACGATTAAATATTATAATATTTATTATGCAAACCCGCTTGCATCCTCAACGTTTTTAACAGTACGTCTTTTGAATTTATTTGGCTGCATAGTACAAAATAGATTCGTAGTGTTATCACAGACAGAGACACTGGAAAATGTAAATATAAGAGGGTAAAATAAAGTCCTAAAACAATCTCTTGAGTTTTATAGGCATTGTTCTTGATATTGATTCAGAATAAATGTCTTATTATTACGGTATAGCATATTTCATACTGTTTTACTAAAGTATCATATAAGAAATATAACTATGGGAAAAAATTGAAGATGGTGATGATCGACTGGCAGATTAAATACCTTTCTATAACCTTTTGTTTATATTTTTAACTGAATATTGTTTTCATTTTATATTAATGGTGACATATATATAAAATGTTTAAATTAATAAGCTAAGTATATTTCATGTATTACTACCCGTAACCAGTAATATAAGCATTGAATGCTTGACTTTAATTATAAATCATATTTCAGAAAATGGAAGAACTTTTGGCCCAGAAAATGCAGGAGGATGAAGACTTCATGGCACGATTGAAGGGAAACTATGTAGCTAATTTGAAACGCCATTTGGACATGGATGGTACCCTTGAACCAACAGAGGGGACTGTAAAAGGCTTTACTCAGTATGATTTAACTACCATATCATATACATGGTTTTTGTTAGCTACTTTATTAAATCATAAATATTTTATAACCATTCCCAGTAAATATTGTATCAAGAATGATATATAATTATATGGGTAACCCCATTCAACTTGTTGCGGGAGGTTTAATGTTTTTGACCCGTCTATCTGTCAGACGGTCAGTCCTGTTTTTTGTAAGTGCAACGCCTCTTGATCTTGCTTTTTACGAGGTGCTCCATGTTCTTCGTGACCACTATGACCCTGCCCTAGCTGTCAAAAAACTACTTTACAACTCCATAACCATGACGTCAATCATATGCTGTTATGCTCATGTACTGTTACAAATTCAAAGCACAGAATTTCCCAAAACTTTGTAAAGAATGTAGAAACAATGTATAGATGGGAATTCTACCAGGAAATTCTGGTTCCATTATTTTTGCCAGGAATTTCAGCTCTTTTGCAATTAGACTTTTGGCTACTTATTGAATATGATAATGAACATGCAGTTTGCATGTCCAACTCCTCTTAAACTGCGGCACAGAATTTCCCGAAACTTTGTAGGGAATTAGGACACAATGTTTAGATAAGCATTTCAGTTCCATTATTTTCCAGGAGTTTTGAATTTGGAATTTTGCTGTTGTTAAAATCATAAGTACAGATATGCATATTTATTTGCTGGAAGTTTTGATGTGATGATTTTTTGGAATGCCCCTTTATTAAATTACTTTGTGTATTTGATGCATACTTTGCCTTGTCATTATGTGTAGTTTTGTCAAGCAATAGGCGTGCGTGGGGTATATGTGAGTTTGTTCACTTTTTCTTTCCTTATTTTATTCACACACCAATGCATTAGAGCTGAAACACTATCTTTAATATGACAATAATTATTTAAACTATGGAAAATACATGCATGTACTATCTGTATGTTCTATAATTCATCAATTCAACATAACATTATGCACATGATTTACTACTTCTGTTATCATACTTCATCCAGTTATCCTGAGGATGATCCTATGGTAGTATTCATGAAGGAATTTGACGGAACACCGCTTGCTGGTGAAAAATGGGATGCCGAATCAGACTGTATATTTCTGGATAAAGCCATGGATGGGGCTGGTAAGTACAGGTGTATTCCCAACGTATCACCCGAGATACATGTACTGCAAACTTGAACGAAAAAGGATGGAACTGTTTCGATCTTGTCAATGCAGTGTTATTGTTATATAGTGAACATGAAATTTTGAATAGTACTTTTTAAGAGGAACTTATTTTAATAAATTCAATTACTACAATGTTATTTTCTACTAAACAATTGAGCACAGAAAATGATATTACATGTATTTGTTCTTTCTACGAAATTTTGATTGTTGGTTGCAGTTTTGATATGTCATATCTGTGCATGATTGTGATGCAAACATATCATATCATATATGATTAACATTGTATGATAATTTGTAATATTTGACTCATAATCATGAAAAAAACATTGGCCCTTGAAGTTCCTCTTGAGCTAGTCAACTTTATGATCACACTATGCCATTACCAAGTTCTTTTTTCAAGAAAACAAAATGTGTCATTTAATTATTTTTTAGGTACAAATGAGGATGCCATCATCCATGTGATTGCAAATCGTACAAATGCCCAAAGACAGAAGATAAAGAAGAAGTTTAAGACTGCATATGGAGAGGTGTTATTTCATTTTTTGTTTTCTGTATTTAGTTAGAATTTAAGTTAAATCCTTCTCTGAGCCATAAAGTAGGTGCTTATATATCCTTGGTGTCTGTGGTGCTTAGCAGATGAGAGTCGTTGACTTCCCCTGGATGGGACGTACCAGTCCATTGCAGATTAAATCCCACCGTACGCTGGTACCCAATTTCAGCTGGTTGGACTGAAACAATGTAGATAAATTGCCTCATCTAAGTGCACAACACACAATATCAAGTGACCACAGCTGGTCTTGAACCAGTGACCTTTGTGTTACTGTACTTTGGTTTACTGGCCTAGCTAACACCTATGAGCACTGAGCCATGTGCTCCATTTAATAATGTCTAAAAATTCTAAGAAAAGATTTCTTGTTCATTGACAGCAACCATTACTGTATATCCATATGAACTGACAAAGAAAGCATTTTATTGTTTTAATTTGATCATAAATTTAAGCTTGATATTAGGTTAGTGTTGTCGCGCAATGCTTTTCACCATTACCGGTACATTTCATACAGTACCCCTACTCCAAACGCAGTGTCCTCCTTTTTTGCTGATTCCTGTTTCATTAGCTGACTTATACATCTGTTCATAGTGTTTTTGGTTATTTCAATCAGGACTTAATTAAAAGATTGGACTCGGAGCTCAGTGGTGACTTCCTGGAGACCGTAATGGCCCTGTTTGTCCCGCCAGCCCATTATGATGCTTGGTGTATCAAAGAGGCCATATATGTAAGTTTTTAAAAGCCAGTCTGTTTAAAGATATCCATTTCAAATATATGTTTACAGATATACACTCAAATGCCAAAAGTATGTCAATTTTATTTTATTTTCAATATATATTTCATTAAAAACCAACATTTTTCAAAGAATTGTTAAAAAGTTACCCATGGACCGATTTTTAAAAGACTGGAATTGATAAATTCAGAATTTCTCTAGCTTTTTTCCATCATATTTAAATATTTTTCCAACCTCCAGTTCCTGAGATTTGATATTCACAATCCTAAGGAAGATTTTTTGGCTTGCATATTGCAATAGATATATAGTAAAGCTCTTAAAAAATATCTTTATTATGTATTTGAAATATTAAATTTTACAAATGGGTCGTCAAAAAACTGTTTCAATGTATGTCAAAATATGCAAATTGAGTCTACTTTAATCAATAAAACTTTCTTCAAAATCTAACAAAAAATAACAACACAAAACCATTTTAAAATATGCCTTGTTTTCAATGAAATATAGAGGGAAAAAGAAAAAAAAAAATACTTTTGGCATGCGAGTGTACATGTACATGCAGGGGTTCACACACAATGTATTGTCTCAGTGGTATAATGGTTAATTATAGGGCTTACTCAGTGTGGGAAATTCTTTCCTTATTAATATGGAGTTCTCCATCCCATATTGTCTCGGTATGAACAAAAATTCTTGACTGGATGTAAATTAACAACACTCAATGATACTTTGACAACTCAAAGTTTCTTATTAACAGATTTTGTTGATGTGGAATAAAGTGCATTTGACTGAAAACTGAAAAAAATGTCATTGATTTTAAATTTTGTTTCTCTAAAACTGACAGGGTCCAGGCACTGATGAGTCTGTCCTGATTGAAATCTTTGGAACCAGAACGCCAAAGCAGATACAAGAAGTCAGAGCAGTTTATGGTGATGGTATGTTTTCCTTTGCCTGAAATCCTTAGACGACTTCTAAAGTTGATGCAGAAAATTAAATCTTTAAATTCAGTCAGTTGATGCAGGTGTAAACAATAATGTGGCTCAATATTCTAATTATTTAAACTACTATCAATTCCTGATTCAATGAAAGGAATTAATATCCACGTAAAATCAGGAGAAGCATGCAGCCCTTGCAGATATTAAAATCTCGCTTTAATTTTTCTGAACGTTAAGAACTACATGTATAAAAGATTGATTAAAATTTTTTGTTCTGTTTCATTTTCTCATGATAATATACAAAATAGCGGAATCACAAATAAGTACTGTAAAATAACAAATCTACTGTAAATAAATCTCAGGTGACCTTTTACAACAATTCCTCATTTACTAAGTATTTAAAACAATCCCTCCCCCATTTATGTAGATAGATTAGCACAATACAATTATTACAGAGACTTCATATTTGGTTGAATGAAAGGTCAGGTCATAGGTGAATACCCGAGTAAATGTTCATGGTCGATAAAACTGTTGAAGGGGAAGGAGTGAGTGACAAGTTATTACGTTTATTGCTTTTACACAAAATTTGGTTTTTATATCGAAATCAAAACCACTTTGTTTTTGCCCTTAGTGGCAAGTCCTAACAGAAAGTCTGGTGAGACTTTGATTGAACAAGACATTGAGGATGACACAAGTGGAGACTTCAAAAGATTCCTGGTTTCAGCTTGCCAGGTAACAGAGTGTTGAAGATTTGAATGGAAAATGCCAAATTCAAAAGTGCTCACTGTATATAGCAATTAAAATTAAATCGACTGTACTGAAAGTTTGATTCAATATTGTAAGTTTTATTATACTTACGCTATTAATTTTATCACAATGTTATTGTAGGGAGGAAGAAATGAGCTGGATCCAGAAACTCTTGAAGAGGCAGTGGAGCCTGTGCTTTTTGAGGATAAGCCCACTGGGCAATTCATTATCAACATGGAGAAGCTTGTAAACATGGCCAAGGCTAAGAGGGATGCCCAGAAGCTGTTCGAGGTCACAGAGGACCAGCTTGGGACGGATGAGGAAGAGATGATCCGTATATTCGCTCTGCCCGAGGTCTACCAATCCAGAGCTACTTATGATGAATATGTCAAGGTAAAATGTCTTGAAACTCTTTTTTTTTATTGAATGGACATATGATGGAGACAAAATGTATTAAAACTTTTGTAATATATAAAGCAACTGAAAATATTCCTTTGAAACTTTTGGCTTGCCATTATAATTTAAGTTTCAAAACTTATACATGCATATCCATTTTTTTTCTTGGAAATGTTTTTAGGTTGGATGCCATTAGATTAAACTAAAAACATGTACTGTACATGTACTATACATGTATGTTAATCTGTGTAGCTATGAATCAGTATAAAGGGGAGATAATAATGAAATTAACAGATTTGATCATAATTTTCAGCTTACACAAAGGGATGTAGAAAACACCATTGACAGAGAGACCTCTGGAAACTTTGGGAAAGGACTTCTAACAATGGGTAATTAATATTATATTGTGCATAGCATTTTTGCTCTGATTTTAATTTCAAAATAAAGATATCTTCCATTTCAAATGAGAGCAGGAAATTTACAACAAATAGCCTCACTGCTTTCATACAGATGGTTGTTTCTTAATGTTACGTTACCACCTTTTATTTACATTCCGTTTTTTTTTTAATTTCACAGTAATGGCTCTGAAATGCCGTCCTAAGTATTTTGCGGAGCGCCTTGTGTGGTGCATGAAGGGACTTGGAACTCACGATTCGGACCTGATCCGAGTCATTGTCTCCAGAGCAGAGGTATGCTTAATGATTAATTATAATAATGTATATGAACTATAGAAACTATCAAGGATGTTATAGCTTAGGTCATTACCATTGTCAGAAACCGATGGCTGATTATACTTTGTTCCTTTATCATGATAGAGAGATAAACGAAGCATAATCAACCATTGGTTTCCTGTGATGGGTCATTATAGAAAGTGGGCTAAATTTATAGTGGTAATTTTTCTTATGTCAGTAATAAAAAAAATTTACCAGAAAAATATTGCAAATCATTTATATTTGTATGGAACCAATTTAAGTTTATCCATTGTTATACATTTGTATAAAGTCATGCTTTGAAGTAATATTAATTCTTCCATTTTGTATTGTGTCTTTGTATAGATTGATATGGTACAAATCAAGGAATGTTTCTTGGAGATGACCAAGCAGACCCTGTGGAACTGGATCGATCAGGATTGTTCCGGCGACTACTGTAAAATCCTGAAAGCGATCGTTGGCCAAAACTAGATTCCAATTATTCACCCTGCATAATTTTTCACTATAGGGATTGATGGACATTTTTTCAACCGATATTTTCTTTACTGTGATATGTGACCTACCCCCATATATATTTTTAAAATATATTCTCAAGTGTTTTATAGTACAATGTTGTATAAAAGTGTAAGTGTAAATTCTGGACTCAACGCTCGAAATGATAAACAATGTGCTAGATGAAATTTTTTAAACATCATGTGATGGATGAAATATTTCAACTTACCGGTAACTACCAAAAACCAACTTGTATTTTTTATTGGTCAATTGATATATGCAGGCATATATATTTCTTTTGTTTTATCACATTCATATATTGAACTGTTTGTTAACATTAAAAGCTTATCTTTGATTACATATTTGATTAGATGATCTGCAATTTTTAAATTTTTTTTTGCAATGCTTTTATTTATATTCTGGAGAGATCCACTGAAAATTCTTCGTGTTTAATTACAAACAACAGCTTTAATTACTGAATAAAGTTTTGAGAAAATTTTGTTGTTTCCCAGATTTCTGTTTATTTGATTTAAACCATCAATGACTTTTATTTACTTTGATACTCCAAAGATTTTAGTAAGTCAAGAATTAGCTGCATGTACTGTATATCCATCTTAGTAGTCCCCTAATGGTGAAACTGGAGGAGACTATAGTCTTTATCGCTGTCTGTCAGGCATTCTGTCCCGCCTTTGTTTTCCAGACATTTTTTATATGGTACGGAGAGTTGATTTAAAACTTGCTGTGTAGCTTTATAATGAGAAAATAGATCATACCAGTAAATAATAATAACAAAAATGAAGAACTTTTTTTTTACTAAATGTAATGATCACGGTCATCCTTTCAAAAAATCTTTCACTGAATTTTCTCAAAGATTCCATAACAAATGTTTATCCTTTAATCATGACACTGTTCATTTGAGCCTTTATTAAGGATAGAAACTTTCAAAAAATAATTCTTAACAATCAATACCATTCAAAATGTTTTTTAATAAAACATAATCTTAAAAAACAGAGGCATTAATTAAAAGAAAAAACCAACACATAATTCTCATTCATTCTCTAGATAAAATTTCCACCGTTTCTTTGGCGGTGAGAGGATAAAGTCTCTTGAAAAAGGAGAATAGTAAACGGCTTCCTTGCTTGTGTCCTTCAATGTGCTTACTTTATCTTCTTTTGGAGAAGAATTTCCTGCTCTGTGTGTTTTAAAAGCATAGTATCTTGCAATGAAATCAGAAAAGGCCAAATGTCTAGCACAAGAATGTTTTATAATTTCTAATTTGTCATTCTCAATGTGCTCAGATTCTTGTGAAGCAGATACATCCACTGTACAACTTTCTGAGGGACAATTACTCTGTTCAATAAATGGTAAATTGTTCATTTGGTTAATAATGAGGTTTGCTGAACACTCATTTTTCATATTGAATTTACTACAAGTATTGATTTCCTGAGTTGCACTGTGACTTGAACTTTCTGGAAAGGAGGTTGAACATCGAGTTAAAGATGGCATTTTGACAGGTTCATCTAATATGGATTTAATTCCAACTATATCATTATTTTGGGTCTGATTTTGGTATCTCTTCCCTTTGATGGTGTTGGAACTGGAGGAAGGTGCACAGAAAATGTTGGGTGTGTCAAGGATTACCCAATGTCGCTCCCTCAAAACAGTGTCTGGAATAAACAATGCTGGCGATGCAGGATTTGATGTAGATGGTGGTTGTTGATTTAATGAAAGTGTTGATGATGATGACTGTTGGTTTGATAGTAGTTTTGATGATGATGATGATGATGATGATGATGATGTTAGTGGTGATGATGAAGAGGAAGATGGTTCCGACTTGTCCAATATTTGTATGCTTGAGCACAATTTGGATAAAAGGGATGAAGGCTTCAGATCAGGTTTATGCTTTGGAAGAAAAATTTGGAAATCACCATCATACACCAATTCGTCAAACTGTGACCTATTTGTCAAGTCTGATAAATCAGTTTCTTTGCAATTGTTTTCATCATTATTATATTGTTTATGCTTCATTTTTGCATGTTCTGAAAAAGGTCTGGTCCTACTACACCGATCTTCACTTGAATTAAGAAATTGTCTGCAAGAGGAAGTCTCCAATGAACCTTCCACACTTCCTACACCTTTTGTGTCGCCAATTGTATTTGGATCTATTACAGTTTTGTCGATAGGTAATTCTTTTAAGTTTACCATGGAGAATTGCTCTTTTTCGAGGTCTGTTATCACATGTTCTTCTTCTTGGGGAAATGCATAAAAACACAGTGACCGTGTTGTACTACAATTACTTGTCTCCAAAGGAAATTTTTCAGACTGACTCAAGTTTCTTTTCCATGTGCTGCAATGGTTTTTATTGGATACCCTCTTTATGTGCTCATTTGACATATGTCTGTTTCTGCTCTTCTCTGAATTAAAGACAAAATTGCACAAATGACAAGTTAAATTTGAAGCTGATTGGATTGTTTGCTTTTTCGTTTTAGTATGGTTAGATTTCTGAGACTTTCCCTTGCAAGAAGAAGAAACATTTGATGACTTAGTAGTCTTTCCTTTTTTTGGCTTTACAATCTGCATTGCTACATGCAGGATTTCATCCAGTTTGTGATTAGGTGAACCTTCCTTGAATAAAATATTCGAAACCTCAACAGACCCTGGGCTGAATGCATTTTCAAAAGGCTTTAATGTCACGTCTGAGCAATGAATGGAGTCCAATGAATCCACACTACTTTGAATGTATGGATCTTTCTTGCACTTTCCATTGTTCAGGATGCTTAATATGTAATCATCTAATCTGTGACCCGTTCTAACCCTATTGAAATTCTCAACAAGTTGTTTATCAGAAAGCTCCCCATTTGATGAGAAATTTGAATTGCTGTCATTGGTGTTTGAATCCTCATCAGAATAAGTGTTTTCTGAGATAACACTCACGCAATTGTTGTTTGGATTTCCAGTAGCAAATCTATTTGGTGACTTTAAGTTCCTGAGAATGCTCAAAATATAGTCTTGGTCATCAGGATTCTCTTCAGTCTCACTCTCCATGGATTGGTTTAGCAAATTTAACACTGATTAATACAAACAAGCACTACATCATACAAGAAATTTCCCATGTCTAAAAGTGATAGTGACACATTCAGCATCTGTTCATTCTCCATATTTTGCATGCTCAAGGATCTGGCCTGCTTTTGTTAATCTAATACATGTATTGTCTGTAAAATAGAAGATAACGTTACGATTTCATTGAATGCAAAATGACTCATTTTGGAATCACTTGTGAAAAATATCGATGGATAAACCAAAATTATTTGCGTTAGCGTTACCTTGTCCAAAAGTGAAAGTAGGTGTATTCTCGAGCCCGGTTTTTAATAAAAAAAATTTAGATTTGCCTTCCACAACATTTTAACGTTGAAGAAATGCATACAATGTATCGTTTTGTTAAGAATTATTTTGTCAGAAAAGGATAGTTTAGGAAATTGAAAAATAAAACCACCTATCCTAAAATACATCGGAGTCGGAATACCAACAAGATCAGTTATGGCAGAAGATACTACAAACAATCTTCTAAATTTTGATATTGAGGTAAATATATGGGCACATTTACAAACAAATTGTAAACTGAACTTATAATGATGCAATTAAATTTCATATTCATGGAGGAAAATATTTTCTTTAGATGAGTTTGGACGTGAGGGTTAAATAATTCTAAAGGGGGTGTTGTCAGTTTTTAGCTTGGAAGTGTCTATACCCAGTCATGCAATGATAAGGTGTAAATTTATTGTAAAATTAACATATCGAAATTCTAAAGACAATCAATCGCATCCGCCAGAGAATACTCAAATTCCACTCATAACATAGAGCATGACATTGCTCTCTGCAGTGGTTTGAACCTGGGTAGTCTTGCTCGTTAGCAAAAAAAAATAGATAAAATTTGTTGCCAGAGGGTTAAGCCAATTAACATTTGATGAAAGAACCATTTTAACAAGAGGTTGGACTTTGGGTAGTTGTGTCAAATGGCAATGTGAATGTGACGTAGGCCTGTCTATTTCATTGCTAGCCACTCGGCCATGGCTCTTTGAAATCAACAAGATTTGTCTGGCTTTTGAGCTAAGAATTTCGCTTGAAACCAGCGTCATTTTGAAATTGTTTTGATGCAAAAAAAGATATTTACGTCCTTCTGAAAGTTCAAGCTCTTGTTAAAATGGTTCTAATCATAGCCACCATCTGCAACTTGATCTTTAGTTCATATTGTTTGGATAATTCGTATAATTTTTTTGGAGGGGTTAAAGTTTGAATTCATGTTTGAATCATTATTCTATAGGGATCTTTTAGTTTCCCTTTTCACTATTTCAATATCTTTATGTCTATATGAGATATCTGGGGTTTATTTTTTAATGTAGTTTGATGATGATGAATTTAAATCTGACCTGCCAACTGTAGACAATCCCACCCTCGAAAGCATTTTGAATGAGGTAAGAATTTTTTTATTAGTTTGTTTAATTTTGATAAGGTTTTTAGATGTGTCAAATAGGCTTTGAATTCCAGAAATGAACATGTTGGCCGTTTCTCATAGATGAAGAGAATAGGCTATACTGTAACAAATAAGAAATGTGTACTTATAACGTTACTTTTAGTTCGATTTTGCTGTGAAATTAAGTGATAAATCTCCATGATCCTGTTGATGTAAATATTGTCTGTTATTTTAATATTACATATTTGTTATTTTATTATTACATGTTAATATCATTCTTGTTAGAGTGAAGACTATGAATCTCCGGCCGAAGATGACACATCCTCCGTTATCTCTGCTGTCCAGCCGTTTAAGGATTCAGGAGACACAACCTCCCTCTCTAGCTCCGACAGTAATCGGACTGACAGAAGTGCCAGGTCCAGGCAAAAGTAATAGTTTTCCTCAACTGAGATTAATTTAAACAATGCAATCTTCGATCTACCTTTACTCATCTTATATGGAAAAAAAAAATAGAATAAAAATCTGTATCACGGGCAAAAGAAGAATGATATAAATAGAGATGTGACCATAAAAATTAACGTTAAATATTTAAGCTGTTGCATTGATGAATTCTATTGCCATTTAGTGAAAAAGAGTAATTCCAGTTAAAAAAAAAAGTAAAGAAAATTGCCTTATTCCCCTTTTCAAAAACGAACATAAAAAATCATATTATTTAACAGAGAAACTGAAAATTAATTTAATTGCACAAAATTTTATTAAGTTAGATACCTTACTAATTGCTTATTATCACATAATAAAGTGTTTTATTCTACTAAGCATTTGAAAGATAATAACCAAAGGATCAGGCAGTAATAGCTACTATATTGGGGAAATAAAATTATCTTTAATATATTGGTGATTTTAAGAGCTAAGTCATATACTGAATGTTGGTATACAGAGCATGCATTAACTCTTAAATTCCATATTTTCTCTTCTTCTTTTTTTCAGGAAAAAAATTGATATTCAAAAGACAATACATGGCTCAGTGTTAAAACCAAATCGTCTGAAAAACATAGCGGCCCAGCTTCACAGTGCTGCAGTAAGAACTTTATATTATACCCTCCACCTCAAACCCACCTACCCACTCAAGTGGTCTTGGACACCACTACCCCCTAGAATTGTTGAATGAAACAAAGGAAAAAATCCATGTCCAAAAAACTTTGATTCTTTTTAGAATTAATACACGTTTTTGGTTTAATTAATTTCACATGTACATTTAGGTTGGGTTTTTGCATTTTCTTAAATTAAAGTCAATATATGAACCAAAGGATTACCCTGTCATTAGAAATATTACATGTTTAACATTTAGATTATTGTTTAATTGAATTGTTCTTCTTTGATCTAGGATAGAGTTGATGCAGGGATGCCAACAGCAATGGTATATATAAATGATTTTCTATTAATTTATCATATATCTTATTACTACTTTAAGAAAACAAAAACAAACTTAAAATGAATAGTTAGAGAAATTAACCCAATTTGGATAAAGATTTTTAAAATCTAGCATTCATTTTTTTAAGGCTGTTTCATCCTTGATAGCCATTGGAACATCCCATGGACTGGTTCTGGTTTTTGGTGAGTTCATTTTTTTCCCCTATAAATGACAGGAAAGTATAAAATTGAAAGTTGGTTTACGGTACATTCCATGTATAAACTATACATTGTAAGCTTTTACATTGTACATGTATTACTTATACATTACATACAGTACCCGCAATGTTATATTTTATAATCCTATCCTATCGTATCGTGTATCAATCCTATCGTATCGTGCGTGTATACTGTTCTATCATGCGTTAATCCTATCTTATCGTGCGTTAATCCTATCAGGTTTATCGTTCAATTTTAACAGTTTTTCCGTTTATCCTATCTTATTAACTGTTTCGTGCCTTTTCATAAGCAAGTAAATTTATTTCAAAGTTACAAGTCTTCAGTGCGCCGTATATGAACATTTATGGAACCAATATTACATGTAAATCATATCTCTAAGCAGTGGAAATAAAAAACTAATAAAAACTATCGAAGTTTTTAGGAACAAGGCAACATATTTACCTGTATATAAAATATATAAAATCGTACGTGTAGTATATACCTGCGTAAACATTAACTTGTATGTAATATAATTCTTTTTTTAAGCATCATTTTTTACAGAAACAAAAGTATTTACGATACAATTTATATTTAGTTAAAACAAGAGTTGTATTTTAATTGAACCCGCTATTTTCCGTGTGATTTGATCTCGGGCTGTAATGTTCGCGGAGATCGGCTAGAGTGTTCGGTAATGAAAACAATATTTAACAATACAGATAATTTATTGATCATTTAAGCTCATAATTTTTGTTCAAAAATTTTAACTGGTCATTTTTATACATTCTATAAATGATGCAGCAATGATTAACAACTCTGCATTTGTTAATAACAAGAAATTCCACGTATATCTTGATTCGTCCGTGTTCTTTCTCAAATTCTGCCATTATCCGGTTAATCATGAAGATCGTTTAATGCGATTATATGTTTATCATGAATATCGTTTATCTTTTCCTATCGTATATCAATCCTATCATATCGTGCGTGTATACTGTTCTATCTCGCGTTAATCCTATCCTATCGTGCGTGAATCCTATCCTATCATTTATATTTTAAAAAATTATGTTGTGGGTACTGTAACAGACCTAGCTAGGACATTTCTCAAATATCTTAATTTTAGAATGCCCAACTCCTTGATCTATTTCACTCATGAAAACAAAGTATTATTGACCTGGAAACTGATTTATATAAATATATATTTTCATTATTTACAGACCCCAAACAGGTGTTGAAGTGGTGCCTAGGTAGTACAGCGGTGGGTCAGCAGTACGGGTCTGTGTCCGCGCTCAGCTTCAACAAAGACTGCACCCGACTCCTCTCAGGCTTTGCCAAAGGACAGGTCAAATCTACAAGTTCGATAATATAAATGATATATAAACCTTAATTTTAATATTAGACATAGAAATGGACCTTGCATGCCCGCCTCCATGTCTTTTTGTGCTTTGTGTATCAAATCAGTGACTTCTAAGTGTGTGATAGAAATCTTCTCTGTATCTGCTAAAGAAATGTGGAAAGAGGTAGGGAGGGGGTTATATGATGTGTGTGTTTTTACTCAGGTATTTTGATGATAAATGAGTTTTTACACACATATCTTGTTGATGTAAGAAATTGTACACCTTGTTGGTTTTACTTTTAAAATTGTTTATTGAAAAGTCAGAGAAAATATGACCATAGTAAAGATGCATTTTGATTGATATGATTTTTTAACATATATTGGTAAACATTATTGTGACTCTCTGGATGCCAGGTAAGATTATAGACAACAGGTGTATGATTTACACATTTATTTTTTGTTTTTTATTACAGATAACAATGTGGGACTTGACTAATGGTAAACTTCTGAGGACAATCACAGATGCCCACCCCCCGGGCTCAGCTGTCCTTCATGTCAAGGTACTGGTAGATGAATTAAACAAATCAGTAGCAATGAAAATGTTCCCCTCCTTCGTCAAGTACATATCAAGCAACACAATTAAGATGTAATGAATGTGTCATTTCTGTTTCAGAATTAAAGGAAATTTTTCATTTCATAAATTTGTGTTGTCTTTGTTTTATAGTTCACAGACAGTCCTGTGTTAGCTGTGTGTAGTGACAGTGGAGGGTCGGTGTTTGAACTTGAAATGAAGTAAGAATGAGGCATCTTAATTTACTCTGCCATGTAACTAAATGATATTCACTGTAAAAACCAATGGAACAAAAGGGACACATATTACATGTATTTCCATTTAAAATCTTTGTATTTTTTCAGGAGATTGATTGGAGTGCGAACCTGTGAATCAAAATGTCTGTTCTCAGGAAGGTAAAGTTATGAATTCTATAACCGCCTTATAATTAATTGAAATGCTCAAAAGTTGATTATGATTTTTATGTAATTTGAAATTGCACAAAATCATGTTTGTTTGATATCTTAGCCGAGGAGAAGTTTGTGTGGTGGAGCCCTTACACATGAATCTGACTATCAAAGATCATCCAATGCAGGATGTAATGGTGGTTGCCATGGCGACACTGTCAAAAGTATGTCACATTTGACAAATGTTAAGCTGTTAGAACTTTTTTTTTTAGAACATCTGAATAAATTTGATTCAAGCTTTTCTCATACATTCTACTGTACAATTCTTTTGATATGTTTTTTTTTCAGGTGTTGGTAGTAACATTAAGACCTCAACTTAAGGTTGTTTTCACTCATCCACTCAAAGTAAGAATATGCAGCTCAAGGTTGTTCAGATTATCTTATTTAAGTTCCAATTATGTACGTGTGTAACGAGATAGGATAAATAATGCCAAACCAGACCAGAGTTCAAACCCGGGCCCCCAGGTGCTCTACCAACTGAGCTCTCTGGCCGCGGTATTAAAATTGGTCTGACTACATTGTAATACATCATACTGTTGTTTCTTCAATTTCATAGAATACCAATTTTCATCGATTTTGTTGAGTTGATCCACAAAATTTAATGTTCAGTGAAATGCAATTTCTGAAACGTTATTGTATATGTAGGATCATTGTCCACAATTTTACGTATCCTTGGAACTCATTTTCATTAAATCCCCAGGAATAGGGATGAAATTACAGTATATTTTAAAAATTTTGGCCCAGTTAGAATTACTTTTGGGCCTTAACTTTATTCATTGGAGATGACCTTGTTTCTATTTCTAGGGCAGTCCCACCTGTCTGCCCCTGCTGGCCTGGCAGTTTGTGATCATACAGGTGTCAGAGAGGGACCGGGTCATTGACCCCGTGCTGGTGTTTGCCAGGGAGTCCACCATCTACTTCTTCCAAGTATGAATTATATTCACAAAGTGGATATGAAGGATGTGATGTATTAATAATGCTGTTGTTTATAAACTGAGGGTAGATATAAGGCTCAGATCGTGTATTGTAAACCTTGTTTTCGCGTCAACTATCGCAATTTACAAGTGATAAACTAGTTTGTGCATCCATCGTATTTTCTTGCATTTACATATGAAGTTAATATACATTATTTTATATTACTACTGAATAGATATTATCAATTTAAAAGAGATTCTTTAAAAGATTGAGATTCATCATTTTTATTTTCAAATGTCTTGTAATACATGTAATATAAGCATCAGGAGAAGAAAATTTTGAACATTAATATACTGGTAGTTAAAGAGTTGTCAAAAAAGGTAGTGAAAATTAGACTGTGTGTAGAACTTGTGCAGTAAAATCAATAAATCAGTAATTTCAGTAAATGTAAAACCCTTTTAATTCTATTTATTCACTTTCTTTAGGTGATATGTAACAATGCCCAGGATATAAAGTGTACCGGTCTCCAGAAAATAACAGTTCCGTACAAAATGTTGAGCGTAGCTGTGAGTATATGTAGGACAATACATAGTCCTCTATTTATCTCCGTTTATATGTAATCAAATAATTGCATATACAAATTAAAAATGATTTTTACCATTTTTTTGGTATAGTGGATGAATCCCCGAGTCCTTGTTACCATGGATACCAATGAAAACCTTCATGTCATAGATGTCAGATCTGAAGAAGAACTTGAGGTGATTTGTGATTTAAATAAAAAAATTTATGCTATATGTAACTTATTAATTTGACCTCATTACTTAATAATAAAAAATTATTTTACCCTGTATTTTGATATTTTCTAGGTATTTTTTTTAGTAGATTTTTTTTAGTTGAAAATTTGGATGATGTGTTTTCTGTTGGTGTTACAAAGAATGTTTGGTCTGTTTGGAGTGAGAGATTTCTTTCTGTTTCAGGTTTTGGATGTTTCCTCTGTACAGTTGGTGTACAATAACAGTCATTTCAAGTCTCTGGCTACTGGGGGAAATGTCAGCCAGGCACTGGTATGTTGGAAACAGAAAGTGAAAGTATCAAAGTTCATTAGCTAGATACTAGTAGTTCAGTTTATAAAAAAGGAAATGAATGTTTCAATGATAAAACAGGGAAAGTGTCAAAACTCTAAATCAGAGATGTTGAAAATCATGGCAAAGTGAATTTGTATATGATTATGGCAGGCTAGAGAGCTGATGCTCTTGGTATACATATATTGTACCCCAACTTTTTTTTGGGGACAACTTTATTTCACTATATAAGAGAGATAAACTGGTTTGCGATGACTATTTTTTGCAATCAAGCTTTATTCACACTAACGTTGTCTTTACATCTATAAGACTTGTTCACGGCAATAAATATTCGCGACAACGAGGCTCTCGCAAACCTCGTGAATTTATCTCACACGCAAATTAAAGTTGGTTTACGGTAAATCAGATTCAATAGGCTGAGGGGGAATGAGACTTTTAAAATTGATAAAAATTGTGGTTTGTTGTAGGCAATGGCGGGAGAGGAAGCATGCTACCAGACAGTGGTCAGTCAAAATGGGCAGCTATTGCTGCTTGGGACCAAGGGAGTGTATGTCTACACACTGCGCAACTGGAGGGAGGTAGGGGTGCGGGACAGGGAGGATTGTCACATACAATATCATTTTTTCAAATGAAATTGATATCATTGAGTATTACAGTGTACAACTCAAATTCAAATTTTGTGTATGAGTAAACATGAAGAACACAATAAGCAGATGAGTTAATTTGATTCACAACACTTTCTAAAAACATTTCCTTCTTGGCTTGGCATAGCTCCTTTTATTGTTTTAGAGTTTTGTATTCAATTATACTACTTTCATCAAGTGTGATCCAGCACAGAATATGTTTATGTCATTGATTAATTTTATGTATATTTGAGAGATGTGTAGCCTTTTTATTATACACTTTACTTTCTTATGAATACATATATCTTTGTTTATTTGTGCAGCGAATTGATGTACTTGTGAAACAGAATAAATACAATGAGGCCCTGGCACTAGCCCTGTCTTTCTTCGATGGCCGAGCCAAGGCAGTGATAGGACTGACTGCCTCCTCCAAAAACAAGAAAGAGGTCGTTTCCAGCTTGGTAAGAAAGAGAGATTGCTTTCAATGTACCCAATAGCCGGGGAATGCCCTACTCAGCACTGTTAAGGTCTACTATGTGGTCGCGCCGTAGCATTTAATATGCTGTTTCATTTAATATCAAATTTATATCATGGTAAAATAACTTTACATAAATATTTTGTAATAATAGATTCATCGTTTTATGAATGTTTAAATTTGTTGATATTTTCATAGTAAGCCTTAACAGTGCTGCCTACTAATACTACTACTGTTAACCCATTGTGAAAGATAACAACTGGTATTGAATTCATATTCATACATTAAGTTGCTTTCGTCAAACTGTTATTATTTGTTTTGAAAAAAAATGTATAAGGTTACTATAAGGGAGAATTTAATGCAGCATCAGAATTTGGACCACAGGGTTGCATTTTACAAAAAAGAACTTAGGATAAGTCTTTTTTTGAAAACTGGATTATATCCTAAATACAGATTTTAATCTCATCAAAAAAGACTTATTTACATGTACATCCTTAGTGTATTCTGTCCCTTTAAGTGTGTAAGAAACAATGCAGAACACTGAAGTATGAACACATTTTGCAAATCATTTGTAGATGTTGGATCTGCTGTTTGAGTATGTAGATTTGTCCATGACAACACTGTGTCCAGAGAAAGGAAAGATGGAGGAGCTAGAGGCTTACTATCAGGTGAAGACATCATATTATAACTGCATTGTGGTTTTCCTGTAAAAAAAAAAAAAAAAAAAAAGTGTAAAATCACAGGAAAATTATTGCTCTTTCCTTCAATTTACTGTGGTTTCATCAATATCAATTTTGTTTAACATCGATTTCCATGGAATTTATTGTTGAATGGTCTGAATTTTCCTAAAACACATATGAGGTATCAGTTTTTAAACTTAAACATTTTGATTTACAGAACATTGTTCCAGTTTGTGTTGATTACTGTCTACATCTAAGTAGAACGTAAGTGTTTGATAAAGGTCTAGTTGATTATATTGCAAAGTTTATGTACCGGGTATATTCTAGTTCTTAGGATGAAGACAAAGAGCACACCTCTTTAATGGCTCTAATAATGTCTCCCTTTGAGGAAATATTTTCAAACAGGACAAAACAATCAATAAGCTTTATATTGGGTTATTTTTGCAATGACATAATTTTTTTTGCTTTTTTCATGATCACTGTTAGATTGCAAGAAATACAATGCGCAGATATTATATCCAGTGTTGTTTATTATCTTTTTTTAAATCACAGAAATAGCTGACGTAATTAATAAATGTGTCACATTTACCCCTTTTTGCAAAACATGCAAAAAAAGTGGATATACTGTATACATGTACTTGCAAAATACACATATTGGACTACATTTGTTTATTTCAGAGACATCTTGTTTGGGAGAATCTATGACCGGTTCGCAGTGGATTACATTGCCCGGGGGACGTTCCTGGAGTGCCTGGAGCCCTACATCCTCTGTGACAAGCTGCGCTCCATCCCCCCCAGCGTCATGAAGGACCTAGTGGAGCACTACCAGGCCAAGAACATGCTGGAGGGGGTTGAGTCCTGTATAGTCCACCTGGAGGTCACCAGTCTGGATATACACCAGGCAAGCTAAAAATAAATTCTATCTTCAAGCATGGTTTTTGCAGATGAGAGTCATATAAATTAGTACTTAATTTTTGTTCTTTTATTAAAAATGATAGATATTGAGACATTGATTTTACATGTAGATTTATGTGTATGTAATCCATGCATTGGGAAAGGAGTTAGATTTTTTAATTACATTGAAAAAGTATTGTGTAAAGCTTAATAAAAGGGGCTATTAGCAAATTAAATGGTCATATCTACATTTTTTGGGGGTGGTTTCTTGTTCAGTGTATATCTGATTGATACGATGTAGAAAAATATAACTTTCAATTGAAAGAAGTATTTTTTTATGATGGAACAACAGGTAGTTAACTTGTGTTGGTCCCATGGGCTTTACGATGCTATCATCTATGTATACAACAAAGGCATGCATGACTATACCACTCCGTTAGAGGAACTGCTGGGAATTTTACAACAGGCTGTCCGGACGGGGATACAGCTGACAGATGAACAGATCCGACTAGGAAATAAACTTCTAGTTTATATAAGGTAAAGTAAAAAATCAGATAAATTGATCCACTGGTTAATAAACTCCTAGTACCAATATATATAAGGTAAATTCATTAGGCTATTTATACTTCATTTTGAAAATTCAAATAATCTTACGATTAGAATTTTGTAAAATGCACACTTTAACACACCATTAAATTCATTGAATTTTCACATTTTATTCATCTCTTAAACTGTTTTTAAGAAATGTAAAAATTGGATGCTTCTACTTTTTTTTCGCTCCTTTGGAAAAAAAGAATTAAATCCATATGATAGAATATTTTTTTGATGTTACAATATTTTACAGTAATAAAAGTGGATACGTACTATGCAATGTATGTACAGATACTGAACACATATTCTTGCTGATCTCAAACCAGAGTACTATTTGTCCGACACATTTCTTTATATATTTTATATGAGTCATTATTAATACAAAATCAACACAGCTGCTGCTTGGCGGGGAGAGCCTATCCACTTGGTGACATTCCAGAAGACATGGAAGCAGACGTCAAGAAAAATGTCTTCCAATGCATCACTCGCATGAAAATTAAAACTGGTCAGTCAGCTAGCTTTCCATATTTGCTACCCTATTTAAAAATATTTGATTGTGATGTATGAAAAATATGTATTCTGAGTTTATCCATTGAGTACATTTCTTATATGTAACTTTCATTCCACTTGCAGATGATTCCACTTATCCATATCTTCGAACACTGCTACAGTTTGACACCAGAGAATTCCTTAATGTGCTAGCCTTAGTGAGTGTGGAAGAACAGTTTTCTTAAAATCATAAATCTAAAAATCCTAAATAATACAGTTACATTTTTAATTTAAGATATCACTTAGGCACAGAATGTTATGATTATACATACATGAATTTTATTCATTATAATGTATATTTATAGACATAAAGTGTCAGTTCTGTGCATTTTCATATGCATTAAAAGAAGGTTAAGCAATATGAAAATACTCTTTTATGAATTAAATTAATGAAGTTTACACACAAACTGCAATCTCCCTTTAGTTTTCTGTTGAATTTGATGAATGAAGGCTTGTTATGGGATTTTATTCAACTTGCAATTGAAAAGAAAAAACATAATTTGCTAATTAATCCTCTTTCATACTGTTTCAGGCTTTTGAAGAGAAAGAATTCAACACAGAAGAAGGGTAAGACAGTTTGTGAGAACATTAATTTTAAGCTATTATTTTTTAAAAGCAGGAAGAAAATAGAAAAAGGACCACAGAGAGCCAAAAAATCATGGTTTAAGAGGCATATTACTGGATGAATTAATATTTAAAGGAGGCAAAATAACTAAACCCTCAAACTTGGGGAAGTCTTTTTTGGGTGTCAAGTAACCAGATAGACATGGAATTCTTTTATGTTGGACTCCTTGAAAGATAGCTAGTGCATATACATGTACCTGTTAAGTTTTTCTGATAACAACTTCTTTGGATATATTTAAAAGAACTTAACTTATTTGTAACTTCAGAATCAGAAATCGTCAAAGAGTAGTGGACATCCTTCTGCAAGTTATGGTGGAAAGCGGGGAATTCACTGTAAGTATTGCAATGTGGAATGCTGCCAATACAACACAATGAATTCTTTAATTAAAAGCTTAAATTTAAGAATCATTGATGGTACACATTATCAAATATGGAAAAATTTCCATTCAAATCTTTACATAGATATTTTGTGTAAGGTGACTTTACCAAGGTACATGTATACTTTTCTTTCTGTTTTATAGCCCACTCAGATAGGAGTTCTGTTCACATTCCTGGCTCGGCAGATGGCGAGCCATGAAAACACCATTCTGGTCAACAGAGTCTTGTTTGAGCAGGTGATTGACAATTTTAAACATTCATTTTGTAGTTTACCAGTACATTCATTTTCTCAAAGCATTATCATAACTTAACACAAGTTTTGGGTATGAAGATATTATTTTTAAAGGTGAAATTTTTAATTATAAAGGTATGTGCAAATATTTTATACTGTGTTACTTTTGACTATATTGAATATTTTGTATTGCAGGTGTTGGAGTTTTTAGCCAACCCCGAGGATGATTCTCGCCATGAGGAAAGACAGCAGGCCCTGATGGAGCTTCTACAGGCCGGGGGCCTACAACAGGTCAACGAGGAAAAGTTACTGTCCATGGCAGAGAACGCTAAATTGTAAGTTAATTAAATGTACATGGAGAAAGAGAGAGAAGGATGGATGGACAGACACAGATAGACAGATGAAGAGAGATCCAAGAAAATTTGATTGGGGCTATATAGCAATAGAAAAATTAAGATTCAACTTTATTTTTATGCTCTCTCATGGCCATTCAATATTTTAAGAATCCTTTGCATGACAGACATTAAATTTAGCACACTGTTACTCCCAAAGAAATTGATGACCCTTCTTGGGGGCATATACCATTGATGTATCTGTGAAACATAATCTTGTAATGGAATTTATTTGTTTTATATTGTCAGCTTCCGTGTCTGTGAGCTGCTGTATGAGAAAAGGAGACATTTTGACAAGATTCTGTCCTGTTACCTCAGAGATCCTTCCAGGAAGGTGAGAAACAAGAAGGAAGCTCAACTTCATCTCATTTATTGTCAAATGATACATTTACATCTCACATAAGAGAAGTGTTTTGAAATTTCTGTGTTAATACAATCGAGATTAATACATGGGATAGAGGTTTGATCTTCCTGGCTAGTTGAGAAGTACCTGTAATAGATTGTTAATTCTAATCTTTTTGAAATACTGAACATGTGCAAATTTTACCAGAAGATTTTTGATAAGTACAACATACAGTAAATTCTTTTGAGTAGATATGGATGTAATTCATGTGTATTTTCTCTGTTTATGAAAAAAAATGGACGTTAATAATTCCTGAGGGTCCCTTAGGTTGTAAGCTTGAGAGTATTTGTGAGCCACATTAAACCGGATTACCTGCCTGTAATCCTGACTTAAAGATGATATTGCTGCTAAACACACATTTTTTGATGGAAAATGATCACGAGAATTATTGCTGTTAAAATACCATCCTATCTTATTTATTTCATTTGTTTTTCTTTTGCAGTACCATGCATTTAGTTACATTACCAGCATACTGAACAGTGAGAGATTTTCTGTGGAAGAACAGGAAAAGTTGAAAGAGGAGGCCTTTAATCAGTTAGAGGTAAATAAGAGATTGTGTACCAGTACAATAAATTGACGGCATCATTATATACATGTACATGCATATACAGTGTACATGTATTTTACCTCTTGCTTAATTGTAAAAAAATAATTGGTTAATTTTTGTCTCATGATGACCATGTGCATATGTATATGCTATACAGATTCAATACAAAAGTGTTAACTCCCCTAAGTATTGTGATGTCAGCTTGTATACACTGTTCTGGATTGTTACATTTTTTCATAGAATGGTAAATTGTTGTAGATTTATTTTCTGTATGCCATATATGCTAAAGAAGTTGGTAAGATTTATTCTTAACATAGTTTGCATTTACCGGTACCTTATGTGGTTAGTAAATCCCATATTTGGCTCAAACTTTACTCTCACCCCATGTTAGATTTACTAAGCACATATATACCATACTTGTATTAGGTAAAATGCAAACCATGACACAAATTGCATTGTCAAGGATATTGATAAGAAATTAGCTGAATCTTTTTTCCCCCTGTTGTAGGAGCTGGTATCCATCGACTGTAAACAGGCCGCTCAGATGGTCATCTCTACCATGCCCAAAAATCTGGGAGTCATCGCCAACAAGATGAAAAGTAACCCCAAGGTTTTGTTTGAGTTCCTGAAAGGTGTGATGTCATGCAGGTAAGCAGATGCAGATTGACTTTATTTTTTAATAAATATTTGATGTTTAGTTTTGATTAAAATAATGAATAATTACAGTGTACAGCCATACGTATAAAGATAAATGATAAAAACATCACTTGTACTGCATGACAGGTAGTAGGTAGTCTTTTTTTCAGGAAATCATGTTTTTTTTTTGAAAATTATTTTTTTCCCCTGTTTTTATGTTTTTTTCAATCCATAAAGCTAATTATAAACATCAACTTTAAAAATTTATAGGCGATTTTTTTTGGGACATTTCTATTGTCCTCTTTACTATGGTATGCTCTGCAATATAAACATGTCTGTTTCTTTGACCTGATATTTAGGGATTCAGGTGGCAGTGCTATACACACAGACAAACAGGTGAACATTGACCCGTGGATCATTGAGCTGTATGTGGACCTCATGTGTCAGTTCAGACCTCAGGAAGTGTACAACTACATCAAACTGAACGAGGGATACCGACTGGAGCAAACCCTGGAGGTGAGTTACCTCCCTTAGTCTGGGAGACAATATCTTTAAAGAGAGTGTAAAAATTGTAATAGGATTGTTTAGTCAACCAATTTCATATTTCATAATTTTATAAATCATCTTTAGAATATGCTTTATATCTCCTAAACTGAAGTGCAAAATGTAATGAAACATCTTTTTAAGATATGCTTTTAAATTTATCTCATAAATTTGGCTACTAAATGTTTTAAAACTGATTTCCAGTTATTGATTCAGTGGTACAATGATAAATTATACAGATCTGTAGGAGGCACAAGAATTCTGAGGCCACAGCCTACCTTCTGGAGAAAGCAGGAGACATCCAGGGGGCGTTTGGAATCATTCTGACGGTAACAGTTTTCTTCTTTGTTTACGTGTACATGTAAATCAAATTTTCTTCTGCAACTGAGATCAAAGATTTTGAGATTGAATTTTTTTTAATATGTTAGTTACTGCTGTGTTCATGTTTGGGAACCTATTGTGTATATAGATAAGAATATCTTGTTACATGTATTTTATCTTAGAATGCTTTAAAGATAAGATTTTTGATTTGACATGTAAACCCTTTCAGAACCTCCAAAACAAACTGAAGGCATTGACCAATGAATTACTGACTCCTGAGTCAGAGAAAGGTAATTTCATAAACTTTCAGTGTGAATATATCTAGGACATTTGGTTTGGCATGTAACTTTATAACTGCTGGGATTTATATCCCTACCAAATTAATGAATAATAACAAAATGAGACAATGACTTTTCAGACGTGACAGTACAGTTTCTAGAGGTCCAGGCCCTCATCCTTGTTGTTATCCAGCTGTGTCAGAGGAATTCTGGGAAAATGGATGAGGCTGGTAGAGAGGTAATTTCCTCATATTTTATTTTTCAGGGGCCTGAACATGTATAGAACTTATGACAATGAATAACAACTTAGTAGTAAAGAAACTTAGTAGTAAAGAAACTGGGTTTTTTTTTATAATTTGACAAATGTCTTTATTTGTTGCAGTCCTTGTGGTTCCCTCTCCTGGAGACCGTTATGTCACCACAGAGAAAACTGAAGGACCTGAACAACAAACAGATTCAAGAAGGTTTGTTTGGTAATCTAGTTCATGTTCAAATAAAAAACCCAAATTTTAACTGTGTAACTTTCTATTTAATATCTACTATATACCATAAGTCCACTACCCATAAAACGCATGGAAAAATAGTCTTTATCTCCATCTTTCTGTCTATCCATTAGTCATTCTGTCTCAACAGGGTACCTTTATTCTGCTCTTATTTCACCATGGCTTTAAAAATTAATTGCAAGAAATAAGTTTTTCAGGTCACCTGAACTGAAGGTTAAAGTGAAATTTTCTGATGACAAAATGTCTGGTGTTTATCTGTCTGTATGCAAACTTTTAATATTTTTTACTTCATCTTCCGACACCTGTATATGAAGTTTGATGACAAGCTTTTAGTGGCCAGATTATTCAGACAATGCAGATTTAATGTGCGTTAATAAGTGACTTTTCAACCTTTTTCCCTGAAAATCAATCCAGGTCATTCCAATCCATGGCCAAGCCATATATTGTAAATTCCTTATTTTACGCGAGAACTTAATTCCAGGATTCTGCTGTTTTGTATCAAATCGCAAGAATATAAAATCACGATCACCATTTTTTTGTTATAATTACCTATCGTTCAAAATTGTCTGAAAAATAAAAGCGAGATTTAAAATCCGCAAGGGTTGCTTTTCGCTATTTTAATTGGAAATTAATTCCTCACGTTTAATTAGGAATCTACATTATGAAGATTGATAATTGTCAGGTTTACCTGGTAGATGTATTATTCCAGATAACAGAAACTGGAAAGGAGCTCTTAGATTTATTGAACAATTTTAAATTTTAATGATACACATCAGGTAGGTTAGTAGTCTCTATCGGCGGCCATGAGGAGATCTGATTAGTTTCAGCCAGGTGGTGACGAACTCTGCCTGTCCTACAACTCCATCCACTAAAATTACAAGGAAGTCAAAAGGATGTTACAAAGAAGTCACAAGGATGTTACATAAAAGTCCCAAGGATGTTACAAAGAAGTTACAAGGAAGTCACAAGGATGTTTCAGAAGTCTTAAGGATGTTGCAAGGAAGTCCCAATTATGTTGCAAGCAAGTCACATGAAGCATTGAGTTAAGATGGGATTTTGTTCAGTTTTCTCTTATGAGCACACTATTTCAGAGATATACATTTAAATTTACTAGATGCTCTGAAAAATTTAATTCAAATGATTTTACACACAATTCAAGCTAGGTAAAATTGTGCTTTCAATTAAATAATGGGAATGTCCGACGCCTTTTGTTAACATTAGAAAAACACCCAATAATGGGCATTTCAGCCGCCACATTACTGTCAATATTTTGCTAACCTGCCATCTGCAGAATTATTGACAACAATCACACACAACTTGTTTTATCCACTAACCGAGCATTATTCTAGTCCATGGCAAAACCAAAGATCTGTCATAGAGGACATGATTTTCTGACATTGATCAGTTTTAGGACCTTGACCTCAATGGATCTCCATTTGTATTGAGCTCAGTTTCTTTAGTTTTATAAAGAATATAGAATGGGATAAAGAGTGACTTTTATCCTGATCAAATATATGATGTAATGATAAGAAGAAAGACTCTTACGATTTCTGTCAAAATAGTTCAGAACCCAGGGTATATCTGTGTCCTCGATATGTCCATTCCTGTCTACGTCCAGATGGTGAAAAAGGATCACACCTTCCAAAGATGACCCGAGGCAGCGCTCTTGCCAGTCCAAAAGGAACTCATCACTGGTTAGAGACCTGTCATCTGATAGGGACATAAAGAAGGATCTGATAACATTTTCTACAACTGTTTACTGATAGTTCTTCTTTCATTGGCACAAGTTTTTTGTCATCTCTTGAATGAATATTATAGTTTTGAACACGAAATTGGGTTTTTTTTAATTAAATCTTAAAACTTGAACAATATATTATTTACATCATTAATATTGTTGATTATTTGAAAATGGTTTGGAGATGAGTTTGAACAAATGTACCTGTAATGCAATTTTTCGGATCTTAGAAAATTCAACTTCATAACTATATACATGTAATGAATACTCACGATTTCTATCAAATTGGAAGAAAATGTGTCGAAACTCTGTAAGCGATAGTCTGTAATTGTGATCTTTGTCTGCAAGGTGGAACACATATCTGGCCTCGGCATCACTTCCTTCTTCAAGGGAACAAGCATTGGCACTGCACAGAATTCAAACACAAACTTATATATAAATCCCCAATTGAAAGCTAGTCTAATTAAAGTACAACTGCTATAAACTCATTCCAAAAAATAACTTCATTTGTTTGCATGGAAATTTTAAAGAAAAAAAAATTGATTTGAATTCAATGAGGAAAAAGAAGTTTAATTTATTTTTCCTCAAATGTATAATTTCAAGATAGAGTATGCAATGTACTTACCAGATCAAGATACAGGACAATATAAGTACAATCATTTTTCTGAAATGAAATGAACTGTTAGTACGTCAACACTTTTCCCTGTCTGGAGTGAAAGAGATTATCAGTATGCAATCATTTACCTGTTGGGTGCACTCCTTGTCAAATTTGAACGGAAAAACACTGTCACTGATAAGAACAAAGTTCTTATTTGACCCTTGGATTGTTCTTAGAACTGAATGATGATCCATGGAAGTAATAAAACCAACTGAAAACTTCCTGACACAGTGTACATACTGTATATTTAAGGAATTCTGGACCAATAATGGGCCACATGAGTGGTGCAAAGTTGTACATAGGAATCAGAAAAAATATTGCCAATTATTTTAAGAACTATTTTTTTTATGTATGATAAAGATTCATATTTGTACAAAATATATAGGATTGTAAAGAACCCAGGTGAGCTATATGGTCCATGGACCTATCTTCAGTAGCAAGTGCCTTGAACAGTGTCAAAATAGCAAATGATGATATTTGCTTGCCAATTCAATTCATCATGAATATTTTCAAGGAATGTAACTATATTTTTGAGGTTTGATTAGAGTTTGTGATTTGAAAGTAATTTGATTTCAGATTTTAAGAAAGCTACACACCATGTTCTGAACAGCATGATGGGATACATAGCGTTACCCACAATTCTACACAAAATTATGCAGGTTAGAAATAGTCATGAATTACTGTACATACCACTGTGCTTACGATTTTCTCCAATTCATGAGAATATGATAGAGAGAGAGAGAGAGAGATGGAGTAGAGACAGTTGGGCAGATAGCTCCAAGAGAGAATGAGAGTGTTTGCATACCATCGAATAGACAGTTTATTTGCAGACTTCACAAATCAGTATATATATTTTTTTATAAACCTTAAACAATCATTTCTGGTATTTTTTGTATATACATGTAGCTTTTACTCTTCAGGATCCTGCTTACAGTACAGGGAAGTTTGGGGAAGTAAGAGAGTTAATACTGGGCATGTTGGAAACCTACAATTATGAACAGGTAAATCAAACTCCAAGAAAAAAATATTTGATTGAAATATATGTTGGAACACATTTATGACAGGTTTTTGACAAATGACATTGTATTATTTCAGACTTTAATGGAGACTTGTAAAAACTTGATGAACCATGATATCCACGTCCACCTGAAGAATCTGACGACCGCAGCCAAGAAAGGCTACGTCCCTGCGGGAGACAACTGCTCACTGTGTACCAAGCAGTTTGTGAACCAGAATGAGACTGATACAGTAATTATATTCCGGTAAGGGAACTTATTTTTTATATCTTATTCGTACGGATTTTATGTCAATTTTTTTTCTCATATAAACAAGGTATTCCATTTAAAAGCTTACATACATGCATGGTCTTAAAAATAAAGATACATGCACTATGTCAAGGTTGACATGTTTTTTTGTAACATTTTGTTATTAATTTTTTATGAAGTTTTTCACACCCACCCTTTCCCCTGAAGAACAAGGAAATTCTTGTTCAGAAATATCTTGGGAGTTTTACAATAAAACCATTTTTATATAATATTTACAAAAAAAAATGATGGAAATATTAATTATTTGTATATTGTAGATGTGGACACAGTTATCATAAAGGATGCCTGCAGTCCATCGGTTCAGTCCATGTAATTGACGGTGAGGACTCCTGGGTCTGCTTTCTCTGCAGTCATCGGAAACGTGGCCAGTACCAGAGCACCAGATTCCACCGCAGTCACAGTTACCGTGGGCAACCCAAAGGCAAAGATGTAAGATATCTGTGATTTTATTACTAGAAATGGGGTACAGTTGAAGTTAATGAATAAATTTTTATTTCATTTGTCATACTTTCTTACAGAAATGGTTTGGTAATACAGGTTTGAATTTCAGCTGGTAAACAAATTATATTTTCGTTTTTTTTTTTCTTTTTTGACAAAGATTACTGTTGATCCACAACACATTCAAGCCTTGGATTTTGTGAAAAGCTTTTTAAAGACTCCTTCAAGGGTGAGAGTTTTGTCTGATCTTCCGTGTTATTCAATAATATACAACAGAAGTAATTTAGAAATGCAAATTGTTCAAAAGACACAAAAATTGACAAACAAAATTTCCATGTATGCCATGCCCAATCTCCACAGTTAAGGATGAATTGTGACAGTAGTCTTCTAAACAGACTCTTTTAAACAGAGTAAAGTTTTGCAAATTTTATATAAGAGTGGTGCTAATTTTTGTCAAGATTGAGAATTTGCAAAATTAATGCATTACCATAGTATTGCGTTATTGACATACATTCACATAGATTACAAAAAATTGAGTGCACATCTTAGAATTTGCAAAACTGTTCCTCCATAGGCATACATTTTTCCTTTTACAGAATCAGAGACATCTTTTAATTATTTGAAACCCAATTAAAATTTCAAGTAGGGATGCCGAGTAGCCTGTTGTATAGTATCAATTATCAATGTATCAGTTTTTGTTCTGTAGATGTCTCTCCTGAGTGAACTGTCCAGTTCATCTGCCCCCAAGTCACACCGAGGATCCTCCAGCATCTTCAACCAAGAAAACTTCCAGCTCAAACTGGCGCCCCCTCCAGCAATGGAGTCAACTCCATAGGCATTGACCATTTCGTGCTAAAATTGATAAAATTGTGATATCACAAGTAGGCTTGTATACAAATTCATTAAGTGCAATAGACAGTGATATATATACACATGTATGTCATGGTGTATTAATTTGTGATCATGTTGTTCATTTCATCTGTTTGTTTGAATTGTTATGGTGTCTAAATATGAATGTCTTATAAAGTTGAATAATAGATTTTTTGCTGTTTTGATTTTGTTTCACATGTACAGGTGACTTGAAAGTTTACGGAATCATAGAAAAACCCTGAAAGATGGAGAAGTTTAGTTTACTGGTACTTTGGTTTCATCATTATTTGTTGAATAATTGTTTTTGCATATTTCATTTTTGAGCTGATCCATGAAAATAAATGTTCATTGAGGTGTAATTTCTAATACCAGTAATGTTTTGTATTGATTGGCTCATTGGTCATGCTTAAATTTACGTATCCTAGCCTTAATAAATCCATGAAAATTGGTACCAATGAATTTTAATTAAACCACAGTACATTTACTTTGAGGATTTAAGTGTTGTTTTGAAATACATGTATAAAACTTTATAGCATTTCAATGGTTTATGAAATATGATTAAAAAATATATGTAGCTGGAATAAATCATAATGGAATAGTTTAAGCAAATTTTTAAAGCATAGTCCATGCAGTGTTGACAAGTACATGTAGATTGGAACAACAATATACTTTAAATTGCATTTCATTCAAATACGTAATAATGTTAAGTTCAGATTTAGTAGTGATCATAACCATTTGTGGGGAACTGAAAAGGGTTATGAAAAGGTAACAAATAAGTAGTACTGTTTTTATGTTTCCTGAAGAAGATTCTGAAGTATTTTATCCCAAGAGTTATACTTCTTATCAAAGAGAACTGTGCAGCAGCTACAGACTTATATTGAAGATTTAAAAATCAGAAGAAATATGAAAGAAGGTCGTTAGTGTCCACAACGATTTTTTAGAAAAAGGTCGAAACTTACGCAGTTAAGTTGTAACTTTGTCTCAAAATAGGGTACCCTATTCTTAAAATAGGTCTCCGAAAATACCAGTCGGCACGAGATGTATTTGTCTGTGTCTATGGAGGTAACTGTAGCTTTATTTCTATTGAAAAATATATGTATATTTTTTATTTAAGACAATTAACTTTTTGGACCCCGACCCTCATTCAACATAGATTGTTTTGAATTGACATTTAGTTTTCTCTATGAAAATATAATGTCAATGTGCCTACATAGACACAGGAGTTTTTGGTATAGACTGGATTATTTCTTTTTCTAAAAATAGATCCCATGCCGACTGATAAAAATAGGGTGCCCTTTTTGAGACAAAACTATTTTATTGTGCAAGATTCAACCCGTTTCTCAACAAATGGTTGTAGAGTGGACACCAAAGAACCCCTTACATATTTTTTCAGACGTTTAAATCTTCAAGATAAGTCTGCAGCTACATAGTTTACAGCTGTTCTAAACTCCTAAGTGATTAAAAAAGGCATTATTCTGCACTTGTGTGCGCAAATTGCATGCAAAACTTGTAAAACTTCATATTTATTGCCTTTTTATCTTTTGACAACAGTTTTAGCCAGTTTTTGGTATAGATAAGTCACTTCAAGAAATGTTTACATTTTGGTCCATATGTGTACAAGATGGCCGGACATTCCCCTTAAACAGTATGATGCATTGCCAATATTACCATTGAGTACGTTACCAGTGGCAGTATAAGAAATAGACATACCAGTGTATGTGTGTGCGTGCGTGTGTGTTTGTATGAATACATGTATATAAGTTTCAAATTCAAGGCTGTAACTGGAGAATTGGGGTGTGGCGGATGTTGATTGTAAGATTATTTTCAAAATTTTGTTTAAATAATCAGATTCAAAGATTAACATCAAGTCATGTACATCAAAATAAAGGAAATATGTTGAAGCCGCCATTAAAAAATTTTCATGTATTGTTAAGTATTTATACGAAGTGGATGGAAAATTATGGGAAATAATTTTTCTGTTTCTCAAAGAGGAAGTTCCTGTGCTAGACCATTCCCTTTATACGATTGTTTATGGGGAAATATGGTTACTATCTAAACATCAAATTATGAATTGAGGAAATGAGTCAAATGACAAAAAATGGACAATATTTCAGTTACTAAATTCTGTAGATGTATATACTATAGGTATTTGATCCTATGGATTATATCCTTTGATCCAGAAGCAACAATCTTAGGATCCTGTGTAAACGAGCGGTACATGTATATACAGAAAAAGTTCAATTTCAAAATGAATACTATTATTTGCCGAGCAAATTTCCAGATTTCAAAAACTAATAACAACTGAGTTTGAATACTGCCATTTATGATGAATTCTTCGTTTGTAATTGTCATATAAAAGTTAAGTAACAATCAACTTTCTTTTTCTTTTGGTTGAAATATTAAATTAATTTCTGAAATTATTCTATTTTTCAGGGGTGAATGTTGCACGAACTTCTATCTCCTCAACGGAATGTGCACCGGTATGAATAATTTTCAGTTAAGATCAAAACAAAATCTGTTCATTGTGCCCTTTACAGTTAACTGCAGGAGTATGTTATAATTTACTCCTGATCTGTTGCAGCCTGTCCTCCCGGAACTTATGGAGATAACTGTACCACGGCCTGTCCAAATCAACATTATGGAGAGAATTGTGGTCTGAAATGTAATTGTAGGTCTGATGAAGTGTGTCATACTTTACACGGCTGTATCAGAATTACAACTGGTGAGCAAGGTTCAAGTTGTGTCTATACTTGTGATTAAATAATGAAGTCACTTAAATTGTGAAACAAAATTGATATACTAGTATTTAGTTCTATACCCAGGTATTTTCTTTCAAGGATCCTTATGAATTCATTGCTCTATGAAAAGTTTTAGTTTGACCTAGCTTATAAAGATTTTTATATATTTAAAATAACTTTACAATACTAAATGACTGTTTAGTTTTTACTGTTAAGAATACAGTGCAAACAATTTACATACTTCAATCACAAAACTTTTAAAATATCTTTAGGATGCAGCCATTGGATTACTGGTATATTTCATCATCAAGTGATAATTTTGTTATACATGCAAATCTCTTGGATGGTTTTTTTTGTTTGAATGATAATTCAATGCTCAACAAGTCTTTATTCTTGAGAAATACAACTTTTTAATGGATCACTCTGAACAAAGTAAAAACCTATGATAAAAGTAAAATGTAGCTTTGATTTCTGTGTCAGTATTCAGACAGCAAACACCAATAGCTACTCATGGTAACCATTCGTATAATAACACTCCATCTAAAACAAGTAATATGAAATCCCCCTTGAGACTTTATTGAAAAACAACCTAATAAAAACAAAGTCAAAAATAGTGTGAGAGTCAAGAAATATATCAGTCTTGAAAAATATGTGGAGGTTTTTTTTTTTTATATCACATTGTACTATTCTAAACAAAGTGGATAAGGAATGAAAATAAGAGTGTATCATTGCATTTTGTTTCAGCATTGGGAAAACAAACAACACAACGCTCTGTAACAACTGTGACGGAGACGATATTTACTACTCGTGGTAGCTATTCTCAGAACACTCCATCCATAACAGGTAACATATAACACTTCCAAGAAACTATGGTGTTCCGATGGGGCACTTCGACCTTCGCACTTTCGCCTTTAGGGCGAAGATGCGAAAGTGCGAAGTTGCGAAGGCGAAGGAGAGTGCGAAGCTTGTAACACGATATTTGACTTATACAAATTTTGACAAAACATTCAAAACATACATATTGACCATTCTAGACATTAAAAATGGAAAAATAATTTTTTTTTAAATGTGAGCTGAAATCGTGTCTAAGTCCCTTTTATCATACATACTTTGAACTTGTACTTGATATAGATAGTACATTGTATATCACTGGAGTACCTAGCTGAACCCTACAAAAATTGTTGACCTTGATCTAATATTTTATTTCAAGTTCAAATTAAAAAACAACGTTCTCAGTCATTTCCTGAATAAGCATCCTTATAAGCATCCTTATGAATTCATTGTTCTATGAAAAGTTTTAGTTTGACCTAGCTTTTAAAGATTTTTATATATTTGAAATAACTCAACAGTGTTATATAACTGTTTAGTTTTTAATGATAAGAAAACTGTGCAAACAATTTACATGCTTCAATCACAAGGCTTTTAAAATATCTTTAGGTTTGCAACCATTGGATTACTTGTAGATTTCATTATTAAGTGTTTATTCTGTTAAACATGTAAATCTCTTGAACATGGTTTTGTTTGAATGATAATTCAATGCACAACCTATCTGTATTCTTAAGAAATACAACATTTTTTTTAATGGCACCTTTATGAACAAAGTAAACCTATAATAAAAGTAAAATGTAGCTTTGCTTTCTCTGTCAGTATTCAGAAAGCAGACAACAACAGCTACTTATGGTAACCATTTTCATACCTGAACACTCTTTAACAGGTAATATGATATTCCCTGGAGACTGTATTGAAATACAACCTTATAAAACAAACTCAAAAATAGTCTAAGAGCCAAGAAAGATATATCATTCTTGAAAAATATGTGGGGCTTTTTTTTTTTATCACTTTGTACTATTCTAAACAAAGTGGACCAGGATGTGTCATTGCATTTTGTTTCAGCATTGGGAAAGGAAACAACAAAACGCTCTGTAACAACAGAGACATATAATAGTTACTACCCGTGGTAACCATTCTCAGAACACTGCATCTATAACAGGTAACATATAACACTTTCAAGAAACTGCATTTAAACAAAACTTAGAAAATAGTTCAAAATAGATCATATTAAACAAAATGTATATAATCATGTTTGTAAACACAATTGTATATGAGCTTTAGAGTTTGTTTGGTTTATCGCTGTTACGTCACATGATACATTGTATGCATGAAGGGAGCTCCTTGATTCCTTCCTCTAAATATAAGCTGGACGCATGTATAAATAAGTAAACTGCCCTGAAAAACAGAAGAAAACAGATTTGTTTGTCAGCCCATCTTGTCCTACAAGGAAGCTGCCTAAAAAAGTATGAGGTATTGAAAATGTTATTTTTCTTTTTCTTTTAATTTTACATTTTTACAAACGTGTTCGGGGGAAGTTGTGTTTGATTTATTTTTTTTCAAAGTAATTAATTTGCTTTACTGGGTACCAGTAAACAATTCTTATACAGAAAGTTGCATATTGTAGGGGAAAGCAATCCATGGACGATAACTATATTACCACATGTCGTTGCCAGACTGAGGGAGTGCCAGTATATTTTAGAAAGTTCCCTGAACTACAAATCTTTAATCGCACATTGAGTGTAGAATGGTGACACCAACATGTTTGTCACAATTTTGTATATATGTTGAATTAAAGTGTTATTAGTTTTTTTATTAATTTTTGTGAGTAACGGCGCTCCATAGAGTGCTACGGTCAGCTAGTCATTGAGTGTTAGACCGGTTTTCGTGCACGAGTTAGTTCCGGCAAGGTCGTTGATGAAAGAAGGTGTGTCCTTCAGTGAGAACCTACGTGGTGTTTGTCAAAATGTCTTAGGACCTGTGTGGCCTATGTCTATTTCTGTCTGTGTGAAATGAAATCCTGTGTGGAGTGTTTGGAAAGAATTCCTGTGTGGTATTCCTGTACATTAAACCGTGTTGAGAAAGAACAGCAGTAAGTGAGAAGTATTTTTCATTAAGTTTAGAATATGCATACTTTAGAATATAAATATTTTTGTCTTTTGTTAAGTGTTTTATGATATTTTTGTTTGTTTGCATAAGAATATAAGTATGGTAGCCCGACGGGTGAATAATTTATTTGAACAGTATATAGTGTTGTAATTTTCACTGAGGACCCGACAATGAATTTTAGGTGACTAGCTGAGTGGGTGTGGTCGACGATTCTTATGGTTGTGTTATCCGTGGGTGCAGAACAACTACAGACGACCCATAGTCGACGCGAGAAAAGCGACGCACGTGGACGCGCAGGCACATGGTGACGCTGGTGATTGAATTGAGTAACATCCATGGTAACAGTTTCATACTACATGGCAGTGTGTCACGCAAGTGTACCTGAATATGCTTTATACATGTACATGTACGACGTATCCTTATCGCCGTGATTAACATAAATGGTGGTTCAAAATATGCATGTACCTGTTGCGTGTGCAATTCTTCATATAACTTGGAACACAGCGTACCAAAACCAAAACATTGTCCGGACTAAGAATTAACAAGTGTCATCAGCCAAAGTCGGGTTATTTATTCTGTTTATTTATATGTTGGGGGGGGGGGGGGTATTTAGGGGGTTAGTATATTTTTTTTGTTAATATTGTTTGTGTGTGTGTGTTGTGTGATTTTTCAGTTATTTGCGTGTGTGAATTGCGTGTATTGAGTGTTTGAGAGTGTGTGTGTAGAGAGTATTGTATGCAGTAGTTATTCTTTTCTTTACACTGTAAATAAAGTTATTTTCACAGTTCTGCCTCTTTATTTATTCAAAGTTCAGTTTATAAACGAGGGAATTTCCAGGCCTTTTAACACAAATTGTGACAATGTTATAAACTGCTGAATTCGTGCCTACTCTGTGGGCGCCTTATAGTGATCAGTCTGTCTGTCTGACATCACTTATTTAGATCATACTGGTACATTTTCTGTCCCTTTTCCCAATAAAGCTTAGATTTTACCCACAAAGGTTAAGGTTACAGAAGACCCATTTGTAAAATCCTCGATAGAACTATATATTCCCTTCCTTTGGCATAATTTTGCTCATATTTCACCCACATAGCATGCTATTGGAAAGAATGTGCAGAACATTGAACGAAGTTTCTAGGTCTTAGGTCAGGACCATAACAGATCTTTTTGAAAAAGCATTGTCCACACCATATTTTATCTCCCTACATGGCTCATACTTTACATAAATGGTGCCTTTGGTTACAGTGTGCACTGGCCTGCTCAGACTGCCCGTAGGTAAGGTGTGTGCAGTGAACTTGAATCAAGTTTATTGGTCGAATCTTGAGGTTATAGCAGATCCCTGTCAAAAAATCATTTTCTGGATCATATTTCCATTTATCTCTCCTTCTAAAGGTAAGGGGTGTATAGTAACCTTGATCAAGTTTCAGGTCAAGTGTCAAAATTATAACAGATCTTTGTAATATTCCTTGTCTGGATTATATCCCTATTCCCCCCCCCCCCCCCCCCCCCTCCCCCCCCCCCGACCTCATCTGTCTTATACTTTATTCTAAATGTGCATGTAAAATAAAGGATTTTCAAAGATCTTGACTTAAATTTCAAAGCCGAGTACACGTCCTAATATCCGTTATAAAGTGGGGTATTTTGAGATTATCACCATTTCAATCATGTCTAGTTTGTTTGAATTGAACTTTGACCTAATCATGAGAATTATTATTTGAAACATTTACATAATTATGATATTTTCTAAAATAGAGAGGGTCGCAACAAACAGTATCGGACTGATATTGAAGTGCATGTTTATTTAAATAGATACTGTGGAATCATTAGATTTTGTGGTGGCTCAAATTTCGTGGAAATCGTGGGTACCTCATATCCACAAGATAACATCCTCCATGAATTAATGAATTATGGTAATAAAGTCATATTTCCTTTCGTAGGTATAACAGAATACACGAAATTACGTCCCCACGAACCTGTACAATTTAAGCAATCCACGAAAATTGGCCCCCACGAAATTTAATGATTCCACAGTATACAAAGACATTACAGTGAAGGGGTTTTTTTTGTTTAGTTTTTTGGGTTTTTTTTATTTATCCAACAGTGGGGTTAAATTATTCAAATTTAGGGCTCTATTCTAATTTGGATCAAGTTAACAGATTCTATTTAAATAACTTTATAGTATATGTACAGATAACACTAGTCACTTGTATCAGTTTTGAAATTTAGATTTCTTTATCTTATTTGAATTTTCTGATAATTTATTGTGTGTCCCCTTTGTAGATTTCTTCTTCTTTTTCTTTTTCTTCGTCATCATCCATTTTTTGTCCGGATTGTAACTTAAATACCCTTTAAAATTAAGACTTCAAACTTGAAACAGAGATAGATGATATGATGTTAAAACAAAGTGCACGCCACCAAAATATTTTACCATTTTCTGAAAAATATTGTCAGAACGTGAGATTCCTTAAACAACAAGACTTGAAACTTGCATCATGGATAGATAGAATACAACCTAGCTGAACCCCATCAAAATGTTTGACCTTAACCTAATATTTTTGTTTGAAGGTCAAATTAGAAAAAGACATTCTCAGTCATTCCTAATGAAACTTTAGCATAAGGAATTCAAACTTAAAACAAAAAACAATGAAAATACACTTATATGAACTGTTATAAAAATTTTTACCTTGACCCTGGGGGGGGGGTCGAATTTTTACAGAGGAATATATAGAGAAAAATCTGTTAAAATCTTATTCTCAGAAAACGATTGGACAGAAAAGCTGTAATTTGTGTGGAAGCATCCTCAGGTAGGGAGGATTCAAATTGTTGAGATCATGATCCCTGTGGGTAGGGTGGGGCCACAATGGGAGGGATGTCAAATTTTTAGATATAAATATAAAGGGAAAAATCTTCTAAAACACAAATTGTCTAGAAAAGATCTAACTTTAGTCAGTTTAGTTTTCAAATAGTCTAGATTAAAATTTGTCAAAATTATATTCTTCAGGAGTAGGGTTGGGCCACATTGGAGGGGGGGGGGGGGTTCCAATTTTACAAAGGAAAACATTTAAATTGTTCACAAAAACTCAAATGGTTTCTATATAAGGTTTTACTTGCAAAACAAGTTAAAATTGAAGCTGGTTTAACGAAATATACACCGGTTGTGTAGTCTTAGCTCAAAAGCCAGACAAATCTTGTTGATTTCACAGAGCCATGGCTGAGTGGTCAGCAATGAAATAGACATGCCTACGTCACATTCCCGTTTAACACAACTACCCAAAGTCCAAGCTCTTGTTAAAATGGTTCTATATATGGTTTAACTTATATGCAAGCATTTTGACATATTGTTGATTCTTTAAAATTGTTTAGACTCTGGCCCTTGGACCGCAAAAGGGGTTCAAAGTTTGACGTAGGTTTATAATCCATATATAAACAGTTGTTTAAGTCTGATCTTCTTCTTGAGAACTGCAATGCTCAGTATGTGATATGACTGTAAAATCATCCTGTTACAAAGTGGCTCAATGATAAACTTAAGAATATGCAGAGGAATTCTTTTATACGGGATCTATTATACGACATTGTTAAGATATTTTGTATATGACTCTATAAAGCTGATTTTATTATGTCTGTTGTTGCTCAGGTGAGCGATGTGGCCCATGGGCCTCTTGTTTATGTATAAAATGGTTAACTTGTGCATTTCGAATGATTCAAAAAAAATGTTGAATGTTAAAAGTCAAGTTACAAGCGAGATACAGAGGAAAGAAGTCGTGGTTATGTTAACAAAGCTCAAGACTTACTTATGTAAACAGTAACAAGACTCTAACTTTGTTTACAAAACAGAAAATTCTAGCCTCTGTAACTCGCTTGTTACTCGATATTTGACTTTCAAATTTTGAAGGGAAAAAAAAACATTAAAAACATCCATATTGACTATTATAGACATTAAAAATGGAGAAATAAATTTTGAAAAATTTGAACTCAAATCGCGTCAAAGTCCCTTTAATCATACAAACTTTAAACCTGTACTAAATATAGATGGTATATAACCTATCCAAAATTGTTGACCTTGATCTAATATTTTATTTCAAGTTCAAATTAAAAAACAACAGTCTCAGTCATTTCCTGAATAAACTTAGACAGAAGGACTTCAAATTTGAAACAAAGAACAATATCAATACACTGAGATAAACTGTTGTTTAACTTTTGACCTTGACCATTTTCTTATCTCAAGGTCAAATGAGAACTTTTGTCCAGAAGAAAACTCTTAAACCCTTTGACTGAAAGACTTCAATCTTGAAACACAGGAAGCTGATATAAAGAAGAGTCAAATCTAGCAAAATTTTTAACATTGACTCATTTTAAATATCAAGGTCATTTATAGTTTGAAAAATATTATCCAAGTCATAACATAAGGATTCTTTAATATAAGGACTCATACCATATAGATGATATATAACATAGCTGAACCCTACCAAAAATATTGACCCTGACCTCTTTTCGGATTTTCAAGGTCAAATTTAAAAAAGATTTTTGGCTTAACCTGAATACACTGATATGACATTTAGACCAGCTTACACCATACTTTTTCACTTCTAAAATTTGCCCCATATTACAAACCACGGTGAGAAGGGGAGACATGTGGTCTTTTTTGTAAAAAAAAAAAATACCCACTAGTTTATTTTGTTCTTAAAGTTTCTTTAAATGTACACTTCCCTCCTTTTTGTAATTATGCCTATGGATAAGATTGTATTATCATGGCATCCTCACAAATGATGAAGCAGTAGAATAAATCTCAGCAAGCTTATGTTAAAATGTTGATGTATTTGAAAGTGTTGACTGTCCGGCAATATTTCTATGCCTGAAAGTTTCATATACATGTAAACTTTTACAGTGTTGAAAATACCAACAAAAGGTTATTGCAAATGGTTCAAGCCTCAAAGATTTTGAATAGATATGATACCAAAAGCTGGAGGCAGTGACTGCTGAGAGAGATTCTAACTGGAAGGGTTGAACAATAGGATGCAAGGACAGAGAACGAAGCTGAATGAGAATTTAAGAGACGAGAGAGAGGAGGTTTGTCAAACTCAAAGAGAGAGGAATAATGGCATCTTCACAAACCACGAACTTGAGTACACTAGCTCCCTCAAATCATTCAAACCATCATTGACGCCACTTGGTGTATTTGAATTATACATAACTGTATTTGACATATACTACGTCTTATTAGACTGATTTCAGTCTTTGCAAACCTTAGAACAGTATGATCAGTTTACTTCAGCAAACTGTTCTACCATTAGTTAGTTAAAAGTATTGCCATTTGCCATTGAATAGTACATTATCAGTAGCAATGCAATATGCAGACTTATACATTATATCTGTGGGGTTTATTTTCGTGTGTCACAAAATTTGTGAAAGTGGAGCAAAATATGTAACCTATTTTTATGCATCAGTCATTTGATGTGATTTTATTAAGAGCAAACAATATACTGGATATTGTATTATTAGTGAAGTAAAAGTAAACTGGTCATCACACAAATAAACAGATATACGGTATACAATGTATATGTATTCATATCTAAGTTTCAAAACTCATGATGTTTTAACCGGGGACGGCTGATGTGACAGGTGTTGATTGAACATTAATTTTTTAATTTTGTTTGAATGAAAGGAAATTGTTTGGTAGATTAACATCAAGGCATACATAATAGAGGAAATACTCGTACATTGAGTTGATTATTAGATTAATACCAAAATATACATAATGGAGGAAAAATGTTGAATTGATTAGAAGATTAACATCATGGCATACATAATTGAGGTGATATAACTATTGAATTGATAAGTGGATTAACATCAATACAAACACAATAGAGGAAATATATTGAAATTGCTATAAGATTTATCAATGTATAAATATGTATTTATATAGTTGAAAGGAAAATTATTGGAAATAATATTCCGGTATCTCAGGAGGTTGCTGTACATGTACTGGACGATTCTCTTTTTTTTATACATGTAGTATAATGATATAGTTTATGGGAAATATGGTTATAGTCTAAACATTTATTTTGAATCATAAATTAAGGACCGAAATGAACAAAACCAATCAATGTGCTGCCATTGACGACACATTAACAACACCATAGTACCAATGGATCCAAAGAAAACAAATTCTACAGTTTATTTTATTGATCCATGGATGGACAGCTTATAATTACAGACATTTGAACTCTTAAGGATTGTGAAGAGATGCTGGGGTTTAATTTAAAATAAGTTTACAGTTATATTTCCATTTATTTCACTGGGTGTTCATTATTCATCAGCTTCTTTTAAATGATTTCTCTAAATTATTGAAAATGATCCTAATTAGATTCAAAGAAAGCACACATAAATTGCAAGGTACAAACTGAGGCAAAATATACACTTGAATTGTCTGTTTAAAGGCTACTGATGTGCCCTGTCCACGTTGAATTTTACAATTGTAAGATACTGTAACCCAACTATTATTCGCGAAGAGTTTATTTCCCGATTTTTAGGAAATAAACTGGTTTGCGGCGACTAAATTTCGCGACCAGATGCAAATTATAGTAAAATAATTTACTATAGATACATTTGAATTTGAGAACTGGTTATCGGCGAGAAATAATAGCAAAGACGAGGTTCTCGCGAACTTCTCAAATATTTCTCGCAGGCGAATAAATGTTGGTTTTCAATATTAAGGTGGAAGCATTTTGTCAAATTTTGGCATAAAATTTTCTAAGATTGTGTAATTAAGTTTTGATAGTTGAAGATTACTTTATCACTCGGATATGGAGGTGGCGACATTGCAGAAAAAATACATAACCCGCGCTACGTTCATAGTCCGCAAGTAACATAGCATTTTATTGTTCATATTTACATCTTTCTTGTAATAAATTATTGCATTAATCATGAATAGTAGATAAAAGAAAGTAAATAATTGTTGATGTACATCAGTACGTTAGATAAAAAAAAAAGATAGCCAAATCTTCATATATGGGAATTTGAGTCTGGCATCATCATAATTATTTCTTGCTGTCCTGAGTTTTCTTAGGTTGCTGATTTTTTTGGATCAATCGATAAACTGGTTAGAACTCGTTCGTGTAGAGTTCAGCCCTGTCAGTTTCTATAGCGCTGTGAATTACAATCAGTTTGCTTAAGAAATATAGGAGAATATACACAGTGAATGTAAATATAATATTGTAAATGTGGATTTGCAAAAATTTCCCAAGGGCAAATATTTTGCTCTTATACAGTCTCAAAGACATCTCTATGTATTAGAAATCCAATTAAATTTTCACATAGAGATGCCAAGTAGCCTATTTTGAATTTCTTCAATTTTTGTTCTGAATGCCTCTCCTGGGTGAACTGTTCAGTTCATCTGCCCCCAAGTCACGCCGAGGATCCTACAGCATCTTCAACCAAGAAAACTTTCAGCCCAAACTGGCACCTCCTCCAGGAATGGTGTCAGTTCCATGGACGATGAACATTTTGTGTTAACATTGAAGAAATTGTGATATTACAAGCATGCTTGTATACATGTACAAATTCATTATATATATGTGTCTTTCATGGTGTATTAAATTGTGATTATGTTTTTTTTTATTTCATCTATTTGTTTGAATTGTTATGAAGTCTAACTACGAATGTCTTATAAAGTTGAATAATAGATTTCTTGCTGTTTTGATTATTTTTACGTTTACAGATGACTTACAAGTTTACAGAATCACACAAAAACCCTAAAAGATGAAGTAATCATGTGTTTACTGTTACTGCGGTTTCATCAATATTCTTTGAATACCAATTTTTGTGGATATTTTTGTTCAATTGATCCATAAAATGAAGTACAATTTCTAATAACATTTTGTATTGGTATGACTATACTTCCTATAACTTCGATTTCACTGTTAATTACCTGAATTTCACTTCATTTTTACATGCTCCTAAAAAAGTGTGTGTGTGGGAGGAGGGCCAGCCCCCCCCCCCCCCCCCACGGCCCACTTCCGGATGTTATGCGCCTGAGTAAATCTCAATTTGCTAATCTAAAGAAGCCGTGATTGCCACTTTAATTGTTATGAGATAATTCCAAAAAATATATTTCATAAACAATTTGTGTTAATGAAACATTCTATGCAATGGGCGAGCTTGAACAGATTAAGTTTGGAAAGTTTAAAATTTAAAGCATGCATACATGTAGGCGATGACTTGATTGAATAAAAGTGTAGATTCAGCAGGTGGGGTGGCTGTTGTATTTTGCTGGTCTGTTGTATTGTATACACTTTAGTGTGCACGAGTATATAATTCTATAAAAAAACAGATGGTATTTTGTTCGAATTGTTCTCTCAAATCCACTGTCCACATTTCTGTTCTCGTGACATTACAGTGAGACAATCGAAGCTAATTTTTTTCACTCGTAATTTTATAAGTACTGTTGACACCTGACTTACAAAAGAGACGAGAAATCAAGAAAATATCACTATATTATTTGCAAAATTCAAAAACAGTCATTAATTTTGTAAATAGGTATTTAAACTCGCTTAATACGTAAAAAAATACGTAAAATGTAATGTCGGTAATAGGCGATAAAATGATAGTGTAAAAAGGATCAAAAGTAATAAATATTTCTGTTTTTGAAAATGAAACACTTATGTGTATTTTTAATTATACTATAAATGGCTGAAACATAGACATCGAATTTAATCATCTTTGTTTATGTATTTTTGTTACATGTTTGCTTGTTAACTCCTCGGCAGCTTAAATAACTAAGATGTATTTCAAGGCGGGGTAGACATTTGCTACTTGTTTGCTACAAATATCCTGAATTATCTTATCGTGTTTTCGGGTTTTTTTTTTTAATCGCATGTGGATTCAAGTATATCTGGATATTCAAAATGTTTTGTTCATATTGTTAGGCATGTACAATTGTAGATAGTTATTGATAATTTTTCTTCAAACAATTAAAAACGATTAAATGAAGTAATGAAAAAAAAATACAAAACAAAATTTGACGTTCGTGACGTCGCGACGTTTTCGACCAGCTACGTCAAAGTAGTGTTAACATGTCTTATTAAAACTGTCATAAAATGCTTAAAACACACAAGATCTTGGATATCTGTGTATATTTGCATTCAGAAAGAGTTGGCTAATCCGAATTGACGAAAAAGCGAGTTTGTGAAATTTTGACCTTAAGGACCCTTTTCTCGTGACGGCAGTCATATATGTTATAGACTATACATTTAATTCTTCTCATGCTGATTTCAGCCTGTGTAGGCCTTTTAACAGTAGAGTAATCTTGTTTATGGAACTATATCCAACATACTGGTCTATCTTTGAGTAAAAATAATTCCCAATTACTATCAAATATGTTACCAGTAGCTGTTTAATAAGCAGACACATATACATGTATCTTAGAGATCATGTCTATAGACTGGGTGGGGTGAATTTTCAATACATTTATTACGTTATTTTTGTTAAATTGGTTTGAATAAATTAAAAATGCATAGAGGAAAAATATTGAGGTTGCAATAAAAATCTGTCAATATTTTGAAATGATATTTCTGTTTTTCACAGAGGTGGTTCCTGTGCTATAGATCATTCCCTTTTTATACATGTACATTGTAGTATGATTTAATTGGTTTATGGGGAAATATGGTTACAAACCAGTCATGTAGTTCAATCTACAAGGAAATCATGGAAATAAGACAAATCACCAAAATCGATATTTCTTTAATAAAAGTTAATAGACTCTGAAGCTGTAGAAACATGTACATGCATTTGATCTTATTGATTATATCCTTTAATGGTATTGAAGGATTCTGTGTGTTTGGAGGGCGTCTAAAGGGAAAGTGGTTTTATTTTCAAAATGAAAAATGATCATGTTGTAGCATGCAAATTAACGGAATGAAAAATTATAAATATATAATGAGTACATGTGCATATGTTATCATCTATGATGGCTTCTTCTGTTAGTTAGAAATATTAAATTAGTAAATATTCCACCGTAATTTCTGAAGTTCTATTTTTCAGTGGTAGATGTTGCACAAACTACCACCCCATCAACGGAAGATGCGTTTGTATGGATAATTTCAGTTCAGATCAAAACAAAATCTGTTTATTGTACTTTGAACTGCAATAGTCATTTATAATTTAGTCCATTTTCCTGATCTGTTGAAACCTGTCCTCCTGGTTTCTCTGGAGATAACTGTTCCTGGCCCTGTCCAGATGAATACTATGGACAGAAGTGTTGGCTCAAATGTAGTTGTGGGCCTGATGAAAAGTGTCACCATTTACACGGCTGTATAAGAAATACGACTGGTGAGCAAGGTTCAAGTTGTGCATGCTAAAGATTTTAGGGTAAACTTTAATTCTGTTTGAATTGCAAAACTGTATTTAGACAAAACATTGTATTTACCTGTAGTTTGATATTTTTAAAGCATCCTCATAACTCTATTAGTTTTATGAAAACTAAGTTTGACCCTTTAACAATTTTTTTTTATTATTGATTAAGTAATAAATCAACATATATCAAATTATAACAGTAAAGTTTTCAATGGTAGGAACAATTTGTATTTATAAACAATGTACGTGCTTTTATCACTAGAATATACATTTGTAGATTGTAATCACTTAATTACGGGTATTATTAGTTTTTAGAGGGGGTGGCGTTGTTATCAGATATACAATCAGATTTAATCCATATATTTAACTATTTTGAATATAGTGAACCTTTAGCGTATATTAATCGCAGTATTTTGCGAAATTTATATTTTTAAAAAATTGTGTCTTTAATGAAATTGAATCTTGGCCCTATCATGAGCATATATTTTAAAGTTTGAAATTTGAAATATTCAATCTATATTTTTAAAAGCATGTAGGCAAACTGGTACGACTTTAAAGCATCAAGCAGATCATGATGTATACTGCAAGTCGTTTTAATTCCACGGCGTTAAAACTTCACGATTTCTCAAAAAGAACCAATCGCGTTGGTTTTAATTTCACGCTGCAAGAGTTATCTATCTCTGGTTCTACATGAATATAATACGTGTTTGAAAACTTATGATAGTATTCACGATGGGTTTAATTTCGCGGGAATATGATATATCACGAACATAGTAAAATTAAAACAATCATGATTATTTGCCAATCTACAGTATTTGACTACTGTTATTAGTAGTTATTCAAATAACATGCAGGAGGTTATTTATTTATGAATATTTACATTTTACAGTGTCTTTGTCTGTGATAACACTACGAATCGATTTTATAATCTAGAGTCCAATACATTTCATCAATGATTATTTTAATATTTAATCGTACAGTTGCTAAAAATGATATAAATGTAAGTAATTAGGAATCATTCTTTGAATATTGTGAGGTGATCAAATAAGTTCGGGACTAACCAAATCTATCATAAAGCCCTTCTGGCTTTATTCTTAAGAGAGCTGTGGATGGTCGTGACAATTTTTAGGCTATATTTACCTCCCTTAAGATGAAGAGCTCTGTATGAAGATATTAGAAAACATTCAAATTTTTTAAAAAGCAAAAAATTTTTGTATTATTTTCCTTTTCAAAATGATAGCTTATGGCAAAACGTATCATATTTACTCAAGTAAAGGTACATGTTGTAATACATTGTAATAAAACTAAAAGTTAAGGGCAGATCTGCTGGTTAATTTGGCCTATGATCGTTTTAATTGTGTGCTTCATCCTATAATTCATCCCAATCACATCAATTATCTGTTTTGTTGACTTATTCATCAGATGTCTTTTATTTACTTAACTTTAATTTTCTGTCCATTTATTTTTTTGAAAAATGAATTAAAAATACATAATTATCTTGTTTTCTTAATTTTCTGATATATAAGTTCAGAAGATTGTGTAAATCACATCAGCACAAACGATGAAGCAGTGGGACATTTCTCAGCTAGTTTGCACAAAATATTTCGTTTTTGTATTTGAAAATTTTGACTTTTGACAATGCTTGAAAGTTGCAATGGTAAACTTTCACAATGTTGCAAATACAAAAGTTGTTTTGAATTCAATATCAATCATATCACATTTGAAGCAATTTTGCATATACTTTAATATAAACACAAGTATGATATTTGCAGCATAAAATATTTCAAGAGTTGGTAAAGGAAAACAAGAGATATGCACACTAAAAACGAAATTTATTGCATACATATTAAAATGGTACAACAAAATTAGAAATCATATCTAAAGCTCACCCTGCCCAATCCTAAAACACTTCCAAACCTCAATTAAACCAAACCAATCAATGTGTTGCCATTGAAGACATAGTAAATCAACACAGTGCCAATGGATTAAAAAAAATTACTTCTACAGTACATTTAATTGATCCATTGACCAAGTTATCTAAATCATTTCTATTCAGTTGCCTGCTAACAGAACTTTGAACTCTAGGATTGTACAGGGAGGGCTGGGGCTAAATTTGAACTAAATTTACAGTCATATTTCCATCTATTTCACTGGCTGTTCATTTTTCATCAGTTCTTCTGAACGATTTCCTCTAAATTATTGAAAAAGACCCTACCTAGACTAAAAGAAATTACATTTGCAATGTACAAACTGAGGTGAATAGTACATGTTATTTTGTCTGTTCATAGCTACTGATGTGCCCTGATTTCATGAGCACTAGAAGTACATGTTATATAACATAGTACAAAATGTATATATACATGTATTATACATACATATAAACCATTTTCCAAAATAAAGCTGAAACACTATAAGTACAGGTTCATATTTATACGGTATATATAAAAAGCAAATACCTCACACACAGTTTTATAACATATATACTCATGCATATGAGATAATAGCACCCTAGTCGTAGAACTCCCTCAATCGGCAGTAAACCAGCTGTTTCTGGAGTCCCATGATCAATAAACAGTTCAAAAATAACAAAACTTTCCATAAAGTACATTTATTTTTTTTTCAAATGCAGCTGAGAGTTGTGGCAAGAAAATGAGTTCCTTTTCTTCTCATGAAATGAGGGAGCCCAAAAAGCCCTCTACTATGTCAGATCAAAACGAAAAAAAAATCAATTTAAAAAAAATTAAATAATTTTTTGTTCAATGAATATCATCATTTAATATCACAGGGGGGAGAAAACAAAGTGAATTTGACTTTAAATTTACACATTTCATTAGTAGCTACCATAAGAAATATACACATAAAATAAAATCTTAAATGTAGAAGAAAAAATTGTCTAACATTAATTTTGGCCTAAATATTCCTCAGCAAGTTCTGTATAAAAAATTATAAGCTAGCTAGATCTCGAACTGTGAAATTCTTTGATAGTTTTTCAAATAATAATATAAAGGAATAAATGGTAAAAATAGGGAAAAGGGAAAAAACAGCAATAAATAAAGAGGATAACCTCTACAATATGGTTTAAATATTTCACACCCAATGTATATATATAGCTCAATATATATGTACACAACAACTAATTGCTTCATATAAATGTACATTGTAGAAATACTGTACACATGTACGCTGTACAGTAAAGTAAATATATCACACACGTTATATAATCATGAAATGATCAGCAGTGAAATTCCATACCGTTTTGAACACTTTATTCAATATACATGTATTACCAAATCTTAATGCAAGAACCAAAAAAAAATTGTATGTATTATGGTATATATAATATTTCTGTTAAAAAAAAAGGTATCTGGGAGTGGCTGAAAAATAAATCTATTTATAATGCAGATCATTTTAATCTATTTCTATCACATTACGATTCAGAGTAAAAATACAACCTCTGGCGAGAACAACCAATAAATCTAAAAAAAAAAAAAAAAAAAAAGGAAGATGGTCAACGGTTGATATACTAGTTAACTTTCATGAAAACATTAATGTGGTGATTGTTGATAACAGTGTATACAGTAATAAGATTTATCTACAAACGGACAACAACTTCTTTCTTAAACACACAATGACAAAAACAAACGTAAGAAATTACCCGATCGAGAACAACAGAGCCCGAATGCCAACAGCAACATTTTGTTGTGGAAGACGCTACCATCTAAGTTTGTCGTTTATATAATCAACATCTCTGGACAAAAGCTATAGTTTCATAACTAATACACATCACAACAGAAACACTTGATATTGTTTGGGGTAAGGGTACTCAGGGGGGAGGGGGGCATTAACAACATATAATTGCATAATGATTTATGATATGATCACATTAACATGCATTCCAACTTTGGAGCAATATGGTTAAATATCTTTCTCTGTGTGGTTAAACATTTGATTTATACCAGCACAGACAATGAGATGTTTGCTAATGCATTGTCTATTTCAGCAGTACGTAAAATCATTTGCTACTGTTAAAAAATCAAGTGGTTTTGATACAAGGATAAAATAGGATTCTAAAAAAAAAAATTCATTCAACATTTTTACAAGTTTCTTCGAACGCATACAAAAATATACATTTGTAACACAGATACAATATCAAGACACACAATAATATTCAATATCCTTGGATGTAAAAACCCCTCTGGTTCTTTTCTTCCTCTGGGTGCTCTCTATTCTGTGGAGTTCTCCATCTCTGTGCCAGGGCTTCTTGTGCAATTCAGATCTCTTATATTTTTTATTTGAGAATAAATAATAATATCTTGCAGCATGACAAAATACACGATTAAAGCTATCTAAGCACTGATCTTTACATGTCTGATGTATTCAGACCAATGTAAGTTATGGTGAGAAAATCGTAAACCAATGAAAAGTTAGTTCTCTTCAGTCTTTCTTTCCTTGACCAATCATGACCTTTGTTACAAAATTGACAATGGCAGATGCTGGTTGACCAGGATCTAGTTCAGCAAACAGATGGCAAGTGTTGTCATTTCCTCCGCTCTGTTTCTTTGCCACAAAACCGAATATTCTAGGGAAGCAAAAAGTCACAAAATGAATAAGGTAAACGATACACAATTCAATCTATCTGATCATTTTCATCATTAGTTTTTTATAAAATTATTGTTAATGATTTGATATCATGTAATTTCACATCAGATTAGAAAATTAATTCAATATGCAATTACATGCATCTTATTATTCAACAAGAAATGTTACACTGATTTTAAAATTTGAGAACCCCATACTCCATTCACACCAGTGATCTACATTAACCTCTCTAAGTCTAACACACTAGTCCCAGAGTCAAACTTACTGTTTCCCTTCGGGGTCCATTCCACAGTATGTGACAGAGGAGACAGGGTAGTGTCTTCTGAAGAAGAGTCTGAAAAAATGTGTGAATTTGATTACATTCTGGCCTACCTGGTATGTGTTTGCAATCATCAAATATATTCTTAACATACTTAATAAATATTGTGTATTTCCTTGGAAAATCTAGGTTTTCTTATACAAAACATTAAATATGTTTCCAACTTCAGAACTTCAAGAAGGGAATACAGTAGCAGTAATAATGTAGCCCTCCCCACAATTTTTTTATTTTATATTTTGAAAAGCGCATCTCTACTGAAAATACTTAAGATTGCTACATTATTGCAGATAGGAAAGGGTGTGTATTTGCATGGCTAAAATGTAGTGTATATTTGTAATGAAAATTTAAAATGGGCAACACAACAATCCAACTATTTTGAGAAATTGGACATGTACATATCCAGTAGTCCCAAACAACACTTACTTCCTTTGGTTATCTGTGAGAGTAATACCCTGATTAGAGACTTTGAAATGAACAACAGTCTGCTTTGGTTTCTGGCTACCATCAAACGTCTGCTTGATTGCCTTGGCGACGGCTTGGGGCCCTGTAAGGGACTCCGTGTCCACTGAGTTTAGGTACAGGACATTGCAAGCTAAAAACAGAAGAACAAAGATTTTAAAAAATTTTGTTCCCAAAAATAAAAAATGGCTTTAGATTTTTTCTAAAATAGACAATGTGATGTATTTATTTGGAAAGTATAAAATATAGATTCCCCTTTACCTGCCCCCTGGGCAAGAAGAGCTGCAGCAGAACTAGGTAGGTCTGGTGATGTTGGGCCATCGACATGGTCATGAATATTGTCTGTATTGGAAGTTTCAAAAGCTCATTTACCAAAGTGGAAATAAAAAAAAGATAAAATGTCTACAACATATTATATTACATAGAAATGTATGAAAGAAGGTACATAAGATTGAGTTTCTTACCTGGTTCTGGTAGAGCTAATTTACATGGCAAGGCCAATGGTGTCAATGAATGCTGGTACACTAATGAAGCCAAGCTTCCTGTAAAGACCAAGAAAAATCAATTTAGAAATCAATCCCTGAGAACTTTTCTGAAAATGCAAAATTCTCCAAAAAGGACATAGTTATCTATGTAAAAACCATTCATAAAATCTTCTACATGTTCCTGCTTTCAATTTAAAAATGAAATTTATAATCAATTTATGAATCAAAATATCTTGTATATGAACATGCAATTGAACAAGAATATTTATTATCAACAAATCTTGTTAGGAAGTATTGAAAAATAGATCATATTGCAGAACAGTTTCCCTTTTAATTAGCATGAACATCTATGAATCAAACAAAAACTCATTTGGGATATATACCGAAAACAGGTTCATTGTTGCATCCTCTTAGTCTAACACCTTTAGGGGTGGGTTCGATTAGGAAATGCCTAACGAGATCAACTGAAGGGTCCCCTGTGGACTTTGTCTGGACATTAGCCGGGACCGTCGCAACCTTCAGTGCCAAACCAAACGCACCCGGGAAAGAGTTACTGTCCCTTACTACAAAAGTTCCAGGTGCTTTGTCTTTCAACAATTGGATGGCTGAAAAAAAGATAATAAATAAAATGTGGATCATTATTGGGATATCAACATGAGCTCCAAGGTTCTGCATGGACAGAGAAAATGGATAATTCCAGAAATGATTACACTTCAGTAATTTAAAAAAGTCCATGTCTGTGAATTTTTTGCTTTCTTCTGGAAACTAAAATTTGTTTCTAGGCATCGTATGTCACATGTACATACCCTCCTCTCTGGATATGTTGGGTTTGTACCAGTACTTGGAGGTGTCTTTAACAAACTTTGGTGTCGCATGGGTAGCATCTACAGAATCTGAGTGGACAAAAAATACACAAAAAATCTAAGTCAATACAATGCCCTTTCGAAGTTGTGTGCAATAACAAGTTTATCCTGTTTTCCATGCTTTAACACAGTACATACCAGCTACAGATGACAAACTTCCCCTGCGAGAGAGTCCGAAGTAGACGCTGGGGGAGCTCTGCCCGGTGACCGTGTTAGGACTGAGGGCGGCAGAGTGTGACTGTGACACATTGTTACTGGCCACGTGGAGCTGATGTCTCAAAGTGTTCAGCGTCTCAGGGGAGTGGGGGCTGCAGCGAAACAAAATGAATTGATCAATGCTGATTTCTAAGCAAGGTTTTTCTATTAGGACTTTGCATTGATTTGTGGTAAGTGCAGTGAAGTACAAGTAAAAGTATCTTTTTTCACAGTAGAATCCTAGATTCTCAATAATTTTTAAGCATTTTCACAAATTTTGATTTGATTTTATGACAAATTTATAGCAATAGTGTTTAATGCAGTAGTAATTACCTCATGCATCTCCATTAGCAACAAATTAACAATAAACAATTGATTTTGATTTTAAAAACCTTCATTTTGAACTTGACTTAGAACTCAATAAAAGGTCATAAACCCTTTACCTAGCTGGACTCCTTGAACCAATGACGTTGGACATCATTTGAGGGCTCGATGTGTCTATGTGAAGCGGGCTACGTGTGCCCATGTGTTGCTGATCCTCTGTCAGGTAGTGCTGCTGATGTTGCTGGTGTTGCTGATGCTGTTGCTGGCTAGTCTGGTAGCTGTGTTGCTGGTGGCTGGTTTGGTAGTTCTGTTGATACTGGAAGTGTTGTTGTTGTTGTTGTTGTTGTTGTTGATGTTGTCTTTCCATGGTTTGATTATGGGCTTGGTGTTCTCTCATCAGTTGACTGTTGTCTGGAATGGAAATAATGAAAGTGTATAGTTTAATAACACGAAATACACACAATGTATATACTGTAATATTGAGAAACAAGATTACTGGGGAATCACCAATGAAACTAGCACGTGAATTAAAGTGTCGAAGTTTCATCAATTAATCTTTGAAACTGTTACTTCAATATAAAATTGGGAAAGCTGTCAAAATATCTCAGATTCTACTTATTAAACCAAACTCTTTGAACAAGGAATATAGCATCTTTGATTATTTGTTGTAAATTTTCATGTAATATGAATCACCAATATACCCCCTCCCCCCCCCCCCCCCCAATGATTTTTGGTAGTTTCCCAATCACAATTATCCCTTATGCAATGCAATGCTCCAAATCTCAAGTAACCCAATAACACAATCTTTTCATTAGCGATTTGAAGATTAGAATCACATAAAGATTGCTTCTCACCAAAAAAAAAAAAACACCTTTCAAAGGAAATAGAATTTTTTCAAAATATAGACAGTATGTATATTCACCAATCAAGGGCCCTCAGGAGGCATATATATTAAAAACAATAATATAATGGATTATGACAAATAATGGATGCATTATGCAAATAAAAAATTGTCCAGATCCATACAGTACAGACTTTTACATATCTGTGTCCTTATCATCAATCAAATCTGAGCAAATCTTGTAAAAAAGTTCCAAATACAGATACACCTATTGAAATCACATACGAAAAGAAAGCCATGTATTTACCTTTTAGAGGCTGATTAATTAAAGGATGTGTATAAGATGTCATGGTGGCTCTAAGCACACAAGTTAAGTGTGTGCCCTATGCACAGAGCATCAGAATGAGAATATGTGAGATTACCCCAGGTGTTGTTACGTAGTGTGCCCTGCTAAATGTCACGTCCTGGCACAGTAATTACCATTAAACCAACAACTATTCCTAGTTGTGTGAATAATCAGTGATAATCATTCAAATCAGAACTGCAGAATAGTTCACCTATACAAAATACCTAACTTATTCATAAAAATATGTAAACACAAGATAAAAAGTTGATATAAATTTTTTATACACTAATTAATCAATATTATAATTACCTGTGTACATTCCTGGGCTGACCGGAAAACTTGGGGTGGTGGCTGTCGGGAAACTGGGGGTGGTGGAACGGTTGAGGGTTCCCACATTTGTAGGTGAGCCTTCGGGCTCCAGGGGCTGCATTCCAGGCCCTATGGGTCTAAGGCTGAAACGGTCCTCCTCCACAGTCCGAGAAGTCTTGGGGGTGGCGGCATAGGACTGTCCCTGAAACAGCACATGATTTTACTTACATGTCAAGATTCAAGTCAATTTTTCCATTTTCATCTGTACAATGTGCTTGCTACATAAAAAGCACCGAATCAGGAAAACATCTCCAAAGCAATTACTCATGCACATCTGATTAATATTCGTGTATCTGAATACCTGAACCTTTGAAGTGAAAGTCTCCTATCCTCAACCTTAACCAGGTAAAAACCTCTACATGCTTTGATAATACAAGTTTTTGGTCAAAGGCCTACAGGCTTTTCTCCATTATATCACGTAGCATTAATTACAGAACCTGCTTTGCCTAACCTCATACTAAAAGGGTTGCAGCACAACATCATGTTTCTGGTAATATTTAAACATTAGAGATAATTTGAGGGTATAAATATTATTGATCCAGTGTAAAAATATCTTGACCTTTTAAAGGTAAATGACCCTTATATTTTTGGCAATCAGGGCATAGTACGTACCATAAACATTCATAACTAACAGCCTGTGTCAATAAAATTATTCTGCCATGACATTATGAAGTAGTGTAGGTGGAATGGATTTGTTATGAACTGAATCTATGGGCTAAAATTGGGGAGATGTGCATAATTTGCTGAAATGGATGAATAAGCAGACTATGGGGAACATGATTATCCGGATGATGCATATTACTGCATTCTGCTCTCCATAAAATGCTCCCCATGAATGCTCACCATATCAATTCACCGATAATCAAAAGAGGCACCAAATGCCAGTTACCAAAGGGTGCAAGCTACCACACTCATACCAGTACCAAGTGCACTGCATAAATCATATCTCTGGCTTCCCTCATTTTTCTTTGAAGCACAAAGACCTCATGAAAAATTATCTTGCTTTTCGTCCATTTTCACTTTACATTTGCTCTCATTTGATAAAAAAAAATTTCAATGTAGTTAACAGACTTGAGATAAGCTTGTGTTGCATAATGTAATCAAATCATGAGGATTTTTAAAATTCAATTTCAATCTAATATTCTGATTGACACAAAAGAAAAAGGGACACACAGAAAGAGGGAAAAGGTCTCAAAGTGTGTTTCTTTGCCTTCATATATAAGAAATATACAAAAATAAATTTCATATTATGATCCAAAAGATCTTAAGAGGGCTGGGTGGTCTTGGCCATTTTAAGTCTATAGATTATAGTAATTTCATTGAGAAAAAAAGCTCTGTACAAAGATACAGGAAAATGTTCAAATTTTCAAGCCAAAATATTTGGAAGTTTTGTAATCTAAATAATAGTTTGTGGCTAAAAAAAATGACAACTAAGACTTTAAAGTAGTTCTAATGGGTACTGTAAACGAACTTTTATTCACAACATTATTTCACGATATAATGGCGAAAAACTGGTTCGCGACGACTAATTTTCGCGAGTAAATTTCGTGTTGTTATTATATAACTATATATGAAAAAGGCTGGTTCGCAGCGATAAATTTTCGCGACGACGAGGCTCTCGCGAAATTCTTGAAATTTTCTTGCTTGCCAATAAAAGTTGGTTTACAGTAATTTGTTGATGACCCAGCCTCCTTTTTAAACATTAGAGCAACATTTAAAGCCACAAACTTACAAGCATGGTATTGGACATCTGTTGCTCCTGTTGCTGCTGCTGCTGTTGCTGGTAGTTGGTTTCATACTTGCGGGTCTCCACTCTCCTGGTGACAACATGCTCTTGGGTGTATCCTCCCGGTGTGCTCTGTTGGTTCAGACTTGGTTGATTAAGCACGGTGTTATTGACCGAACTCAACGACTGTTTCAGATCGTCCAATTTATTTGATTCCAAATGATCTCGCTCAGTCTTGTATGATTTTTCTACGGTTCCTGAAATCCAAAATCAAAAATTTTGTTTAGAAAAGGTTAAAAAAATAGAACCCATCTACACATTTTTATCCCCAATTTTAATTAATTTCTTAATATGTACTAACTTGAAATAACTTTAATATCATTCTTTGCAGGTTATAATCCTCTCTGATTACTGATTATCATTATTAATTTTTAATTATCTTTAATTAAAGCTGATATTATCATACATCTAGTCATTAGTAAATTGACAATTTAAATTGGTATCGTCTTATGCATAAATAAGCTTTTAATATCTGTATTACAAATAAAGAAGTATTGATTATATAAAAGAAATACACAATACATGTATATGTTTTTATGTGGGTAACAGTATATTTTTTTTTTCAGATACTTGAAATTTTAAATTTTTCTCATGGGTACAAACAAACCCACAGAAAAACAATTTAAACAAAGAAACACTATAATCTTTTTTTTCTGAAACTGAACCGTTTTCAGATAAAATGCTCATTTAATTTTCAAACTTTATCAATATGAACAAACTTGACAGAAAACAACACAGTCAGAAACACTCCAAAGTGGGTTGCACTAAGAAAACATCATCTTTTTTTTTTTTTCTTTTTTTTTTCTTCATGTTACCAGCTTTTTTCTCTCTTGGAGTAGTTGCAGAAAGATCAGGACTTGGCATTGGTATGACACTGAGCATGCAACACTTCTCTCATTAGAGCATTCCAGCTGGATGCATCATCCATTGGGGTTTAGACATCATGCAATAAATAAGGCATTCTCCTATAATCTTAAAGCCTTGTTCAGCTTGAGCTCATAAGCTAACAGCTTCAGTTTAATAGGAAGTCTTAGACAACTAAGATGCTTCTACTTTTAGAAAACACACGAAAAAAACGTGTTACCTGATCTACTGGAGGTAAAATTAAAGACGCGGGGTGATGATGATGTGTCAATTTACAGCTCAACTGAGGAAATTCTGACTAAGAACCTTAATTGTCTTTTCAAAAGAGCAAGATGGCTTCAAGTTAAGGGCATTTTGTTTTTTTGAAAACAAAAGAGTAGGTTTTTGAACAAATTCCCAATCATCTTAATAAATCCACGCTCAATCTCACAAACTCCTATGGGAGTTCTGATATTGGATGTTGCTTTCTGACAAAGATTCCCTAAATGACTTTGAGTAATAGATAGGAAATAGAGTTTTTCTCGCCTTACATGGATAAAGGCAATCAAAAAATGACTGTTATGTCCGCATAGCAAAGTTTAATTTCAATGTATGTTTTTTAGGGTTTTTTTTTCCAAAGTCCTTGAGATTCTAGAGCCCATGAAAAAAAAAATGTAATTGACTATATTTATAATATTTTGTATTGCTGGGACTGTAATTGAAAGGTATATTGTTCACAATTCTACTTATATACTGAATATGAAAATTAATAAGTGCCTTGTAATGTGTCTGACCATGACCTTGTTACCAAAAGGTCAATTTCAAAACTGGTCAATTTAAGAGGATACATGTACATGTATATAGATAGCTATGGCGACAGTACAAAATACATGTACACTACGTATATGATTGTTCTGGATTATACACACACAGAGATACTTGACACAAAATAAAAGAGAATGGGTATAAAGGACATACATGTACACAAACGAAGAAGAAGAAAACAAGGTCAAGGAAAAGATGGCTACATTCCGAGGTGACATGCAGTGAAGTCTATGTACACGGACAGTGGAGTCATGCTGAGGTCAAGGATAGACCAGGGCAAACTTGGCATCAATGAGGACAAGACAGAAAGTTTTGTGACAAAGAGATCTTTCACAAACAAAAAGACAAAAACTTAAGAAACTAAAAATCTGATGAACCAAAAAAAAAAAAAAAAAACCATGGAAACTCAATTACACTTTTAAAAAGCTGCCTTTCACTACACACAGTTACTGGTATCTATGAAAGCTTTCAACTGCAGTTACAAAACTGATAATGGATATGCACATATTGCATGTGGATTTATCATTTTTCATGTGTTTTGAGAGATATTTTTTGAGCTTAGTGGTTTACTTAATTGGCTTCTAAGCATCAAAACATCTGACTTTGATATACATAGTTGAAGCTGGCTTGCAATTACTGCATCTCTGCAAAAAACATAGAAATATGACAGTATATGTCACTATTCTAAGCTATTTCATCCCAGTGTGCAGGTTGAAGTTAGTGCTCCATCTTTTATTTAAAATAAATGGAATAAACTAAAAGAATAATAAAATAACTAAGGTGAAAATACTTGCTATTCGAAAATAAATAAATAATAAAAAAAGTCTAGGAGCAAATAAAATATAATCTCTGTAAAAGAGGTGAGGCTAAACTGGTTTCAATCTGATTTTAGTTTTATCTTTTTAGACCATTATCATTCATGCTTGATCATGCTTTAGCCATGAGTGACCCTTCATTCCTATCAATAACATAAATCTTTTCCTAAAATACTACAACCCTAGCAGATGATTTAAAATATGACATCCCTGACTTTCATATAAGACGAATCAATAGAACACCAGATATATTTGTCACAAGAAAAATAAAGAAAAGAAATAGATAAAGATATAAATATAAAGATAAGCCTCATTTTCAAAACAGCCAATCAAATCAAGGGTTAAGGGTCCCAGGTCAAGGGTCATACCTGTGGGCACTGCTCCTGGACTGCGGTGTACATAGACCTCAGTTATATAATGAGATTTTTTCTTGCCTTCTGGTAAAGACGACTCGTGAATTTCTGTGACTTTTGACTTAGTTGCTGCATGTCGAGGTAGGCTCTTGGTTTTGTATTTGTCAGAATCAGAAGAAGAGAATGATCTGTGAGTGGTTTGCCTCATCACAGACGGCTCTTGAACTGGAGGCGTCATGAAATCCCTCTGAAATGTCTTTCGTTCAACTGGAGGAGACAAGCTAGCAGCTGATCGATTAGAATACCTATATGTACTTGTCTGATAAGTGGGGGAGAAAGGCCGGGGGCTACGGGGTGGGGTTGTAATGGTAATTTGACGAATAACAGGGGGCTGGATATCATCCTTACGGTCAAAGGTCACATCAGAGCTCTGCCTTAGTAGCTTCTGAGGCCCTTTTCCATCCACTGCACTATTGCTAAGAGTACGAGATCGCTGCATGAAGTTCTTACTACTGGATCGCATAGGAGGGGAGATAGGGGCAGAAGTTGGCTGTATTATGACCTTTGTTTGCAGCCCCCTGTTTGGACTTGTGGGTTTTGTTACTCTAGAATCGAAAGTTGAATCACCTGAGGAGAAAGTGCCTGGAGATTTCTCTGTTGAGTATGCATGAGTTCTTGACATCGAGTAGCTGTATCCGTGGGGAGGGGCAGAGGTGGGGCCGTTTGACAGACTGGAATTTTTCACACTGCTGGCTTCCTCTTCACTCTGAGCCCGCTTTGTCATGTAACGGTTTTGGGCTGAGCGCAACTCTTCCACCAGTTTCTTTTCCTGCTGAACACGAAAATCGTCCTTATAGTCCTTCTTGTCCCTCAGTTTTTTCTGCTGCTGTTGCAGCCAAGAATCTGTATCTGACAACGTTTTTCCATTCTGCATAGTGCTGTATGACGACGATGACATATCGGACTGATATCGATTGTCGTAATCCGTTTTATAAGGAAGAGTGTTTGATTTGGGGCTGTCAAATTTACGAGCCATCTCGGGTGAGGTTGTGTAACTAAATGCTTTTGTTGGCATGTACGGAGAAGTTGATTTCTCTGTCTTCACTGTGTAATGCCTTTCCTCTTTCACCTCACCTGGTAGTTTGTAGGTAACCTCTGCATTTTGGTGAACCGTCTTTCCGTCTGCTCCAGTATGTGTTTCGTAGGTTCTAAACGTCCGAGTTTCCTTGGACATGGTGCTGGCACCTGATTTAGGACTGATCACTTGGTCATTAAGTAAGTTACTCAAAATATCATCTAACTGAGTCTGTTCATCCAGAGGCGTGACGGACTGCTTGGCGTTGGTTGAGTATGAGGTGTTGTAACTCGGGGAGCCGTAAGACTTAGCGTTGTTGTTGTTCTGCATTCTCTTGGTGTCTGTGGCGTACGATGAACTCTGCTCATCTCTCCTTAGAACACCTGATTGAAGAAAAAAATAAAGAAAATCAGTGGACTGCAAAGAAAAGCAAAAAAATTAAGCAGAGTTTCATACCTTCAACATGGGTAGTATTTCCATGAGAAATCAAGCTTCAGTGAAAGTATTTCCTGATATCTGGCACTGTTAATTAGGTATCTTACTTAGTTTAGAAAATAATATGCTAAGACATTTTTTCCCCAAACTTACACCATGAATTTCTTTCAAAATATTACAGAATAACAAAGTCTGGCCTTAAGTTGATATTATTAATAACATTTCTTTAGAATGGCTGCTGCACCAGAAATATATATCACCTAGTTACACATTACGTCAGATGCAACAACTGCAATAAAATCCATCAGCAAAGTGAGAGCACAGAACATTCACTCTCGTCAAAGAAAAATACAAGTTGTTGGGTTTTTTCTTGTTGACTGTCGGATGCAATCATAAAGTATTCCAGGATTTGTGACGTTGTTCTATCTAGTACATAAACAAGTCTCTCATCTCATCCAACAATGGCTTGATTGTGTTACAAACCAAGTTTGCGAATGAAAAATCGGTCCCTCTTTCTTGGAAAAATATCAAGTATATTAAGAACTGGCCTTTTGCTTATTTTCTTTTTATCATCGAAGCTGTATCCAGCCAGTCTAGCATTTGCATTGAACCATTATGTGGAATGGGAAATGTAGGCGGATTTGAATAACTATTTGATGAGATTTTGTGTACCTTAATCCGAGATGACTTCATCCAGTATTTCGTTATGAAGAACATACATGTATATTCAACAGACCAGTATATTCCTAATCGACAACATGATTACCAAGTAATGACCTAATTCATAATATCATAACAGAATTCCTAAAATCAATCAAAAAGAACCAGAAGCGTAATACAACTCACTAATTCTATTACTTAGTATAAATAAGAACATCAAATGGTTTATTTCTCAAAGGTACATATATCTTCATCCAGCAAAAAAAATTACCCAGGAAACTTTGCAAATACTGTAAATTTATGTAGATCTATATATAATTTATATGAATTGTCATTCAAACTCTTATACATAACAAAGTTATATATAAAATATGTACACAAAAAACTTCAACAGCAATCTAAAGATTACTAGCTCAAATCCCGCTGACAACACTTAAAATGGTTCATAATGTCCCTGAAGAATGTATATGTCTCCCCTCCCACTCATCAACCTTACTGAGGGACTGATGTGTGCACCCAGGGGAATTAATGGATGACCCTCATTAGGCTAGTCATAACTGCTGATAATTAAACAACTGACCGTACCTATGAGTCATACAATGTGGACAGAGATATGCTAGCTTCGGTCATGTGGTTATAATTTGACTTGCCAGTAAAGAACAATTAAAATGCAAGTTTGTCTTAAGGGTCCTCCACACCTCATGACATATTTTTTATGACAGCCAGTCACAACCTGGGGATTTAATAACAATGGGAAATTATTAATATCAAATCACTTTCTAGCACAGTGGATAAGGCATCAGTTTACTGACGTTGGAACACGGCACTGCCAAGGACTTTTGTGTAATTATGGGGGGTTTTTCCCGAAAAATTGCTACTTATTCCCATCATTTTCAAATTGTACATATGCTAAAATATCATACCCTTTTTAATAAAAAGTAACTTGGGCTTATTTAAGAAACTTTTCCCTAAGGTGTTGAGGACCCTTAAAATAAGGAATTTTGATCTGTTAATCATTTTTTATAACTATGTTACTGAAACTTTCAGCATCTATGTGTGTGGGTTGAAGATTGAGTAAGTGTCTTAACATAACAAGATAAATTCTGTATCCTCCCATGTCTAAGGGGGCTTCATAAACTTTTAATTAACAAGATAAACACAAACCCTCTTCAAAATATTCAAAGTAAAAAAAAACCCTCCTAAAAATGATGATTTGCATTCGGTATTTTTGAGTGGGAGGCTGCAGAAGGATAAATCCCATAAAATAATCCCTTGTGATTGATGAGAGAGCTCCAACTCCTTGTTCTTATCAAAGTTTGAGGTATAAACTCCCACTAAAAGAAACACATCTTCATAATTATCCTAGTCATAAAATACATATAACCAAGCATGTGGAACCAGTCCCTCCATGTATTTCATTATCTCTCTCTCCAAGCCTGTAACCCTATCCCCCCTGGAAAACCCCCTGCCTTGATCTGCTAGTCAAGGTTACCCCAACAAAAACCAAAAGGTACTGGTAGAACCATCTCATTCTTAATGACCAGAATCACTGTTTCTTGTAAAATACAGAACTGCTTAGAGAGAGAGAGAGAGAGAGAGCAAGAGCAAGAGAGAGAGAGAGAGCGAGCAGAGGGGGAGGGAGAGTGTCTCCCCCACACACCAGCTGATGGGATTAAACATGACAGATTTATGATAAATGATTGTGTTTTCAGATATGTATCCTCTGAACGAAAAAGAAACAGGTTGCTGCCAGATTTGCAAGGGGATCTTCTATGGGGTTCAGATCTTATTGATAATCAAATCAATTCTGAGTTGTGCAAACAACAGAATTAGTTGGCATCAATACACTCTCTTACACATCAAAAGATCAAAGTTTGTGATCATTGGATGCAACTTAACAAACATAAGAATTGAATTCCATTTCCAAAGACATCTAAATAAACAATCCCCCAAAAATGAATGAAAAACCACCATTCCAAGCATAATGCAAACAGCTCAAATGGGTGTGGTGTGAAAAATAATCAGACAAGAAGTGACAGCGAATCTTCCAAAATCTTAAACTCATTGGCATGGCAATTGGGGAGTTTTGTCGTTAGGTGGAATTGATATACAAGGAATTTTTTTTTGCTGTAGCTCCATGGCAACCTGCCAGACTGACAGCAACAGGATGTTCCTAGCTGATCAGCCTCCTCATCTGTATTACATTTTGGAATCTGCGATTTATAATTATCTTTTTTTGTTTCTATGGATTTTTTTTTTTTAGTTAGACAATGACAGTTTTGTTTTACTCTTTTGTCAGCACAATTACAGGTAAATGAAAGTTGATGAAATTTATATTCCTTAATATCATTAATCCAATAAAAATATGCTAATATAATTCAAAAGAATAAATGTGCAACCATCAGATATATGTATGTATGATGAAAGATAACTGGTAATCTATGTAAGGTACAGTAAACTCATGGATTTGAAGAATAATAATGAAGATTCTCACTTTTTTGGACATAACAATTATTAAAAACATTATAACCATTCATCATTTTCAATTTACCACAGATGGAACTCGAGTTGATCAATTTAATTTCTATAAATTTATAATATATCAATTATCCGTATATTGATTTTTTTTTTTTTACTGAAAAATAAATACATGTACCTTTTTTCCCTATATCTTTTACAATAATAACTATCAAGTGAAATAACATAGTGCTATATCTACCTGAATTCGTATTTTGCAAAATTAGCTTTTAAAAAATAAACAAAGGTTTTAAAAATAAAAGTAGTGAATAATAAATGTTCTCACCAGGTCTAGAAAAATTCAAGTTCCTCTCAGGCATTTTCTTTCAAAATGAATTGTCCTAGCTCCCTTTGTGGAATAATCTTTTAATTAATCACTCAACTTATCATAATTTGTACACCACTCCAGGCAAAAATAAATCTCTATCTCTCTCCTCACACCAGCTAGGTACAGAAATATATGACAAAATCTTCAAAGGATAAAAAATTGCAAAAAAAAAAAAAAAATCAGGTTCACAATGACCACATACTTTCTTCCCCTCCCTGACACAGAAGATTTAATAGATCCTAGCTGTTCACAGAAAGAAAAAAAAACAACTACTCTAGCTTAAGAATCCAAGGCGAAGTGGGCTTGCTTGCTGGAGAGTTTACCTTTGGCATCTTGAAGTGATTACTCCCCGGTAGGGGGGAACATCTGATGGCAAGGAAGCAGGGAAGAGGAGGATAGAAACAGACACATGTATATGCAATGATCTTATCTCATTTTACCGTAGATGTTCTTATAGTGGTTCACGCTTTTCAGCCGTAAAGCCGGAAATTGCCTTATCTTTGTGAAGCAAGGTTGGAATAAAAAAAACTTTGAAAAGATAAAGATCATAATTTTTACACTGCTCCCCTTCCATAAAAAATACCCCACCATGTCCCGCTTTAGAATAAGTCGGCTAATCTTTGAATTAAATACTTTATTCAATTACCACATAAAAGCCAGAAGATAACGAAATAAACGGCTATTTCTACACACCATTTACCATGGTTAACACCATTTTCTTGCAAAAAATCACATTCTGAAAAAAAACCAACACACTGAAGAGCTACCCCTCAAAATGCTACACTTCAGCTCAAAGAAAATGTGCACTTTTTTTCTTGAGTTAGGGGGTTGAGGTGGCCCCTTTGTTTTAATGTTTTAATGTACAATACTTATAGATATTCTGATGCTAAGTTCCTGTCCCCGTGCCATATGGTCTACTTAGCACCACTAATCCCCTAATGACTATTTGCAAGTACTAATAACCTCCAAGGCCAGAAGTACTCACACAGATAAGACGTATGGTAATCCCTTCAATACTATCACAGCAAAATATTATCAAGTGGTTCTGCAATGTATTCTGCGACAATGGAAAATAAGAACCTGACCATAGGCATGTCACATGGTCATTGTACATAATCAAAACACAAGAGAATATCAAGGTTACCATTAAAAGACCAAAAAAAAACCCCACCATCATCATAGGAAGAAAACCTAAGGAGCTCCAGAGTTCATTACCATATCAAAATACATGTAGATTCATAGATTATAAATACATAATACTTTCCAATATCTCTTAATACGATACAAATAATTACCCTTCATAATAAAAAAAAATCTATAAAAAGCAGTAAGTTCATTGGGAAAGCAGGGATATAAGTATTTTATTTTTAACCCATAGAATTTCAACATTGCCAGTTAGCAGCACCTGGCACCATATTTTGGAGACAAACTTCCTACACAGTAATCAGAATAGATTAAAGTGGATTTTCTTTAATTTGAAGGTAATCTGCAGTTTATATACAGTAGTATATGCATCAATAGATATTGTAGCATTCTATCAATTAATTTAAGAGAGATCAGCAGAAATATGAATTCCTCCAGCAGCGCACCAAACAAGATCCCCAACTAGCAAAGAATGTGCAGTACTACTGTTTTAAAGAACATGAAAGGATACCGTTTAATGCCTAATTGATTACTGCAGAGTGCATTTTTCATTGTTTTCTCCATTATTTGTTCATCATAAGCTCCAAAGTGCATATTTGAGGCAAATAAATTAAAAATATCGTTCAGCAAAAGAATCACTAAGTACATACAACAAGGGGAAAAAAAATTTTGTACCAAGCAACTATACTTAATGATTCTATGGTGCCACAAGACATGCTTCACTTACAGAATTTTTGAGAAAGAAAGAAACCCTCAAATGAACTGAATCCTTGCTCCTTCAAAAACACACAATTATATACAAAAACAAAAACTTTCAATTAAAATGCCACATTTTCAGAGATAACTGAAATTCCCAAACAAAAATAAAGTCTCTAACAGCTGTAAGGAATGGGTTTAAACCTATCAAATTACAAGTCAAAATTGTCTCATGAGAAAGGCAGAATCCTTAGTCCTTGGTTCTCGACAATCAGTCGGTCATTTACAGCTTGAAAGTACCAGCTATCTAAAACTGGTGTTTATACTTTTATTTTTCAAAGTTTGGTGTATAAACTAAAAATCCCCTCCCATCCTAATACAGAAAAAATATTTCCTAATTCATGGAGAAAGTAATTTACATTCAATTAAAGTTCAAACTGCGTTATAAAATTCCTTTAGCTTGAATGGTAGCAGTACTAAGTAGAAATAGTCTAACCACATCCTTTATGATGGAGGAAGTCGTACAATTGTACCAGTGTAACAGGTCGCACCTATATTATGTAATTCAACACCCTCACAACCTTTGCCATTACTAATCAAACAGCCATCCACTGTGTTACTATATTTAGCCACTGGGAGCATGGTGCTCACTTGCTTTGATCAATTTCCCTACATTCCATAGTCTTTGATGATAACACAGATTGTGCTTCCTTAATTTAAACCATTAGCTATGCTTCTGAAACAAAGCATGAATAAAAGAAAAGGTTTTGCCAAGAATGACAAATATATCCTCCAGCAAATAATATAAATCTGACAACGTTTTTTTTCATTATCAAGTTTTGGAAAAGTGCTAGGTCAAGATATTGCATCGACTTTTAAATCTAAAATGTATTTAAAAGTATTTTTACTCCTCCTTTTCTATATCAACTAACTTTAGAAATATGTAAGGTACCAGTAATTCTGGGTTCTTTTCCTAAATCTTTTTTAAATAAAAGTCTTTTGTAGTACTTTACTACTTTGCTGAAGTACAATCAAATTTTAAGAGAGAGAGAGAGAGAGAGAGAGAGAGACAGAGACACAGACAGAGAGAGAGAGAGAGAGAGAGAGAGACAGAGAGACAGAGACAGAGAGACAGAGACAGAGAGAGGAACCAACTAATATTTTTACACTCTGACACCTTAAAAATATGGGCTTTACTGCAATTCTCTTTCAAAAAATAACACAAACAAATTACTATTTTCCCCCCTTTCAATTTACTTTGGTTGAAATTACTCATCTAAAATAAACAGCCTCCCTGCCAATGTAATAAAGCTATGACTATTTTTAGCACCATCTTATAGGCTACTAGATATCATCGGATAGGAATGAGTGTATTGCTTAATCTACCAAGTGCAATGACTGAGAAATTGGTAAAATCCAGACCGATGCTGGAAGAATCAACTGCAGCACATGAGAACCTACAGCTGCATGACTGGATGTGATTTGTTAATCTGTAAACAAAATGTCTTACTTTCAATTTTTGTATATCCGTCAATAACCCTTGACTCTTGACCCGCCTGCTCATCCATATTGTCTTCCACCGGAACAGTTACATCCGACTTGAAGTCTGTCACTACAAAAGCAAATCAAAAATTCCATCAACATAAAGCAACAGTTTAGATGTAGTTGGATGAGTGTACAGTGTGACCTGTGTAATCCAACACCCGAGTAATCCAAACACACTGAATACTGATCACACTTTGACAAAATCCCACACATCCTCACTAAGTCAAATCTACAAAATGTCTATTTAGTTCAAAACCAAACTTCTGTCTTGAATCCATTATCCATTTAATCTTGTATCTGGATCTGTTGATATCCCTTTGGTTAAACTCTATTTATTTCACAATCAATGGCAATTTGATATTTTTTTTCAGCAGTCCTGTAAATCCTAGACCCCTTATTAACATACATACCGGTACCAAATTTACCCTACCCATCCCTTCATGCAGACAAATGGACTGATTCATGTTTTATGTCACCTCATACCATTATATAATAAACTTAAATTACAAACAATTTCAAAATTTGAACAGTAAAAGATTCAAAGATTCTTGCAATTCAATGTGGATTAATGGCATTTATGGAAAATAATTCCCAATAGGTATGCTTTTTGACAACAATATACCTGTATATTGTACCAAAGTGTGCTTCTTCATTTTAAAAATAAATAGGGGTGAGACTAGAGGACATCAAACCTGAATCTATTTTTAATCATACATGTATGCTAAAATGATAGACAATAAACAAACCTGGTACAACAGCATCTTGATTTGGCCCAAACACAAATTCTATTTTCCCATTGTCTGGGAACCGTGGATCTATAAGATACAAAAAATACAACTTGAAAAGTTTTGTCTTATTGCCAGACATTGCCATTTTAATAAAAAGCTGGTATATCAATCCGGAACATATTTCTCTCCACCATAAATTGATGTAATTAATGTCAATAAAGCATCTTGATAAAAAAATATATATATATATAAAAATAAACACATTCTACAGAAAGTGCATGGGGGGCTGGTGCATTGCCTTTTTAACAAGTGATCCAAACATATATGTGTACCCCCCAACAACAAAAACATTGTAGAAAAATGATGGAGAAACTGACACCTGCAATAAACAGCGACCCGGGAGACTGACATGAACAATAAATAACCCTACCTCGGTCTGCATCATCCAGCTCCTCTTTGCTGAACAAGAGGTTGTAGTTAGAGATAGCGCAGGTATGGAACTGGCACTTCCAGATCGGGTCCTTGTGGCCTGAGGTGGCCTTGTGGTAGCAGTTGATCATGATGTCCCCTCGCAGGGGGATCCCCGGCGATATGGAAATGCAGACCTTCTGCATCTGATCCGTTACATTGCTGGATAAAAAGTCAATAGAATTCAATAACTCGATGATCAGGGTTTTGTTTTTTTTTTAGATTCATGGTAAATTTACAATATGGGTATCTGAATATATACAAAATTATTACAAATGGTGGCTTTTATTTTTATTTCCACCAGCTTTTCTCCCTCCTCCCCCCTTTTTTTTTTGCTTGTACTTATCGATAAATCCAAGATATTAATAAAATTAAGTAATTTAGCTTCTTAAGATTTAAAACAAGAAAAAAAGCCAACATGTAACATAGTAGCTTGCACAACTACTTGCTCCCTGGAAACTTATCATAAGCATGGATAAGCATAAAACTAAATTGAGTTCTATTAAGTGATATAAAATAATCTTTTTTTATGATTTTTATTTAAATGTACTTACTAGACACCAGAAGTAAAGACTGGCTGCATGCTTTGGTAGACCGTGATGTAGGGCCGACACCCACCCCGGCTGTCAAAGTTAGGGACTCCGTGCATGACCAGGTGATGGAGGTACAGGGGGCTAGAGTTGATCTTTATTGCACCCGAAAGGAGCCCAGAAAAGTACTCTATATACCTGTAAGTGTAAAAAAAAATTATAAGTACATGTTATTTGTTGATATACAGGTACATATGGTAGTTAAACCTAAATAAACCAAAGTAAAATATAAAGAGTTTAATCCAAAACTAATTGAACTTGGAAAACGGATGGAATAAATCCATTGTTTTGAATCAAGTAAAATTCTTAATTTCAAGGAGGTACATAAATTCATGAAAAATGGTTCTACTGACTAACTACATCTCTGACAGAAACTGTTGTCAAGTTACTGTGATGTCAATTTGATTTCATGTATCAACTCAAGGAATGTAATCCATAAAAATTGGCATCACACAAATAAAGCATGTAAAGAGAGTATATGCATCCAAGAAAAATAATGAATCTCACCTTCTATGGGAGGGTTTTTTGAGTCCACCGAGTTTATCATCATAGAACCGGTTCATTGCCATTCTGTCCAAAAGCTGTTCCGAGCTGTAACAAAAAGAACAAGCCTATCGACTGATTGATTGTAATATATCATATGTACATATATTTGATTGATTGCTGAAGGCCAAAGTTTATTTTCTCTTTGCCTGATTACACTGTATATCCTTACACTAATTGATTTATAGAATGCACCCATGAGATGCTCAAATATAGTAGAAGTTCTAGGGCAGTGACTTAATGTTTGCATATTCTTCATATCTTCATGAATTTGTGATGCTACATATATAGCTGCAGTATATTTACTGTAATTTTTATGCTGTAGTCAAGCGATTGGTGAAACCACAGAGTCAGTGCTATAACTAATCCTTGGGTTCTTTGGGCCCCGAATCGTTGAGTATGGACTGGTCATTAACCCATCTTCCCCTCCCTTCCCCATCAAAAAAATTATGAGATGTCTGAATTATGAAATTCAAAACAAAAATCACAAAAAATAATTTTACAGAAAACAACAAATTGCTTTTAAGGAGTTGAGCCAGTAACTCTGCACTACAACATAAAACCCCAAAACCAATGCCATTAGATATCAGGAATAAGTAATGTACATACAGAGCTGTTTTATACTGGAAGAGTTTATGGTTCTATTACTTTCAATGAAATTCTTTCTCTAAACAATATGAACAGATCGTACACTCATAAAATAATATCCTTATATGTCACACTGATAATAACACAGCATCCATAAATTACTTCTAGTACAGATAAGTACATCATCATCAGTAACTTAGTCAAACAAATGTGACATGACACGCTTTAACAAATGCCAATACATTTATTTAAAGGCTATAAAATTCAAATTTATGATAGTTCTACTTGGATGAGATGATGTATCATCTGCTGTATTATACCTTTTTTTCTGTAAACTTTAATACATTTTGTATTTTATGCTTCCGTTTTACCCAATGCAAAAGCACCAACCAAAACAACTACACTTATATACCCAATACCGATAATATAGTTTGTCTTGTGGTTGGTCATATTTGTCTTTAGTAGAGAAAACCTTACACAAACCCTTTGGTTTCTAATCAACAACCTTGAACCTTATGACCTTAAAAGTTATCTTTTTCTTTTGATCTTTAAATTCAATCATATTTCATCATCTGTATCTCTAGTACTGTAGGCTAAAACTCCTGCAGACTTCCTATATTAATGCCCCAACCAATGACCTTGACATTTCTTTTTAAGTTTACCCTACACACTATCTACCAGTATATCGTCTCTTAGTAAATTATAGATAAATACAGAACATGATAAACTTTAGATGTGCCTTTAATTTTTCATCACTTGGCAGTTCATGTAATAAGGTGTCAGTAGTAAGTAAGCAATGACATTTGGCTGTTGTTCAAAGCAACAACATTCATATTGTTGCTGATGTTTTTAGCTAAAACCAACCTTGAGCAGATGTTGCTGTAATTCAGGAAGGCTGCGATGATGACAGCCAGGCGACCCCGCCCACCCTTACAGTGCAGGACAACCACATGACCAAGGTCAGAGTTCAACCAGGAGTCCAGACTCTTGCAGATATTACACAACCGTTCCAGGGGCGGAGCCAGATGCTCCGGCCATCCAAAGTCGATGACTTTCTGGTTATTGGCTCGTTGTAGGTCATCTCTGGGTTCAGAGATATTTATGACCTAGAGGAAAAAATTGAAATTAATACCAGTTGCATTGTAAACCAACTTTTATTCATGACAACTGTTATTTGCGATTTATCTGTGTCAAACTAATTTTTGCAATCAAGGCTATGTTTATTGTCTTATGAACCTCATGAAATTTTCTCACACTCAAATAAAAGTTTGTTCAGTTTAATAGCATAAAAACTCACAATTCAGCAGTGCGGCATCAATTTCTGTTTATCATATTTTCAAAGTACTTTTTACCAAAGGTCTTTTTAGAAGTGGTGTTATTCAATCTAATTTAAAGAGGACTTGAGGTTTCGCTTATCTTTTCATATTTTGATTGGGATATGATCACAGACTATCAGCATTTTTCATCCTGTTTTTGATGTCTGAAATTCTTTGCAAGCTGTGTCAACCACAGTTGAGTCAACCACTTTTGTCGGTGTTTTTGAAAAGACAGGCAACTCACCAAGACATTTTCGCCATGTTTTGTGCGAAGCATATGAAACACATCGTGAAGATCCCTCTGATATTCCACATTATGGCCTTCAGATAGAAATGACATACCTGAGAAAAAAAATATTACATGAATAAACAGGTAAGTAAGTGTCTGCCTGCCATAAAATAGAACCAGACGCCAGAATCTGGCTCTTATCAGGTTAAACAGATCTTCATCTACTGATGTAACAGAAATTAGCAACATATCACATTCTGCTATCAGCAAAGTTGAATTGATAAATTGCCTGCTTAGCTGTGCAAGTTACAAGTATTGGTAAATCTGTATTCTCAAGCTGGTTTTTCTTTGCCTAATTTTTATTATTTACCTTTCAGCAAAACATTTTTGAAATTCTTGAATTTTTAATTTAAACTACAAAAACTTCAGTCATTTTCATCACACATAATTTTTTTCTTTAAGCAATTAACATTTACCGTTAAATTAACAAACCAAAAAACATGAATGAGACTAAAGATGTGAAAAACATATAAATAACAATATATCCTTATAATTATAATCAAGAATGTATGATACATTATGTATCATCTATAACAAGAAGTTATAAAATTGTCCTTAACGAAATGAAATACATACAATATTGAAGGATTTCTTTATGTAATATTTATAGTTTCTGTCAGAATCAAAAACTTAAAAAATTAAAATATATACATACAGTCTTTTAATTAAAAATTGAAATGAAATGCCAACTGAACAAAAGAAGTAGAATTAAATTAATACATACAAATGATTCTATCCGTGACATAGACCAATTCTATTTGGGCCTCTTCCATTTTTGTGAGCTCATCAGACCTGTCAAAGAAACAAGCATAAACAGCTACAAAATCAATAGTCTGGACTCAAAAACACCTCACCCAATCAAAGTTTGTTCAAATCCAAAACAATTTTTTTTTCACGCCATGGTAAAAAACATTCAGCATCACAAGTAAATGTTCATGTTTCTTACACATTCGCTAAAAAACCTTGACCCTGTTTGTTAGCTGTATCGCTAGAAGTTTAGACTCGAGTCTGGACTCAAAAACAGCTCACCCACTCAAAGTTTGTTCAAATCCAAATTTCTTTTAAACAATATTTCTTTTCAAGCTATGGTAAAAAACCATTAAGCATCACAAAGTGAATGCTCCTTTCACATTGGCAAAGAAACCACTATCACATGTTATCTGTATCACTAGAAGTTTTGTAATATGAATAATGATTTCAACATCAAGGAAATCTTACATATCATCAAAAGGGAGTTAAAGATAACCACGTTCACATTACTTCCTATTTACTCATTTAAGTTGGTCTATTTTTGTAAGCATATTCATGTTTAATGTCCTAGAATCCAGAGAAACGTTCAGCTGATTTACATGTACATAATACGTGTATTGTAAAACATCCAATGTAACACAAACTCATGTACTAAGAGGTTCTTTCTGTATTACACATTTTCAAGCAGAGGTAGCATATTCTGTATATAACACCTAAATTGAGAAATTTCTGATCATGTATTCTATAAATCACATAAATTTCATCAAGTGGTTTCAGTATACAGGGTTATTTTCGCCCAGTGTTATTTTCGCCCTTATCTACCACCCTTCAAAGGCTTCATGGAACATTTCCACAAAAATGTATAAAAATCATATAAATGGTTTCGCCCTGTCTTGAATTCGCTCAGTCTTAAATTCGCCCACTGACAATGAGAGCAAAAGTGGCTAAAATAAAACGGAGCGAATATTCATATACTTAAAGATATTCTAAACTATAATATTGGTATAATCACACAAATTCTGAAATTCATGTAGCTGGTTACAATTGTTACTTATTCTGAATTACAATAATTCTGAAAACTTATCACTGATAATGGTGTGAAAATATTTAAGATAACACCAGTCTTACATCTGTAAAAGTTCATTCACTACACTGTTACTGTGTGGATCAAGGTACCAGGATAACTTGCCATTAATATCGTATGACACAGCAAATGTTCGCGCAACAAGTTCCGTGGTCATCCAATGTCAATCACTCACAGTGTTGAGTTCAAATTTATTTGTTCACCATGAAAGTTTATGATCTATTAATATGATAATGCAGATTCATAATCATAAGCCTGTTCACTGGGGACATGCAGTTGAACATGAATCAACCATTTTATACTTGCTCATGGCCACCCTTGTAACTGAAGTGTCGAATAAGTTTTCAAACCATGCACTTAATCAAACTGTCTTCTGGGAAGTTACAATGTAATTGTAAAAGTACACGCCTCAGAAACTAATTTTCAGTTCATAATTATATGGCATGTGCATGATAAAAGTCAACTGATGTCAACCCAGAAACTGGATCATGTTGCAAATTAAGTGCACCTTATATATAAAGTGCATTCTGCAGTGGTTATATGGAATTTGAGAAGTACATTATACCTGATACATACAGACTCAAAACACTCATTCTCTAAAGTTACATGGTACATGGACATGTTTAATAAAAAGATTTTAAAAACTTGACTTACCATCTCATGATCTAGTTGGTGAAAACATAATTGGCCACCTATGAAAAAGAGAAAATGAATGAAAAGGTGCATGAATATATCGAAAAATTGAAATTACATGCAGCAAAATCCAAAATCTATTTAAGGCACTATCAAAGAAATATGAAAAAAATATAATGGAATATTCAGTAAAAAATGGTTTATTTTTACTACATCTCATTTTTTGAATGCTAATAATTATACAGATTTACTTAAAAACTCTAATCACCCTATTAGCCCAGTTTCTTACTTTCAAGTAGCTCATACAAGTAATTTACCATAACAAATTTGTCCTTGAACCTATCAATACTTGAAAACTGGAATAAACAATATCCTTCACTTCCAATACACATCTAGAAATTTCTTTCTTTATCACAGTTCATAACCAATGTTAAATGTTTCCAATCGAAAATAGATCCCCAGAATTCATTTACACTGAAAGTACACACCAAGTCAAATTTCACCGGTGTTATCAGTTGACTTCATTGTTTTTATATTAAATACATAGTACCGAAATTCTCCCCACGTATTCTGAGTAAGTACTCGGTAGCAGGGGGTTAAGAATGTCTACATGACTTGTGAAGTGAGATACGGTTTCAAATCTATGCTGCATGCATGTTACATTTACTGGGGGTGAATCATAGCTAGCTAGCTTGCGTATCTTAGACATTCCATACAAGACAGAAACCACAATCCTTCAATTTATGACATAAACAAACACTTTCAACAACCCACACCATTTTTAATGGAAAGCATCATAAGTATGTGCATATCTTAATCTTGCTGCTTTTCAGGTTTAATTTCTGATTGAAAGTAATTGCTTCTACCGTATTTATATATAGGTTTGACTTTGTGGTAAGCAAATTCTTGTGCTTCTGTCCATGACTGAAGTCTGTTGAAAAGGTTCAAATTGGTTCAAGTAATGATCTGGGTTAAATCAACATCCACCCATCTGTTCATATCCATGGTTTTAACTTCAAAACACTGATTGTATTGGGCTGTATTTGTTGACCAATTATCAGACATATCAAATTAACGATTCTCTCTCTTCTCCCTCTCTCTCTCTCAAATAACATGCCAATGTTTAATCATTATTGTAATACCAGTAACCAATCATTATATGGGACATCTCTTTACATGTACCCATAGAATGAATGAAATAATTGAATTGATATTTTACCACAGCTTTATACTCTCTCTCTCTCTCTCTCTCTCTCTCTCTCTCTCTCTCTCTCTCTCTCTCTCTCTCTGATCAGCCTGACCTTAACTCCCCAAACACAAACAACAAAGATTTCCCTGCTGTTTGAACCAGTTCATAGATTACACTTATGATGGGACCTAAGGGTATGTAATTTTTTTGATTTTTTCTTTCTTTATCTTTTATGAGATTTAACATCCAGTCAAAACAGCCAAACGAGTTATCAGCCCCTTGTTGAAGAAGTTTTTTTATGAGATTTTAGAGATGAAATCAGCAGCTGAAGCAGACTTCTTTCACAGATTTCATCAGCTCTGTACATCTTCTGCTGAGGCAAGATATATGTCCAAGATTAATCCCACCTTTGTAACCTGTATTAATTTTAATGCAGCTATCTTTTTTCAGAAAAATTAAAAAATTACATGCAATTTTTGTATGAAAAATGTTTTTTCTTTATACTGTTATAACAACTGCTTCACAAAATGAGAAACATTGTTTATCATTATGATTACATGTACTGATATATAATTATAATCAATTAAATTTATTTTCAAAAATTCAAATGAGGCAACATACCGCATGACTTTTAAATTTCCAAGATGTACAGGAAAACCTCAGGGTGTCCTATACAAAAAACAGCAGCCATCATGCCCTTCCAATAACATAATCTGGTCTGCTTACATTATAACCACAAACAGAGAGACTCTTTATTTTGATTTTCAAGGTATGCCAATGAAATCTCATTCTGCCTGGGTCTTCCAGGAGATCCCTATCACTTTACACATACTATTGTCCCAAATCCCCTCTTCACCTTACGCCTGTACCAAATTAATGGCACATCTATATACACAGTCAAACTCAACTGATTGACAAATTCTGATAAACCCCTATCTACATGCTTCAATTCACTTGCAATTTTCACAGGCCGCATCAAGGCCAAACAGTGTAACCATTCATTAACAAACACAGCTTACATAAGGTTGAATAAATCATGTGTACTAATGGGGCCTTTTTCTTTCTCTCTCCCTCAATCACTCTCTCTCTCTCTCAATGGGATCACAATTTTAAAGGTAATTGTTTTGTTTACAGGTATCTCAAGCTGGCATCCTCAGGTCATCAGTATTAAGTGGCATCTGTTTGAAATAAGATTCGCTTATCTATTCAGAGTGAAGGTGTATACTACTATAGCTGACATGAACTTAATTGTGTGACCTTGGGTGAGAGAGGTGACACATTAGGCTCCTTAACTCATTGACAAACAAGTGATTTTAGATTGTCTTTTTTGCAACTTCTTTGTGACCACTGACAAATAATGCTATCAGAAAATCATTAAGTAAAAACAGTATATTCTCTCCCCCTCTCTCTTTCTTTCTCTCTATCTCTGTGGATAAAGTGGTCATGAAGAGAATAATCAGGGTGACTCTCTCTCTCTTTCTCTCTCTCTCTCTGACATACCAATACACATTCTTTGTCTACTTTAACGCAATTTTTTTCATTTGCAGAAAACTAAATTCTTTACAATCACATATAACCACTTTCCCTGATTAAAGGGGAAAATCCTGCCAAACAGCAGCTCAGACTAATGGGGAAAGCATTAACAATTTATCTGCATGCAAGCAGCAAGTCATTGTTGCTACATTATCAACATGTATCACAACACAACGCAGCAAAAGCACATCAAGAAGATGCGTGAAAAAAAGCACTGAATTTCTGCAGCAGATCAACCTCAGAACAAATCAAAAGAAGATGGCAAATATTTTTTTGGGGTGGGGGGGGGGGGGGCATGAGGAAAAAAGAGAGAGAGAAAGAGATTCATCAGTAACACAACTACTCTACCATGGAGCAATATGGGGGAAATGAAAACCTGACTATAATATATGATAATGGCTTCCAATTAATATAGTGCCCTACCCATTCATCCCCTAGCTAAATGACCCAATCATTGATTAAAGAGGGTAAGTCAGATCCTAAATAAATGAGATAGTAGCTTGGGAATACCTGGAGATAGAGTGAGAGAGGGGAGAGAGGGAGAGAGGGTAATTAGGGGTCTGAATCAGACATAGCCTTCAGAAACTATCGGTTGATACATTAACAAACTGAGCAAAAGAACAAAGCTACATGTATATGTCACTCGGGGTTTGGCATTCATTCCAGCCCAACAAATTCATCATACAACCGGACAACCTCCTCACTAGAGAAAGCCCATGAACCAATGTAAGTACATGCATAAACGAGAGAGAGAGAGAGGGGGAGAAAAAAAAACCTGATCATTAACAATTTTATCTTGATAATCTTTTTGCTCACCTGCAGCAGATAAAACCAAAAACTTTCATTAAATCAAATAGAGTAATTATCTTTTTATTCTTGATTAATGACATGTCCATCTTTTTGCAAAATTCTGATTTCATATCAATCTTGGGAGCTGCCATCAATCATCTCTCTGATAATCAAAAGAAACAGAGCCCTGTTTCCGGAAGAAACATCTGGATGTGTTGAAAAAGAAAAAGAAGAAAATGCGCAAAAATTCAGCCTTACCTACATCCTATTGATTAGATCCTCAATGTAGAAATCAGAGCTGGTCATTGTGGTGACAATCCATACTCCCATTAAACGAATACAGCTCTCAGTTAATTAGTTTTCACTTAATTACCACAACGGCTCTAACATTTGCCATGTTTATAAAAAGGAGGGGGGAATATGGCTGGCCGCATCCTTTATTTGGACATGATAAATATAGACAGAAGATTCTTCGCATACTACTCACACACAACTGAAGAAAATACAGGGTGTTTTTAAAGTTGGCATTTCAGTTTGGAGCTTGCACAACAAACTAATATATATCCACTCTTCTTCATTTGATTTTTCAAGCTAAAGGATCTTGTCTGACTAGGTTTCCTGGAACTCTGCATCAGGAAAATGGCAGGTTCCAATTGATAACAAGGATAAATATCTAATATTTGAATAGTAGTCTAAAACCAACAGGCAGATGTTGCCTACAAGCCAACTGTTACAAATTCCTTCCTTCTACAAATCTCATATAAACACCTCCATTTTCCAGACATTTGATAGCAAGTTGGAAAAACGGGTTGTTTTTCTGGGATGAATTACTCCATTACTACAAGGTTTTGGTAATAATAAAACTAAAATAACCCCCTCCCCCCCCCCCCCCAAAAAAAAAAAACTAAGAATATTCTACGAGGTCTTAGATTACATGAATTAAAAGGAATGACCATTTAAAAAAATTAATGTTTACTTTATACGCCAATTCTTAGAGGTCAGGAGTGGAAAAAAAGAAGTTGAAAAACATTACTGTTGGTCTCCGAAAATAAAACCAAAAGAAAATTAAATGCCTCCAATCTATCACACTTCAAACCCAGATGAAAAGGCCATAATGACAGAAAATGTCCACTTATTCATGGCAATCATGATTTGAATGAGCTTTACACCGCTAACAGCTTATTCTGTGCCGACCATTAAACCTACGGACTGGCTCCTTTAAAACTCCCTGATTTTAGAGAAAAGACCTTTGACATAACTGTCGGATATATTACAATCATTATGGCTAAGTATGAATAAATACCCTGGACACTCGTTCCTGCTTGTAGTGACCTTCAAGCTTCTTCAATTATTTTTAATTAGTGTTTAAACTTAAAAACAAACTAAATTGACTAATGATTTTAAAAAACCATTGCATCAAAAGGACGGCCTGCAGTTTTGACTAACAAACATGATATAATCTACTGTTTATAAATGGAGCTCGTCTGTATCATATCATATCTTATAAACAAGTAGCATGTTGCGTAAAAAAAAGTTTGGCAAAAGATTGTATAGAAACAGGCACATTGCGTGTGCAGATTCATATGCCTTGATAATAAGGAATATGTGATGCAGCATGCAGTACTAGTATAATGGGAGTGAAAGCAGACAGGATAAGAAGAAGGAAAAAAACATCAAAGAACTAAGCCCTGAACGTGCTGAATTGAAGTTCAAGTACATAAAACACTAGTTCTAAAAGAACTGGTTCTAGTCTGTTCCTATATCAAACGTGGTTACTATGGTGCCCTATTCTGACACCTCCCAAAATATAATGTTCACATTGACCAATAGTGGAGCACTGTTGATTAAAGATCGTGCAACATGCCAATTTGAAGCAGAAGATGAAAAGCCCTAACTGATGCACCCACCCTGGATTCTGTAGAATTCCTCAACCCAGTAAATGGGAAATTCACCATACAAGCCAGTGGGTGTATCAGGCACCTGTGCAAAAACTCATAACAAATTCATAAAACCTCTATCAACTTTGTACCCAGAAACCACTGGTAAGGTTTGAAGACAACACAAGTTGTTTTTTTTTTTCTAGCAAGACCACCCTAAGTGAAAGATCAAATGGATCCTCTCCTTCCTGCACAAACATAATTTTGTATATCTGTTAAATCTAGGCAGAATAAGAGAACAACACATGTAGCAAAGACAACCTCAAGATATCCATGAAATGATTACTTTTTGATTGAATAGAAAGGGTCACAAAGTACGACAGATTGCATCTAGGTTCAATTTAAAGTTGTCAAGCTGACATGCAAATCATTAGCATATTACACTCATGGCTGCACAAGCAATTGACACATATCATAAAACTTAACATTAATTAAAAACACAATTATTTTTGTGCCCTATATAAATATTTCTGGGAAGTCTGAATATTGCTCAGGTAAATATTCTTTGGCCACCTGGTTTATCAAAGCATGAATGAAATATGGTGAAACTTAATCTGAGAATTCCGTTGAGTGAAACACGATGAAACATTATCATCATAAAATCACTTCACACAATAAAGAATCATTAAATTATTCATATATGCACACATAATTTAAACATTACCATTAAAAATATATATCAAAACTTCCAGGTACGGTATATATCCACATGAAAAATCTCACAGAATCTATGTTTCATCACATCTTACGATTGCAGCCTCAAGTTTGGTGCAGGGAGAGGAGAGAAAGAAAAAAGACACTAGTGTAATTATGCATTACACAATTATGCCTACAGCTGAAAACAGGAAACTTCTTCACTGTCGAACTGTTCCACCCACCATCACGAAATCTACGCCACAGGGGCAGAAGAAGGGAGAATTCCTCAGTCTTGATGCAAGTGCATGATACTAAAAATCTACTCCACAAAAATCCAGAAGAATTTGTGTACACACATGAATAATTTAAAACCTTATGGCTATTACATTAAAGGCAAAATAAAACTTTTTTTCTTCTTATCCCTCAATCCCGAAAAGGTCGAGTATATTTTCACCTGTGCTTAGATTTATAAATGTTTTCACTAGAGAGGGGAAATATGATATGCTTCGCTGAATGTTTGGCAAGTTGAATTTGTATTTTTCACATGTAGGCCCTAGCTTGCTTGCAAATTTCATTCATGACACACATTCAGGGATGAACTACCTGCACACTGGGTGGAAATTAGCCTGGTGAGCTCACCTGGTAACTTGATAGCTTACTATAATTACAAAAAATCATGGAATTGTTTACAAGAATAATTTCAGAAGTAAATCTTTGTCAAAGTGGCAAAAGTTTATGAGGTTTACTGCTTTTAAAATTGACATTTTTGTTTTGTCTGAAAATCTGGAGCTGTTTACATAAAGTACCATATATAAGGTCAGGTCTAAGAAAAAAATTGTGTGTGTTTAGGGTAACACTGATGAAAAAATTAGGTTTGGTAGGTAGGGATTTTTTTTTTATTTTATCAAATTTTTTTTCTGCATGAGGACATATTTAAAAATGGGTTTTTAATGGAAATAATATGAAAATCATAGTCAGATGAAAAAAGACATCTAAAAATGGTAGGATCGGGGCATATTTGTACATTAGGTCGGGTTACCCTAAACAAACAATATTTTTTTTTAGGCCTCATGGAAGAAAATCTCTCTCTCTCTCTCTCTCTCTCTCTCTCTCTCTCTCTCTCTCTCTCTCTCTCTCTCATGTAATGTTCACATGTTAACAAATTAATATTTTACATATAATATATATCGGTACATCTATATAGTTAACATATCAAATAAATAAAATCATTAATGTGTTAATACTCTCATGCCAGAGCTCAATATTAATTACTCTTTTATGGACGAATATGATATTTATTGCAAAAGTTAGACAGTGATGATATGGCTAACTAAATGGGCGAGGATTCTAACTCCTTTGTACACAAGACACAACACCTACATTATCTGATGTACACAGGATTCACAGTTAAACCCCTCAGATGTTCCGACACATACAAGCTTTTACCTGGGGGCTGATTAATTGATGAAAATTATGCAGCTAGTGTAAAAGGAGGAATGAGTTGCAATATTTCTCCCTGCCATCAGACAATATGTGTTATAAAGTCAGAACTTGACAAACCAGTTTTTTGGAGGGGGAGAATTTCAAGTTTTAATGGACCATTATTTTCTCACAATAAATACATGAAATGTCTGGAGCAATTTTTGGTCCCTTTAACCATAACTTTACATTTTATTACATAAGCTTGTATACAATTTGTAGAATTGGTTTAAAGAAAAATCCCAGACGTTTCTTGAAGATCTTGTTAAAATTTTATTGCATGATCGTGTTTACACAGATACATGTATTTAAATGTTGAGAAAATTACATATTCTGAGGCAAGCTTGACCACATGTAAATATCTTGATAGCATTCATACCTGTTATTTTAAACTAAAGTGCTAAAATTCAAAGAACTTCTAAAAAAAAAAAAAAGGTAAATCTCTCTCTCTCTCTCTCTCTCTCTCTCTCTCTCTCTCTCTCTCTCTCTCTCTCCTCCACACCTTTCTCCATGGATTAACATTCTCTGACTGTTTTTCACTACACTGGGATCTTCTTACCTGTGGTATTGTACAAGTCAAAATAAATTGACCCAGTATTTAAATTTCAATGGGACCCTAGCTGTATAAACTAATTCATTTCAATAGATAGTATCTTTAATGTGTAAATTGAGAAGACATGTCGCTAGAATGCCTGTGCATACTGATTTACACAGAGATCAGGTTGAATTCCTTTTATCAGTGAACAGGGGGTAAAAGTAGTACCCCTTCAATAAATCCATGTAAACAGCTTTGGTTCTGATAACTGCTGCCCACTATATTGATCCAAATCAAGACATTATTTAAACTTTGGGGCTCTATCTAAATATTTTCATGGTCAAATAATATGTAATTCCATCAACATGCCCATAGCAAGAATATCAAAATGTTACATAACACCGTTGACATTTTATATGTGTATTATAACACATGTTCCTCCCATTTAGAAAGGTCGAAAATCAATGGAGTGATGGACATTTAATCAAGAGTTGGGAAAGTGCTGATAAATTGTACAGAATAAATAATAGTACAAGTATTTGCAAAGAAGACAGCAGCATATTGCCCCCCCCCCCCCAAAAAAAAATTTTAAAAAATATAAAAAAAAAAAAAACCCAATAATTTAGCACATACCCCTGGTACTTTCCATACTCCCACTCCAAAAAAAAAAATTCTGATCAGCTGATCATTTGTGTTCCTGCTCAATATAAAAAAATCTACATACCCATATGTATTTAGCATTTTTGTCTGTGTTATATCATGGATTATTTTTATGTTATGGTATGAATCAATACGTTATTTGGCAATTGCACACTAAGCCAATGTAGAGTAGATTGGGAGCAATATCCTCTTGTTTCTAATCCAGGAATCATTTTTTGTTTGCCAATCATTGGCTAAAATATTTTACAAGAGTTTGAGTATTTTTTTTATATCTTGCTGTGAAACAGGTCAAAAATCTTTAGCATATACATGTACTGTACTAAAATATCAAAGATTGCAATTTCTTCATACACTCATCTCCACAATTTAATTCATGCTTAGTCATTCACAAACAACGAAAAATTAATTCATGATCATTCATTCATACATGCTCATGCTCTCTCTCTCTCTCTCTCTCTCTCTCTCTCTCTCTCTCTCTCTCTCTCTGGAGAAATCAGTCATGCTGAGAAAAATCAGGATGAAAAATCAGGATGAAGCTACCAGAAAATTTCAGTTTTCAGAGCAGATGCTCTAGCTGCAACTTGAGATATCTAGGCTGCTAATGAATCGTCTGACTATATTCTCTCTCTCTCTCTCTCTCTCTCTCTCTCTCTCTCTCTCTCTCTCTCTCTCTCTCTCTCTCTCTCTCTCTCTCTCTCTCTCTCTTGTTTAAACATTTTCTTTGAATTATTTGAAAAACAATATCTTATAAAAGTAAAATACAGCTGTTATTAAAATACAGAAATTTTCAAGCAGCACTTCAATTCTATCTAGTTTTAAAAAATTTTCATTTCCTTCTTTTTCCCTTTTCCCAATGATTCATTCTAGAGAGATTTTAATATGAGTACCCATTTAAGAAAAAGATAAAAATCTTTTTTGAACATGTCATATATGCATGAATCCAATACACAATAGTTATTTATCCTGGTGCTAAATGAACAAGATTGTGAGATTCCCCTTGCATTAGACATTTAACAATCCCTCCTCACACACCAGACCCTCCATCAGAAACTTATAATATTATTATTAATAAGTTCATCATTTCACAGATGAGACAAAACGGACAGCTTCTATTATTAATTCACAGACTGAGTATGAAACCACATTATAAAATGTCTTTGATATCCTCTAACGTAAAACAATTATGTTTACTACTTAGTCATAGATAGTCATTGGCAGGATTTTCACAAAATCACTGCAAGTGCTTGCTAAAGATTTTTTTTCTGCCCCCAAATAAACCCAAAATTAACATTCAAATCTGAATTGCCCCTATCAAAGAGTGCTAAACTTAAGTTTTGCTTTACAGGAAATGAGTCTAGATATGTTTAACTATTTTCCCTTCATTTGAAATTTGATACCTTTGAAGTTTACTGGAATATCATGTAGATATAAATTTAAATGTTATTTAACACTCAATTTACATATTTTTTTTTAAACAAGATATTAGCAGCAAAAAATTAGATAATTTTATGTTCATTCTTACTTGAATAATATGAATCACAATATTCTGGGATTTAAAAAAGTCATATACATTAAACAATGCCACTTTATCAATGAATTGTTGATATTCTTAAGTAATGAAATCTTATATCAAAAGTATAATAAACATTTAACTTTAACATTACAATCAAACAGAATTACCCAGATGAAACACGACATCTTATAAAATTAAACTATATATGTTTTACACCTGTAATCTGCAAACTAAAAGGGACATAACTTTGAAACTTTGTAAATACGTAAATTACTGCATCAATTATATATGACTGTGGCAGAAAGATTTTTTTAACTATGTTTTGAAAATGTAACATGCTCAGAATGAATATAAAAACTAAACACTTGTCCCTTTTTGACTAGTTAAAATGTATTCAACACTTGTTTGGATTTTCAAATGTTACATTAAAGTAGGGTATTAAGCCAATCCCAAACCTGTTTAGATTCCCTCTATCGGCGTTCTCAATTTTCAATAAATTCCTTTAACAAGACTTCAATGTGCATATTCAAGGTGATAGACTCAGGCTCATTGTTTCCTTATCTACAGGTTTTGAGGTAAAAACTTTGCAACTTAAAATATTTACCTTTACCGTGGAATCTTTTGATCTTCATTTTTGACCGGAAATGGTTGTTTACATCGTAAAAAGTAAAACCAAATCGGTAAGCGGTAAAATGGGGAAATGTTGGAAAGACCAGCCCGCACTGTCCATCTTAGTTATAGATCTGTTTCATTTATATCCAGGTTAGCCAAACATATACCGGTATATTTTACATTCTTTGAAGGGGATACCTCATAATGGAAAACAATCGTTTACATTTTCAGTTTACAAAGTTCAGCTGTTCTAGGATATTCAATGTTTCTACTTTATTTTTGAAATCAAATCCCTAAAAACTGAAAAAAAAATAACTTTTAACCTCTTAAAATAATAGGTCATTTCTCATTCAAAAGTGGGCCGGTAAGAATGACCAATGGAATCGAATTCTATGTACCACACATCGTACATTCGGGAGGGTTTTTTTGCGTGTCACAAAATTTGCGAAAATAGGGTAAAACTGTAATCATTTTTAATTTGTGTTTGTTATTTTTTTTTTTTTTTTTAGATATTTTCTGCGATTTAAAAAGTTTCCAATGGCAAACAATACTCAAATAATTTTTGCATACTGTATTTTCGTGATGTGAATATGATTGCGACCCCCCCCCCCCCCCCCCCCCCGAAAATTGGATAATTGCGAAAATAACCGAATATAAGGTATTCGTATGCATGCAAAACGTAAGTATCTTTCTCAAGATCCCATGATGAGACCTGTTTTCAAGCTTTAATCATTTGCATTTGTATATCTTTTTTGTTCCCTTATGATTCAACGTTAGATCCAATTTAGCCAACCCCGAATTAAAATAAATAAACAAGAGCTATGTGAACAAGAAATGCGCATGGCATTTTTTCAATTGTTTATTGGCGAGAGAAAGTTTTCTTGAAAGCCAAGCAAAAAATTGTCTTCCAAATATAATTATCAGTAGTTTGAATAAAAAAGCGTGACAATGTCATCTTGACAAGATAAACACTTGTTTAATTAAAGGAACACATTTATTTGTTTCTCTTGCCTAACTATTCATACGTTAAAGACGGTCACATTTTTCGCTTTCTTAAAAAAAAATACCCAAACAAATTTTGTTAATTCATTCATAGTCGTTTTGGGGTATTTCGAATCACTTTTTACAACTTGGTTGCAAAATATGTAAATATATGTATTAAACAAGTTTTTAATTGGCTGTTTGGTATAAACATAAAAAAAATTATCTGAAACAGATATCTCAAAATATTTTTTATCTTTGAAGTAGCAACTTCGAGAGGGGATCTTATGACACCACCATTTTAGTGTACTGCGGGTCTCTTCCGGGTATTTTGAATCGTGCAGTAGCTAAACTGGCAAAAATCAGTCCGACAAAAATAAAATTATTTACAAATTCTTTCATATCATTTTCCTACTTTCTAAAAGCAAAGAAATTATTAATTTTAGTCCATGCTTCTGACTACATGTATTTTGAATTCGATGTAACACCCCTACATTGCCTACGCACGCTATGTAGAACCATTGAGGAAACATGCGAATACCAGTAATTAACAATCGACCAACACGTGATTTAATAGCTCTACCATTGTAATACCATTGCACTGCATAAAAAAAAAACAATTCAACAAAAAATATCAAACATACAAGTGTGGTAAACACATACTTATACGGCTGCGGTCATTATGTACACGTGCGATTCGAAATACCTCAAACTGAAGGAGGTTCAAAATGCAACCAATGGGTCAACATTTTATAGATTGTAAAAAGTTTAAGAGAGCATGAAAGTTTATCAAATTGCCGATTTATCAATATATAGTTTGTCATGTTTCGTCGATTATTAAGGCTACAAAATATAAGAGAAGAGCGTTTTTTAACATGCAAATTTTCCCAGAGGATAAAACCACAAATTAACTTGTTAATGCAAGATATTTCCTGTTAAAATTTTGAATATTGATAACATATGTATATCTCTGATGACTATTGGGTAATCTCATATGTTGTTTTTTCTTACATTTCATAGCGATACTTTACGAGAAGCACAAAACGCATAGATTCAAAATCCCTAGACTGCATTTGGGTATCATTGAGACATAAGCAATTTTCAGCAAAACAAGACAGTTCCAACCAGTATTTAATGAGGGCAACAAAATATTTTCTTCTAGTACATGCAAAAAGACCAAAAAATAAATTGCAATTGATTTCTTCCATCCTTCAGGGAATGTCGTTTTTTGTTCCATTGTCTTGCCTTGTCAGTACAACAGAGACAACTCTGTATGTCTTTTTTACCATGCAATTGGAAAATTCCAACAAACTTGCATCGAATACCAGAACATCTTAATCTGTCTTATGTACGATTTCATCCATGATCCTTTACTTTACCAAATATAACTAGTCAACAACTTGGAATTGCAAAAAAAATCATTTATTGTAACGTATCTCACCCTCCCCCCTGTTCTACAAACAAAAATAAACAATGAAATAATTAGCACTATTTAATACAGCTTTTAAGCCATTTAAAACAACAAAAGATGTTTTTGGGATATCCCAAAAAGCTCTGGAATTAATCTGTTTTAATACAATCAATTTTTAGCAATTTACATCAAATCTCATCCTTGATTTAAATATGGGCTTGGAAGATACACTGCTGATCCACAGATACAGCAAAGGAGAAAAATAAGAATAGAAAAAGAAGAAGAAAAAAGGTTAACTGCAATGACATGCATTAAATATAATAATCTTTTTCTTATAAAAACTCTCTCTCATTTTTTGTCTGTACTGTATGCATAATGTTTCATCATGTAGAATTGAACAACTGGATTGCCACAGTCCTAAATAACCAAACACGTTTTGGCACAAGCTTTTACAAAGTGCACAAAACCTACCAAAGTGTTTCTTAATAAAGCCAGAATAAAAAATAGAAGTCATAAACATCATTTTCCCATTAAAACTATGTATTTGTGCAGTTCCAGTTGTTTGTTTTCAATGTTTTTGTGTCCTTCCCAATACAAAATAGCACTAAACTTATAGAGCAGATGCATATTTCATGATAACAGTTACTTCTATCATTAATACCTAATTGAGTGGAAAAGTAGCACTGTAGTAAGAAAATAGAACCAGATACGATCCATTTCGTATTGATACAAAAAAATAATAGAATTTCAAAATGCGGAACAAGGCCTTGAGTTGGACTCCATGTTTACGTCTGTGGTGTCGACATTGAAAGACTAAGTGGTAACGTGGACTTCCTTTGTACTGTTGGTGGTTCCCTCTGTGTTTCCTGTGTTTGGTGGGGGCAATTTGGTTTGTTGTTGTGTGGGTAAACAATTGAGATGTCTCTCTCCCCTCACTCACTCCCTCTCTCCCGGACTGAAGTGTTAAGCAAGTCTCTCCCTCACACACCTCACTTCTGTTTGACCTTCAACTGATATAAATCCCAACATGGTCATCACTTTGGGTACCGTCCGTCATCTGAAAAATGAAATAGATACTCTGCATGAACTGATTTGAATTTAAGAATTCCTAACAAATAAAAACCCTAATACATAGGAATGTAAAAAGTCCTTCTCATACTAATTTTAGACTAATGAATGGCATACACAGCAATATTGAAGAGACTTACCACGAGGCGTTTTTCAGTTTGCGTATTTCTTTTGTGGCCCATGTGGCTAGAGTCTTAGCCTTTGTGGCTTTGGAGCGTCGACCTTTGGTGAGCAAGCCTTGAATTGGTTCTTTGTCAACGAGTGGCAACATGCCAGCTCCAAATGCAGTACACAAATCTCTGTAACATATCATTTTGGATTTCATTATTGTTAAAGCAAAACTTAATTTTATCATAAGCAAAGGTTTATATCTCCCTTTCCATTGAATATATCAAAACAGAATAAAACTTGGACTGTCCTCATGGTACTGTTATCTTCAGCATGGATGCAATATTGCATCACATAGAATAGAAATGAACAATTTGTTGACAAAGAATTGTGGATTTCTCACATCTATCATCAATTATCTTTCATAAAATTTCCTTTACAAACCTTTGAGTTCTCACACAAATAGGGATCAACCCTATTTGTGTCAAATATCAGGATCTTTGTCTTGTCTATGGTACAAAGAAATGTTATACCTCCTCAAATCTAGAGTCTGTTCAGCAGAGCAGGCACTCAGAAACACTGGCTAAAATTTTAGCAAGAGATGGGAAATTCTGGCAAGCGCTCACAAGTGCCTGCTTTATTGAACAGGCTTCTGATATGAGGATATGATTTACACATGGTAGCTCAATCCATTTCCTCTTAAATCACAACAGCATTCATAAGTACAATTCCATCACATTAGAACAGAATGACAAATTGCAAATAACACCTTACTTGTATCTTGTGAATAATTTCTTTAACTCACAAATCCGTCATCTTCCACTTACCCAATAAGTCCACAACAGGCTGATATATTGTCATCTGAGTGGTCCTCATCTAGAGCAATATGTTCTATGAAGGACATTATATGACCAACATGGGGCTGTATTAAATTCACGTCCGCTGTAAGAAAATTTAAGCAAAAAAAGTGACACCTGCTGATTTTAATAGACTATATGCATGTACTTATAGTTGTGATGTATTGTTTTTCTGTTGTCAAATCTGGAGAAGTGCCCATTTGGTTGATAAATGAAACACTCTTGAACAAGAACTTACCATTCGGTTGTTCTCCATCCCCTTTCAATCCTTGTACGATTCCTGTATATGCTTCCAGACAACCTTCCCTTAGCTCATTAAGGTAGTCTATCATGTCATAATCAGTCTGAAATCAAATTCAAAGGTATTGATAAAAGAAATAAATCACTTCTATTATAACCCCACCCCCTCCCCTTGACCATTAGCATGCCATGCATATAAAATAAAAAAAGACATGATTTTAAGTAAAATGCTTGTTTTAATTAACTACACTAGAATTAACTGGGCATTCTACTTCACAAAAAAATTAGGACCTTACCTTCTCTACCTGTGCCTGTGAGGCCTGTTGAAGGGTATTCATGACAATATCTAGGTATTTTTTAAAGTGAGGCCCAATGGCTAATGCTATATCACCAAAGACAGACAGTATCTGGGGTTTCACTGATCTATGTACAGTGGAATTCTGTGGGAGAAAAAAATCATATCCATTGTACATCACATCAAATGTTTTATTTAAGTTACCATTTAAAAGTGTCACCATTTCCCATTGTTTAGATCCAAAGTAGCAATACAAAACTTTGAAAATTTATTTGTTTTTCTATCTATTTGACAATATTTGATTTTTTAAAGGAGATAATTACCCCTAAATTCTCCAACAATAACACCATAATTTCATCACAGAACGGCAACATTTTCTGTCCTAAAGCTCGGCATAAATCTCCGACTAGACCAACAGCAGCTAAACAAACCTGAAATGTTTGTATGAAGGAATTAGAAAAACAAAATACCATTTGACATTCCTGTCATCATCGTAAACTATCATCATGATTTTATCTTGTCAAATGGTGCATAAAGTAAATTATTGGTATGAAAATTAAAGGAAATCTTACCGAGTACTCCTCTGAATTCTTCAAGCTCACAATCAAACAAGGTTTAAATGCTTCCATATATTTCATAAAATTGTCTCCAAGAACTGAAACAAATTCAAATCAATTATTAAATTGGACATCAAACTCAAAAATATAAGAAAATATACAACTTGAATATACAACTTGAATCATACAAGCATGAACGAGCAAGCGTAATGGGTTCAACATTTTAAAAAATATCACATTGCTTTGCTTTTTTTCAAAGAATTTTTACTATCACTTGAAAGCTATCAACTATAAATTGACACATTCTGTCTGGAGTCTTTTACCTTCCACCAGGGTGGACACGGCCAATAGAGCATCCTCCTGTACTCCGCCCGCCTTCCCCGAGGTGCTGAACATGCGTAACAGCGCACTCATCACCTGGTCCGAAATACTGGGGGCGTCCTCGGAGGTCACCTTCCTTAGTACACTCTGTAACCACACCAATGGTCAGTTACAGTGAGTATCTAACTATACACATTACACAACACCGCACAGAGTCTGTACATTATTTACTGCACAAGTCTCATGATGAAAACACAAATAAGCAAAGAAAACTCTAAAAGGCAACAACCAATGTATTTTGAAATAATAAACATAGAGTATACACAATTTTGATAATTACATGTTCTTTTTAAACATTAATTAAAATAAGTCTTACCTGGAGTGTAGCACAGAGCAGAGACTGCAGATCATTGTACTGAGCTCGATCAGTGGAGACTTGAATCATATTCTGTAAAAGAAAAGATTCACTCATAATACCACTTCAATTAACCACAACACATCTTTACTTTTATCTTGAATTGCCTACAAATTTCAGTTTAAATCAGAAGTACAGGTACTAAAAAGTATCGTACAGAAAAATATAATTTCACTGACACAATATGATACAGTAAGGAACTGGTATTACCTCCATTTGTAGCACTCGTTCTAATTTTTCTAAAACCACTAGAGTTGTTTTTTGGACAATAGCATAGCAGTCCTGAAATTAAAAGAGACAAGGACTTGATAAACCAAGCAAAAATCACTGCATCGATTCAGAAATTGGCAAAATTCATATGTAGTTTACATAAGATACCACTCTCATTTTGCTGTACCTTAGGACTGTTTTTAATCATTTCCATTAGTGCCTCATACGCTGCATTTCTCAAGTTATGCTGATTTCCATCAGATCTACATTAAAAAAGAAATATTCCTTTACTTACACCTATATCATTTACACCACTCATTTTTTTCTTCATGTTACAACTTCTTTCCTTGAACGAGTTAACAAAACAAAGGGTTACCTGTCAGTTGTTTGGATCAATTTTTCTATTATTGGTTCAAAGTATGTAGTTAAACAGTAAGTGGGGGGCTCGGCATTATCGTCCCCTGTATCAGCATTATCATAGGCAGCTTCAGCCAAACTGGAGAAAGCCTGTGAAACCAACAACAGATGCAGTCCTTAGCAAGAAATCAACATTTAATATATTTAAATTTTTTTTCACAAGTGATAGATCTTGAATGCTATCAAATACACAATTTTATAGTTATCCTTTGCCTACAGATTATTATACACTATAGAGAATCAGTTTTTAAAAATTTTCTCTAAAATCTTGTCAATTACTTTATTATTGCTTCATTCCAGTAAACCTGTCACACAATACACTTACCCAGCATATATTGCTGGCTACCCTGGGCTCGGCTGCCAGACCCTCCACCATAGCCTGGAGGAGGGGCTGTAGGCATTGTTCATTGATGACTGCATCAGGCAAGATCTCACAGACACGCCCAACCGTCCAGGCAGCCGTGTCTCTAACCACAACACTGGCATCCTTCAACAACTCAATCAGCATCGGCATGGCTTGTTCCACTATTGGCTTCAGCTTCACAGGATCGGGACCTTCTAGTATGGAACCTGGTAACACAGGGAAGTCAAATTAAATTTAAATCAATATTTGCTTCGCATCTTTCATGATAAAAAAAAGTAACAAATGCTTAATTTTCTAATCATACAAAACCACAACCCACCAAATGCCATGACGGCTGCATCTCGGAAGCGCCAGTCCTGATGGTGAATGTTGTCCTTGACAAAGGGCAAGATGTGGGGCACAATATCGTCCTCACACCCAGTAGCCATCAGCATCAGACAGACCCCGGCTGCCTTACAGGGATTCCACTCGTCATCATCATCCACCTCCTCCTGAAATCACAGCTCATATATATAGAGTTGTAACGTTTAAATAATGGGCTCCTTGATTCAAGGCTTGGCTGTTCATACATAACTCTATCGTGAATGTTTGATATGTTGAAGGATGGAGCCGAAAAAGATTCATGTGAAGGAGGTTGATCTATTAAGGTAGATCCATCATTAACAAACCATCTCTCAGACTCTCTACCTGACACTTATTTTTGAGGCACTTTTTGAGAAGTTTAACTGCATTTATATATTTCCATTTTTAAACCAACTTGGTACTTTCTAATTATTCCCTCTAATTGATTATCACATTAACATTTTACATGTAAAAATTGCTATTCAAGAAATTTTAATATCATTATCTGTAACCATACATGTTAACTCTACCGATTTACGCGGAAGTCTACCGCTTTTTAGATCTGTCTCCCGCCTACCGCTTTTATTAGAAAATCTACCGTTTTTCTTCAAAATACGTTCCTTGTTTTGATAGATAGCCATTTTGGAAGCCATTGTGGTCCAAAAATCTCGTCGGGTTTGAAATTAGCGCTGACTTTGAATCAGAGGCATAAAAACGCTTTTTCTCGTCAGGTGAATGATAAGATTTCAAGCATGTGTTTTACATTGAACGATGAAAGAAGCCACTTCCAGTGATTACATTAGTTACAAAACATGACGATATTATCCTCGCCAAGGAATAAGAAGCTTTGCAAATCCACATGTGGCTTTAACGATGACTGAATATATCTTTTAACTTGGCCATAACAGTAAACTTTGACTTGCAGTTTATTGCAACACTACATGTAAACATCATTTTTGATATTGAAAAAGAATATACAACTTCCTAGTTCTTGCTTCTCTTATATGTTAAATTTTGGCAGCTTAATCTATTTTTACTGAACAAAGGCAATTGTTAAAGTCTCTGCACTCAAAGATCTTCTTCCTAAAAAATAAGCTAGCTTAATCAACTTGATGGTAAATGCATGCAAACTTTTTTTACTGCATGTGTTGATATTACTTTATTTTAAAAGCCTTTTATATTTCAATTGATATTGTTAATTTATAATCAGAAACCTTTACTACATATGTATCAAAATATGTGCTTTGAAATATACACGAAAAAGGTCGCGCGCAATGCTACCGCTTTTTGGTTCTAAATCTACCTCTTTTTCACCACTTCAGGTTTTCATGTATGCTGTAACTCATCTACAATTTATGCCTCTTTTTAAATGAAACCTATACTCATTTAAAGGAAATAAATTATCCCATAGTTTTAAATATAATGTTGATAAATATTTTTATATAAGTTTATACATGTAAATGTTTTATCAGTGCAAAGTGTTAAAAAAAAAAAAACTTGCACCAAAAGAACAGCCATGCAAATTAAACCCAAATATACCACATCAAGGCAAGATATTGAATAGAATACAACATAATAACACTGTGAGTATTATTAAAAATATTTAATTGAAACTCTAAAATACTATAAGCTTTATCTGTTAGATTTATGAATAAGTATAAATAAATAAAAATTTCACCAGAATATATGTCAAATTTTCTCAAGTTAGAAGGAAGAAATCTACACCTTAATATCTTTCATCAGAATTTAGTCATTACAAACAGCAGGTCATGATTTTGAATAATGTATCCATATTTTTAAAAAAAAATTTATTACAGGCCCAAAATTATTGATTCCCTTACCCCCTTTCCTTTTTTTCTTTAGATACTCATGAATTATTAAAGGCCTTATAGTCTAAAACCAATGTTGATTAACTTAAAATTCCAGGAATTTGTTGGGGTGTAGAGAACCTCCTTCACCAGCGCCTACCTGAGGGCAGCAATTTCTTGCATTAGTAACAACAGGTGGTAGGCTGAATACGTACATGCATTACCTGCTTTGTCAAGCTGTGTAACAAGATAGGAGATAAATACTGCAGAGCGCCTTTAGCGTAGAATCGACTGGTTCGTTCTGGTGGTCTCCCTTGCTCAGCAGCCTGCAGGAAAACAAGGGGGCATAAAAATAACCAAATTTGTTACAGGTACTAGCAATCAAGTGTAAACATCATTAAAAAAGAATAAGAGAATGTTGAATCTTGATACCTCTGACAATTCAATAGCCAGGTCAACTTCCTCGTCACAGACGGTGGACCAGAATTCAATTCCTTGCAGGGCTATTTCATCAACATCACTCTTCATGGCTTCCATAGTTATCTGTATGCAAAATCATTTCAATATAGCAGTCATTCGATACAATATCTTGAGAATTTCCAAGGAAAGTATCTTCTTGTTATTAATATCTGTGGCCTACATTGAACAAAAATCCCATTTTAAGGTGCACATTAAAAATCTTTCTATAACAAGTTAAAAACTTACTGCAAAGAGGGCTGGGCCCATGTAATGCTCCATGTATGTATAGTAGAGGGACATAATCTTCACTAAACACTGCAAAGCCGCAACTCTGACCTGAAATATAACAATGCAATAATTTTTAGTCACTAAATACTAAAAACAAAGAGAAACTAAATCTTTTTTTTTTAAATAATAATTGCCTACCCTTGTGTCAGGAGATTGTGTTGCCTCACAAACTACTTGCATTATGAAGTGTCTCTCTGTCTGCAAGCACAAAAAAAAACCACATTTTAAAAATCAGAATTTTCATGCAATGTAAAATCTCACATCGTGTCAGATACCAAAATCATATTTCAACTATTAATACCTCTTTGTCGAAATTGGCCTTTGTAAATTCTAACGAATTCAATAATGCATTGGTTGCTGCTAATCTCACATGGTTGCTGTATAAAGATAAAACCATAATTTTAAGAAAAGCTTTGTAACGAAACTTCATGAATTTAATGCATTTGCCATTTTCTGATAATCTGTTCAACTGAAACATCCTAGGATTCTATGAAATAAATATCTAGCAAAAAACCTTGGTTCTTCCTTTTTCATTCCATGAACAATGGCTGTGAGGATTTCGTTGGACTGATTTTGAAGAATCTCTGGGTCCTAAAATACAACACAACTATATTTTAAACTTCAAGTTGAGAAATAAGTACATGTCCCCTCTGTATCAGAACAAATGTACTTGGTGCATTAACTGCATAACAAATATAGTTGATGACAGTATAATGTCAAAAACATAATTATCAGACCTTGCACTAAATAAATGCAAAGTGATTATTTACTATTACAACCTGATATGCCCTTAATCCAATAAAAAGGTGTATAAACTTCATATCATTGAAATATATACTGCTGTTCAAAACATTTCTAAAATACTTTAATATTTGTTGTTAATCTACCATGACAGAAAATCTTACAATGTCTTGGCAGATATAACCAATGGCCTCGAGTGTGGCTTCCTTCATCATTTCCGTACTGTTTTGGTTGGTCACGTTGCTTGTTAGAACAGCGATCAAGTCTGGCCACAGACCAGATGGAAGCTCGGCGCAAGCTACATAGGCTACGCATTGGGCAGCTGAGCTAGGACGGATTGTTTCTGTTCCCAATGCAGCCACAATCTGATATGTGTATTTAATACAGCTCAATTCACAAAATTGAAACGAACAAATATCGATTTATTAGAAGAAACGGGAAGTAAACAAAGACCTGTACACACAAATACTTACATTGGCTTTCACTACATTTCGAACATCATCAGGAAATGTTAGCCATCTTTGTTGATATTCGGCTTTAATGTTGGAGTCTTTTGAATATAGAGCATTTTTCAGCTGTATACCAGCTTGCATTCGAGTGACAGGGCTGTTGCCTCCATGCTTTAAGATTTCTGACAAGGACTTCAAAAATTCTTGCTGAAATAGATATTTTCAATAACAATGTCATTTCCAGCAAGAATGTCATTTATCATGCAGAATATGTGTTGTCGGACATCACGAGTAGATTTTTTTTCTTCCCAAAATGATATTGATGTTCCCATTACTGGATTATTTCATATTTAAGTTATTTAAAGAAAAAAGGTTTAAAATAAATAACTATTCTGTTGGAAAACTCTTAAGACCTTTATCAATGCTTTTGTTTCCGCAACTGATGCTGAAAAAATGAAGCACTCTCGAAGGTATTATGAATTCCTACCAGACAGGACAATATACCGAGGAAAAATAGACTTCCAGTAAAGAAAATTTACAACAGTTTGGTCAATTAAAATTTTTATCCTCCTTATTACAGACGATGAATTAATGACTTGCACACGTGCACGCAGTCCTGAGACCCAGAGAGGTCAATAACTCATCACTCATGAAACTTACAAGATTGGTCTGTGCTGCCTGCTCCAGAAAACGCTGGGCTGCTTCTAACTCTTGTTGATCTACAAAATGAATATTTCAATCAATAGACGATCATGATTCATTCAATGAAAATTTGTAATACTCATCACTTTTGAATCAAACATGTCATTTTAACTTTCTCTTTCTTCTTGAAGAAAATTCGTTCTTTTTTGCATACCTGGAGATACTGTCTTCTCAAGCACACTCAACAGATCCATGTTGACCGCATACACCTATCAAATTGTCCAGTTATAAATAAGATTAAATACGACAGTTCCTTTCGATTGTACCGGTATATTCCATGTGCAATGCGGACGAATCCAAAATGGCGAGGAAAAAGGAAAGATAGCTAGCCTTTATGTATCAGAGATTTTAATTGGTTCAGAGAGTGGAAAAGTGGGCGTTTCTATTAAAAATGAACCAATTACATTTCTTCTTGTGCAGATATGAAATAGTCTTACCGATAAAGAAACCTAAACTTTTATAATCATTTAACAGCAAATTATAAATATTATTGAAACGACACAACTTCAATTAATTACTAAAGAAATTTGATTTCTAGCCATTCATACAGAAGCATAACATATTTTATTTAAGAGCGCGTAATAGAACATGTAAATAGGCGCATCTGTCTATTTCATTATTTTCGCGCCAAAATATTGAAAAGATGATCTGTAAGAAAGAAAATAATACGTATATTTAAAAAAGAACAATCATATATATTTTTATTCAAACATACGTTTTTGCTTATCGTCAATCTAAGACTTTGCTCTTGTTTATGTTGATATTTAGTATTAAGTCACGGTTGATTTATCAAATTTTCTTTGAAAACGCCAGTTTACAGAAATGTTGATTAGCTGATCATAAATGATAACTGTTGAATTTAAACTTTGATAAGATATCATTCCAAGCATAGAAATTCAATATATACACGTACAATGTAGGCCCCGGACCCCTCCCCCTTCCGGCAAAGACCTCGGACCCCCCCCCCCCCCCCTTCGAAAGTTTTCTGGAATCGCACATGATCAAATGTGTCAATATGTTTTACGGTGCGACCATTGGGGCATTCGATTGGTAAAATTAAATACATCCAGGCACAGCAGATTAATGTACCATTAATTAAATTACCGCCCGTAAACTACAATATTTGTGAATAAATCTATAGTTTATAATCGTCGCAAACCCCACAGGCACGAAGTACCCCCCCCCCCCCCCCCCCCCCCCCCCACACACACACACACACACTTTTTCTGGAAGCATGTAAAAAATTGAAGTGAAAAAAGGAAATTAATGTTAACAGTGAAATTGGAGTCATATGTTATGATTATACGCACTTCCCCCCAGGATTTTCATGATCTGCGAAATTGTCATTTTATTTTTTATTTTTTTTGCTTGTCAAGACTTATTGGGTGAGTCTGCCCCCCCCCCCCCCCCCACCCCACTTTCAAAAACGATGCTACGTACGTGCCTACGTACCACGGTTTTGAGCGGTAGACTGAATCGATGTGAATCACACGTGGGTTACCGTGGATGATAGTTTATCGACTGTGAAACTATGTTAAGATCATGTTTATAGCTCATTTTGTGAATTTGGCGTGCCATAGATCTCCATAGTTGTCTCTTCTGTCATGTTGTAAACTTTGAATTTACCGGGTGGCAGTAAATACAAAATTTACAAGTTGTCATGTTGTAAACTTTGTATTTACTGCCACCCGCGGTAAATTCAAAATTTACAACATGACACTTCGATCATTCTTGAATCTTTTGGGAATTTCCCCCCAGGGGACCCAATCTCTACCCCACCCCCACCCTCCTCCAACGAATAAAATCAACTCCAAAACTTTTGGAAAGCCACAATAAATAAAATAATTAATGGACAAATAAATGTAAACACAACCTAGAAATTCCAGGGGTTGGGTCAGAAATTCTCTCCCCACACCTAGATTTCGCTTAATTAAATATTTGAACAGCGGTTTAAAAAAAAAAAACGTTTGTCACGTCTGTAAAAACTCGAAGAACTCTTTGAACGCCAGTTGGTATTAAAATGAATCTTGTTATATTGTATATCATGCAAACACTACCACCAGTCTCTAGTTAGTTAGAATAACAAACATCTTAAAAATATATGAAATACTATATGTTGTTATATAAAACCATTTTTATCATTTGATGAGTATGTACATATATGTTTAATTTAAATCTTTTATCATATTAAAAAAATCAACGTCATTGTATTGCATGACCAAAACAAATTGTTCAAGTTTTTACATCACACGTTCTCCCACAAAATTTAATTTTTATTTGTCTATTTCACAAATGCTTGATAGTCACGTTAAGAAAACAACTTCTCGGTATTGCTTCCTCTGTACACATATTTATTTTAATTGGTCCATTTTAGTCTGTCAGCAACAGAAACAAAATCCTGGAATGCAACAGCAACATATCCCGCAACCTATGAGGATGGCGATAATCACTATGGCTATCAAAACTGGCGCCCATCTACAAAGAGAGTCAAATGTTATCAAATCAAGAATGGCGGCTGCCTTACATTATTTACTTCATGCTAAAATGGTGTTTTCCCATAATATGGTTTCATGAAAAAAATGGTGCTTTGCTTCATGTGAAAAATGGTGCTATATCATATGAAGATGCACTTTCACTTGAAATAGTTACGGAATACTACGAGACAGCACCACTTTCACAGGAAAACCCCTCACAAAATAGCCATATCATAACGCCATATTATATCATGAACCAAACAACAAAAGGCAGTACTCAGTAACTTTCAGTAAAGGTCTATACTAAGTCGATTCATTGAAACAATCATTCACCAAGAATATCATGTGACCTACAGATTAGAAGATGCAGAGAACCACGAGCTACAGAAGTCGAGTCGATCCGATCTCTCGGCTCTCATGAAGAAATCACTGCAGCAATACAGAGGAGTGTGCCCGCGCACCCGGTCCTGGCAGCAGTAATGACTGCACCACATTGTCTCATGACGAAATCCGTTTGCGTCATAATGGGCTCTGCAACATTCACCGCCCTCAGCTTGATCAACTACAAAACCATTAAAATGATCAGAAATTTAAAAATGTATTTAATCTGGATTCAATATGTTCTTTTGTTCCATAAAAAGATTGAGTTTTTAAATAAGAGGGAAAACGCGTGTAATCACATTTTACATTTGTTGCTCGACATTAACCATTTTCTTTCTAAAATATAACTGTGTGTATCTGTGGATGATTGCTTCGTTCTGAATATTTTCAAAGGAACGAGATTCAGTGCTAGCTGACTCGGATCAGGATAATATGGGGCGGCCAGACATGTTCTGGGTTCGGTCCTGAAGGAAATGAATCATCCGATATTATATATTTTCCTTTAACCAAATAGGATCCATTCTTGAAGTGTGTGGGAATATATAATGCCTTATTTTGGATATTTTTGAACACGCTTCTTCATCAACGATTACCTGCACCCAAGAAAAAAAAATCATTTGTCCGTTGCTATCACACGATTTTCCTGTCTGTTGTTAGTTTGTGTTTAATCTTTCTTCAGGCCTGTTATGCGACTCTTGTCTATATATAAAGTTAAACAACTGCTGGATATTTTTTCTGCATAGTACAAATTACAGTAAGATCGAGGTGAATGAGTCACACTGTTTGTTTAGGTAATGCCATTTTGAAATTAAAAACCCAACAACAGTTTTGATGACGTCATATTAATATTCATATTGAATTGATGAAATTTCCCGTATTTTAAAGATGTGGAAATAGTCATTAGAAATTATTTAATTACGTATCTCTAAAGACAACTATTTATGAATCACCGTGTAGTGCACAAGGTCATTGCGCGTTGATGAAGGGAAACAGTTAGGAACTGGGGAAAAGAAGAAAAACTTGTAGAATGTACGGCGTACCTTTTCAAGTTAAATCTAAAAACTTTAATATGATTTTTCAAGATAAAATTTGAATTGCTATAGTATATTTTTTCCAAATCCCTTATATGACGGTATGCATGGGTCAATCTCCACTTCTTAGAATGACCGTGTTTTTCAACCACCTTTAGCTGTATATGACAACAAAAGCTGGGGATGATTTACAAGTGCAAACATTTTCTTTAAAAAAAAAAACAACTCAGGGAACTGTAAAATAGTGAAGCCACTTTTCTATTATGTAAAATGTAAAACTCACCTTTTCAACTGAAAAAAAATATTTGAAAATTTACATGTACATACCTGAACAAAGAATAAAAACAAGAAATCCAAGTAAAAATACAGAACACACAGATGCAGAAGACATGATATTCTAGCAAAGGTAACAATACACTACTGAATGATTAACACACGTACGCTGTGTTCTCCTGTTTTCGCCGCGGGATGGGGTGCGGATCAAAACACACTCATACGGTAGCAGGATTAGGGCTTGCATGTTCTGACTAATTATTTGTGAAACGAGAAAATCGTCATCAGCATCATTAATTACATTGCTCGCGTTCCCCGTATATCTGATATCTATCTACCTGTGCGTGTAAAGATGAACCATGCAGACCAAAGCAATTTGTATAGGAGGTTAAAGTCAGTATAAGTACAAGAAAGCGTAAATACTTCGCAAACAAATAAAACAATGCCAGGCATGTGATTCTGAGGAAGATGGTACAGGGAAATTAAAAAAAACAAACAAACAAACAAACAGATATGGAAATAAATGAAAAAAAAACCATGTACATTATAGGAATGATTCGACAATTTAAAATTTGTATAGGTATATATACGACAATTTAAAAAATATATATATTTGTATATATACGAAAAATTGTAACACGTCGATTATTGGGGAAGATGGATGGGGGGGGGGGGGGGGGGGGTCCTTCATCATCGATATAATCAACATAATTTTGTGATAGATGTAACGCAGTAACTAGTCAAACTAGAATATAATAGTAGGCCTATTTTTCCACTTCTCTCGTTTTGATACGTCGCTCATACTGGCCAGAGTTTATGCCAGAGAGAGAGAGAGAGAGAGAGAGAGAGAGAGAGAGTTTGCCATTTTGTAAAGCTCTCTTTAGATTGTTACAATGAATAATGGATCCCCCCTTCCCCCAATGACAGGCCAGTGACAGGGAAGTATTTTCATTTTTAACAATTTCTTCAATTCTAAGTTCAATGCGTTCAATTTCAAAGGATAACTCTTTCTATATATATATATATATATATATATATATATATATATATATATATATATATATATATATATATATATATACTTAGTAAGTGTAATCCAACGCTGTACTTTATTTAAACAATATTTTATTAATACGTAAATATATTACATAATAAGCATTGGGCAGCAGGTAATCTGCCTATTTGAGCCCTCTCCTTAAAAAAGTTGTACTTGACAATGGCATGTACATATTCATTTTTTCAATATTTTTTGCATTTGAGTAATATTTTATTTTCAAATGGCACATACTGGTACTTCGAAAATAACTCAAAAAGAAAATGATCAAAATCTTCCCTGTTATACTACATATGCAAATTTTATTATGAAAGGGGGTAGTTCTACATACATGACAATGATGTATTATACTTGTCTGTGATGCAAGAAAACATCCTCCTCCTACACTCCTACACTGAGTAATATTTTATTTTCAAATGGCACATACTGGTACTTCGAAAATAACTCAAAAAGAAAATGATCAAAATCTTCCCTGTTATACTACATATGCAAATTTTATTATGAAAGGGGGTAGTTCTACATACATGACAATGATGTATTATACTTGTCTGTGATGCAAGAAAACATCCTCCTCCTACACTCGTCAACAAACCCACTAACATTGAACATGTTATATGAAGGTGAATCAACACATACACATCTTATTGGATGGATCTGTAAAGTTCTTCACATTATGCATTAATTAACAGCAAACTTTAAAATTTCTTGGTTCAAACCAAATGAAAATTTCCAGTTTTTCTGAGACAACCCCCCTTTCAAAAAAAAAATCCTATAAAAGGACTATATATGATAAGAGTCAAATTTGGTCCCCATGGTTCAACATTTTTAAAAGTGTTTTGGGTTTATCAAATTGTTTTATTTTGTAGAGGAGTTGGTAAAAAAATATTATTCATCAATTTATCGCATTTTATTTCAATCGCTGGCAGCATACTTAAGGCACTTTAGGGGGCCGTTTTAGGCCCTTATCATATATAGTTCTCTATTTGGGCTTACATTAGCCTTCCAAAAGTGAAATCATAGAATCTAATTAAAATTAGATTGGAAATCACATATCAAAAAATATACTTTATATCGATATCAACAAGTAAAAGAAAATGGTTTCCATTATCAAGTTTTATTTTTTTTAAATACACATCATGTACATAATAATAAAATTTCAATCTTTTATAATGAAATTGAAAAATAATAGATATACAAAATGTTATGTGCACCCTACATGTACATAATAAATCTTTTGATAATTCAGTCTTAAATTCTTTTAATTGTGACACAGATTGATATATTTTTCATTCATTTGTTCAAATAAATTGCATTAATATCATAAAACAGCATGCTCTTAATATCCTCAAATCAAAATTTGACTTTTACACATCAGAACACACTGCATTGTTCGATAAATTGTTACCCCCCACAAAGACATACCGATTCCAGTATTTCAGGTTTAATAACTTTTTTTATTCAAATAAAAAAAATTACCAGATTATTATATACTCTGTATCATTTTAAACATGTCTAACTGATATACTCTTTTTTTTTTAGCCAATCCAAATTGGTGTCTATTGTTCTATTTGGAAGCCAATGAACTGTTCTTCTACTTTTTTCCCTGTCCTTTTTTTTCCATTTTCATCCAGAGCAGACCCACAAGCACTAGGACATTGTACCGAACACAGGGTTGTGACGACAAATGCTAGGTCCATGCTCATCGTAGTCCGCCTTCGTGTGACACACTTGATAAAATTCAGGCTGTAAAAAAAGTAGTGTGAACCTTCTGTACATGTAATGACAATAACTATAGGAGTACTACGAGTACTTTAACACATTAGAGTTTTTGTGGCAATAAGAAATGAATATATTCATAACAGAAATAGGATGTGTGGATACTATTTTTTCCTTTACATCTGCATAATAATTCTATAATATAAATGTGTTTTGAACAAAATAAGGAAGGAAAACACCTTATTTCCAGGTTTTAAAATGCATGTAAAATGGCCTTCAAAACACTCCTTGAGAGTGTTTATGATTAAAACTTGAAATAGATATACCAGTATCCATTGTATAAGTACAATCACATGTAAATGTAAAACCCTAGTGACATGTTTTTAAAAGCAAACCATTATTTGATTTAAAAAAAAGAAGGAAAATCCCAATTTGACAAAAGAAAGTTGGGATTTTCCTGTTGTGCTTTACTTTTCTTTTTTTTAAATTACTGGTTGTTGTGCTTTACTTTTCTTTTTTTTAAATTACTGGTTGTTGTGCATTACTTTTCTTATTTTGAAATTACTGGTTGTTGTGCATTACTTTTCTTATTTTGAAATTACCAGTTGCTGTGATTTACTTCCCTTATTTTGAAATTACCGGTTGTTGTACTTTACTTCCTTTATTTTGAAATGATCGATAAGAAAGACCAGTAAACTGTTCACATTTGAAGCAAACACACTTACAGTAGATGCCAGCATACTGCCTCCAAACCACACAGCGTATCTTTGCATATGATGAGTGATCACTTGGACATCGATTGGTTTTGGCTGTGAACAGATATAAATAATCAATCATTTACAGGTTCATTCTTTCAAGAGTTATAAGTAAAAGTGCTTTTTATGGTGTTTTAAAAAAAAATGGCTTTTTGGAAATCCTACTTTTCTTACTATATGAAGTGTTTTCTAGAAACCATGGTTCCAAATTTTAATCAGATTTGATACACTCTTTCTCACTTACAAAATACAATAGCACGGCCTATTGAAAATGAGAACTACCAATTCCATAATATCTTACCTTGATTCTTCCCTGACTTAGTTCTTCGCTCATTCTCAATCTTGCATCCACGACCTTTTTCACATCCCGCTGAATTTTTCTGCCAAAGTCCTTAAACATGGTCGAACCTCCAGACAACACAATGTTCTACAAGCAAATCTTCAAAATTACACAGTGCTATACTGTAACTTCCCTACAACTCTTAAATCAATAGATTTGAAGTGTCTACACTTAACAGGGCCACAAATCACATCAATAAGTACCAATACACTTGACAGTGTTTCACTTTTTGCATAGCCTTTTTACACACATTTTTTTTTTACTTTTTGCATCTTAAGCTTTGATTGCACCTTATATAATCCTCTTCGGGTGTCTATGGGACAATGCTGTATAACTGTATCTACCACTTCTGAGATAGGGGTGATAAAATCTGGATTGCAAAACTACAACAACAAAAGTGTTTTCTTTTTAAACTTTTTCTTAAATACAGTACCGATAAATATATATTTCAAAGAGAGAAAAAAATTTAAATCTTTTTTCTTGTTGACTTTTAACAAATAAACATGTAGAATTTTTACAACTTAAAAATTGAACAAATAAAAACAAATCATACCTCAGGATGGAAGAAAATTTCTGGACCTAAAAAGCGTTCATATCCCACATCAACGGAGAATGGCTGCTTTGAGATGTAGTTGATACTCTCATATTTCTTCATCCATTTGCTAGGGTCTTGGTCGTACTTAGCAAATTCTTTCGCAACATCAGGACATACATAAGAATACTTTTCCTAAAATCAAACAAGGAAAAAATTTTTTTAAAGATCACAAATATAATAATTTTCTAACTAAATCTGAGTAGGCCATCTCTATTTGGCATTGACCTTATAGTGTATTCAACTACATTTACTTTAACAAGTATACATCGAAGACTTTAATGCTGAACACTACTCTTAAAAGGCATTGTCCGCCATATAACTCTTTCATACCTATAACCCCTATATAAGCCACAGACCTCTTAACAGTTCAAAGTAACTCGCTGTAGAGGTCTCACCTGTGTGGACTTACATCTTACGTTGCAGTGTTACTTGATCGTGATGAAATTATGATATTTTACGCACTTTATCTAAGCCAGTAGAAAAGTAACATCAAACATAGAGGTCAATGCATTATTTACAAACAGAAAATGCACATACAACAAGGAATAAAGCACAAAATATAAGACCATGACAGAAATACTACACATCAGCCACAAATTTCAGGTGTGCAATTAGGTGTAACAAAATTGAAGGGTTTATATGCCTACTTGCGGTTGCTATCTATGTTCAGTTTTAAGTATGGTAATGATTATGGAAACCCAAAGGACCATTTTGCAAACTTGATACTATAAATCAGTGAAAAAGGCTGAATTTGGAATGTTTAAACTGAATTTATATGATAGGCTCAAGAAAAGCACTTTTCCACCGTTCTTAAACATCTTTACATGGTTAAAAAACCCCTTCATGTACAAAACTGATAATTGATATCACTACATAAATATTCCTAGTAACAGACCTTGATGGCTTTGGCAGTTTCTAAGGACTGTTCAGGGGGAATCCCCACCTCCCTCTCTCTCAGCAGTTGTTGGATGAAATAGGTGATGTCACGGCCAGCTATGGGGATGTGCTTGATGCAGCTTCCTATTACGTAGCCCTCAGCCTGTTCAAATGATAAAAGACAAAAAATTCATTACAAATTTACTGATGGGCTCAGCATCAAAATTAGAGAGCAAGAGAAATAAATACAATTTTCATATACACGTAACAGGAAAAGTAGTTGTAACTCAATCCATATTAAATTAATACACTTTTAACTATCATAATTGGTAAACTTGAAAATTATCAGTGCATGAACAATCATAAACTTATAATACAGCAAAACTCGTTTAGTATGAACTAATGGATATAGCGAAATCTCGGATATAGCGAAGTTTTGTGGAGTATCTGGCAAGATTCTTAACAAATCCTAGCATTTCGTTTTACAGTTATAAAGAACTTGGTTATAACGAATTTACGGAAATAGCATACTGATTTTGAGTCTTGTAGATTGAGAAATAACGAACTTTACACCTTTTACAGCAAATTCATTTATAATTTTAAAACTAAAGGAATACCAATTGACACAATTTTGGAATTATTCATTTCAACATAAATCCTTCAATTTTCCATCCAATTATTTTAGGTTTTCCAGAGGTTTTTCATTTTATGCCTTAATATGCAAATAATGGTAGAAATGTGGAAGAAAAAATGTATATAGTGAATTCGCTATACTGATTAGTATGAATTCTTTATACTGATATAACAAATTATGGATAAAGCGAAGTTATCCACTGGTCCCTTAGGACTTCGCTCTAACCAAGTTTTACTATGCAATGAACAGAACCAGAAAATGCAAAAGGAATAATTCCTAATCTCTATCAGATATAACACTGATTAACTGTGTTCTGTACAATAATCAGAATCAAGAAATGCAAATGGAATAATATCATCCCTACTAAATCTCTCCTATTAAATCAGAAACCATGTTTCTGTGATGTTCTGCCTACAGAACAACATAAGTTACACAGTACTTACAACAGGAATGACGTGGGTGACACCGTCGCCGGAGTCGATGACGGTTCCTGTGAGGGTCCTCTCTCCAACCTGACGTGAGGTCCATGATGCGGCCAGGGCAAGCACAGCCTGAACAGCGATATACAGACCAGGGACATTGAACGATTCGAACATGATTTCTGCTGTGTATTCACGGTTCTCTGGTGTGTTCAGAGGAGGTTCAGTCTGTAGGCGAAAAAAAAAATAACAGAAAACTTGTTAACTTGGCTATTTTATATATAAATGTATGGTAATTAAAACACTGATACTCTTCAGCTTGATAGTACAGCTATAATTAGAGTCTGTGTTAACATTTTTGTTATGCATTACTGTCTGATACATCTTATATGTAGACAATATGTAAATAGACCTGTCAGTAAATGGTAAAGGAATTGGTTCACTGATTTTGCATTACGTATATCTTGGCTAACTGTGCCTCACATCTATTTCATGTCAAAATTGCATTCACGAGAATTTCATGTGATATACATTTCACAAGATATCTTGTAAATTTTTTCACCTGAAATTCCTATGTGGTAAATTTCACTATTTCTTTTCATATGCACTTAACGTGAAATTCACTTTATATGTGAATGTCAAGTGAAATTCATGTGAGGTAAAAATGCCTATGAACAAGGATTGGATATGGATGTAAATTTTACTGCCAACAAGCACTTGGTACCTTGCTTTACACTTGAAAAAAAAAAATAACCTTAAACTTTCACATACATTTCGGAATTTTATTTGTGAAAAGAACCCATTTTAATATGTACTCTAGAGCAGGTTATTTTTGCAGGTTGCTTTTTTATGCACATACTGACTAAATCACCAAAATTGAAGTTGCAATAGTTATGCTTGTGTACACAATACCGGTAATTGAAAATTTTAAAATTCCCAAAATCACCCGTCAAAGTAAATGGCATACTCCAATCTCTTTCAATTGCCAAATTAACACCTACCAAATATTCAATACATGCATTCTAGCTTCTTTGAAATAAACAGTAATTTATAATGTTAAGATTGACTTTTCACTTGTTTTTGCAAAAAACAAAAACCAGCCCAACAATATATAAGACTTGTTGTTTTTTTTAAAATTATACAACCATGTAAGATATGGACACAATTCAAACTTCCTGAAGCTTAAGACATAAATTTCATACCCATTTCCCTGTTCACAACTAAAAGCTTCCAACTTTTATATTAAGTACTTCAGGATGAACTTTCTCCCTAAAGATGTTGTCAGATTACAATTCATTTCTCTTATCATTAAGTACCGGTAGATGAAGGAGTGATCTCACTTGTCAACTTGTTTTCCAAGTCTCTCCCACTTACCAATAAGAAGTAATGATCTTCAGGTTCTGATCGCAGATATTTAAATATGGCCTGTTCCAAGAATCGCTCCATTAAATCCCAGTCCTCAACAATACCATGTCTTATAGGCCACTGAAAAAAATAAAGATTACAGTAAGTAACATTTACATATTACATACAGCTAAATTATAGGCAAAGTTGTCGGCCAACCCAACTTTCTCTCAATTTCTCAAATACTGATACATGTACATGTATATTGTATAAATTTATAATTATAAAATTTCACCTTTAAAATCAATGTATCACAATATAAAAAATATTAACTTAGCAATTCACTAATAAGTGAAAAATCTGTGATTTTATAACTGGTTTCTCAATTAAAGCAGTGTAAATTAATGTAAAGTTTCTGCATATACATGTATCTGGTATCATGTATCAGACTGTTGAAAAATGTCATATACTATATGCATTCAATGATTTGTAAATGATAGCTCTCCAACATAAATAAATATAGAAAATCTGAAACATAAGAAACTTTAAGAATAAGATTCCAAAGATATGAAAATTGTTGATTTTTTTTATTTTTCATATTGTTTCATATACAAAATTTCATTGTTTGATTTCCCTTAACTATTTTATGGGTATAGCGTGAACCTTAAAGGACTTGTCTTGTGTTCAGAACATTTATAATTTTATCATGAAAATTCAGTTTTTACATCAACATACACTATAATTTCTCATCAATTCTAAATAAAAGGATGTCAATAGCAGCTTGGAAGAGCATCTAAAATAAAATCTAGAATCAGGAAAAGTTTTTTATATTGATTTTAAAGTACATCTATCTTTGATTCTTGACAGTATTATTTACAAATCGGTGGACAAAAATACCCACTTCAGCCATTATTTGACTTTGTATCTTCCAAATTTTACCCTCACCTTCACAGAATAGCCTGTTGCATTGACAGCTTCATCCCCAATATAAAAGTCTAAATCTTCCACTCCTTTGGCCTGTCGGTTGCCAATTGAAGCACTTTCTTTCACAGCAATGGCTGATGGAATGATGAACTGTGGTTCAGTGTTGCCAGCATATCCCATTTTAGTATACCTGCAGATTGTATATGAAAACTGAAGGTAAAGGATTTAAAAAAATAATGTGGTGTTTGTGAGAGAGAACACAATACAAACACAAGCATCTAAATGATAGTTTTAGAAACCATTCACATCAAAAAACACTTTAAAAACTGCAAACATTGTGATAACCCTATAATAAGACTTTGTACAATCTTTTTGTGTTTGTTCACATCATCTATCTTACAGAAATTTGCTTCCTTCTCTTATGATCATTGTACCGGCACAAATCTGCACAAATTTACCGAATATCAAAATATGTCAACCTGACGCACAATAAAATAAAACAACTGTTTAAATCACAAAAGTACTAAACGATGACACAAATATATAGTTCTTCTTCCAAAAAGAAGAGTTTAAAATGGCTATCCATCATCATTCTAGTATCAGGAAACATATGCACAAAGCAATAAAAGGAGTACACGCCCTGCTACATACCCTGTCCCACAGTCAATGATTACAGCAGGTGTCCCCGTGGGGGAACCCTTGAACCCTGCTGACAACGACATGATCACAGAAATGAATTTCTCTCCCAAAAAACTGTCCCCTATCAAACAGCCCAGGGACCTCCCAAAATTATACTAAGAGCAGGAAGTATGCGGATGTTAAACATCGAGCCAAGTTTCCTGTTAGTTTATACATCATGGTCACGTGTTCATTAAACAGAGCCTCGATCTATTTAACAGGAAGAATTTAAGATGTGTCTATTCTAAACGTATTGTGCAAAAATTGTGTGCAGATAAAAATATAAAATCCGCCCACCCTGGTACCTTACACTTGAGGTGTGCATTTCTTGTTTGTTATTGAGTGGAAAGCAAATAAATCTGATAGCATACCCAGTTCCATTGTCAATGACAACTGCTGGCAGACGACCTGCCATTGTTTCTATTGTTTAAAGATAGAGTATAATACGTTAAAAAAGATGTTTGGAAATACGGAAGTGACTCAACCGGCTATATCATGGCCGTCCTCATTCGAAGTGTTGTAAACGCTTGACACAGAGTGAAAACATGTTGCGAAGCGTCCCAATGATTTTGACTCTAAGCAGGACGAACCCGAGACATTAGCAGACGGGCATATCGTTGTATGTATATTGGATGTTACAAGGGAACACTCCATACTTTCACCGAATCCCTTGTAAAAATAAAGTTAATATCCATGTTAAACAAATACATTTGAATTAGTTCACATCAGACACGTTTTCCTTGCATTTTCCTTTCCCTTTTACGGCGGCGTGGAAGGGCCAGGTGAAAAAAAATCTTATTTGCTCGGACGAATTAGTTATTTGTTCGGACGAATTAGGATTTGTTCGGGTGAATTAGGATTTGTTCGGACGGATAAGTTATTTGTTCGGACGAATTAGGATTTGTTCGGGCGAATTAGGATTTGTTCGGGCGAATTAGGATTTGTTCGGACGGATAAGTTATTTGTTCGGACGAATTAGGATTTGTTCCGACGAATTAGCTATTTGTTCGGACAAATAAGTTTTTGTTCGGACGAATTACGATTTGTTCGGACAAATTAGGATTTGTTCGGACCAGGGTTGGGGCGAATTACATTGTAAAGTAATGCATTACATTACCATTACTTCATGAATTTGGGCATTAAATTACCATTACCACTACCATTACTTAATTTTCTTGAAGTAATGCATTACATTACCATTACATGAGTAAAGTAATGCATTACCTTTACCAATACTTTGTGAAAAGTCAATAATAAGTTTTTAGAAATAATTTAAAAGATAAAAATAAAGAGTTTTTGCAAGTGTTTCTAATATAAAACACGCTACATATTTACAGGTTCACTATCAGGTTCAAATTTATTGACTTATACAAGATTTTTGTTTGCCTTTTATGACCATCAAAGTTTCAAAGGTTTCATATTTTATATCTAAGATATGAAACGCAATAATAGAAAAAAAAATACATGAATCTTGTATTTTCTATCTGTTCAAACTATTGTACTTAATATACAACACAGGAGAGAGAGAGAGAGAGAGAGAGAGAGAGAGAGAGAGAGAGAGAGAGAGAGAGAGAGAGAGAGAGAGAGAGAGAGAGAGGGGGGGGTAATTATTTTCAAATTGGTTATAAAACTGGAAGTAATTTTCAAGCTTCCGGAGACCATGGTTGGACAGTGCATTCTTTTTGCTTTTAAGGGTGTATGTCTGTTCTCTATTCTAATATGGAACACAGCCAAGAAAAGGGTGGGGATTGGGGTGTTAAGCACCTCTAAGAACAATAGATTGCTTTGATACTTAGATTATCCTGTTGTTGACACATTCTTCACAGTAAAGAATTCATTGTTTATAATACATGTATATAAAGGACAGGATTCACGGATATCCATATAAGGATTAACGTGTTTGAAGTGCAACAGAGACATAAGTTGGATCAAATTTACTTGGAATACTTGGTGCTTATACGTGCGCGGATTTTGAAACCAATTTCGGGGGGGGGGGGGGGGGTTCCAAGTGATATCAGTCTTTGCCGGGGGGGGGGGGGGGGGAGGGGGGAGGGGCTCCGAGGCCTAATTTTGGTAACTTTACTATGTATATACCATGGTGTCTATACCATGATACACTTAAACTTCTCTGATATAAATGTGAGTTGTGTTATCTTGAGACACATTTTATGTCGTCAAAGGTAAGAAAGCAAAGATAAAATAACAAATAGCTAATTCGTCCGAACAAATCCTAATTCGTCCGAAAACCGAAAAAATAACTTATCCGTCCGAACAAATCCTAATTCGTCCGAACAAATCGTAATTCGTCAGAACAAATAGCTAATTCGTCCGAACAAATCCTAATTCATCCGAACAAATAACTTATCCGTCCGAAAAAATCCTAATTCGTCCGAACAAATAACTTATTCGCCCGATAAATCCCTAATTCGTCCGAACAAATAACCTGTTCGTAAGATCAAATAGCTAATTCGTCCGAACAAATCGTAATTCGTCCGAACAAATAACTTATTTGTCCGAACAAATCAAACCGTTAATTCGTCCAAACAAATAACTTATTTGTCCGAACGAATAGCTAATTCGTCTGAACAAAACATAATTCGTCCGAACAAATCGTAATTCGTCCGAACAAATAACTTATCCGTCCGAACAAATTTTAATTCGTCCGAACAAATAACTTATTCCTTCAACCATATATGCTATATATATATATATATATATAAATATATATATATATATATATATATATATATATATATATGAGCCAGTGTATGAGAAAAGGGGTCTTATGACATAAAAATCACAAAATCATGTTTTAAGTGATTCTTACAGAAGAAAACATGATAAATCAGATGATATTAAAATTAATAGTCTAGCTTGGTTATAAACTCTTCATTTTGACACTACAAATCAGTGTATTTTTATCATGACGTCAGAATTTCTTGGGTTTAACGTAAAAAAATTGAAACCAAGACGTCAGAAATGCGATAAGAATTATATAACCAAGGTTGCCCCATTGAAATGATATCATAATAAATTTCAGTAATTAACAAGGTTTCAGGGGTTTTTTTTTATGTCACACAGATGAGAATAAAACCAATGTGTTTAAATCATGCATATCCAATTAAGACCGCGGAACATTAACTGGCAAGATTGGAAATATACAGCTTGCGTCAATTTCACCTGTTACAGTCAAAACGTTTGAAATGGGCGGGAACAAGTTGAAGCGGACGTCTGGGGAAACATTGAATTGAAACTTTAATAAAGAACAGAATATATGAAAGTATTGGTAATTCTGGTATAATTTTTGAAAACTTCAGATAGCTGTGCAATGTTGGTGTATTTTCTTAAAACTTTCGGTCGTCTACCTAAGAGATATTCAATTAATTTTTCTTGTTGCTCTTTAAGAATAATTATATTTCCCTTATAATTATACTATAATTTATTTATTTAATTAAAGTTTAGTGAACCTTATTTTTTTGCTATTCATTTTTTTGAGAGGTCCGTGTTTGCTCTGCTCCTGTTTTGTAATTTTCCTTTGGACTTTTGAATTTGAACACTGTTCGTTATCACCACATGTCATTCGTAGAATGCTGTATAAATATCTTGGATATTATACAAACGCATAAACGTATATTGTTTTTACCATTGATTTGCGTAATGTACAACTGGGTGAGAATTTTGTTGTTTATATATATTTTCCGGTATATTAACATGACACAATCTATTTTCAATCTATATCTTCAGAAAATTGATTGTAAATCATACAGCTCTAAACTGATAAGACTGAAATTTATGCGATCCTTTGAAACGATTTCGGCATATTATTTTTCGCATTCCTTTAATTTAAAAAAAAATTGCTTTAAACGCGTCATTTAGCTTTTTAATGTCATCTTTAAATCAAGAAGCTATTATGAATAATTTTTTTTGAATCATTCATTGATGTCTTCTTTGTACTATTGGTGTTGACTATTGCGTGGCTTATTTCTTGATTGGTGAATACTAAAGCTACATTGAGAGAACGGACCAAACGAACCTGCACGGACTTGCACGGACCTCTTGTGTAACGTTCTGATAGACAATAATTATTTACACACTTTACTAACTTTTTATGGATAATAAGTGATTCAAGAATAGATGAAAATGAAAACAAAATATGCTTTCTCTGGTTATAAACATGGACTATGAAGATAGCAAGCATTGCAGAAAAAATATACATTTACATGAATTTCTTCAAACATATATTTTCTATAATGATAGCTACTTTTTACCCGCATGAATCACAAAAGAATGCATTTAATTACACTTAAATATATGGACAAAAAAACTTTTCTCCGATACTCCAAATTTAACTGAGGCCTTTTAGTTTACATTAAATAACTTTCATTTTTTTTCGTAAATTTATCCTTACGCTTCATTACACTTTATTGATTGATTAAGTATCAGTCACATTACCTAGCGATGCGGTTAACGATGTGCTACCGATGCGTTTTTAGATGAAAATGGCGTGGATGCCGGCCGGACACCCGTAGTAAGCGGACGGTGACTGAGGTCACTGAGGAACATCTCTGGGAGTCATCGGAAGAAAATAAGTTGTAGTTAAAAATCAGCGATGTCTCCACCGATGTCAAACATCGCTTCTCATCGGCAATACATTATTAACACATTATTTAAGAATCGGCCTATGTATGGCCGATCATTGTCCGGTGCCCTTTAGGTGTTTAACAAACATCTGCCGATTATCGACCTATCATTTGCCCATAGCCGGCCGATGTACTGCCGATATACGAACGTTGTTCACCAATGTACGATGTCTGTTGCTGTGACAGATATATTAACGACTACTTGGCCGATGAGGACCGATGTTGGGTCATCGCTCACATCACCGATAACCACCGATTTCCACCGGTCTACGGCGACCAGTCGAGTAATGTGACTAAGGCATTAATAGGATGTTGATTTTAAACATTGTACCTTTAGTCCTGAACGTTTTTGAATCAAAATTTGTGTTGTTATTTAAGATACAAGAATCGCACATGATACCGGTATATTATATCATTGTTTTGTTTTCTAATTTTAATCGCATAATTTCGTTTTCATCAGAGAGAGAGAGAGGGAGACATTTGTTATGAAACTCTTGTTTTTCATTTGCTTTAATGCAAAAACTTTCGAAATGGTTTTAAATAATAGAATTGTTTACCTCAAAATTATCTTTTACATGTGTGGGCGTAATTCATGCCATTGTTATGCAAGATTTTCTTACATATTTTACGACGGCTGTGCTGAGAATGCCGTGCAATCATACAATAGTTCCCGTGCGATCTCTATAGTTCCGTATTAACATTAGTTATGTTTGATGTCCGATCAATGTACTTGTCACTAAATTTACCCTATCTACACAAGTTGACATCAAGCACATTTTGAGCATCGTGTTTTGTTTTTATTAAATAGTGTTTTATTTCTTTTCTAGCATACATATATTTGTAGTTGTTTTGATTTAATAATAACTATACCGGTATAAATATGATCAAACATGTACATGTGGTTACCGTTAATTGAAAGCGTATGTGATGTTCGTTAAAAAACTGAATACCTAAGTTATGAAACGATGTATGTAATAATCGATCTCTAAAACAAATTATGGATAAGTTCGTTATTTCATAAATAAAATTTTAAATAGTTTTAAAAGAAATTTTGAAAATTATAGAAAATTGTGAAATACCATGATTACGTAATATAGGGATAAAAAATGACAAGATATTTTTGGTTTCTGATTCTTGGTTATATTTTTAAAACATATTTATCCATTTTATTTTTCACATGTTTCGCTTAGCAGAAGTATACATATTTAAATTACATGTTAACAGACCAACATTTTACCTAGAACTTATCAATCATAATTTCTTATTCTTTCATAAGAGTTTCAATGATTTCAATAATGCGCCGACCCTTATAACACATTAAATAAATCCTTCATCACGCCGTCAAAGTCCAAATTTGCCCTCTTTTTAAAGGGGGGGAGAGAGATCAGTTTCTGCATTTAATAAATAATTTAAAATTTTGAAGAGTGAGGAATTTGATTAATTTCCAATCCAATACCTAAATATAAACGGCAAAACTTAATTTTCATAATCAAATATTTGACTGCATGCTATACAATTATGTACGACGTCATTTTATATTATGAATAATATATTAACTGTTTATAATATACTAACCATGCTTATAAACTCTTTTTTTTTAATTTTTTTTTTTTTAATTTCTTATTAATAAATATAGGCTAGAAAACCAGTTCTCAGTATATATAAAACCAACACAATTTAGCACATGGGATTTTTTTTACACGGTTTTGAATTGCAACACCTTCAGGTTGGTAGTTCTATTGAATTTAAATTAATTAAACTGCTTATAATTTAAGATATATTCATTGTTTATATATATAATCCAGCAAAGATTAGTATACTTATTGCAGTAAAAACAACTTCGCAATGTTTAATTTTATACATTGCAAAACGAAACGGAGCGTCACAAACAAAAAAACGACGTCGCGAAATGTTGGCGACGTTTATGACGTTTTCTCTGTATTGTGACGTTATGTCATAAGACCCCTTTTCTCATACACTGGCTCATATATATATATATATATATATATATATATATATATATATATATATATATATATATATATATATATATATATATATATCAAGCTTTCCGAGAGGAAAACCCCAGTTTTCCGGAAGGGAAGCCACCATACAACACTGAAAAAATATAAATATATTTTTTACACCTGCACCGCGAGGAAAAATGATATCTATATTTTGGGATGTGTATTTTCAAAAGTAAGATACAATTCAACATGTCATTGAACTAACCCTTCGACTCAAACAATATTTTGAGATAGGAAAAAGAGTTAACATACATTATTGCATATAAAATATCGGTGGCAATTGTTAATAATTATAAGAATTGTTTAGTAAAGGCAACATTTGTGTGTGTGTGTGTGTGTGTGTAGGGGGGGGGGGGGGGGTATAAACTCCCTGGAATATGTAAAGTAATGAATTTACATCGTGAACTAATGAGAAATAGACATTGAAAACCCCTCCCGCGAAAAAAAACACATTAGTGAGTACGTCACTGCCGGGGAGAAATAATTTGGGGGGGGGGGGGGGTGTAAGGGTGAAGCACCCCCCCATCCCCCCCGAAAAAAATGGATCCACGCCTGGGCCTAATGATTTAATGCGGGTAAATTATTGATTAAGAAGCTATTCTCTATATTAAATAGAGATTGTTAAATATGTAGGATCCGTCCAAATTCCAAAATCCTCTGCTTTAGATCTGTTTTCAATAGGGGGATTCCTTGCTCTAGAAATAGATATGTATTTTTAGTATGTCAACGCTCATTGGATATCGTTCGACTGATGACGTCATGATTGTTAAGGCTTGCGTTGTGTTTTGGTTACATCACCAGTGTGTCAGCATCAGATGTTGAGGCAAGACGTGTTTTTCGCTGAGCGAAATACTTCTGAGAATTACTGTATCAACAGAATTCAGAAAGCGACAGAAATGAATAGCTATTCATCTAAGAGGGTAACGGTCATCTTTATTCACTTTTATTCGGCAAAATATCTCGTATTTTGTTGTTAAGGAGTCAGGTTTAAGAATCTTCGAATGAGGAGCACGCGTTGTATGCAGATGAACATGTACAGGTTTATCTAACGAAAAAAAAACCTCGCATCACTTATACACAATTTCATAAAAATAAACATGAACACTTGATTAAAACATTTTAATGTTTTTCATGCAAAATAGCACGCTTGAATTACGAATCATCAGTAGAAACTCTGTGCAGTTATGAAAATTAATATCGGATTGCCAACATTTAAAATGAAAAAGATATTCATGTCTGAAGCCTTGAAAACCGATACATCATGTCAGATTTATAAAAGTCACTAGGCTACATTTGGCTTATATGTTACTAATTCAAAATGGCTGCATGACAACCAGTCATTTCTGCAGCCAGAAATTTTAGACATGCACTGATAGCATGGTCATGAAATCTAGACAAACGAACTTTAAGACTTTCATATATCTATGACATACATATATACATGTACTCGTTTTAATGAATGTCGTATTCTGTAAAAAAAAAAAAAAAATCCTTATGACACTGATGGATAAAAATTACTATAAACAAAAATATCATTACACATATACTTCCATTCCTTAGACTGTAAAAGAAAACATCAAATTGATTATATTACGTTTTAAGCTTATAGCACTGCCACAGGTAATTTACCCGGTATTAATCATTTTAATAAAAGCCAAGAACAAAATTGACAAGTCGATATTAAAAAAAGTCATGGCAAATAACGCATATTTTCTATTTTTTCTATAAATAAATGGATGGTCTTTTAATTTGTTATAATTTCTTTTTAATTCCAGAAGAGAACGGATGATCAATATTTGGCTCCGGAAGCCGCCTCCAGTATTTATGGGAGGCCAGTGATGGGCTTCTTGACCATGCCCTTCACTTCTGTGTCTCATAAGGAGGTCTCAGATTCATTTTCATGTAAAATAAAATATATTTGTATAGAAAGTAAGTAAGAATAAATTCAGACCTAACTATCTTATTTTCTCCCTAATTCTCTGTCTGTCACATATACTTTATTTTTCTGACCTGTACGTATTATAACTCTTCAATTCTTTATTCTAAATCTCTTTATCATATTCTAATTTTGCCGAAATTTCTTTGAATTTTGTTCAAAATTGTATGCATGCATACATATTCACGACAATTTCTAATAAAATTTGAGACTGAGCACACCAGAAAGAGGTTTCATCCATATAGTGACCAAGCAGTGTTAATACAGAACAATAGGACCACTCACACAGTGGACAGAGTGGCGCTAAACACGGTAAATATAACTACCTCTACATTAGTTTGACAGTCTGACATAATGTAGATAAATACTTTTTTCAATATTGGATAAAAAATTATTTTTATTGATTTTCATTAAAAATCCAGGCTAACCAGGTGTTGGGCAATGAACAAGTACAACAGTTCACAAACTCCACGGTCCTTGCCCGTCATAGAACAGTTACAAAGCCCGGGTCAGATAGCAATGTCGGCTATTGGTCTCACGATCAACCAAAAAGCAGACCAACTCAACAGGTACTTGTTTCTTTACATCATAATCGTCTCATATGAAAACATATATACATAATAGATCCTTTACTTTTCCTAATTGCATATTTTATTTGGAGAAAGAAATTAAAACGGGATAAAGCTTCCTATCAAAATGAGCCCACCAGCAACTTTTAACTTAAATCATATCTTTCTCTTACAATGGATATTTCAAACTGGTAAATATTCATTTATTTCAGAACTTCCACGCTTTTAGCACCCATCAGATAATTAGTATGGGTAGAACTGCTACACAGAGCAACGTTGCTCCTCAAATTCAGGGGCACACGTCTGTACAGAAAGTCGCTCCTCAGGACAACAATGTTTCACGCAACCAAACCCAGCAATATGTCGAAACAACTGTGTTTTATGGACAAAACCAATCATGTGTCCAAAATAAAGGCTTCTATGGACAATATCAACCAAGTGTCCAGACAGGATCGTACTGTGGACAATCTCAGATACTTGACTTAGAGAAAGTGCATTATTATCGGAGCAACAGTATTCAAAACGGACAAAGCAAACAATATGCGACCATTGCTCCGGACCAAATCTGTCCCCAGAACAGGAAAAACACCGATAAACGTCCGAAAAAGCGCAAATCAAAGACCAGCGAAGTCCAACAAGGCTCCCGGACTGCTCCGAATGTTGACAAAGTTAACAACAATAACAACCAGCAGTCATCAGTTGGGTTGACCAATACACATCACTTGACAACTAGTGGTCATTCCCAGAACTCACTAACAAACAAGCCCGTAAGTATAGAAAATCAAGACACTTCTTTCCTATTTAACGACTTTTTTTTTTATCTATTTCACAATTTATTCATAGAATGAGACCATTTCATTATAAAAGTAACAATGAATTTTGGGTTTAGGAGCCATGGGGTCTGGTTCCCCAAGCTGTCCTAATGCACGTAAAGCCTATGGAGGCCCAGACCAATCAAACAATTTCCAAACTGCTGGCTCTGAGAGAAGCAGAAAAAAATGGTTACCATCAAATTGTTGCAAAAAGAAAACGAGACACGACACAAAGTGATAATAGTGGTAGAAAAAGGAAAAAGATCAAAGGTCAGAGCCAGAGTCATGATAGTGAACAACTATCCACAGAACAGGCTGGTGGCAAGGTAACTTAGACTCTCTCTCTCTCTCTCTCTCTCTCTCTCTCTCTCTCTCTCTCTCTCTCTCTCTCTCTCTCTGAATTAATGGTTTAATACAAAGATACTAATTGTGTTATATTTTAAATCTTCTTAAACTTTTACTTGAAGCAGAAGACGGTGAAACGCATTGTTGTTCCGCCAAAAATCAGACAGAACCCCGTAAGCTACCCGCCATATGTCTCCAGAATCATGAAGATCCTGGCCAGGGGACAACAAAATCAAACTGAAATCTCTGATGATAACCAGTGCACCAATGAAGAACTAACGCAAACGAGATTTGCCGATCCTGAAACAGAATTAGTCTCAAAGGTTCGTGTTTTATGTCTGCATCAACAACTTGCACTGTTGTTCAAATTGTGGATTTTCGTCTCTCAAACCGTGTGTCGTAATTTGTGACTTGCATAAAACCGGTCAATCTTATCTATAGCAAATAATAATAAACTAGAGAATTGTAAAAGATCTCCAAACAAATACCGGTATTTTAGTGGGTTTTTCTTTACCAAGTTACTGAAATCAATCAAATCATCAGCTCAAAATTGCAAGTTGTACATGAAATTACTATCAATGCAATAACAAGTAATTATCATACATGTATATTGTTCTTTTGTATGTAGCAGAAGGCAGAGGTTCAGTTAAAACCTAGGGTCTCAGAAAAGTACTGTCATGGCATCACTGAGAAGTGTGAACTAATCACAGAATCTGTATCAAAGGTGTGTGAATCAACCAATGATACCCTAGATAACATATATTTAGTTGCCGATGTCATTAATTAGCTACGAATTTAGTTACTGTGGAAAGCTATTTAGAGGCCCTGATTAAAGCAAAATTACAATTGTTCAGAATTAAGATTTCCGATGTCATTAAACCAAATCCAAATGAACCTTAAATTTTCGGAAAGAAACAAAGACCAGCGACATACGCCCATGTCTGACATAAACTCACAAAAGCGCTAGTATTAACAAAAATAATATCTATCAGTGAAAGCCCAGTTAGCTACGCCACTCGCGTTGGTCAGATTTACCAGAGTATGCATTGATTTGATATTTGCGAGAGTTGTTTGTATTTATATTATGAGACATGATGACGTACTTAGCTGACCCCTTTGTTTTATTGTAGGAAATCAAACAAAAAGTGACCACACCAAGAAATGTGGACATTAAAAAGTTCTTTGAAGACTTGCCACGTGACTCTATTCTTAACACTGACAGTTTCTATGGACCGGAAAAGTTTGTCACTTCCGGTGATTAGTGCTTTGATGGCCACGCATCCTTCCTGTAATCTATCGGTTTTGTCTGGGTCAAGGCAGAGATGACCAATTTGTAATAAGATTGTAGCTCAATCAACGTGATACCTCATGTCTTTCAAGGCACAATCTTCATGTGATAATTTTTGTCAGTCTTTCTTCTGATATATCTATATTTTCTATTCAATTTAACTATGTGCCAAAATGATTCAGATTTGCTGGGCGATGGTATTTATTTCCTAATTGTTTTTTTATTTGCGATTTGTTTGCTTTTTTAATATTTGGTGTGGTTGGAGTTATTTCTTTCAAGCATTCTTCAAATTTTTTTTCCATTTCTGGTTTTTCATCTTCATGATAATTTTTCTTTGTTTTTTGTTGTTGTTGTTTTTTTTTTGTTTTTTTTTTTTGTTTACTTGCGCCCGACATCTAAATCGATTTTACTTTTGATATGAAAATAAAATGTGCATGCTCTTTTCATTATTTTGTTGTTTATCAGTATATGTATCATTTTTTCCAAAAAAAAAAAATACGTTTGACCTTTTAATTTCCCATTTATTAAATACAGTAATGATTTACTCTTTTAAAAATCTCCGATCGACGCGGTTCTAGTCTCTATTAAAAATGATAAAATAAACGATATACGCATCATGTCTTCCTCATCTTATGTTAAATAATCTTTTCATAAAACCAACTTGCTTTGTTACAAGAAAGCTCTGGATAATCAGTTGAAATTTCCTTAATTGCATTACTATTAGAACAAATCCTAATTCCTCCGAACAAATCCTAATTCGTCCGAACAAATAACCTATTTGTCCGAACACATAGCTAATTCGTCCGAACAAATCGTAATTCGTCCGAACAAATAACTTATTTGTCCGAACAAATCGTAATTCGTCCGAACAAATAACTTATTTGTCCGAACAAATAGCTAATTCGTCCGAACAAATAACTAATTCGTCCGAACAAATAAGATTTATTTATTTTTTCATCTGGCCCTTCCACGCCGCCGTATCCTTCTGATTATTCACAACTTGATTTTTTTTTTATATAACGTGCAATTACTATTAAGTTCTTCCAGCATCATGATTTAGTTCAAATTAAAACAATTTGCATGAAAATAATTTTTATATTTTGATGAATGATCTAATGACGAATCATACATCAATAAATAACCGCTGAATGAAAAGTTGAGAGTAAAAAAACCCATAGAACTAGGACGTTTAAACTTAAATAACCTTACGAATGGCCTTAATACTATGTCAATTTAAATATCAATATTTTCTATAAAAAAATCAACAAATAAAGATAATTATTCAATAAGCAGCCTTAACCCAATCTGTCTGTCTGGTGACAGTGACGATTGAGGTAATGCCATGGAAAATTTAAGAGTGTGTATAAACCCCCAACAAAAAAACGTATGTGGAGAGCTTATGAGCTATGTTATCAAATTGCAGCAATATACATGTAACTTACAGGAATTTGGCGCCGAGTTCACTACATATTTGTTCGTCAAATCAATGAAAGAAAACTGAAAAACTGTGGCAATCAACTAAGCACGACAATCAAATTAACATTTGCATATTAAATATTCAGAAGAAGCGGTTTTTGATTTTTAATTTTCATGTAAAAATGGGGTGTTTGGTGTTTTTTTTTTATAGAAGCATGTATTATATATTTTTAATGAAATATATTCCTTGTCATCTATAATGCTGATATAAACTAGGTACATATGCGCGGATCCAGAAAATTTTTCCAAGGGAGGGGGGGGGGGTCCGGAAGGGTCCGAGGCATATCTGCGATAATTTCACTATGTAAACTTAATAAATTTTAATTTTCCAGGGTGCGTCTGGACCCCCCACCCACCCCCCCCCCCCCCCACCCCTAGATCCGCGCATGAGGTAACACTTAGTGTTTTGTAACATTTCCGATTATTAAATGTTTTGAATAAATCAAGTTCGTCAAGTCAAACCCCGGTTTTTTTTTTATTTGCAGCGCTTATTTCATTCGATCTTGTTATTGAAATTACATGTAAGTGCAAAAAGGTTAAACCCTTACTCCTAAGCCAGCTTACTGTATGCAGCATTACTCGGTATGTTGAACTATTGTCCTTCCTGCTAGGTAATAATCCATCAAATTTCTAAAGAAATTTCTAAACTTTAGGTACAAGACCTGTATGGCAGTCAACTCTTTAAAAAGAAAGTTTGTTATTGGTCTTGGAGGGGGGGGGGGGGGGGTCATTAACCTTTTTTTTTTTGTCAGTTGTTTTATTTTGGTACATATTTAGCAAATTTACATGGTTGATAGTGGTGTGTTAATAAATGATGTTGTTCAGATCACAATGAGCAGCTGAGTGATGACGAATGTTTCTCTTACGTAATGCAGTTACATGTAGTTTGTCTCTCTCTATATATAGCTCCTTCTTTTTTAACGATGTTAACGATTCGTAGTTTTTTTTTTACTTTTTTTTCTTTCTAGCTAAGGCGTTTCGTGTTATTTATTTACTCTCTGTTTATATTGCTCTGTCGATGCACAGATATTTGCATTTAACGTTTAAAACGTTTTCTTTTATAAGATGACGATTTCTTGACTTGAATAATTCATATACAACGTAAAGTCTATGTGGTTCAAATTTTCAGTTTGAATATGATTTAAAGTGATAGATTTGAAAATTTGAGTCTGCCCCCCCCCCCCCCCCCTTTTGAAAACGATGCTACGTGCCTTTTTTATATACCTTTAACCCCTTTCATTACTAAAATTGATATCATTTATCAATAAATTAAAATTGCCCATACAAGGCACATTACATGTACTGTTAGATCTTAGAAACATCCTTGTCTATATAGTTACAGTTGATTATAAAAAAAAAAATCTCAATAGTAATTAACTTATTAAGGGAGATTCCCATAAACTTAGTAGAATCTGATTATCGTAGAACAGAACACAGAGGAACATGTGTTTCGACTGGAAAATCCTATCCCCCCCCCTACCCACCCCACGTCTCCACTTGGTTTTTATTGGAATTGTTTGATAGATTCATCGGTGAAATCTTAAGCTTTTTCAACAACCGGCTGATCTCTGTAGATTTTTTAAGGATGAGTTTGATATATGACTGTAAAACTACTTGGAGACTGATATATTTATAAGAGAACATTTCGATTTTTTTTTACTAAGCAACATGTATACGCAAAGTACTTCATTCTCAATTATGTGTTTGGTGGAAAAATGTTAATACGTAATGGGAAAATCAAACTTCGTAAGAACTTTTGTCATGCTAAAATATGATTGAAAAAAAAATATTTCTTTGGATATATACAATAATGTACGATCACTTTTAAAGTCAGATTACAAAAGAATAGCTCAGGCCATGGTACGTACTAACATAGAACTCCCCCATATAACGCCGAATACTTTGGTGTGGAAAAGAATATATAACATTCATCTTAAAGAATTTAAAGAATCTCTTTATCAAAATTTTCAGACCCGTATACAGTGAAACACAACATATGTCAAATGACTTTAATATAATCAATACATGTAAATATGATTTATCTTTTTACGTTCAACAAAATTCTACAGGCATGCATGCTTTTACTGCTGTGACAGCGCACGGGCATTTGATCATATTGCTGCATTTATACATGTACATAAATAGATATCTCTCTTCAGTCTTACAATTAAAATGTTCATATTTGCAAAAATGTCATTTTATACGCGTATTCTTAGCACAATTTTGAAAAGATCATGAAAGCGTTATACTAGCTGTTTCACGAGCATTCCATTACATATGTCATGTAAAAATAAATACCGGTATTTCAAATCGATTCACAGAGTATTCATCCTAAAAAATCTCAACATCATATTCCTCACATACTATTCCTTATATCATTCATTCCTCGTATGGTCTGCCCCATTTTGACAAAGAAATTACATTAAAGTCCCCCAGTTATGGACTCAACTGGCCGAGTGACAGTATTCTTTTCTTCCTGCTTTGTTTTTGCTCTTTGCTCAACGCTCAATCACTTGTCTTTTTTCCCTCCTTGCTTTTCGTTTTGGCCCTGTATGAAAGATGGCCACAAGTGGTACATGGCCAGGAGGGGTACCCCTATCCAGACTCCGTTGGGGAAGTAGAATAGCAGCGTGAGGGTGAGGCTGGATTCGGTTCCGATCCAATGACCCGCCCCGCAGATGTCCGTAAACATCAGGAAATACGTCACTGTTTTCCACATCGTCATGATGTTCACGTTGTACGCCATCAGCCGGGTATGGCGACTGGACTTGTAATGCTAATGATAAAAATCGTAATAACGATAAAAATCGTAATAATGATTATCATAATAATAATAATAATAATAATAATAGATTTATTTATTTACAGGCATGGACATTTTAGATTTGTTTACGAAAATTCTAATCCTTTTCATAACAAATGGTCATAGGTCATATAATTCATCTTCTTTAAAATAAATATAGAAAACTGGACAGAATGAAAAAAAAACCCACAAACAACTTGAAGCTTTTTATAAATCGGTATTTGTTACATGTTGTATAACGTTGTTTATAATTTAAAAAAAATCAAAAGAAAAATATAATACTTATACTAGATATGATAATACAATGTTATACTTATATACAAAATACTTACCAGAATAATAGTGATTATACTGAGTAATACTTCAACATAGTTTTGTCTGTAAGAAAAAAAACCCAGTTTTTTATTTAATGAGAAATGGTAAAAGAAAACTGTGCGGTAAATATTGTACATTCATATGCCAAACTTTGAGTTACTGTAAACGTACTCCATTTATTCGAAGTGTTTTGCCTTATGGACACTTAAAAATAAAATGCACTACATTTTCACAAAATCTAAACAAATTGACTATATATGGTAGAGTTTGGATTAAATTGTCTCACTCTCTCTCTCTATTCCACTTCTCATGTTTATTATATATTGCGGTTTGAGGTTGGGTTTGGGGGGCTGGTTTAGTAATGTCACATGTAAATTGATGTAATGGACAAATTTTGTATTTACACACACCCAGTAAATTCAAAATCGATTAATGAATTGATAATTACAAATGTGTCTTTTACTATTTAACAATTAAGAAAATTGTTAATTAGTAAAAGACAAATGTATAAAGAAAATTACATCTTATGTTTAAGGTGGAATAACACACCTGGAAAAAGTCACTCAAATTAACAGTAAATTATTTGATTATGAAAGATGTAATGATGAATAAACTGTACATATGTCAAATAAGCGAAAAATTTGCAGTTTGGGGATAAAAAATAAATATCTAAAAAATTCAATTCAGTAAGTTACAACAAAACCCCCATGCGGAATTCGAACTCGGGATGTACGGATCACAAGTCCGACATTTATCCACTCGGCTATGCAGTAAGTTTCATATTGCTGTCGATAAAATCGTTTTGATAAAACGAAATGTCGTTTCGATCAGAGGTCAGCCATTTTGTGACGATGTGTTATTCACCTTAAGCCTTAATTATTTTTTTTTAATTTAACAATATAAATAAATCGACGTAAATTGGGGGAGGTGTCAAAGTTCTACTTTCCAAACACCACGTAGCTCAACTTTTAAAATGAAATTCAATAAGCTCATCAAACAATGACCCAAGGCCACTAATGCCTGCACAGGTGCAGTGTTTTTCAACAATGTCTTTTGTTTATTTCCGGTTTTCCTGTTTGTACTTAATGTGACCTTTTTGTACCGACTCAGCGGTCCTCCAGTCTTTCAGAGAAGCCTTTTTTTAAAAATACAGTCAACAATGATATTTGATAAAATACATATGTATAATTAACTTAAATTAAGTTTTCTTTATCCTATCAACTCTTTTGACGTCAATATAGTTATTTGTTCAACATGTGAACTTGCAGCATCTCATTAATTAAACGAGAGAGAGAGAGAGAGAGAGAGAGAGACAGACAGACAGACAGACAGACAGAGAGTTATCCACTTTTCAAGGTGTAACCGATCGAACCTTGAAATAACAGATTACAAAACAGGCTGATCAAACTTGCATTTAAACTCAGCTAGAGTTGGACTCTGGAATCCACACAGTACAAATAACACAAAGTGTGGGCGGATTTCAGTGACTAACCCAGACGGAAAAAAATCCGTTTTGTCCACAAAATTCATACACAACCAAGATTATATGTGGTCAAACCAGACTTTGGTCTTCATAGAGAAAAAATGCAGAACAAAAAAAATTACAAACGATTTTCCATGTTCCAAATCCTGGCTTTTTAATCAGTAATGCTAAGCAGTTATGTGCATCATGAATGTATTTACTTATATATTGTATATTTGTGTATTGCATGTGTATAGAAATATAAGTTTACGTGTACTTACAGACTGATAGCCTTCACGAATGGATCACTTGTATCAACGTATCTCTTGTCGATGTTGACATAATACTTATCTGCAAAATTGAACAGAGAATTAATTTCACGGGTACTAGTAGATAGGTGTTTAAGATAAAACAGAAAAAAAAACCTCGCACACACAAATAAGCCAGAATCTCAGTACGTCTCAGTCATTTATCAAATTCGTCTGTCACTTATTTGCTCTAGATTAAAGACTCTGTACTTTAAAAAAAAAAGAAAAGAAGATTAAATCAATTAACGACAACTTAGTTTAGTAATTAAACAATGCTATGATTTGCCACTGAATATGAAAGGAATAAACATGCACTTCTCGATTTTTTTTATATTTAAGGAGAAAAAAAATGCGGCAATATATTCAAACTTATTTTCTCTCGAAACATGCTGTTTTTCATCGATTCCAAACAGGATGGGTCTACAGAGGTATTTTGTAGGTGACCCACATTTGGGAGCCTATTGAATGACCTCGATGAAGTAATTTCTTTATGTACAGAGCCTCTCCCACACTCTCACAATGGACTTTCGGCGCAGTCGTCTAGATATGTCCTATTTTTACTTCAGGTAACAAGACCATAGTACTCAATTTTTCATTTAAGACCATAGTACTCAATTTTTTTTTCTTTAAATCCCAAATTTCAAAACATATTCAAATAGAAAAAATTGTTATATATTAATTATGTGTTTGTTTTGTGTAAAATGAAAAAAAAATGAATATACATTTTTGTTTATTTGGGAGATATAACTTTAAAAAAGGAAATGCACGGATTGAATTATAAATGGATTATGAATTCTTTAAAATGAGAAAAAAAAAGAATTCGATACTTACAGAAATACCATATCCATGAATATGCACCCCCAGGTAAAGAGTGGGGGCGGAACATAATAAAGCTCGCATCCCACGTACAAATGATGGCGTTGGTGTACATCCACCCTAAAACCCATCCTGGAAGACGCCCAAAATTCTGCTGAGCAGAGGCGGTTTTCCCCTTCTTGCTATCTGACTTCGCCATTTCTCTCTTTCACTCTGTACACTGGCTGTTTGGTATATACGTGAGCACGGCGAGCTGTGTACTGTAGCGGCTTGAGTTTAAACTGGGAATGATTACAGTAGATGATAATACTTCACTATGTGTTTGTGTTTATAAGTTATCTGTCGGGAAACCCGAGTGCAAGATGTCATTTTTGATTCAAAATTTAATTATCGGTTGTTATTATTAACTTATATATACTTCTAATTATCGCGGTCGTTAATTATAGTTCAGGTAAGAATTAATTGAGACTGACCTGATAAGGTGTTAATTAAAATTTTTTTTTTTCTGAATGAATGAATGAATGAATGAATGGTAGATAATTTATATATTTAATCTTTATGTTGTAAACTCCCATATTAAATTGTTTTTTTTTTCTAGGATTGGTTTTAGAAAGGGAAAGTGGTATATATGCAATGTTCGAGATTAGATGTGACAAACTTACGTAATCATATTAATTGTCTTAGAACTATGTGACGTACTTATAAACATTTATTTGTTTTTGTTTGTGGTTGGGTTTTTTTTCCCTCTTAATATTAGTCATGAAATACGTTGGAGTACAATTACTTAGCTTCATCGTTTGTCGTGTTTGGAAGTAATTCTGTTAGCACACACCATCCCAAATAAAACCCCAAACCAGCACATAAATTGAGAGAGAGAGAGAGAGAGAGAGAGAGAGAGAGAGAGAGAGAGAGAGAAAAGAGAATATTTGTTTTATTCTAATGTAAAGCTACCAAGCTGTAAAAAGCACACATTAGCTATGTGGTGTTTAACTGCTGACCAAATGTATGTCAGAATCCTGTACATTACTTGTGATAAGACTGGGGAATCGTGAAGAATCAATAAAATCCAGAGCGGGACGGCACATGTTAAACATTAAAAGAATTGAATGATTTAGTATGTGAATTCCTGAGTCCATAGTAATCAGTTGCAGTTCTACATTTCTCAACTTTCTATTCAACTAATCAATTCTAGGGTAAATGATTTTTTTTGGACTGCGGGGATGTATTAATGTTGAAAACCAGTTTGTATACCATGTCAATTCTTCAATTTTGATTAAAAAAATGTTTAAATTATTTGAACTGACATTTTAAATGTTCATAATCTTCTTCTTGGAAATATATGAATTCTAACCTTGCAAATTCAAAATTAATGCTAAAAGGGTTTGTAGAAAATATCATTAAAAAAAAATTCTAGGAGTAAAAGTGTTTAGAACAAATATCGACTTCCCACAGTCCGTTCCAGAAATCGTTACTTCGGTTTGAAGTGCATAATTTCTGTACACATGTCTCAAATTATAAGATATCACGAAAACGGTAAATTTTGCCTCTTGTACTCACGATAACAATCAACGGTAATTGAACTACCATGAGAGAGAAAAGAGGAGTGGATGGTCGTTGCCATTTTTAGAGTATACTAATCTTCGTGAGAAGAAGAGCTCTGTAAAAGGATACAGGAAAATAAAACTTTAATCAATTTTTTTTCTTATTTTTCATTTATTTAAAGATTAGATCTCGTGGGTAATTTGTTGACCATCCAGCATCCTTAAAATTGTGCCTTTATCTTCCTCTAAATATGTTGTCTGTTTATTATTAACATTTTATATAATCAAAGTACTGATAATTTTAAAGCGGTTACCAAGCGTGTTTGGTGCATTAAAATTTCATATACTAAATAAAAATCAACATTTTACTGTATGTTCCCTTCCTGTGATACCGGTGTAAGTGTTCTCTAAAAACTGGACGAAAACTCAGTAAATGCTTGCATCATTAAAAAGAACAACAACTCTATGAGGATCGAAAATGAAAATGTGATACTGTCATTTTTATTAAAAAAGTGTACAGTTACATAAAATGAAGATCGACTTTCAATACTCCCAATACTCTGATTCATCATAGGTAGCGCTTTGACGAAGCATCCGGTTGCGTAATAGTTTTGGTAACATGACGTTAAGCGTTTAACGTAAACGCTAACCGCTTAAAAATTGTGTAAAAAAAAGATGGTGTTTTCCAAAGTTAAGGCATTTTGCCTGCTGGATTGTATCATGTATTAGTATTAGACTACTACATAATAGTAGAATTTGACGAAATAACTAGTGATTATTGTTTTATTGTTGTTTTTTTTTTTTTGCTTTTGTTTGCTTTGTTTTTCAAAGCCGATTTGTTTCATTAGGCAAATTCAATAAGTGAAAAAGTATTATGTTAGCTATTCTAAATGTCACATTAATGTATTCAGGTTAATTCAAAGAATGTGGGTTTTTTTTAAACTTGACCTTGAAAATTTGAAAATTATGTCATGGTAAAATAATTTTGGTAGTGTTCTGATTGTATGAATTGGGCAATATTCTTCAAATGATGATTGACCTTGAGATTCAAAACAAGTGAAGGTCAATCATTTTGGTAGATTTCACTTTTCTTTATATCGTCTATCTTTAAAGTATGAAGTCTATTAATGTTCCAGGTTTGAAGTCTTTCAATCAAAGGATTTCAAAGTTTCGTCTGGACAAAATTAGCAGGGTTTTTTCTGAATTTGACCTTGGGGTAAAAAAGGGTCAAGGTCAAAATATTAACAATAGCACATCTCATTGTATAACTATTGTTTCTTTTTGTTTCAATTTTGAAGTCCTTTGTCAAGCATACACATGATATGACAGAGATTGAATTTCCTAATGTGACCTTGGAATAGAAATATAAGGTTAAGGTCAACAATTTTGGCAGGGTTCAGCTACGTTTTTTACCATCTATCAATTTTACAAGTTTAAAGTCTGTATATTAAAGGATTCTCATGTTATAACCTGAACAATATTTTTAAGAAAATGATTGACCTTGAGATAAAAAATAGATCAAGGTCAAAAATATTGGAAGTGTGCATGCCTTCTCATTATTATCTATCTATGTTCCAAGTGTCAAAGGGTATTTAAGTTATGGCCCAAGCAATATTTGAATGGAAAAGATTAAGAAGAATTAAAATTTGACTTTCAGATGGTAACTTTGGGTCAAAGTCAAATTTTTAATGCAGTGAACCTCCCCTTGATGCAACATTTCTCTGAATCAAGTATAAAGTCTATATGTCGAATAATTCAAAAGTTATGATTTGGACCATTTTTTGAAAATCTGACCCCGAGATGGTAAATCTGGGTCAAGGTAAAATATTGTTATGCAGTGCACCTCTCTTGATGTCAACTTTCTATGTCCCAATCTCAAAGGGTGTTTAATTCAGGACCCAAACAAAATTTGAATGAAGAAGAGGAAGAAAAGGAAAATCTACAAAAACAATGTCTTCTCTTGGATACAAGATATAAGAGTTATCGAACTTTGCTGAAGAGCGTATATTAAGAATCTTCGCTTTGGAACGGACAACTCGGGAATCTCAGACATGACTGTATTTTTTTTTTAAATTGTACAACGAATACAAAATAAATTATTAAAGGATCATGTTTGAACAAAATATTGAGGAATCTTTTGTAGAAAAAGAAAAAAGACGACAAACTAGTGTTAGATTGAGTTGTATAACCTCCCACAATTGAACATTTCACTTCACTTTTTCCCGTTAAAATTCATGGTGGCTCAATTTTTGTGGTATTAGTGGGTAGCCCTCCCCAACGAATTTACATTCTCAATAAAAACAAATTTAGAAGTCGTTATCTTTCCTACTGAAACTAAAAACTGAAGCATCCACAATTAGATCCCCATGAATAAGCTTAAAACCCACAATCCACGAAAATTGGTACCCACAAATTTAAATGATTCTACAGTATTTCTTTTCAGAAACCCACCATCATTTGAAATCTCTTTTGACCTCAACAATTCACGTGGACTGGGCAAATATGTCTATAGATTCATGCAAATACATTTGTGACAGACAAATTCAGAATTGAAACCTACACACCCAAACCTGTAACAGTATTAATTTCAAGATCACATTATTTTTCACCATTTTCATGGATGACAAAATAATTGGGGCTGTTACAAAAATCATAGCAATTTACAGGACTTATACAAAACAAGCAGGGCTCATTGTCACAGTACAACCCTTGCGACAGTTACTTCTGAAGTGTACATGTATAAGCTCTTACTGTAAATTTTCATAATTCATTTCTGTGTTTAAAATGATTCTAATGGCTTTGCTCTTAATAAAATTACTAATGTGACATATCCACTGTAGTTCCTCATTAGTGTATCTGACTTTTAATTTCCAATGCTGGATGGCCAAGACATGACATTATGCCCTTTTTTTTCATGTATGGACCTTTATGGGTCCTCTTAAAGGTCCACATATAGAAAAAAGTATCATAATGACTTTACATCAATGCAGTTTAAATTTAAATCAATGTAGAATGTATTGGATCAGTTTCATTTTTAATAACAAAACAGAGCAAGCACATACCGGTACATGTAAGAAGCATTAATGCCTAAATAACAGGTTAATGTATCAATCAACCAATATGCATTTTACATGTAAAATATCATGCAGACTGCAAGCAGAGTACTTCTTCAAATTCCAATGATAGGCAAATTTAAAATTTGTAGAAAATCCTTGTTAAATAACATTGGAAAAACCACAGACTTACATGCCAACTAAACAAAAATTATGCAACATGTACATGAATGGAGACCTCAATGATAACTGACAATAAAACTCAACAACCCGCATCTTTTGTAGACATAATTACTGGTGTTACTTTCTTTTTAAGTCATCTATTCATTAAGATACAAAACATATCTATATATTTCTCTACTTGGTAAAAATAAAGGGTTTTAATAAAGTAATTAATCTATAAATACAGATACATATTTTAAAATGACATAATCACTAAAATATCATGAAAATGGCTGCTATCAGAGTCTCCTGCACTTTATTCTTTGATCCTCCCACAGATTTTTTTTATTTCCTTTAGGCAGCATCTGATAATGCTGCAACACCTGGAAGTGTCTTACCTGTGGAAAAAGAACAGACATTATAAGAAGCCAGTATCAATTGTCCCTACTGGACTAAAGAGGGATTTTTTTCACTTAGAATTACACACCTCAAAAGAGAAAAATATCTGTTTTGAGTACTATTGATATATTACATTTGGTGTTGAATTTCTTTTAGTGTTTATGAGGAAATACGCTTCCACTAAATCAAGTACATCGTTAAATGTCAAATATGTGAATAAAAAATAGGAACATTCAGATATAAGCTACTGGTAAATGAAATCCAACCTAACTTGTTGAAAAACCATTATCCACCAAATATCGTACACGCTAAATATAATACCTATACAGTATTTCTTAACCTTCCTGCACTAATATGCAGATAAATTGTTCATAATTTTTAGCTTATTAACAGTATATGAATTACTAATTTTAATAGCCTGACATTTTGTTTAAAATACAACAAATGTTATAAAACATGTATGATTACTGATGCACAATGTTGTACCAATAAATACATATTTCAAGACAGCTACATTTTCACCGATGCATGATCAGATAAACATGTATTTACATGCAGCATAGACAGTGTCTTGGCCTAAACCAAAGTGACCAACAAAAGAAAACAAGTGACTATATCAGAAGATTTACCCTCTAATAGTTCTAAACTGGCTCCCCCTCCTGTAGAAACATGGCTGACTTTGTCTTCTGTTCCAAACTTGGCTGCACATGTTGCTGTATCGCCTCCACCTTAAATACCAAAGTTTTTTTTGTACATCTTCAAGTCCATTTTACAAAGCACCTGGTGTGCAGACGTCTTACAAATTAAGTACATGTAATTGTAAACCAACTTTTATTCCCCACAACTTTATTTCACGATTTACCGATAAAAAACCATTACACAGAGACTTATTTTTGCAATCAAGATGTAGGTAACCATGAAAAAAAAAATACTAAAGATATTTGAGGACTGCTTCACAACAAGAAATATTCGCAACAAGTCAAGTCTCTCACAAACCTTGCGAAAATTTCTTACATGCCAACAAAAGTTGGTTTACAGTAAATGCTTTTTTTCCTCGTACCAATGATAGTGGTTGCTCCTCTCTGTGTCGCTGCTACTACAGCATCCATCAGAGCCACTGTTCCCTTCTTGAAATTCTCAAACTCAAACACACCTGGGGGACTAGGAAAAATAAGCGATACAAGACTTCAATACATGTACTTTTGTTATCAGGTTAAGATGGTACTAGAAATACCCATCATATGACAAATATTCATTCAATGTATTGGAAATACCCAGAGGTTTCTCAATGCAAAATTACTTAAAGAATTTATTACCCATTCCAAACAATAGTTTTAGCTCTGCCGACAACTTCTGCAAACTTGGCAATGGACTGGGGGCCTACGTCCAAGCCCTACCAGAGCACAAAACAGTCATATTATAACAATCAAATCTAAATATACCCATATTATTAAGATTATTATCTAGAAAAAATGGCAAATAAATCTTAATGTATAATCCACAGATAAACAGGAATATTCTTCATTCTGATTTCTCCCTGTCTCACCATGCATCCATCAGGGATTCCTGCTTCTACTGTGGCGGATCCAACGGTGGCATCTTCAGCAAATTTATCACCCGTAACAAAGTCTGAGGGAAGAGTAATTGTTACATTGTTCTTAGCTGCCTTGTCCATTAGATTTTTGATGATCTTTGACCCTTCCTCGTCATAGAGGGAATTACCAATCTACAAAAGTAAGATATATCAAAAAATAAGAATGGAATAAAAAATTCAACACCAGGTGTTCTAAAAGCAGTAAGTTAGATCTAATGTGTAGAAAAAAGGTACTCTATATCATTCCATGAAATAGACCTCATATCTAAATATATATTTATGTTGTAAGACTTCATTTATTATGTTAACACTACTTTTATATGAAATTGACATACATATATCATATGTAATACATGTAGTAACATATAATACATGTACAAGGGTTGATCCAAAAGTAATGTCACACATTGCTCCGTCCTTCTCATGGGTGCTCTATTATGGAAAATGATATAATTTGATAAAATTTTGTTGAATAATTAAAAGACATAAATGCTTATAACATTATATATACCTGCAGACATCGCGTCTTAAATTTACGTCTTGTTTAATGTTATTATTTCAGAGTAAATTAATTGGTTAAAAATTTGAAAAAGCTCCAAACAGGACAATAATTTAAAACAGATATAACAACAAGTTTTCCTAACTGTTTTCAAAAATCAGAATAAAAATACCAGACATGCCAATAGAGATATGATGCATTTATTGCTTTAATAGATAGAAATCACTAGAAAATGTATTAGAATTATATATCAGCCTAATACATGTAGTGAGAGAGTGAACAGGGTACCCTTAACGTGGTTCCAATGATATATGAAAGACTATGCCTTGCTCATAAATAAATATTAAGTCAGAAGACATATGCTCTGTAGGAAAATTAAAGCTAGGTTCTTTTGTCATCATCACTGTTATAAAGCTACATTCAAGACTTTTTGTAAAGCCATTGATTAAATTGACCGCACATTAAAAAAAAAAAACCAATACACTATATCGAACACAAAAAAAGTAAAAATTTATTCAATGAAAAATAAAATGATAAAAAGTGTGAATGGAGTATTATTGCCATTTCTTTGTTAAGAACTAAATTATACTTTTGGATCAACTCTCAAATATAACTAGAAAGAATAAAATCCCTGTTCTAAGTTTCAATAATTCATCTTCTTACCTTCATGTTGTTCAATACTTTCAAGAAGGTGAAGGCCATACCACCTCCAATAATCATTTCATTTACTTTGTCCAACATATTCTCAATCAGTTGGATTTTGTCTGCAACCTTGGCCCTGTTAAATAAATGAAATGCCATATTCTTTGCATATCTTTGAATGTAAGATAGGATCAATGCAGATAATTTAACTTTAAGAGGCATGCATTTTGCAGGTGCCCCATTATGCAAAAACTTTCGAATAAAATATGTATAATTACCCTCCTAATATAGCTAAAAATGGCCTGTCTGGATTTTCTAATGCTTTGGCAAAATAAGACAACTCCTTTTTTAACAGAAATCCTGATGCTCTTTGTGCAAGCTGACATCCAACCATAGAACTAATTGGGAAAGAAATGATATATTATCAGTAATAGGTGTAACATAACATAAAGTTTCATTTTCATATATAAAACTTCTTAATATCTCTTAATACTGTAAACATCATTTTTTGAGGGATGAAAATGATGAGTATCTTATGAGTCTGCATGAAATCTAGGTTCCATATGTCTATAATATTTTGGTTGTCCTACAGTCTAAACAATGATACATACATATATATCAAGATACACTTTGTACAAAACTTACCTGTGAGCTCTGTGAGCTGTTCCGAATGCATCGTTAACATACACATCTCCCAGTTTAGACAGGGACTGACGGAAGGCTTCAACAGCTTCCTTTGATGCTTTAACCTTGAAAAATGCAATATAAAACTTATAATTTTGTATCGTAGTTTAGTTTTTACAACCTAATGGAAAACTATTCATTCCTGTGTAGATCTTAATGTTAAATTTTTTTACATTTAACATATCGGTATGAAAAAGTGATATCCAGTAATACAATTATCTCTTTGCACATGAAAATTTCATTACTGATAATTTTCTTCTTCATTTTTAAAGAAATATGAATGAAAAAAAAATGAGAATTTGGACAATCTAAAATTATAATGAAGAAACTTGTGTAATGAAATTACCAGGAAAATAAATTTAGTACCAGGTACATTCCTCAATTCTCTCAATTCACATCCTCATTTTCAAAACTCACATCTAACCAAACTGAATACAATATGTCAAATAAAAATAAATTAAAAGCATATTGCCTTAGCCTCTTTCAATGTTTTGATGATTATCAGTACATGTACCAATTAATAATGTGTATTCATACATGTATTTCTTTTAACACCACCTCTTAACATCTTGACAATTTCTGTAAACCGATTTTTAATCGCATGCAAGAAATTTTGTGAAGTTAGGGAGAACCTCATCATATTTCTTGCTGTAAACCAGTAAATGAATGTCTCTTAAAGTTTTATTTCCAATGAAAAAGGCTTGGTCATGAAAGCAAGTTGTGTGACAATGACTATCATGAATAAATCATTAAATAAAGTCATTGTGAATCAAGGTTTACAGTATCAGTACTAATATTCATATATTTTTAAACACTACCTTTTCCCCAGCCTCATTGACCCCTTTTCCTTCCTCTTCCAAATGGAAGCGGAGATTTTCTAGCAGGAATACAGAGCCTGCTGGGGGGTCAGCACACTTAGCCTCCACTTCAGCTCCCACACAGTCCGAGAGAAACTCCACAGACCTGAATAAGGTAAAAATGTACGCATTGTAATAATAGACAATCAAAAGCCATACACAATGAGCTAATGCGTATTAAGACACATAAAATCAAAATATTTTGTAAAACTGAATCCATTTTATTTTATAACAATATAATAAGGTTTTATTAAAGTTTGAATGCTGTGCACTCATGGCAATGGATTTAGAGAAGATGAGTCAAAATATGTGTAAAATTATATTCAGACCCCATAAACTTCACTTACTTTCCAAGCAATTTGTCTAGCTCAGCTTTGACCGGTAGAAGAGAATACTTGTCCACCTTTTTTCCATCTGGACGACCAAGGTGACTCATCAGAACAATTGATTTAGCACCCTTTTCCAGTGCATACTTTACTGTTGGAAGTGCTGCAACAATTCTACAAAAAAGTACAGCAAGTAAGAAAGTATATCAGTGCAGAAAATTCATATTTATATATCAGGGCAGAAAATTCATATGTATACATATACATATAGATATAGATAATACAACATCCAAAGGCTAACTTAAAAAAAAAATGAAAATAAAAAACATACACGTTTGATCCCCATAAACCAATGAGGAATTTTATTTTGCAAGTTCAGTTAACAGTTACATGAATGGACATTAACTTTTAAATCCACTTGCCCTTCAAACAAGTGAACTCAAATTCTGACTTGCCCGAATAGCAAATACTAGTAACCCGAAAATTAGTAATAAGACATCACATTGTGCTTCATAATCAGATATTTATATATACCTCCAGGTTCAAATGATAAAATGTTCAGTAAACAGTATGAAAAAATCCAAAGGCTTCTGCTTTTAAATGCCCCCTCTAACTTGTCAGGTTTCAATACACAGTTAAAAAAATCTATAGGGGATTTTGTATTGCAGCAGACCTGAAAGTACATGTACTTTGATGATAATGATAAAATTTTGTGCAAGGTCTTCCAAGTGACACAGATTTTCCCATTATAAATCTGTATAGAGATCAATGAAGAAATCTTGGATTTTTTCCTTTCATCAATTTCAAGTGTACTTCTTTGACAGATGTTTATTTTTGTTAAAAAACTGTGAGTGATAAATTAAATGTGATGTAAACAATAATGTGGATCAGACTATGATTAAATATTTGCTTATCTATGGTTGGGCCTAAAAAAAATTTTGTGTTTAGGGTAACACTGATGAAAAAATTAGGTTAGGTAGGTAGGGATTTTTTTTTTATTTTATCATTTTTTTTTTCTCCATGCGGGCATATTTAAAAACAGGTTTTTAATGGAAATAATATGAAAATCATAGTCAGATGAAAAAAGACATCTAAAAATGGTAGGATCGGGGCATTTTTGTAGGTTAGGTCTGGTTACCCTAAACACACAATATTTTTTTTTTTAGGCCTTGCTTACCTCTGAGTGTTTGTGATTTTGCCTTCTTTTAAGGGAACATTGAAATCAACTCTGTAAAAGCAATATATATTTGATTAGATCATTACATGTAAAACAGTCACAAACAGGTCCAGTAGAATCACTGGATTTAGATACGTAGCTTGATTTGCCTAGTACATAGCTTTATTTACCTACCTGAAGTAGGTTTATTTAGCTACCTTTATGCAATTTTGCTTTTTATGTAAAACATACAAAAAGTCGCAAGGAACTGTCAACAACTATATTTGTACTGTGTAATTTTAAAAAAGAAACCCAAAGCAAAAATAGTTATAACATTGCTGCATTTGGGCAGTTTTAAGGAAAACATGCATTTCTATTGTTTGAGTATTAAACTGCATGGAGACAACCTTGTGTGCGATGAGGCATGTATAAGTGTGATTCCTTTACATTGTGCTGAATTATTAGCAATCAATTATCATGTTAACCAGAACTGTTCTTTGTTATCCCATTTAAGAAGTAGCTGTATGGTAACACATAAACAGTTATACATAGCCTCAAAACTTTGAGAACTTTGACTGCAATTGTGCTGAAAGAGCAACATTTTCGAGATTGATTTTTTTCATGAATTGTTTTCAGATCAGTTCAAAGTTGAAAATTATTGCTGTACCTAATAGTGACTTTTTGTACAAATGTCCATTTAAGAAAAAAGTATGACTGAGTAGCTAAATAAACCTACTTCAGGTAGATAAATAAAGCTATGTAGGTAAATCAAGCTACGTAGCTAAATCTAGTGATTGTACTGGACCTGACAAACGTCTCTAATAAAGAAAACACATTTTACATACACTATCAAAAGCTTCATAGCAACATCATTTCAATTTAATCAAATGAGAAAAAAAGAAGAAAAGATTGAAATATAAATGCTGCATAGAGTAATTGTAAATCATTACAACTCCCTTTCCACTAAAATAACGATTATTCGTTAGTTCTTTAATGCAATTAGGCCTACATTTAAATGAAAATATTTTAAAATCATATGATAGAATAATCAGTTATATGTGACCATCATTAAAATCAATTCATATCTATCGGTGTGTTTACAAAATTATGTTCATGCAAAATGAACGTGCATGGCCTTGAGTTGAGGTAAACACAAGGTCAGCTTGCCGGTCTATGTTTTGCGTGACTTGAAAGCCATTCCTCCAAAATTTACCAAAAGGCAAGTGTTTAACTTACCTCATTAGTACTCTTTTACCACTGACGTCTATCTGATCAATTGCCAACTTGTTCAAAGCCATCTTTCAACAAATATTTCTAAAATACGCAAAACTGAAGCAGTCGCCAATTTCCTTGTAAATTTTATATCCTTCTTAGACCGAAGAGTTCCTCTGTTGGGTAAAAGAGTAAATTGCCACAAACGCTAAGAAAATCCCGAAATATACAATATTATTCTGATATTTTTTAAACTTTGAATTGTCACATAATTAAACATATGTAGCCACTTGATGTTTGCGTACAAAAAAGGGGAAATGCATACTTCCGTTGGGGGGGGGGGGGTAAATAAAATGGCGCAAATGCCCATTTGTATTAAAATAACTTAAAATAAAATAAATTTAATTTTTTTCCCATCAAAACCTCAATCTCTTTTTTAAGAATACAATACAATTCAGTTTGAATATTTCAACCTAAAATGTTTCACGTTGGTCAGGTGCTCTAAACACAGAGTCACGAAAATATGAAGCACAGTCCCACTCTATAAAATATATAGAGGATATCTATATTGTGTGATTTTATATTTGCTTTATCCAACGAGTTGAAATGGTGTATATATTCGCGAGGCTTGCCGAGCGAATATAACCATTTCAACGAGTTGGATAAAGCAAATATAAAATCACACAATTATAGATGTTCTATTTATCTCATACAATTTGATTTATATTATGAAGCTTTTGAGACAGCCCCTAATATGACCCGAATTGATTTTTTCAAAGATTAAACGATGATGCAACGTTGTGTTATGCGGTTAGTGTGACCTTGCGCAATACAATTTAGTACGTCATTTCGGAGATAAATATAACTGTTTTAATGTAAAGTTTCACTGAAATAAACCTTGAAATAATTGTTTATCTCTAAATAATTTTTCTTAGAGCTTAATCACTTAATTAAATGGAAATACTGATCAGAAACTTGAATAATCAAGTTTGTTGACATACACAAAGTTGCGAATGCTCTTTAGTTTGAATTGACTCGAACGAGAAACAGTTGTTGATGTTTTATAATACGAACACTGGCCTAATGATTCGAAGTTGAAAATATTGAATAAGGATGCTTACTGCTGGTGAAATAAAAGTCTTGGGAGACATTATTTCGGTAAGTTTTTGTATAGAAACACAACCAAAGCGTTCTGTTTTCATTTTGTCGTCAGAATTAACTCCTTGACAGCTATACGTGATTTGCAGTTTTATAAACTTCACAGTTATGTGTTTTCCTTTATATTTGTAATTTAAATCTTCGACAAACTCCATTTTAAATCAATGTTTGGTAGTAGATATAGCTTTATGGAAAATACTAGAAAGTTACTGAGGCGTTGAAGCGAGGGGCTGTGTCAAAAATAGTTCGGACCGGAAGTATTTGATATAGCATCACCCGTTTGATAAAGCAAAGGTTTATCACACGGGTAGTATACACCACACGTATGAGATAAAAGGCATTAAACTTTTAAAAAATGACACTGTTTGATGATTTTGGTAGGCATACACAGGTTTAAACCAATATATCCCAAGTACTGAACATATCTAAGGCTTAAAAATTGATGTAATGTTAAATATACAATGTTTGGAACGATTTTCTTAAAAGAATCATCAAGTTTGTTAATATTTTTATTTTACAGTATCTTATCCGTCATAATGTAGGCATTTGACACGCCTTATCCATCCATATTCTTTGTTGTCAGAGGCCTTTTTTTCATTAACTTGGATGGTTTGAATTTCCAGCCCCCCTCCTCCCTCTACTACCCCATCTTACTGTAAATCAGCGCATGCCATTAACACCAGATACATGATTGTATGCATCATATATTGACGAAATAACAATTTCCTGGTGTCGACGTATATTACACAACTGGCATGGTCCTTGGATATACTTGAAAGAAGTGAAACGGAAGTACAACTACAACTAATGTACACAGGCAAGGATTTATAGTAGAGTTTTATCAATTTTAACGGACACACGTGTGTTTTAATATGTTACAAGTCAAATAATTATACAAGAACAAAGGCTGAAGTTATGGTGGCTGTGGGATTTGACAACCCTGTATTTTCTCAGTTTGTTTGCTATTCCACCCTTCTGATTCTTGAGACCATAGGTATCGCGCTGCTAGTCATCCGAAGTCGAGTCAAACGAAAGGTATGCATACTGTTTATTCATTTGAAAAATTATTACGTAGTATAAATTGATGATATATTTTAATTTGCTCACCCACTTCATCTTGCCTCTTCATTGCTGATAATTTTAGTATATAGGTGTGATTAAATATTTTGACTATACCAAAGCTATAAGTGTACATTACATGGAATGCTATGATGTACATGTATAGTTCATTTATTTTTATTTTCTTTTGTAGGTGTTTTCTTTTCCAGAGGACTGTTCGCAGTTTATTGTTGGAAAGCACCATCTTAAGCCAACTGCAGATGATGCCCAAATTGAAAGGCTTAGAAGGTTTGTTTACATGTATCAGTTTATATTTTTTAGGATGCATTGATATAATTAATGTGCTTTTAAATTCATACTTTATATGTATATTAAAGTTGTAGTCGATTATAGTTAATATATGAGGATGAAGTATGACCAAGATTCTATACTAGCATTTATCAAAGAGGAAAACCATACAAAGCGCAAATGTTAAATCCTCCGTTGAAAGTCTTAACGGTTTCTCTTCTCTTGTCTCTGAATCTCTATACTTTTTTTCCAGATGTCATTCAAATAACCTGGAAAACATAGTTCCTTTTGTGACGATTGGCCTTTTTTACGTCTTCACCGAACCGGATCCTTTGACAGCCGCTTTGTGCTTCCGGTCTTTTCTTGTGACGCGCGTTGTGCATAATTTAGCTTTAATCCAGGCTCTGCCCCAGCCAACAAGAACTTTTTCATGGCTCGCCGGTGTGTGCATCTTATGTTTCATGAGTTTGTCAGTTCTTCAACATGGCAAACTGTAGACCTGATATAGTTTTTTTTTTTTACCTGGGGACGAATAAACTATGATATTTTTTTGTTAAATGGGAGTTGTTGTTTTCAAAGTTTTAGCTTTGGTTCTTTAATTTACATCATGTAATTTAATTTTTAAAAATACAGAATGATTGCTTTTAATGACTAGATTTCAAGTTATTAAGCTTTTCCATATTGAAATATAAAAAACAAAAACAACTAAAAAGACTTGCAAATTTTAATGCCGCTTCGTACATTTGTTACACATGACTATATTGAGATTACATTAAATACGCAACCTTTTTGGATACTTGCCATTTAAGTGCCCAATCAAATGCAGTCTTACGGTATTCAAATCCATCAGGACAATGCCACCAAAGATGGTGGACATAATTGTTATGGCAACATATCCGATACCACATGAGCTAATGCGCGAGTCTGTGACGGAGATTTTTTGTCTGATAGCAATGGACGTGTTTTTGGGAGGAATTCGTATATTCTGTACAATTTTCTCTATTTTCTCAGTCAGGTTGATCGTATGTGTCACTTTCTGTCGCCTGCATTCACACCTCTCAATATCTGGAATCAGAAATTGAAAATGTTTTGATGACGCCATTAATGTGTTTGGATATTTAATAGGCTATTAATATTTCACGTCAAAGGAACTGAAAACCTTGGAAGAAAGCTATTTATGCATATGCAGCCCTCAAAATTTCAACTCGCCATCGCACAAACAAATTTTATTAACGAAATGTTACTTACTTAGTCATTTATTTTCTGCAAAGAGATCCGGTAACAATAAAAATGTTTTGTTGGAAATCCAATAATTTCTCTTTAAACCTTGTCGGAAATTCTCTAAATCACTTTTAAAATCTCTTAATTCATATTTGATTGTTCGATGCCAGAATAATTTTGGATGCAAGATATAAATGTACTGGACTAGAACCCGATCCCATCATGGTCTAGCTAGGCTTTAACAATCAATTGATGATAAAATATTCCAAATTCCAAGAGAAAACCAATTAATAGGACAATGCTAGGTTCAAAGCAAATATTAAAAAAAGTCATCGTACTATTCATTGAACCTGCTTATCAAAGGGGCTCTGATTTACTACAGTATTTATTATTTTTTTTTACCCGTTTCCAGCTTTACGTGTGAATTATTGCAATACTGTCGGACGTCAACGCACTGACTGACCGGACGCAGGGAACAGGAGAATTCCTGATGGGCCTGTGTTCCCGATGTCTGCAGATTTGCTGAAAATTAAAATTGATATTTCAATTAGATTTGCATTGAAGAGGTTAACTATTCTTATGATCATGGTGATAGAGTATATTTTGGTCGCTTAAAAAGACGCCACCGTTTCTAAACAGTTATATACGGTAACATGTCAAATAACAAAAACCCAAAAAAAAAAAAAAACACAGCAAAACAAAAAAACCCACTATGCATACATAGTGTACATGTATTTATAATTTCGATATATAAATTAACATATTTTCTATTAATATTGAGTACAATTTATGATTATAATAATATGTATATGTAGTTGGATACCCTGGATTTCACACCGTCTAATGAATAAACGGTGAACAGGCGAGGGTCGATGGTATTTATCCAACAGGAACAGGTTCTCCCCAGTCATCAGTCCACACGTCTGTGTGACGTCATTGAAATTAAAACCCAAGCATCGGTGACCATTGTTTGAGACGAATCCCTCACACTCGCTCTGGCATTCAGAAACACTACTGTTTGTCAAGTGGTGTGTTGCCATAATATTACCAAACGCCCTTGGTATGAGGTCATATAAACAGTGATCTGAAACAGTGAAAAAAGGTATATGTATAGTCTAACTTCTAGTAGGTAATTAAAAAAAATATTTCCACGTTTAAGCGTATCTTACTCATTTCTGTAAACAAATGCCTTTACGAAACAACGGTGTGAAAAATAAAACAAATTTTGTCGCCATCTTACTGTGAACCTCCTGACAAAGGAACTTTTTCTTTGACAGAACACAATCTAAGGTCCCAAAAGTTATATCGCGGGTATTCTCCAAACTGATATACCCACAATATTGGTGGCTAGAAGAATCAGGAACACTTGAACCAAAAACTGCCATTGTCGGCTGCTGGCATGAACTTGCCCATTTGAAAGCAGACCCAGTGTCCGGAATCGTCGCGTGAAGCCCCGTCCAAAACTGGTGATCCCTAAATTAAATTGTGATACTCCATCAAAAGTAACTTAATTTCTTCCTTGAATTAGATATAATATTAAATCAAAAACTCAACACATTCACAAGCAGAAAATATAATTTTAATACTCTGAATTGACAATGACTTCGAACGCAGTACAACTCAAATTTATTTTCATTCAAAGTAATTCGGAAAAAGGTTGAATATTTTGGTTCTCGTGTTATATACGTATATACACACGGATTTTTCTTAAAGTAAGCTTTTTGAATGCTGATCACTTCCATAATAAACAAGTATGATCAATGGGTATAAAACAGAGGTTATTTGTCTCAGAGATACCACAGGGCAATTGGAATCTTCAACTTACTTTACGGATCGCCACGGCTCTTTGTTGAAGAAGTAGCGTAATGCATCCAGTCTCTCTCGTATGTCGACGGTCAGCAATGATTGGTTGACAGACTGACAGAACTTGTGGGCTTCATTCCAAGTGACGGTGGAGGTGTGTAAAGTAACTTTGGCAGTTATGGGGGTGCTTGCACTACTCTGTGAAACTATAGGAAGGTTGAGGTGATATACCTTGTACCACAGGCACCTGACGTTAAAAATATTTCTTTTATAGCGAGATTTCCTTTGCTATCATTATAAAATTATACTTAGTTTAGAGGATGTTATCTTACTATTAAAAAAATTAGTTTTAACGTCAGATGCCTGTGTCATGAACAAAAACATGCAAGTTAATCCGTGATCTACGGATGGGGGAGTAAATATGTAACGATTTAGATTGTTATATACTATATATTGTATTGAAAGCTTTGAATAACAGAAAATTGATGTAAGAAATATGGTTAAAAAAAATAAACTTAACAAATAAGTACAGTATCCAAATGGAATGATAAATTTATCATGCAATTGGAGTAAAAACATGCTCAACCGAAAAGATCCATGAGTTTAACTACATATGAAATTTTAATGATATGTAATATGCAAGATATGCACGTTTTTGAGTTGTATTTATCAAGAAAATTGTACAAAGGTAAATTGTTTTTTAACATGCTAATATACGCAATTATTTTTTTTTTTAAATTAGTTGCGAACAAACTACTGCCGGGGCATGCATGCACAGAGAGAGAGAGAGAGAGAGAGAGAGAGAGAGAGAGAGAGAGAGAGAGAGAGAGAGAGAGAGAGAGATTATCCGCGTTTTTGTAAAATTTTGAGTATATAGTGATAATCATTTAATTTATAAACCAACAATAAATCATGAGCAAAAAAAATGAATATTCTAAATGTGCCAAAATTATTATTTCTAAATACACATGTAAATGGGTTTTAACAATGTTATTAGATACATATAATATGTTAAGTTTACAATTTAATTTATTAAGAAATGTAATGAAAAACGATGGACGTTTTAAAAGCATTCCATTAGTTTCATTGCATCAGTATAAAAAGAAAAATCTAGGTCTAATGCTCGAATGCTTAGAGCATTAGGTACAAAGCCTCTAGAAAAAATACGTTTTTTATTTTATTTTACAATAATATATACACTTCAGACTAGCCCATGCATGTGCGAGCTTTCCAGGAACGAAGAGTTTATATATTTTGCAAATAAATTGAGAAATTCATCTCTTGATTACTTAATAACGCCATAAAATGCGAGATATATGATGTGATTGTACAATAAGATATAAGGCCAATGCTTATGCACTGGATTTTCTAGGGTATGTTAATTTTTTCTCTTGGTTTTATAATGCATAAAATCTAAAAAAAAAAAAAACACCAGAGCATGCAAATTTGAAGAAAGTTACCGATAAATCCGATAATGAAAATCAGTTGCATCTTCATTTTTGTCTCTGAAAGAAATAAAAATTACTGGAGAGAGAGAGAGAGAGAGAGAGAGAGAGAGAGAGAGAGAGAGAGAGAGAGAGAGAGAGTGTGTGTGTGTGTCTCACCTTTGAGTATTGGTATGCATCTGTGTATCTGAGTGGAATGCATCTGTGTATCTGAGTGGACATCATCGCAAACCACAATGCTGAGTGGACCGGTATAAATATACACAGTATAACACTGGCATAGCTAACAACAACGGTGGTCGATAATTTCTAAAGAATTCGCAGGCCAATATAGTGATTTAGAATGTTTACAGATAGAAAACTTATTGTGCATTTTGTAAAAATAATGTATAGCCTATTAAATGTCTTACATAAAAGTTATCTAAAGTTATATGGAATTCTCTTTTAATGGTAACCTATTTCCCACGGTAAAAAGTACAATTTAGGTTAAAACAATTTGAATTAAGGGTAGTTGATACGTAATCTTATTTATAGCTCACATCACTTTGAAAATAAGATGTCGTTACTTTTTTCTGGTTTTAAATTTACCGCCACGATATCCCGGAATCATCCGAAAGCGTTGCATTATGGGTAAATATCTTCGAAGCGTGCACGATCAAGGAAAAAATCGAAAGAAGGGCGTCATTATGAAATTATGATGGATATTTAGGGTGGAAAAACAGAGATCAATTATTGTTGAAAGAGGCCTGTTGATTAAGGTAAGTTGTCATCAATGCTAAACCATTTTAAAAGCGACTTGAAGCAAGAAATATAAAATTACGGGCGATAACTTCAAAGCTGTTTCGATGATGGCGATTGTGTGGTTAACTGCCCTTGTAGTCGGTGGGCAAGGGCGACAATTGAACGTGTTTCTATCGCAGCTGAGCAGCGTTTGAACTGTGCAGTGGCATATAAATGTTATTTGAGTGATAGGAAAAGATGTATTTTCAGATTAATGGATATGTAATATGAAAATGACATGTACATTCTTTTGTTTCCGCTTGCGATTTCAACATGGCGGAAAATTTATGCTCAATTCGAGCCAAGCCGGTTGACGAATCGGCAATCGCCATGGATGCGCAGCAATGCATCTGCGTAATTGCTATTGTAGGTTTCCTTGATCTAATAAAGATATTTTGTTTTATACATAACATCGGTTTAGTGCCATTTAATTTGTTCATTTTGATTAGACTTTGGTTATAGTATATTTTCATTGAAATTACCATGAATAATGTAGGTCATGGGTCACAGTTCATAGACACCATGTGACAAGTGCGGTTTGTAAGAATATCAATAAATGATCCTGTAATATTCATTATAATAAAAATATTTCTGAGTAAATAAAATATGCAGAAGGATTACTAATTTACATGAATTAAGATTTTAATTTTTTTTTCAAAGGATGGAAAATATAAATGAACCAAGCTCTAGTGTCAGTATTTCAACTGGGAAATCTGATGAGGTAAATAATGATTCCACAGCTTATTTTATCAAGATTCCAAATATTACGAGATATCGAAATGAAACGATCAGGCATATGTCATGGTTAAACATTTTATATTTGGAAATTATATCATATGCACACCTATTAAGTTTGTCTCAGTTTTTCCAAAATGAATTATTTTGTAAAATACCAAACAATTAAAATTAAGATAAATAAAGGTTTGCATATCTCTTGAAAGGCCTTTTATTTGTAATCTGTGCAGAACTTGCATACTATTATATAAGCAAGTAAACAATTTTCAGCACCTATGTACATTGTACACTTTCGAGTTCACAAGATATGAAATTTGTTTCCTTTTGATTTGATTTTGGTGCTAGTGATGATTCTACCATTTTTTTTTCATCTATAGACTTGCACAACTGTTGCTGACAGCATCTTGGCAGGAATTCCAGTGACTGCATCCAATGGTTTTTCAGATGCTACAGTTGACATAAATCCAGAAGTAATGTCTACAGAATCAGAAAATCCCCAAACTACTGTATTAGGTACATATTTTATCTGACTTTTGATTTTTTATATTTTTTTCTGTTAGTTATAAATTTGAAATAGGGTAAGGGTATAGACCAGTATATCCAAAATGAAATAGTGTACCTTTTGTAATTGGTTTATGAAAATTTCAGGTCATCAAATAATTTATATTTTAACATATTACCCAGTAAAAAAGTTGAAAATTAAATACTCTTTGTATTTATAGGCATAAGGTTTTTTTATTTCACCTTTTTACATTAAACTTAAAGTATACCTGTCAGGCTGTTTCAAAAAGGTGTAATTCAATTTTCAGAAACAGTAACACTAATCACAGAACCTGTGGCGCAGCTTCCTGACACGGCAGCAATGACACAAGACCTGGAACAGTACATGCAGCAGACACAGGAGTCCATGCTGATGACCACCACAGAACAGAGCGTTGTAGCAGAGAAGTCCGAGGAGGAGGAGGGGTCCCCTAGTGTCCAGCAAACAGAGATGGCCCCAGAAGTTGAAAGTGCACAAGGTACGACTTTCTATAACTCTATGTTCATTTTACACATTTTGAACTCATTGTTTATTTCAAGTCTCCTTTAATTTCCAATTTCTTTGTAAGAAACTAATAAAGGTAAGGTTTGAAAGCTTTGTATGAAATATTGTCCTGAGAAACAAGAGAATTTTTTTCTTCTGTGTATGATATAAAAAATGATTTTCTATCATGGAAAAACTGAATTTACAATATGTAGAACTAATTTTGTTTTAATGTAAAATAGAAAATTTTATTGGTTTTTTAGAAGGTGACATTGAAGATCTTGTAAGCACAAACGTCCTTATACAGGTTACCAGTGGTAAGTTTTAGTTTGAAGAATTTACGAAACATTTAATCATTTACCTAGTAAGAAGGAATTTTTTTTAGTTCCATGTAAAACAATTTGTATAGGAGGGAAAAAAGCAAAGATATTCTACATAGAAAAATATATGATGTCTAATATTTAAAAAAATTATTTCTTTTTCTAATATTATTTGTAGATGGAGGTGTGGTTCCTATTGTACAATCGGCTGAAGTTGAGAAAGAGGTACGTTTGTTTAAGACTTTGTATTCAATTTATTTTGATGGATTTCTTTACTGAAATCAATCTATTGTAAACAGTCATAAATTTATTTTTTTTAATCACATTGAAAGTTTTGATGTATTTTTTTTTTCATTTGTCTTTGTAGGAGACTAATGAAACAGAAAAGAATGAAAATGTGGAACAAGATAAAGTTGAGCTGGAAACGACAGAGAAGGAAACCGCTGAACCAGAAGCTGAAGGGACTTTGGAAGAATTTATCATGGAACAAGGTACAGGAGATGAAAGTGAGGTGGTATCAGCTGATACAGAAGATGATCAACTGGAAATGAATACTGAAAATGAAAATGCAGATGATGTGGAGTCTCCTGAGGGCAATGATGTTGAGATTGATGATGACAAAATGGAGGAGGCTGTAGATGAAGAGTTAGATGCAGAAGAAGATGTAGATGGAGGTGAAACAGTAGAAGAAATAAAAGAAGAGGAGGAAGTGGAAAAGGAAATGGAGGAAGAGGAAAGTGAGGCACAAGTAGAAGCACACACCAAGTCTTACCCCAAGCGTAGTGGAAAGGGAAATAAAAATATTGAAGAAGTGGAGGAGGAGCAAGAAAGTTCTGATGAAGCTATTAAGGAAATTGAGCAGCCAACCAGGGGAAGAGGTAGGAGGTCTACTGCTGCTGAGTCTGATAAAGATACATCTGTTTCAGAGACACCTGAACCCAAATCTAGAGGGCGTGGAAGACCTCCAAAGGAGAGCAAATCCACTCCAGTTGTAAATGAATCTGAACCAAGAAAGAGAGGACGCAAGTCCTCTCTTAAAGATACAACTGTTGAAGACAGTACAGATGAAGTTACCCCATCAAAAGGTAGAGGTAGACCCAAGAAAAATCAAACAGAAGTGGAGGAAGCCTCACCTGTTGTAAAATCTGGAAGGCGTGGTAGAGGAAGACCAAAGAAGCAAGTTCAAGAGGAGGAGGAGGAATATGAAGAAGAAGAGCAGGAGGAGGAGGAGGAAGAAGAGATGGTTGAAGATGATGAAGAGGTAGAAAAAGAAGAGCCTGTAAAGAAAGGCAGAGGAAGGCCTAAGAAGAAAGCTCAAGGAGATGAAGAGCCAGCTAGGAAGGGGAGAGGTAGACCCAAAAGACAAGCTAAAGAAACTGTTGAGGAAGAAGAAGAGGAGGTTGAAAATGAGGAACCTAAGTCTGCCAAACGTGGAAGAGGTCGTCCTAAAAAGCAAACTGACAGTGACGTTGAATCTACTCCAAAAATAACAAGAAAGACCATGAAAGAGGAGCCAGAAACTCCCAGCAGTGAAACTAAGAGACGTGGTAGAGGAAAGAAGAATCAGAGTACATACAAAGATGAAGATTTAGAAATGGAAGTGGATGATGTACCAATTGAACTAAGTGAAGATGAAGAAGAAGAGGAGGAATTTGAAGAAACAAAGAAAAGGAGAGGCAGACCCCCTAAGTCTGCAGATGATAAAACTCCCAAAGGAAGAGGAAGACCAAGAAAAGTAGACACTGAAGAAAAAACTCCCAAAAGAACACCAACTGTCACTGCCACATTATCTAAAAAACGCAGCAGAGGAGATGATGACACTGAATCTCAGGAAACCACAACTGATGATGCACCCACTCCTGCAAAAAAACAGAAAGGGCAGACAACTGAGACTACTACATCTGATGCCTCCACTGGACCAAATGTTGCTTCTATTAAATTTGAGCAATCTGAAGCAGGGCCATCCACTTCCAAGAGTTCTTTGTTAAAAGATCCCAACCAAAGTTCTCTTCAAACTGGTGATGTCTACGATTTTGATCAAATTGACATTGACAACATCATGACTGCACAGCCTGGATCAAAGGATTCTCAAGGCACTCAAACAAATTTTGTGGAAGTTGAATTGATTGAAGAATCTCCTGGTAAACGATCAGTCTTGACACAAACAGACCCTAAGCTGAAGAAAAAAAAGATAGGTCCCATAGCACAAGATATGGAGACAAGTATTGATGAAGATTTTGACTCCCCAAAGAAGAGGAGAGGGAAAAGGGATGAGGATGTAGGGTTGTTTGAAGAGATGGAGAACAAAAGAAGAGGAATAAGGAATACAGAGGAAGCCCTTAATTGTCCTTTTTGTGACAAAGCTTTTATTGGATTGGTAAAACACATCAAGGGGAAACACAAAGATGAGACTGATTATGAAGAGGAGATGAGAAATGCCAAGTGGAGAGAAAAGATCATGAGAGTTTCAGTCCAAGGCTCTGTGGAAGAAGGAGAGCAGTGTCCTGAATGTGGCAAAGTGGCCAAGAACATCAAGAGGCATATGGAGCTTCACCAGCAAAACAGAATGCAAATTCCATGTCCAATCTGTGGAAAGGTGGTGCTTAAGACGGGAATGAGTTCCCACATGAGAACTGTCCACTCTGGACGTAAGCCCTACAAATGCCCTCATTGTGACTATGCTTCTGCGTTCAGAGGAAACCTGAACACACATTTGAAAGGAATGCATCTTCACACTAGGCAGTATCTCTGCACTACTTGCAAGGCTGCATTCAAGACCCTTGGAGCACTGATAGGACACACTAAGAGAGTCCATGAAGGCTGGAAATCACCCAATCAAAAAATCTTTATCTGCTCTGTGTGTGAAAAAAGATTCACCAAGAAATATCATGTGGATCGCCACATGTTAATCCACACTGGAGAAAAGCCACACAAGTGTGGAGATTGTGGCAGATGCTTCAACAACAAGTCCAACCTTATGTCCCACATTCAGCTGGTTCACAAGAAGCTGTCGCCCTACCAGTGTGATATGTGCCATGAGACTTTCAAGAGGAAGAAGATGCTCCTGGAACACATAGGCCGCATCCACGTCACTGCTGGCGAGGCAGCTCAGGCCATCATCAGGAAGTTTGAGCTGACTGAAGAAGTAGAGGAAGATGATCTCTTGGATGAGTCTGAGGAAGAGGAGGAAGAAGAACAGGAAGGAGAGGTAAGTCATTACAGCCAATTTTACAAAATCTCAATGTTTTTTGTTAATTTAGGGAATAATTGAATCTTTGATATATTCTCATAAATTTTCTTTGCATGTATTTAAATATTGCATTTGTTAACTATACATGTAAACACAAAACCTTTTTTGCATACATGAACAGATTGCTGAAGGACAGACCTATGTGACAGTGGCTGGAGCAGAAGGGGACTACCACACCGCTGTTGTGAGTGACCCGTCCCAGATCCTGTCCGGACAGGCCCTGACCACGCTACAGAATGATGCTGGCCAGGAGACCATCATCATCGTACAGAGTGCTGATGGGACTGAGAACGCGACCCATGCCATTGTTGACCAGGATGGAACTGTGCAGTACATCATGCAGCAGCCTGACCAAGCCCAGCCAGCTGGAGGGGAGCAGGTGTTCACTGAAATTTCAGCAGCAGTAGAAGGATCCCAGTGATTTTACAATCTTTTGTTGGTGATTGTGGTCTGCATGAAAATGATGAATATATCACTCTAGGACATTTAAAAAAGCCCCAATTTTTATTGTGAGAAAGAATTTGATGAATGAAAGTTGAGGGTATTAATTTTTCCATCAGACAAATTTCTGGTTGACTAGCCGGACTTTTTTTTCAATTACTAAGAGAAAAAAAGTTTTAGTACAATTCATTATAAAATTTGAAAGTGAGAAGTGTAATTTGCTGAGGAACAAAATCATATTGTTGTGCATAATAATGTGTTTTGTAAGATTTTATCATGTAAACTTGGTACCCGACACTCCTATAATCATGTTGGAAATTGTTGGTGAGTGGTTTTGTTGGGTATTTTTGATGGATTTTAATGTCATTTGGCACATATTTGTTTTACTTTAGCATGGTCTGTTTTTGATCAGATTGAATGAAATACCTTCTTGTACAATGCAGACTGTGTTTCAGTGTGAAGTTATTTTCTGGCTGTGATGAGTTTTGAAAACTGTGTCAAGGTTTTATATCTTACAGGGAACAAGCTTTGGTGAATGATGTACAAAAGTACGAAAGACTATGACCATTAGATTGTTGTAAGCAAGGATTTGAAGTAATATTTGCATAATGTTTATCTCCTTAGTCTTGTGTATGTTACAAATATGGAAATTGTTCAAATATTTTTTGTTCAGGGGAAGAGAATCAGAGGTTATGGATGGGTGTAGAAAAGATGATGGACTTTTTTGTCTAAAGCAAAATTCGCATTTATGCTGTATCTATCGGATGAGATAAAATCCACGCTACCTGCCTCACAATCATTTTATTGTTTCAACAAGTATTTTATCAGTGTTATGGATATAATCCATGTGCATGAGTAGTTGGTTGCTCATGTTTCATCAAGTCTGCTGGTTTCTTTGTTTTGTTGATGTACGAGAGATTCGGGGGGGGGGGGGGGGGGGGGGGGAAGGTTGAGATGGGAATATATATAAAACATTCCTGTGTACTATTTTCATCAATTTATTGTTAGAGATGTATGAAATTTTAACATGGAACAAATGCATCAATTTTGCTATAAATTGTCTTGTTGTCAAATTATTTGAGATATAGAATTGAAGTCTGTTGTCACTGTCTGAAAATATTCATGTGGAATCAAGATGTGGAGATTTTCTTCCTGTGGATTTTAGGTTGTAAATAATATTTGTAGACCCAATAAAATATTTGACTTGCATGTAGAACTTGTATCCACCGATTATATTTGTAAGCATTTTTCATGAATAGATTGGAATAAACACATAATAGATAAATTGTTTATTTTAATTTTTATTATTAATTATGCACATGTTATTTGTATGGGATACCTTCGTTTACAAGCAAACCGAAGTAGGTGCTACATTGATGAACTCGTCTTCACGATGGCATAGGATGTCGGGTTTTTTTTTTCATTAAAATTTTATTGACAAAGTTTTTGCTTCTTGGAACGAAGTATATATATATATATGTGTGTGTGTGTGTGTGTGTGTGTGAATAGCATAAGCGGTAAAGGAAAAATTATGTAAAGGAGGAATGAGATACTATTTTGTGACCTACTTTCTTTGAAATGACTACTAAATTTGATAAATACTTGAAAGTCCAGTTTTGTGAAAAATAAAACTTCAAATGTCATAGAAAATTGGAACGAAGTATATATATGTGTGTGTGTGTGTGTGTGTGTGTGTGTGTGTGTGTGTGAATAGCATAAGCGGTAAAGGAAAAATTATGTAAAGGAGGAATGAGATACTATTTTGTGACCTACTTTCTTTGAAATGACTACTAAATTTGATAAATACTTGAAAGTCCACTTCAAATGTCATAGAAAATTGAATTTTTAAATATGTAATTGATGAATGTAAAGACAGAAAAAAATCTAACAGGGCCACAGTTTACCCACGGGACACTGACTTGTACAAGATCTTCGAAGTCTAGGGACAGTGACTGCTCATGAACATGCGTCTATCAACGATAAGTAAAGGCACACGAAAAATTAAAAGGAAAAGGAAAAAAGATTGAAAATCAAGACAGAGTGACGGAAATAGTGTTTATATTACATGTGCATAAGACCTGTCCACTTTGGTATATTAAATAATGTTCTAATCGCCCAATTCTGGTAAATGTATTTCAAACACATCGCTAAAATAATTTCGAGAACTATTTTTTGCAAAATGCAAGCCGGCAAATCTTGCTTTAAATCGTTTTTATCACATCGCAAAAAATGGATGCTTGGAAAAATTATTCCATATTATGCTGAAAAAAAATTATTCCGTCGATAATGTTTTTTTTTTCCAAAATCATCCCAGATGACTCTTAACAATCCGTTGAAAAAGTTGAAAAAAAAAGTTTGTTTTCAATTAAACACAGGCATGTACCATCGTTTTTGAAAGTGGGGGAGGGGGGGGGGGGACCAGGCTCATCCAAAAAATCTTAACAAGCAGAAAATAACAAAAAGAAGAAAAGACAACCTCTCAAAATCATGAAAATCCTAATTTGTTAAGGGGGGGGGGATAGCGCAGTGTTCCTATTATTTCAATTTCATTGTAATTTTCCTTATTTTCACTTCCATTGTAATAGTGACAATTAAAACACACTTTTTGCACCTTAGTGAAATTCGTGAGCAAATATACGTATCGCCAAATGAAGCGCGCTGAACTATACATCAAAATGGTGGATAACGTAAGAAAATTTTCTAGTATTAGGTTAAATTCTTCATTGATTTTTAAAAAGCAAATATTTAAGATACACTTAGCCTTTCAGAGAGATAGACAGTTTTGGTGTAGCGTGGTTATCTGAATAATGTACACGAAACCTCTATCGCTGTAAGCTTTAAATACAGATTATACAGAAGAGGTAAACTCCAGCCATCATGCGCGTTTCTCTATACCTAGGTCATGCCCTTTTCCTTTCAATCTTTGGAACTCTCACTGCTTTACCAAGGTAAATCCAACTTTAATTTTCAAATTTGATAATATTAAATCTTTTAAAACGCAATTTATTACTGAATTAATTGCCATTTTTCAGCTGGGAGCAGCTAGAAGCAAACTTGACCCGCAGTAATTTTGATCTGCCCCCTTGGGTACATACGGGTATCTTTACACATTTTTGAATTACTCGAATAAGATCTCATGTTTCTGAGTACTATAAATAGAAATGACTGATGAAAAACCGATGCCAAAGAGACGTTGCTTTAAAAAATAAAGTAGTTGAGTTGATATCAAATTAAAATTCAAAAATTGTATAATTTACTCAATGTATCTTTATTAATAGAAATTTTCGAAGAAATGGATTTCTTTTAAGACGTATTGCCTATCATGGTCTGAATTTTTTTTAAAGAATTCAAAATTTTCAGTGTAGTGCATGTCGTGTATCATTTTCAGGTCAAATTACACAGGTCAGGACCCAGCTTCTTTTCACCTACATCCAGTCCATAACCCTGACGGTAGGTGTGCTTTCTGTCTTATCACCCACCCTCACATTTTAATCAATTTAAGCATACCTATAGATCGTTTAAGCCGTTCATGCGCGGATTCGGAAAGATTTTCCTCCAAGGGTGGGGGTCCGAGGGATATTAAAGTTAGCCGGGGGAGGGGGGGGGGGGTCGAGGAATATTTTCGGTAATTTTACTAAATAAATTTTAGAAATTTGATTTTTCCAGGGGGGGGGGGGGGGGGGTCCTGAACTCACCTGAACCCCCTCTAGATCAGTGCATGCCCTTGTACCAAGTATGAGTGTTGACTGAGAAACCCAGCATGTGTAAATGTCCCTCTTGTTCATTGTTTACTTCTCAACGTAACATTATTTCGTATAGTAGTATTATCGATCTGTTGAATAATACATTGAAGAACTTTTTTTTTTTACTTTGAAAAACGATTCATAAATAATAAACATGTACTTATTGATAACCAATAGGGTTATTGAAGAAGAAGAGCTACATTTTGAACCTAATGAAAATACGTGAAGCACCGATAACCAACATAGTTCTGTTTGGTGGTTTTATTTTTGCCTGAATAAATACATTTCAGATATCTTACAACTTTTAAAAAACGTAAAGAAGTATTTGATTACAAAATGTCTATAATTAATGTTATTCGTACAAGATAATAGAAACAGAAAAGTAGGGAAAACATTCATGACCAATGAAACATTCAAATTGAATGCAGTTACTGGTCGATATTTTCTGCTTTTTGCATCAGTATCACACAGTCTCACAGCAACAATTCAATTGGACCTTGAATATTTGATGAGAAAATTTTGCAAAAGTGCGACTATCTAGATATTTTTTTTTCAATTAGTAATTATACATGTATACAGCTTTAAAAAATGCTGGGTGCAATATATGATGTAACATTCGTTCATTTGTATGCTGTATATTTATTCCTTCCAGTGTCTTTGTCTGTGATAACACTACGAATCGATTCTATAATGCATAGTCATTTGACCTTTTAGCTCACCGAGACGAAGTCGAGGGTAGCTTATGCTATACCCCCGGCGTCGGCGTCCGGACCTGTTAAAGTTTTTAGAGCAGGTCTTGTAGCTAATTTATGATACTTGCCCTATCTTCTCCACACTTTCATGGGTGCATCTGGACCTACTTATGGACTTAAAAGACCTGGATGCTGAATCTGGGCCATGAATTTCAGATGCTGGAGGATGTTAAGGTTTTTTTGGAACAGGTTAAAGTTTTTGGAACAGGTGCCCTTTGATAGGTATATTTAAGTTACGACTAGTTCTATCTTTACCAAACTTTCACGGATAGTGCGTCTTATGATACTTGTGCACTGAACAGGTTTAATTTTGAATGCTGAATCTGAGCCGTAGGTTTCGGATGCTGAAGTAGGTTAAGGTTTTTGGAGCAGGTTAAAGTTTTTAAAGCAGGGCCCTTTAATGGCCATATTTAAGTTATTACGGGTCCTACTTTACCAAACTTTCATGTTTGGTGCATCTTAAGATACATACACAACTAATGTGCTTGAGTGTTGAATCTGCGCCATAGGTTTCAGATGCTGGAGGAGGTTAAGGTTTTTGGATCAGGTTAAAGTTTTTGGAGCAGGTACCCTTTGACGGCCATATTTAACATAACTTTTCCAGTCTTCAACAAACGGGCATGGATAATGCATCTTGTGATTCCCATAGGTTTCAGATGCTAGAGAAGGTTAAGATTTTTGGAGCTGGTAAAAGTTTTTGAGCAGGTGACCTTTGATAGACAATTATAATTGGTTTTATCTTTACCAACTTTGGATAGATGATGGATCTTGTGATACTGATGCACTCCATAGGTTTCGGATACTGGAGGAGGTTAGGGTTTTAGGAGCAGGTCACATGTTTGGTAAATAATGGTCCTTAATTACTCAAACTCGCGTGGTCACAGAGGTAGCTTCGGATACGGAGAGTGATGTTGATTATCTTGATTCTTAGGCAGGGTTAGGATTTAGGAGGTTTCTGATTTTAATTTAACTAATATTGTTTTAGGCTCTTGGAGCTGTTTACAAACTATGGATGTGTAAATAGTTGTAGCACTTCAGATACAGAACTTGATCTCGATTATCTTGATGCTGGATAAGGTGCAAGTTTTTTGAGTAGTTAAATGCAGGTTTGAATCTTGGAAGAAAATGCTGTCCTGACCAACTTTCAAAGTTCATGTAATTTTGGATTTGAAACATATTAAGGCTAAATTCAGGTACAGATCCTAATCTCCTTTATCAACCAGGGAAGGGTGCTAAGAAATTCTTTTCCTACCTCACTCAAATTTGCTTGATAGATGTGATTGTTGATATGTGGTATATCACCAGATTCCTATAAGTATTTCTATGATATTGAATTATTTGATATAATATAATGTACTTTTTGATATGATACAGTATTTTATATAAGTAAACGATATTGTATAATATAAGATTGTAAAATAATATATGATTATAACATCATATGGTATTATATCATACGAAATGAATCATATGATGATTGTATCATATTATATACTATTGTATCATGATTATGATATTATATTGTATCATATGATATGGTATTGTATCATATGGTATGATATTCTATCAGAAAGCCTTTCGGGCTTTATTGGATTTGATTTCCCTAACCGTATTTTATCACCTCATAATACTCAACAAATGGTTCCTTATTCCTTAAAAAAAAAAGAATATACTCCGAGAATCGTTTTATCTTTCATCCCAAAATTAGGAGCTTTCCACGTCATTTCATCTGATTCAACAATGGGAGGACGTTCGTCTGCAATACGACGCCAGCTCTATGAATTTTGCGGGAAAATACGTTTTGGTGGACCTAGACAAATATGTGATGATATGGACGCCCGATAGCTACATCAGCAACGCCATATTGGAAGTTCAGCACAGCGTAACCAAACCCAATGTATTCATACGCGTCTACCCAAACGGAACTTTAGTCAAGAGTACAAGGTTGAAGACAATGTGTATTACATGCTAAGCTCCTGATTTTGCAATTTCATAAATACTAGCAATAACAAATCTATGTTTACACGATAAATGATAAATTTACAGACTGACTGTTCATACACCATGTCCTCTGACGTCACAAGGGTTTCCTCGTGGTTTTCAATTTTGCGAAGTTACAATCGAAAGTTGTAAGAATCTTTTTTAAACTGAAGAAACTCTAAAAACACCAATTCAATATTAAAACAAAACTCTGGTGTTTCAACACATTATCTTTTTATCAAAATACAAGATTTTATACATATTTTTCAGATACTTATTCATCATCAGAAATAAGCATGACTTGGGATCAAAAGAGTCCTTTTAGTTACAAGGACGAATTTTCTACCAGTGGATTAAGCGTTACAAATGTAAAACAGAGCAGCTGTAAAGACACAACAAGTAATATTTCTGTTTATTAATAAAAAAAAATATGGCATTTGTCTCAGAATTGGATATCTCAGATTAATAAAGGTAACATGATTTTAATTTAAACATATTCTATTGAGAAATCAAATGGATTGGGTAACAGGCAAAGCCCATGTAAACCCTCTCCAAAATACAAAGTCAAGTAGTGGTGTTATAAAATACATGTAATCTAGGTATTAACATGATATAAAGATATCTAAGATTTTTTCAGGAGAGTATCCCTGTCTAAAATTTAATATCGGAATTATGAGAGACTTCAGCCAATATATATTACGTATATACGTCCCTAGCTTGTTCATCGTCATCTTGGGTTGGTTGAGTATGTGGATTGACAAGGCCCAAGTCGGCGCGCGCACTAGCCTGGGCGTGTTGTGTGTTCTCTCCATAGTAACACAACTGGTGGGCGTGGTTTCTCTAGGGAACGGGCTAGATGGGGTGCTGGCCATTGACAATTGGATTGCAGTATGCATGCTATTTACCATTATGTCGCTCTGTGTGTTTGCTGTTGTTCATAACATGAAAAGGAGGAGAGATAAGGCCAAAAGCAAATACAAGGTATACACAGAAAATATCGCTTGTAGAATGATTTAACCATCGTACGCAAAGTTTACCAAGCAATCCAATCCACATACACAGAACACTTAATTAAGTACTGTACGAAGGTAACTTTCGTGTTTAATATGCATTAGAATGTCTGAGCTTTAAGATTGTATGTGTTTCTTGAAATATTATCAGATACCCCCAGTTATACTGTATTTAAGTACTGTAATTAAGTAGGAATCTGTGGAGGAGTGCATGATTTTACGGGCACCTGACGTTATTTTTTATTTGTTATTAATTTTTTTTTTTATTAAAATTACACCCCTAGCTATTTATACACAAGGTATTGTGTTTATAGGTAAGGAGTGTGAGTTTTTATTATGAGAAAAATAATAAACGATGCATTAGGAAAAACAAGACAACTCGATACAACGGGAAATGGTATCAATTTAGGAAAACAAACGTCAAGAACTTTAAGGACCGTTCCCCTAGTGACCTTGGGATTTACTATTCTAAAAAAGTGTTTTTCATTAATTTAGAAATTTTAGACGTTTTGATTTAACGTACTTAATTTTCTATTTAGACTCTTTGGTTACCATTAGTCTTGAAGACCCACGAACCTCTTGCTAATATAAAGACTGCTCTCTTTTGCAGGAGAATTCTGAGACTCTAGAGGGTGATGAGCGTCCCTGCTGTGAAATCCAACATGGAAAATTACAGAACATATTTAGAGTTGTCTATCCATTCTTATTTATAGCATTCAACTTTGGATATTGGGTCTATTTCTTAAAAGTAGACTAAAACACCGGTTTTTGCGTTATATGAATGGAAAAGACATATAATGTATACATATAGGTTTCATTTACGAATATAATCATTCGTGTGCATTTGATCTAGTAAAATTCACAGATTCAAGAAAACCTTTATTTCTGAATTATGGTTCCGTTAAAATGGTTTGCAAATTAATTACCGTTTTGAGCATCTTATTTCTTGCGAGAAATCAGAATTTCAACCAATAAAGGTGAACACTCAATTATCGAACAGTATTTGTATGTATGTATTTGTGGTAAAATAAATACCAGTCTAGTGTGCCAACTTGTTGTTGTGAATCAGAGAATGCTATTTTGTGCCGTAACATAGAGACTCCATATTCCCGTACAATATTCTTGTAAAAATTGAAATTTCTTTTGGTAAACACCATGATTAGATGATTTTTAGCAATGACAACGTTTTGGGGTTTCATTTATATACGTGCATTAATTTTCAAGGAAAACGTAAAATTTGTAGTTTTCATAAATCTAAATCTGAGAAATAGGGTCTCATTCTTAAAATGTTTTGCACGTTTCTTGCCTTCCCAAAGATTTGATTTCTTAGAGAAACAACAAATCCAATGACGTGTGAATGTGTTCACCCACATATTTCAGACATTGTCTGACAGTATGAATATTTTGTATCAATGTAGCTTTTAGAAATGATACACTGTTTTTGTGTTTTCACGTTGTTTTTTTATTTTTTTTTTTATTTTTGATTCAAATTATGGTTATGAACCAGCGATTGATGTGGCGTGTAAACACGGAGACCGCTATCCCGTTCTAACCCCCCCCCCAAAAAAAAAAAAAACGTAGTTGTTAAAGTTGAAAAATTGTCTTGTAAAACAACAATCTAATTCAAACTAGAACTTCCGTCCGCTCCTCAATGTTAACTAGATTACTAGTAACTAAACAATATAGTTTATTTGGTTATGTTATTCAAGATAAAAAGATGCAAGACGTACTGTAATTGCTTTCGACAACATTCTTTAGATGAAACTAACGAAACAAGTTTTGTGTAGATTCCTTACTGTTTAAGTGATGTTGGTGTCAAAACAAAAGTTTATATCAGAGCTTATATTATTGTCGTTTGACAGAAATAAATACATTTCAATACTAGTATCGGTTACGAAGGGGTGATGTACCATTAATTGCTGGATAAATCTACTAAACTGTTTGAATGTATACAAGAATGTTGAGATCTGTTTCTAGCAATGGACAATTTCGGTACATTCATCTTTAGCCTATTAAGTGAGATCTACATTGTATTAGAACCTACCAATTTCATTGGAAACCACAGAAACCATCATCCCCATAAAACTTGATCTTTTTATGATATTAAATCAACTTGATTGAATAATTACTGTTTCAAAAAACGATTGAAAAATTAATAAGGATTGCATAATTCTGTGTGTAGAATTTCCAAGGCGTACACTTTTTCTTTTATGCTATATTTCTTTTAACATGTTCTTACAAATCTTCATTTTATCATAACGTCATATATGCACAATGGCAACGCTCACCTACCGAACAACGATAAAATGAAATTTTATTTTTAAAAATCTAAGTATTTGTATCTGTATTTTGTTGGGTTCAATTTCATAAATGGTATCAAAACAATTTCTTAAAAGGTATAAATAGACTCTAGTTTACTAGATGGTGCAAAAACGTGCGCAATGAAAACGGAAATGAAAAGTTGGCTACCTTAAAAATGTAGTCTTAAGGAGGCTAGATAACCAACATCTAGCCATCAGATCTACCTTAAAATTTTAGACAAGGTTTCTTTAGCCATCAACTTGTATGTTTTAAAGAAAAATTTCTAATATTTAAAAAATTTCATTTTCAAAATTTGAATATTTATAATATGTTCTAATACCTTTAAGAAAATTGCGTCTAAATTGGTCAAAATAGAGTCACTCCACGCCAATGACAGCGGAAACTTTAGGTGTCATTCAAAGGGGTACATTTCACACTGTGGCAAAAATACCTCAACTGAGTATTGTGTTGAACACTTTATTGATTTCGTTTTAAAAAAGCCAAGTTCGTTGATAAATATTTATTAAAAAACTTTGCGACAGAATTTCGAAATAGAAATGAACAATTAAGGCACCCCGAATGGTTTAAACTTCAATGACCTTTAAATACTGGTTTTGCAAAAGGGGGTTATTCATGAACGGACACACCCGCCACCATGCTTGTTTCTTTATACCTAGGTTGTTTCATTTTCTCTACAGTGTTCGGAATTTCTGCTGCTTTGCCAAGGTAAACGCTTCACCTATTTTCAAATCTGTATATATATATATATCATGAATTTATTTTTAACTCTTCGTCAAAAACTAGATGCACACATTTTAAATTTCTTTCAGTTGGGATCAACTAGAAGCAAATTTGTCTCGCAGTGACTTCGATCTGCCCCCTTGGATACACACAGGTATCTACATGTGTATAGACATTTTGAATACCTGGGTTTTGTTCTCATAGTTCTGATGCGTGGAAAAAAGATGATCAATAAATAGCACTGTCATTGAAGACTGATACTGACCTAAAATATAAATCTACACTCCTCTTTCATTAAAGACGGTAAAAAACCCCATAAATGCTTTAAAATTAAACTTAAATTGAGATAAATAGGAAAAAATTCTGCCATTTAGTCAACTGAATGTTGACTAAATGTCTCGAATTGAGACTTATTTGCAGAGCTATGCCATGCAGTAGATACATTTCAGTCAATATCACAAAAGTTTTATCTTGTGATATCAGATATCTCAAAAGATGTTGGTAGATATTTCAAAAGCGGCTGTCTCTTTATTGATTCATCTTGTTCTGAATACGTTTAAGTTTGACACCGATATGTCGAAGCAAAGTTCCTTTTATCATTTTTTAGGTCAAGTTACACAAGTCAGGACCCAGCTTCTATTCACCCACATCCAGTCTGTCACCCTAACGGTAAGTATACTCTGTGGCTAAGGGCAGGATCGTAATATGTCTCCAAGGCCCACCCTTATTCAATCGTTTTAGCTCACCAGGGCCAATCCATTTTATCGTCACTAACGCCGTTTGTTGTAGCGCCTCCTATTACATCATTTCACTTCTGTAAACCATCGAACCGACATCAAGTTTACTGTTGTATTCGATTGTTCTCAAATAATCAATACTCTTTGCAGTGCTCATCACTAATTTAGAACATGAGCATCGTAGATGCAGTAATCCTTTTCTTTTCTTTTTTTGGAAAAGGAACTTTCCACTTTACATAAATATGTGATACAAAAGATTTTAATTATGCGTCTCGTAAATATTTCAAAAGTAATTTTTTTAACTAATAGGTAGAAAAGGTTCTAGAATGATTGAATTATTCAAGTTAGTAAAAATCTAAATATATTAATGCTCATTTATCTTTTTAAGAATATATAAATGAATAAAAAATTAAAATGCTAAATACAGTATTAAAAATGTATAACATAACAATAAAATATTTTTAAATAATTGTTTTGCTTTTAGCCTCTTAGCTTTCGGCAAAGATATTCCCCAAGAAGTGAGGAAATAAAGAATATTCAGCTTTTTGACATACATCTATATTTCTTTTCTCCCAAAAATTAGGAGCTGTCCACGTCATTTCATCTGATTCAGCAATGGGAGGACGTTCGTCTGCAATACGACGCCAGATCCATCATTTTCGCGGGAAAGTACGTTTTAGTGGACCAGGATAAATACGCAACGATATGGACGCCCGACAGCTACATAAGCAACGCCATATCTGAAGTTCAGCACAGCGTAACCAAACCCAATGTATTCATACGCATCTACCCTAATGGGACTTTAGTCAAGAGTACGAGGTTAGAGACAAAATGTAGTCCATGATTCATTTTTCTGAAAATAATAAGTATCAAAAGCATAAATAATTTCAAACTCTTGGTATGATATTATACAAAACGGGATATTTTCTTTTAGACTGACTGTTCGTACGCCGTGCCCTTTGACGTCACAAGGTTTTCCACGTGGTTCTCAATCTTGCGAAGTTACAATTGAAAGTTGTAAGTATGCTTTCAAATGAAGAAACAGTAATTAAAAGATGTCCATATATTACAAAAATAATTGATTAAACTTGAAAATTGCATTCAGTATAAAAAATTTTACGTTTCAGATACCTATTCAGCGTCGGGAATGAGCATGGTTTGGGACCAAGAGAGTCCTTTTAGATACAAGCACCAATTTTCTACCAGTGGTTTGGGTGTAACAAATATAAAACAAGGCAGCTGTACAGACCCAACACGTAATTAGTTTGATATGCAGCTTAACGTCTTGCGAATGAATAGCTCAGATTTATAAGAAAAATCAAAAACGGGTATCTGATTTTTTTTTCAGGAGAGTATTCCTGTGTAAAATACAATGTCGGAATAGTGAGAGACTTCAGCCAGTTCATATTACGTATCTACGTTCCTAGCTTGTTCATCGTCATCTTGGGTTGGGTGGGTATGTGGATTGACAAGGCCCAAGTCGGCGCACGCACCAGTCTAGGCGTGTTGGGTGTTCTCTCCATAGTAACACAACTGGTGGGCGTGGTTTCTCTTGGGAACGGACTGGAAGGTGTGCTGGCCATTGACATTTGGATTGCAGTATGCATGGTTTTCACCATTATGGCACTATGTGTCTTTGCCGTGGTACATAACATGAAACGGAGAAAGGATAAGGCTAAAAACAAGTATAAGGTACATAGATAACATCGCTTGTCGTCCTCATTCACTATGTATTCATGAACCACTTTTCAAAACTTTACCATGCAATTCACATAGTCTCTTTCATCAACCAATAAGTGATAGTTACGCCATCGTCTTTCATCTAAGACTTAATAGAAAATAGAGCCCCAAGTGCTTTGCGAAGTAGCACCTGTGTTCTAGTATAGATTAAAAACATCTAAAACGTTAGCGTTGTAGTAAAACGTGCTTTTGAGCCACCATCGAGCCTTCTAAATTATAATCAACGAGGAGAAATTTTATGTTTCATGACATAAAAAAAATATTGGTCAATGTTTTATTCTTGAGCTCGGTGTTTTCATATCGAAATAAGTGCCAATTTAAGAATATTATTTGCAATTGTAAAAGTAGATTAAATAGATACCAAAATATTACCCCCCCCCCCAAAAAAAAAAATTAACCATTTCTATAAAACATACTAGATATGATTTATTAGCTCACCTGTACCAAAAGCTCAAATTAGCTTTGCTGATTAAAAGAACTACTAGTATATATGATATTAGTCAAATTTAGCCCCCACAATTCGCAATTTTTTAAAAAGTGTTTCAGGTGTAATAAATTGTTGTGTTATTTTTCCGAAGAGTTGATATAAAATACATTTTTGGCCTATTTATTTGATTTTTTGTACCCACTGTCAGTATATGACGTCAGAAGTGATTCTATTTTTATAATTCAATCAAAATCAGTCATTTATTGACATTTTTCGAATTTCTTTTCAAAATTTGACTTCATGTTGTCATATTTTGAAATTGTGGGCACTTAAATCTAAATAAAAGTTATGAAAAAACTTCAAATGTGTATCTGTACAAAGAAACAAAGAATAACAGTAAAATGACGATGTTCATCTATGGGGTCATTTTAGGCTCAAACCATATATAGTCCTTTGACAAAAATATCGATTCAAATGCTATTAGATAAGAATTTGAAAAAAAAAAATATTTCGATATTCCACCACGTATACTCTTTAATTTCTCCACTGTAGCGATATAGTAATGGTTATGCTACTAGCTGATTAGTTCTCCGTCTGGCATTTTAGCCCATGGCCCTCTATTATACTTTCATGAAATTGTTTTGTTCTATTAAACAAAGTCTGTACATTTTTTGCACTTTAAAAATTGATTAATTTTTAATCTCTAATGTTTCTGTCTCTCTGACTCTCTAGCGCCCTGGGGTTAAGAAATCTTAAACTGGTTTATATATATTAAGGCATATCTAATACATTAAGAATAACTTGATTTTTTACTAGTTAACTAAATGTAGGCCTGTTACGCCCATGAGACTACATGTATTCTTAAAGCTAACAAACGATGCTTTTTGTTGCAGGAGAATTCTGGGACTGAAGAAGGTGATGAACATTCTTGTAGTACAATCCAACACGGAAAATTACAGAACATATTTCGAGTTCTCTACCCTTTTCTATTCATAACTTTTAATGTTGTATATTGGGCCTACTTCTTAAACGTGAATTAATTAAGGAGAGCATTTATGATTGCATACAATAAAAAAAAATTAACGAAATTGTTCCAACTGATGCTTTTATTTGTGGTATATATACATGTAATAAATATCAACATAGCTTGTCATCTGGTATTTTTCCTTTAATTCTGGTTTGATATGAGCCAGCAATGATCCCTATACATATGTACTTTCATGTACTATTCCCACTTTAAGACCTTAAATGGTATATTACATACATGTACAAAATCTTAAACAATGAAACCAAACAGCAACTTTTTTCCAAGCCAACAATCATTTACACCTTATAAATTTATTACTATTACGCTAAAAATTAATATCAATCTGTTTTCCAAAAATAACATGCATGTGTATTTCATTTGATTGCTTTATACATGTAATTATGAACGGGAAAATTTCACAAGATTTTACTAAAATTTGAAGTACACTGTATTTTTAGCTTAATAAAAATTTAGCAGAGCAAAATAACTGTTAAAATAACAGCATGTCAACTTATACACCGAAAATGAGAAAAATTGTTTTTCATGTGATAGAAGAGTATCATATTCAAGATTTAATTATTCACTATTTTTCTGTCTTATCTGAGGTGCTTCATCTTTTGGGTCAAAGTTTTCCCAGAATCCTTCATCAGGGTCACTTATTGGCGAGGCACTTTCTAATAAGTCCTCTAAAGATAAGAGTTTAAAAGTACAATGATTTTCATTCCCTTCGTTTTCATTGGTTGATGGGGTCTGAAAAAAAAAAACATGTTATCTTTGAAAAATATTTGGCCTAATTAGAACCAGTTAGCTATTTAAATAAGATCGATGCCATGTAATGAAACTGCATAAAAAAATAACAAGATGCATTTGTGAAATACAAATAATTATGTTTACATATGACCTTGACTCTATAGGTTAAAAACCAACTTGTATTCACGAAGAAAAATTCTGCAAGGATTGCTTCATCATCATCCTTGCAAGTACTTCTCATGGCAATCAAATTATTAAATCTTTTATACACTTCTTTAAAAACTATTCATATATGGTTGGTGGCAAAAACTAGTCCCTACAAGTCAAGTGACCACTGATAAATTACATGATAAAGTTGTTGTCCATCAAAGTTAGTTTTGACAACATTACTGACATTGATAATTTAGTTGAACAAATATGAAGTCTCAATTTTGTAAACTTCACAAGATAGGGAAGGCAGATCCAGCAGTAGCACCCCTGCCTCGGAAAATGAACTGCACCCTCCCCCCAAAACCCCCCAATTAATCTGCCCCTGAGATGCCCCCAAATTAATCTGTCCCCGAGATGGCCATGTCAAAGAGACATGCAGATGTATTTTTAAAAAGTCCCAAAATCTTAAGGCATATCAAGCAATATTGGATAGTGAATATTTGGTAAAAAATGGAGAATTTGTTTTCCAAATCAAGTGCACTTCTAAAGTTAGTATTTCAGTACTCATGTACAAGTAAGTGTCTTATGAAACTTAAATTCTTTGTTAGACAATGGTATGTAGACTGACTAGATTTTGCTCACACTACTATTTTGACCTACTGTACCGTACCTTTTGATTATTTGCCACTACAATGCAGTGGTTGTCAAGGGAATGTTCTTCAAACGTCCATTCTGAAAGATCCTCTTCATACACTCTCAATTGTGTATCTGTTGTTACTTTGTTTTCTTGCAAGAAGTCCGTTTTGAATTCCAAGTTCAGTTTACTTAAATCGTATCCTATTCCTGTTCCCAAAGCTTTCACATAACTTTCTTTCAGACACTGAAGTTAATAACAATGAAACAACTTGATTGAAATTGTAATGTATTACTGTATATATAATTACCATTTTAAGTATCAAATTAAAGTGATTCAATTTGTGTTTATAGGGACATAAACAAGTAGATCTGTGAAAAATAATGCACTTTAAACTAATAGGAGTGACGACACTTTCATTAATGCATGTATCACTTGATAGTCTATTCATTAAGTTTTTCAGGAAATACATTTATATAAACTGGGTCCAGATTTAATTTTAAAAACTATCTTTGAAATGTTAACATGTAATATGTTTGAAAATTTCTTATATGTAAAAATTGCATGATCATAGGGTATGGAAAGAATACGCTACTAGTAGCCACAACAAATTTCCATACTAAGTGTATCAAAGCTTGAAATAGAATGATATACATGTACTTTACCCAGAGTCTGTAGAATGTTTTTAGCTGCTCACTTTCCTCTGCTGATTTCCGTATCTGAATCCATTCAGAATCAGTAAACTGGCGCCGCATAGTATGGAAAAAATTGGGTACAGAAGTTTCTGCAAAATTGAAGAACAATAATTCAAGACCAATGAATGTCAGTGTTTTCCCTTTATTTCAAAGTAAAGGGTTAAAAATCAGTTGTTACAGGCTAAGGCTTGATATGAATAAACAGAACTCTGTCGAAAAAACAATTATATTTTAATTTTTTATTTCTAAGTGGCACTTTTATCGATTGAAGCAGTCAATTTGGCCTGTAGCCGGTTCTTAGGAAAAACACTGAATGTTAAAAATTTTGAGCAAATACCAAAAAGATTATGTCATTTAACAATTGTATAATTAAAGTATTTTTCTCTATACCTACTGACTTCATACTTCATGACATCCACACCAACCAATCCATCTTTAGTGGCTGCCAGAACTGCATAGTCGCCATGGTGAGAGACATTGAAACTAAAATTTTCCTGTCCTGGGTTTTCAAGGAAAGGTTTGCCTTTTTCAGTTCTTCCTAGTTTGATTTCTTTATATGGTAAATGTAAGCAATCTGCAATTGCTTTACGAATCAACAGTCTTCCAATCTTAAAATTTCAAGAGATAAAAAAAACTTATGAAAAAGTTCTGGCATGATTTTTTTTATATCATTGTTTACTTCAATAAATGAATAATTCATTCTTCCTTATCGGACCTACCATAGCTGCTTTTGCATCTTTCTTGAAAACAAATCTCTGAATTCTGTCTTTTTCTTCACTTTGTATACACTGGCCACAAAACATCCACTCCGATCTTGTTGGCTGCCAAGCTCGGAAATTGAGAGCCCATTTTATCATCTTCTCAAGGAGGTATAATATTTCTGTTGAAGAACACTAAAAAAAAAAAAAATATTTAATAATAAATATTTTATGTTTAGATATATCTAACCTAATGAAAGTATATAGTTTTCAAAATAAAATCTACAAAATAACTCAAAATTAAACGCCAAAAATCGAAACTAAACCAATCCTGCACAAGTACAGAAGTATTAGAAGGGATGAAAAACTCGTTACAAAAACTATTACCTGATATATTCAAAATGAACGCTCTACATTTCATAAAAAGCACCTTAAATATTTGTCTATTTGCATAAACATAAAATTATTAGCGCGATCAAACTATTTTAAAGTAACACATGGTATTTTCGGGTTCATCATTCTGCAAATCAAAGAGGAAGTAAATGCAGCTCATTAAAACTTAAAACAGTATCTGTATGATTTTTTTTTCCGGAAAAAGGTAATAAAGCCATTTAGCATACTCTTAGATACCATCATTTGCATAAAAATCAAATGAATACTGCAAAAAAAAAATTAATAATAATAATAACTCCTTTTTCTGCATCGTATGGGGGCATGCTTATGTCCCTGACATGCAAGATAGTTATGTCAACATGCTATGTTGACATGCAAAAAAATTGTATTTAGACAAGAATTATAAACAAAAAATCTCAAAAACATCAGTATCACCCACAATGCGACTTCAATCATGCTAGATGCTACTTATTTATATCGACATGTAACTTATTTATGTTGACATGCAACTTAGTTATGTTGACATGCGAGATAAATATGTTGACATGCAACTTATTTATGTCGACATGCAACATATTTCTCTCGACATGCAAGATGGATATGTTGATGTGCAACTTATCTATGTCAACAAGATGTACGTGGACATTGATTTCGCAAGTCAATATCACAAAGTTGCATGTTAAAACAAAAAGTTGTATGTCAACATAAATAAGTTGCATGTCAACATATTTATTTCGCATGTCAACATAAACAAGTTGCATGTCAACATAAACAATTTGTATGTCAACATATTTATCTCGCATGTTTATGTTGGAAGTCGCATGTTGTCAATATATGATTTTTATTAGATTTTAATTAATTTTTATCTGATTTCAATTTCCTTGCATGTCAACATAGATATGTTGCATGTTGACATAATTACTTATTTTTTTTTACAACAAGCATAAGCCTATCTAAAATAAGATGAGTGTAAACCTTTACCAAAGAATACCTAATGATGGTTGTGATTTAAACGCTAACAAAGGGACTATAAATGAGTTTGAAAATAATTTTAAAAAAAAATCAAGAGTATGGTTTTCAAAAACAGCTTCGTTATTTTTGTTTAACTCACGTCTAAATAGTGTAAGACAATGCAATATTCTTCTGATCACCCCCTTCCCTCCCCCCCCCCCCCCCCCCCCCCCCCCACGGGAATAGGATTTTGAAGTTGACGGATATATAAAGTTTTTTTTTTATTTGTTTGTCAAGGTTTCGGATAAGTCTGTACGTCACCCCCTTCCCCACTCTCAAAACGACGCTACGTGCCTGAATATATTGTATATCGTTTCGGTCGACTTGATAAGAGATAGATGGGAACTATAATAGTACCCCCCCCCCCCCCTTCCTAAACAAAAGCAGTGGTGGGACTGGTGAGTATTCATAAATGCTGTAGATCTGCTACGTGCGATTATTAGAGAGCCCCCATGTACTATATTCAATTTTGGATCCACGCCTTACAGGAAATCTGGATAAGAGAGATCATGGCCAACACAATATTTGGAGCAGCTATGAAAAAAGAATGTTTTCGTTTCGAGGAGGGGGTGACCTTTTTAAATCATGGATCATACGGGGCAATCCCTATAAAGATACGAGATAAGCAACAACAGTAAGATTAGAATTCCAAGCATTGACCTTTACGAACATATAATAATTGTACTTTGAGTGATTTACCTTTTATTAAACCAACACATGAAAAATCTATGGAACGCCATATTCACAAAAATAAGCTAAACATAGTTTCACAGTTGATGAACAAGGATTATCGGATGAAATCTGTAGTTTACGAACCGTAAACAAAAGATAACGATTCGTTAACTATAGTTTTCATCTGTAAATCCATATTTAACGGTTGTAAACTATAGTTTACGAATGGTAATCCAAGTTTGTAATTAATAAATAAATCATTTTGCTGATAAATATAGAATCACATTTGTAAACAATAATTTATATTGTTTAACTATTATTTAAAAATTGTTCAGGATAGTTTTTAAAATCGTGAAACTGTATCTGATGAGCCATTTGGCTTAAGGAATAAATAAACTAAACTAAATTTATCAGATAACGCTTATTATTAGGGATGGCAATTTCTAACCAATTTCTAACCGGTTAACCGATTATAATTACTCGGTCGGAACGATGGTAACCGGTTACAAAATCAGTTATCGGTTACTGGTATTTAATTAAAAAGTTATATATTTTAACGCAAATTCCTTACAAATTTTGTAATTCAGGAGTTATTAATATTTAATCAAGTTAAATTGAAGACAGTTCTTGGGCTGCGATCATGAGGGAAATTCGTCTGTACAGCTGTTAATTATTATAACTGTTAAAACAACACGCCACTGTCTTATCGTTCAGCTTTCCTTCAATCATACTAAATCACTGTTGAGTACCGTTACAATTATCACTGTAGTAGCTACTTTACAATGTTTTTAATTTTTTTTTTATTTTATTTTTTTTTGAGGGGGGGGGGGGTGTCAATAAGACATCAATTTATTACATAGCAAATGCAGAAAATTTGTTTATATTGGGCGCGTACGTGTTAATTAGTAATTTTAATTTAGAGTCTTAACCGTAGGTTTACAAATCGGATAACCGTATTTTAATCAGATAAACTATGTTTTGCGATCGCAAAGAATGTACTATCGCGTTAACTATAGTTTACAGAGAGAGAGAGAGAGAGAGAGAGAGAGAGAGAGAGAGAGAGAGAGAGAGAGAGAGAGAGAGAGTATTTATCATTCCGTTGATGGTAATAAACAGTTTTTCATCATATATACACAGAATATCGTTTCAGATTACACGATGAGTTAAACGACAACCCGGACCTGTTCTACAGACAGACAGAGTACCAGATGTACACGCAGGCCAGGGAGGCGGCCGCCAGATTTGTGGGCGCGGATCCAGAAAATTTAGTGTTCGTGCAGAATGCGACCACAGGTCAGATATGTCTCCATACAGCTATTTATTTCTTATATTTAAACATTTAAAGGTTCTAAATACATGAATAAGTTCGGTTTTTCAGGTGTAAACAGCGTTCTGAAGGCTTTGCCCTGGCGAGATGGAGATGAGATTTTGGCCACGGTACATACATATAGAGCTGTTGCTAATGCGTGTCGTAAAGTAGCAGAATTTTCCACAGGTCTGTTATTTAATCATGTGATTTATATATGCACGTGTATGAAAAGGTCACCAGCATTTCTGTCTTTGCAATTGAAACTTCAACTGCAATCGGCTAAAAGTTTAACACATTTGTTTACTTTTTATTTATTTTTGTATGTTTAATTTTTTTTTCTCTAGCTGTTTTAGAAATAAAAATCTACTTCCATAAATAGCTAAGATAATCTTAATTTGAAACTGATTTTATATATTTCGTAAAGTAAAATTAATGCCCGTCATGCATTGACAATTGCTCAGAATCCATGATAACATCTTGTGTACTCAAAACCGTGGTTTGCCTCAAAAGAAATTACTCTTTACATTTAACGTTTTCAAGATTTGTTGTCTCGAATTAATGTATTAGCAAGTAAGAAAACCTGTGCATGAACGTTTTAGGTGGACACATACATCAATTCGATGTGCGCTTCCCTATTAAGGACGAGCAACAAGTGGTGGAAAGCATGACGTCACACCTTGACAAACACCTCAAAATCCGATTAGTTGTTTTAGGTAACAAAAGATTTACAAATGTAAGTGAATATTTATCGTAATATTTGGATACCTGGTTTTTTTTTCTTCATCAAAAACTGAATCTTTTCTTAACCACGACATGTTTCTTGCAGATCACATTACCAGCCCGACAGCATTAGTATTCCCCTTGAGAGAAATGATTGCAGAGTGCAGGAAAAGGGGAGTCTTGGTGTTCATAGACGGAGCGCATGCTCCAGGGCAAGTGGAAATCAACTTGGAAGAGCTTCGTCCAGATTTCTATACTGGGAACTTTCATAAATGGGTGTTCACACCTCGTGGATGTGCAATTCTGTGGATTGCTAAAGAACACCATGATTGGTGTACTCCACTTGTGACGTCACATATGTACAAAAAGGGTGTTCAGTTGGAATATTTTATGCAAGGAACTCGTGACAATATACCATATTTCTTAGTCCCAGAGGCCCTTAAGTTCTTTTCTGAAATTGGAGGAATGGTAAATAATTATGTTTTGGTCTTTAGAATACGCTGTTGATAATATTGTTGATTCTACGTTACCGACAGGAAAGAAGAAAGTATTTAAGAATTTTCTTGTTCTAACTACATTTAGATTCATTTTGATTATCAGTTTTCTATACAAAATATTTTTAAGGTTTTCGGTTACTTATAGATCTGTTATTAGAGTTTATTTATTCGTTCTAAGTCTCACTCTATCTCTATGTATATACATACTTTTGGTGGCATGTTCTAATCATATCACAACCATATATTGTATATATGCAGGAGAAGATTCAACAATACACAAACGCTCTCTTGGAAAAGGCAACGTCAATGATATCGGATAAACTAGGAACTCCGAAGCCGGAAATTCCGAAGTCGATGGAAGCACCGTACATGAGACTGGTCTTGTTACCGGAATACGAAGGATATCCCGCTGGAACAGATGTCAGTACGAACTACTTTTATATGCAAGAAACGCCATACAAAAGAAAGTAAAACTATAACAGATATTTTCCCTTCTTTGGTTGGCAAAACCCCCAAACTAAATGTTTTCTGAATTTGCCGAACAGTGGTTTCGGTATAGAAAGATGAAAGTTTAACCCCATGGTACGTCTGTTCGTAGATTTATCTTGGCGCCTTTCAAAGATTAAAAAAAAAACTACGAAGCCCTTTAATGATGTCTTGGCATAAAACCGATGTTGCAACATCTTCGCTTGTTGTCATAATTTAAGAACCGTCAGATATCGGAGAGAAAAATTTCTAACCCGTGTTGAAAATAAAAACAAACAAAAACGCCACATTCTTAACAATTGAGCAACATACTTGTAACTTCAAATTCGATCTTATTTTTAGGAAGGAGCAGACCGATTGATATTGGACCTGATGAGGAAGCACAGAATCAACACTGCAGTGTGTCCCTCCCAGGGCCAACTCTACCTCAGACTGTCCGCCAGTGTCTACAACCAACTCTCTGATTACGAAAAAATTGCGGAGGTCCTCAACACGCTACCCAGGAAATGAAATACTAAAGACTCTCAAACACAAATCTTTTTTCTTCATATCTTGTAACTCATTAAAGTAAATCATCATGATCTGCTATATAAATAAAAAGAACCTTCGTTTTGATGATTTCCAGAATATATACATTTTACGTCTTTAAGGTGCACCACTCCGTTGAAAAGAGCTATAACTCTCCCGGAATTTATGACGTTATTCAATGAAATTATCAAATTCCAGCAAGGTATACCGAAATTTTTGGCATTTCAAATATAATCTAGATTTCAATTGGAAATTAATGGCCAAGTACGCAAAATATTAATACTGGGATTTTGGACAAGTTACAGCCATGTATGCCGAAAATTTTTGACATTTCAAATATGATTTAGATTTCTATTTTGGACCTTAAACTAAAAAGTGTACGTTAACTAAATGCTAATACAGAATGCCATTACAATTTTTGTATGATTTAACGAACAATTTTTGATGGTTTGGCAAATAAGAATGAATAGTTTATAGGGAAATGTTGACATTAGAAATGTCTCGACAATAGTTATTTGATTCCACTGGCTTGGAGTAACTCTTTTCTTGAGATAAAATTTTAAAGGCAATTTAATAAATTCATGGGAAATCTCGGAAGAACTTTGTCCAACAGAACTTCGGTAGGTTTTCATTAGCAAACTGTTTCTTTAAAAATGTCAGCGTGATTAATGCACGAATATTTGAAATGTGAACGGTTGTCGGTTGGTTGATATGACAGCACTGAATATACATTTGTAGGGATTTTTTGTGTGTGTGTTTTTTTGTACACAACTATAATGAAATCCTCGTAATAAACTGCTGATAATTTTTCTGTGAAAAATTCAACTTTAAAAAATAGAACTCAAAACAGAACAAACACTCAAATTTTTTTTTTGGAAAATCTGGTTTATTGTAGAAAGACAATATTGACAAAGAAAGGGACCTTCTCACACTAGTACTTCCTCAGTACCTTTACAAATTCACTTGAATAATTTCTCACTACATGTTCAAAATTTTGCTGTATCTAGTACAAAAACATTTGGCACAAAAATTAAAAGGCACATGAAGAGGGTTCAAACACTTTCTTGAAATTTCGTTAATAGGAAATACGAAAAAAATTATACACATATATTATTAGGCAAGAATTTTTTGATTTTGAAAGAACTAATTACATGAATAAGTAGAATCATAAGATTAGTAAACACACATATAGTTTACATTGACTACCTGACATCACATACGCTTTGTAATGGATGGATTTTCTATTGAAACAAAAACCTAGTAGAAATAATTTAATAATTAAGACACACAGATTCAGATCTCTGGACAATTACAACCCTAAATGTATATTTCATTACACAAATGACAAATCAAGGATAAGAAATTCTCCACAATACCAACAAAAGAAACAAAAATTGAATTGTAAGCTGAATGGGTTTATTTTGATAGCACCATGCTTTCAAGTTTCTACATAAACTTTAACAAAGGAGTTTCACTGGTGACCCTGCAAAATGCCATTTAGTCAAGCTAGTTTCACTACTGGGTAAGACTAATGGAAGGACAATGTATATTGCATGGATTTACATTTACCATTCTAATATATATTTGTCTCCCCTTATCAAATAAAAATTACCGTAATGCAGAGAGAAATTTTCAACCTACTTCTCCAAAAACAGCAGACAAAGGTAAGATATTTTTTTTTTTACAATTACGTGTACCTTCATATCATTATGACATATTCTATTTTAAAAGTGATAAACAGTCAGTAACTTGAGAGTTTCTGCCCAACTGCAATAATATTGATGGTAAACATATACATGTACATACAGGTATATTCATATATAAAGCAAGTTCACGTGATACACAGGTCAATAATACTCATGAAGTATGACACACATCGAAGACACTATACATAATGCTCGTTATTCTGAAAAATGATTTCACATTTATGAAAGGGATTAAAAACAATGTCCATGCAAAATTACATGTATATGTATTTTTATACTATGAAAATCTTTAATATGCATCCAATAAAAAATACTATGTACATTTCTCTAAATTGTCACTAATATACACACGATACACAATATGCTAAAGTTCATGGTAAAAACAAATATCAAAACTGGGAAAGTAATTTGATCAACCTATTTTGTCCCTTTTTTCAAAATTGGAAAAACCTGTTTTTAAATAACAACAACCTGTTTGTTATCACAATTCCAATATATTGAGGTGTAAAAATGAGGTAAAACTTGAGAATTAAAAAATTTCCGACAACAGATTCAACATGACACATCACCATAAAGCTTTGAACTGATGTGACTTCACTCCAAGAGAGCCTATGAAATATCACAACAAGAACTTATAAATGTAAATCACAATTTGTTCAAAATGAAAAATTTTTGGTTAAAATTTGCTGATGTACCCAATGTACATGTATAAAAATTTTGAACAGTTTTTTTTTTGACAGCTGAAAACCCACATAAATCATTCCTGTTACATAAATGCCCAATCCTTGTTAATTCCTGCGGCTGAAATTGACAATGCTTGTCCTAAGTTAGAGGTTTACCCTCTTTATACTATAACACAAACTTGCCCTTACTACAGGCATGCCTTCAACATTACAAACAAACAATCTTTGAGTATTAACATGCTGACAATAAAAAATCATCTACATTTTACACAATTGTTCAGAAAAAATAATAAAAAAATTTCCATAAAGTTCCATAATCACATAGGACCAGTATGTGACTACTCTATACACAATATCTGTGGTATAATAAAATGTTAGAACTACCGGGTTTTCTTGCTAGATTTCTTTCACTATTGGGAACCAGGATTTTCAATTCCTATGTTCTTAAAGCACCCATCAGGTAGAGATTCTTTGATTTCTTGTATATTGTCCACCTCCTTTTTCAAATAAGCTAAATCGTCCTCGTACTGGGCTACTAACTGCAGAATCTTATCGTTGGCCATTTCTAGCCGGCTGTACTGATCTTGCAGATCTGTTCCCATCAGCTCCTTTTCTGCCTCATCCAGCTCTCTCTCCAAATCATCCAGTTTGTTCACATCAACATTCACTAATTGACCTTTGTTGAAAAGAAAAATATACATAAAGAACAGATTTTTTTTTAAATGCCAGTTTTGAAAAAAAAAAAAGCATCTTAATTAACAATACATTAAATATATGTACATCACTAAATATTTTGTACTTAGGTATAAAGATACTAATCATTATCATACTTAACAACACAGGATGACAAACATCACTACTTAGGTATAAAGATACTAATCATTATCATACTTAACAACACAGGATGACAAACATTAAAGCTAGTACATACCTAACAGGGTGGAAATATTGGTGACAGTTTCTAAAGCTTTAGTCACGTCATCTGACACTTTCTTCGCTGTATTCTTTGCTCCATCTGCTTTTCCAAGTGCCTGTAGTATGAACATTGCAATAAAAATTAAATGAACATTGTTTTTTTTAACATTATCATTATTTCTGAAAAATAAGATGCTTATAAAATTTGGAGTCTTTACTGCATAGCGGCTTTCTATAGGAATAACAGTAAAATAATTTATTGCAGCAAGTGTTACTTCTTGTACACGAGACCCCCCCCCCCCCCTTTTTTTGTTTAAAAGACTATAGTTCACTCTATGAGCTCTTAGGTAGATCTACATAACAAATATGACATATAAGATCCCCTCACATCTGCTGCTAGCTGTGAATCTATGGTGGCCTGGTTCTCGTATTTAGCCAGCTCCTGCTCCGTGAGGGACATCTCGTTGAACAACATGTCCGCCTGATCCTTGAGACTTGTTGATCTAACTTTAGTAGATTCTGCATCCTGGCGAATTCTGCTGGCTTCCTACAGATTGTTAAAAGCAATGCACCTTGTTAAGAATCCCAAATAGTAAATTGTTTAAATCTGAAAATATTTAGACATACTGACAAATTTATTTTTTCGCATACATGTAGAATACAACTTACCATAGAAGCATTTGTGGCAGTCACTTGAGCAAGCTGAGCCAATGAGAGTGCTTCATTGGCATCAGACTCGGCACCACTCAGTGCATCTCGAGCCTCCTGAGTCTTGTTCTCAGCTCGTTTGATTAGGTTCTCAATGTCTGGGATTTTCTTTATGGCATCCTGTGCCTTTCCTTTGCTCTCTTCTACTTGTTTATTAAATCCTACAACATTTTGAACATGCATATGATGCACACCTGAACATTTCACCTCTTGAAGAATTTCAACTGATTTATGATAAAGCAAAATACATGTATCAGCATATGGATATTAATTTCCCCAATTCCCTGAAAAAGTTTATAACCTTAATATGAAAAACTTTCATCTAGACAGTAGACACTCCTTATTATAAGTATTATTCAACTTAGTTTTATTCCAATTGAAGCAATAAACAAGAACCAGCATTAGATACCTACCTAGTAAAATCTGCAAAGTCTCATTGGCCTCTGCCAAGGTTTTCTCTGCCCTGGCTACTGCCTCTCTGGCCAATGTTCTCGCCACATCCACCTCTGCTAACAACTCATCCACTTTCTGCAATAATATATTTGATTTCAGTCACAATCAATTCTATTTTCAGCAAATTTTATACGAAAATCATGTGAAATGTAAATAAATTTACACATGTATATAATTTTTTTTTATATACAAATATCAGAGAGAGAGAGAGAGAGAGAGAGAGAGAGAGAGAGAGAGAGAGAGTCCTGACCTGCTGGCTCTTGATTCCAGAATCCAGTAAGCCCTCTGCCTCAGACCTCTGGTTGATGGTGTCATTGAGGAGTTTAGCATTTTCCTGCATCAGCCTTTGTGCCTCCTTCTTTATGTCTGCAGCCTGATTAGAAAATAAGAATCATCTATCCATACTTAAATAAATTCATTATACTTATTTTTTTTGTAAATCAAAAACCAACATGTACTACAATTGCTGTCAACAAAATTTATTTGAGGTGTAGTAAATTTGAATAAAAACAGAAATAAAACAATAAGCTGAAACTGGCCCACCATCCCCTAATTTAACCCTATCTTTCCTTACCGAGCTTTTAATTCTCTCAGTGTTGCTGTCCAGTTGGTCGAGATCAAACGCTGGCAGCTGTATGGAGGTGGCCTCCGTGTACAGTTTAAGGGCTACCTTGTAGGCCTCCTTTGCCCTCTCTCGGGCTTTATCAGCCAGGGCCTTGGTCTGGTTGTATAAAGTATCTGCTTCAGAGTACCTGTACAAAGCAAACATAATTTTAAAGTATTTGTCTTTTAATCTTTTGTCATGGGTCTTCAATGCTAGGCTGTGCAGTAAGATCTTGCATAGCACACATACCGGTACTTTCAATTCTAAAATATAAGATTTTCTTGTTACTCAACTAAATACAGAATCATTATACATGTACATGCATTTTCACAAATTTTCCCACTGCATTTTTAATGAAAGTTGGTCATACTTTTGTCTCAGCATCTGAATTTCCCTGTCTGCTTCATCAGGCATGGCCAGAGTTTCCTCAGCCAGACGCTTGGCTTCCAAAGATGTATTCAAAGCATTGTTGGCCAACATTTCTATTCTTTCTGCTTCCTTTCTTTGTCTGAAAAAAGAAGAAGAGCAACTTCTGTTTTACTTTTTCCTATATTTCATAGTTAAAAAGTATCAAATATAGCAAAAACCAATTTCTTGGCATTCGATTTGAAATTTTGTGAAAAGTAATTTTGAGATCTACATTCATTTCACAATATTTTTTAAAGAACACTTCCATTTTCTGAGAGACTGTAGGCAATCTGAATATATTTTAACTGTATTAAAGACATGGAAAAGACTTCTAAGATTTGTTTTTGTTTTTTCTTCAATTAACACACATTTCGCATTAATGCATAGCAAATAACCTTCTGCATGTATTAATGATAATATCTCAGTAAACAACTGTGACATGGCGTATAAGATTCACCTCCGGGAATGGGAATGACCTGCAGTATGTGACTCACCTCTCAGCCTCCATCTTGGCTTCGTTGGCTATCTCTGTCATTTGTTTGGACTGGACTCCGTGCTGCCTCAGTGCGTCCTCTGCCTTCTGTAGAGCCTCCCGTCCCTGGGTGTCAATGTATTGCTCCGCAGCCTGTAGCGATGACTCCGCCCGCCGGATCGCCTCCTTCGCCCGGTCAATGTCCAACAGACTGTTGCTCGCCATACTCTCTGCGCTGCGGATGTTGTTGGTGATCTCATTCGACTTGATCATTACGTCCCTGATTGAAGATCTGAGTGCGGATAACTGCTTGCCCATTGATCCATCATCACCTGAAATGAGAAAAATAAATAAATAAAACTACCCCATAGAAAATAAGCTCTAATTCTTGCTCAATATATACTGAAACTATTACAACAACTTTCAATTATGATTTATAATACATGTAGTTTTCAAATAATTCATAGTAAAATGTCCCCCTAACCCTAATTAGATTGAGAATAAAACATTGATCTTACAAAATGTTCATTGAATAACATTTCAGCTATGTCATAAAGAAATCATCTAAAAAGTTTCTTCACACTTACTGATAGCACCCCTTGCCTCGTCTAGCAACATGACAACTGAGTCGTTGACCTGGTTCATGTATACTAAGAACTGGGTGTCGTTGAATGCTGCAGGGTTGTTGCCGATGTTGACAATCAAGTTCTCCAGATCCCGCAGTTTTCCTCTGTGGATGTTGACATGAGTTTGTACCAGTCTGTAGCATGGTGGGCACTCTGTAAAAATAATCAACACAGTCAAATAATTTTCATGAATTTTCAGGCTTATAGCCATAGAAGTGTTTTATTATTCCAATCACTGGTATTTCAACTGTTAGATAGCTACACATTAATACAGCTATGATTTTTTTACCTATGCATCCGGCTGTAATGTTGAACTTGTTCTCCATACACCTGTCACAGTGCGGGCCCTCTATGTTGGTACGGCATGGACAGTTACCATTGGTGTCACACTGCAAGCTGACCGAACCCTCAGGGTCACAATTACAGGCTGAAAAGTCACAGTACATTAACTATAAGTTGTTTGTTGCATATATGTTTTCAATCATTGAAGACAATTTTCTTACACATGAATCCTGTTTGTTAATTTTGTAAATGTTGTTCTACTGGCATATTAAAAGATTCAAATGACAACTTTACATCAGATATTACATATAGCTTTATTTTTCAGAGCATAAACCAAAACTTTAATATGTACACAACAGCTGTATGGATGAATATGCTTGTAACAGAATATTCACCTGTGCATCCAGTGTTGGAGAATCCATAGTGGTTAGGCTGACACTGGTCACACTTGAGTCCTGTCACACCTGGACGACACTGGCACTGACCCGTGACCTGCTCACAGACATCGCTCAGTGACCCCACCACATCACAGTAACAGTCCTCACAGCCTGTAGAAAATTAACATACATGAATGATCTTCAATTTGTAAAATGGACAATCATGAAAAACAAGATTTCATAATCATGAAACCACAAGAATGTGTTTTGTTCAAACAGGCAAAAATTGTCCGATCAGGCAGTGTTTATACTGTATACAGTGAAATACATGTATCCGCCCCCAATTTACTTTCGCCCTCATTGTCTAAGGACGATTTTAATACTGGGCGAATTACATTGGCTCATATTGTCTCTCTTTAAACACAACTTTGTCTGGGCGAATTCAAGATGGGGCGAAACCGTTTGCAAGTGAAGAAGGGCGAAAATAACCCTGTACACAGTATCCATTTCTTCTTCTTCTTTGTTGTATAATCAATGAAAAATGATTGTTCTTGATTAATTTCGGTTGATTTTGTGTGGAGTCTGTTCTCATGACCATCTACTCCAACAAGCCAATAAGGTGGATCAATTCACCAGTCAAGTCTACCTTAGTGATTTCAACACCAAGAACGTTCATCATTTGTTAGTATGTATGAGAGTTTGTACCTGTTCCGGTGTTGATGTTCCAGAAGCCGGGTTCACAGGTGTCACACTGGAGACCCACCACGTGGTCCTGACAGGTACATTGTCCAGTCTTAGGGTCACAGGACAGGCCATTGATTGGCTGAGTTCCCGGCGGGTAGCAATTACAAGCTACAGACACAAAACACATTATTAGAGTAAAACAAGAAAAATTTTACAGATGTTCATACATAAAAAAAATTATGGATTTTCTTACCTAATATATAATTCATAAACTAAAGTAAATTTATTCATTTATTAAATTTAGTGCATTTCAAGAAATAATAGAAGTTTGTGGAAATTTTTACACTTATTTACTACTCCATAATATTCAAAACAAAGAAAACATATATTGAAACACAAAGGTTTGCTACAAAAAAACACAGTATTTAAACACAACACAAATGTTTGAATTTGAAGATGTAAAAAGATTTGAAATTTACCTGTGCAATTTCCTTTTGGCATAGCCAGGGCATCACCGTAGTAATCTGGTAAACATTTCTCACAGTAAAATCCATCAGTATTGTAGATGCACTTTAAGCACTCTCCAGTTTTTCTATAAGATATGAAGGAAAGAATACATAAAATCTGGAGTATATGGACATGGTGGATTGTGGTTGAATAACAACAATTTTTTTTTTTAAATTGGAAAAGATTTTCTCTAATTCAATGTATAGAATATTATCCCTTTCCCCTAAATGATTGATATTTTGATCTCCCCTAATAAAGTCTTGATTTAATAGGTACACAGCACAATCTCCACTTTGACTTTTTACTTACGAGTCACAGTTCCTGATAGCGTTGGGATCGATGTTGTCATTGCAGGAACATTTCTGACATGCTTGGTAGTCCTGATGGATTCCTGGACCTCCCTTGGGATTTCCATGGTAACCATCCAAACAAATGTCACAAAGATTTCCTTTAAAAAGAAAAACCCAAATTGTAACTAAGATTTTTATAACTCTATTTTAACAATATAAATAACATTTTTTTCCTTCTTTAATTTTTTTCAAAAACTTTTTTTTGAAACTATTTTTTAAAAGAAATTCAACCAGTAAAAAGGTACTCTGATGAAAACTTCACATGTAAACAACTGCTTAAGAAAATAACCAAAGTACTTCCATTGCCTTTGAAACCATAGATGTGACTGTAAAGGAAAGTAACTCTTACCACCGTGCCCCTCCTTACAGTCGGTACACACGACGTCCCCGTTATGCAGCTGTACACAGGGGCCACCGTCAGGGCAGGGGCAGGGCTTACAGTCATACTCAGAGCCATTCTTAGGGTTACCATAGTAACCAGAGATACATCTCTCACAGAAGTCTCCCTCAGTATTGTGTTGACAAATACACCTTCCTGTGTAATTGAAATGAAAGAAATTCTTGACATTTTGAAAACTTGAATCCACATGTATGCGGATCTTAAATAGATCTTAGTGCATGGTAAAAAGTTACTTTATCTACATGAACATAGAAAATAGACTTCACTTTTCCACTTGCAAAAAGTTATGAAAAATTAAATATGAAATGTTTAATTGTTCACACTTTTTCAGTTAATAAGCATCTCAATAATCTTAGATTAACAATGAAATAAAAAGATTTTTTGATCATCAGTCTTCACATTAATTATATGTCACTTTACTGTAAATGTAAAATCTAAGCTACAAAAGGCAAAACAATTTGGAGACCAAAGTCAGTATACATGTACCTGAATCTGGGTCGCAACTGTCGGAATGCCCAAAACATTGGCAGGGCACACAGGAGGAGAAGGAACCACTGTTGGGAGGGTCTCTCTTGTATCCTCCCGCACATGACTCGCAAAACTGACCCACAAATCCTTCGGGGCAGGTACACTGCTCCACCCAGGTGGCCGGGTCTCCTACATTAGACCCAGGTCTGGCTGTGTCCAACTTAATGTTGTCAATGAATCCAACTCCTAAAATATAATTCACAAGTTTAATATATATTCAGGTATATATAAAATCAAACATAAAAACTGCCTGGCTTGAGCCAATATCCAATATCTGAAGGTAAAACTTTTCATTATTGTGGTCTCATCAATGTTCTAGCATTAATTTTTGAGGATTTAGTAAAACTTAAATTTTAGAACATATGTTTATGTGTGGACAATTGATTTATCAAGTACATCTGTCATCACATATTGTACTTCGATTTCATGGAAAACTAAACAAAAAAATCAAAAAAATTGATGTTTAAAAAAGATTGTTGAAACCACTGTTCATTTACATTAATATAACCTGCACATTTCCATAAAATATAGCCATTTCATTACACATTCAGTTGGAAAATAAGAATGCTATAAATTTGATATCTCAGAGGTTGCTACATAAATACAGACCTTGATTGTTGTAGGTGGCCCTGATTTTGAGTCCTGTCAGGTTGGCCAGTATGGAGATGAAGGCTTGGGAGTTGAGTCGGGGCACCCACTGGGACTCTTGCCTCTCGTTCAACCTGTACCTAAAGGACTTGGTCTCTACGGAGGGCTTGTCATTTCCCTGCACAAAGATGGCGGAGGAGAATCTCTGTCCAGATCCCTCGAAAATGATGTCAATGACCGAGGGCCTGGAGTCGTCTTCCCCTATTCTCAGGTCAAAGTTCAGAAACTGGTTGTAGCTGAATCTCTGGTCACCCAAGTAACGAGCTGAAAAAGCATCAAGGGTATTGAATACAGCATCTTATGATAGAGTTACATTAGTTTGCTATTATATTTTCTTCTTCCATATCAAATCAGACTAGTACTGTATTTATCATTAACCATGATTCAACATTGAAAGTCTTTTTCTTATATTCTAATAAACAATAAAATTATTTTATATATTAATTTATAAGATATATCAATTACAAAATCAGAAATACTTGGGATAAGAAACATGTTGAAATCACGGTAAAATGAAAAACGAAAATTCATATAAAAACAACTTTACGTGAAGTATAATTCTTGAATTTGATTTTTTTATACATAGAATGAAATGGGGTTTACCTGGAGCTACAAAGTAGACCTGTTCGGAGCCTGGTGCAGACACACCCAAGCTCTGTGACACTCCATTGTACTGGGTTTCTATGATATTGTTAGCTCTGTCTGCTGCTGTCCATCTTTGTTTTCCTGTTGAAAAAAAATAAAGGCCATTAAAATAGATAATGTAACTTGGAGGTTTAAAATAAAAGAATTACAAGCATCAAAACCACTTTTAAACATAACTTAATCCACAAAGGTATTGCTACTCTACATGAAAAATAGATCTCTCTGTTCATTTTATAATCATCAAATTATTCAAGGAAAGATTGAAATCGGTGCAACCTGAGTATGCTGTAGATTCCTTATTTTATGCCAGTACTTAATTCTATGATTCAACCATTTTGATACAAATCGTAAATTTTTATCATTGTTTCATTTAGTTTAAATCTACCCAAAAAATAAAAGAGAGAATTTAAAATCTGCGAGATGTGCTTCTCGCGATTTTACATGGATAAGGAATATTAGGAATCTACAGTACTTCCCTTAACAGTGAAAATTATTTTCTAATTTTCCATCATTCTCACCTGTTTCAAAGTCTGAGATAATGCTGGTAGCGTAGTACCCTACAGCACTTGAGCAGTCAGAGGAGTGGCCATAACAAAAGCAGGGGATACAACCCTTGGGGTCGTCCTCCCTCAGTGCAAAGTAACCCAGCTTACACCTAGAATATAGTACAGTTTTACTTTAACATTCTAAGCACTAAGTAAAATATTCCATACACAAATGCTTCATGTTAATTTCTTTATGAGAGCTTATTGCATACGGTTGATTGATTGTCAAGATACTCTTTGATTAAGAGTATTTAAAAATGGTACTCTGTTTGTTACCTGTCACAGGTGCGGCCATCTACATTCTCTTTACACATACAAGTACCGTCCACAGGATTGCATCTGGCAAAGTTATCCAAGCTTCCAATGGGGTTACACCCACACTGCCTATTCAACAAAGGGTACTTGGTTACAATGACATAACATAAATGGCTCCAGCCTTAATTTTGCATTGCCATATGTTCCTTTTATGAAGAAAATCTTTTAATTCTTCAACAAGATGAAAGTTATTTAACTTGTTGATCCATGTTGCCATTTGTTATTTTCATTATCAAGTGAGTATCAAACTCCACGATTCTAGTTCATGAATTACCTGCATCCTGTTTGTCCGAAGTCAAAGTAGTCGTTTTCACACCGATCACATTTGTCCCCGGCGACTCCTGGCTTACATTGACAGCGACCACCAGCATCACACTGAAGATTCTCGGAACCTACAATTCAACCACAAATTAAAGGTATTGTAATCATCCATGCAAAACTGATTTCATAAAAACATAGTGCTTTCTTTAATACCTTCAAATGATCCCAAAGATAGATGTCTAACATTAAAGAATTGTAAAGATCAGAAATTAAACATAGTAAAATTTGAAAGAAACATAGAGACTTAAGCATGCCTATTGTATCATACAAGAAACATAAACATAGATATAGATGAAACAAATTCCAAATTATGACCAATTTTTGTCTTGCTTTCCAACCAAGAGAAGCCAAGTCCAAATCGATGGACTGAAATTAGCATACGCAAACAGATATGGCCTGCAAAAAGGTGACAACAAAGAAAATAGCAGGCAGAGCAGCGATCATAACTGGATTTCCCCCATTGTAAACGATAGCCTGTGTATGTGCAATTTCATTTCTTTGTAAATCGATCAAATGTCAGTGTTTAATCTTTACAAAAAAGGTAAACAAAAAGCATAGGTGTCCCATGTGCACATCAAGTTCACCTTCTGTGCTTCATTCCGGCTATGAAGGTAGTTAGCATCACAGAAAAAATTACATCACCCGCTTTAGCGGGTCAGTATTTTTTCTGCAATCTAGCTACCTTCATAGCCGGAATGAAGCACCAAATAATCATTTCATTGTTTATATTTACATCTACCTTTAAAACATTTAATTATTGATAAAAAGTGAGTAAAGTACTTAATCATTCTTATTGTTAATTAAAATGTAACACATAAGGAACAGCTGTGAAGGTTGCCATGGTAACTACAGTCTATTTGGAAGTCTGAGGTCAGTCCTTGCAAGTTGTGGAGTTTGTGTTTTCAATCTAGCTTTAGTTTGATCGATCAAGAAATAATCCATGCAAAGTAAACAGCAGAAGTATAAAAAAGACATCAATGAATGATGTAAAAATATTTGCCGAATGCATTTAAAAACAGTCTTCAAAAGTTAAAAGAATTTGTATATATTCTTATACCTACAGCTAGGGCATGCATTTGATTGCGTAGATATCCATTTTGTCATGCATGTATGAATTACAATAAAATTCTGTATGAAATAGAGGAAAACATACTTAGTGGATGTGAAAGATCTGTGCATATCATTACACAATCATGAAAAAATCTACAAAATTAACCAATTATGAAAAAATTGGCAAACAACACATACAACTTACTCTTACAGATAACATGTTCTCTTCCTTTGTAAAGATGCACGCACATTACGAACGTATGCAAATTTTATCTTCCGAAGATGGCTGAGAATTAACTAAGTAGTGAAAATGGGTAATGAAGTTAAGGAATTTTTCGTTTTTGGAATAACTTAATTTAACAATGTTTAATAAATGGTCTTCAATAAATTTATCATATGTATATATTTACATCTACCGAGTATGATTCCATTTATTTCTTACGAATATCGATTGCAATTCATAGCTCTGTAGTTACTGACAGGACTGAAATCTACACACGCTGTATATCAATTAGTCAAAACCTTCACCGACCTATGAAAATCACGGACTGCACTAACTAATCATGATGATGTCAAACTCAAACTTCCATAATAGACGATTAGGCTATTTCTTTTAGCTAAGTTACTAATGTACATTAACAATAACTCATTTAATTTTACTTACTTTTTAAGATCAATTTATTAATTTGTTAAGAGAAAGATGTAAATATAAACAATAAAATGCTTTCTTTGATGCGGGTTATGAAGGTAGCATTCATTGCAGAAAAAATTTACATAACCCATGTTAGCATTTTATTGTTTAAATATACACAAAAAATTAGACACAAGAATAAATGTGTATTTTTTTAATACAGTAAGTTAATGAGAAATACATAATATATTACTGTGGAATCATTTTTATTCGTGGGGGTCATTGTTCGTGGGTAGCCAAAATTTTCCTTGTCCGTGGGGACGTAATTTTGTAGGTAGTGTAATCGGGAAAATATTAATAAATATTAAACAAATGATTGTGTATAGGTTTGTAGGGATGTAAATTCGTGGGCAAGGGTTAGCCACGAAAGCCACGAACATTGGTCCCCCTCGAACAATGATGATTCCACAGTATCTCTGGTGTTTTATTTTTACATATACATTCCATTGATTAAGAAAAATTAGATGATTTTTTTTTTATTAATGACAGGTGTGATGATTTTTTTTGGTTGATCGGTTGTAAGCTTAGATGTTGAATGACCGATAGGGAGACGGAGAGGATCGCCAAATAATTTTACCAATGAGTTTCAAGCAAAACCCTCACCTGAGGTGACAGTTTGAAATAAATTCAAGATGGCGGCGATGGGTACCTTGTCTATTATTAGGTATAGGGTATTTATTTTTATTATGAGAAAAATTTATAATGTCAGGTGCCTGTGCACAATATGTGTACATGTTTATGTTTATGTATAAACATACTATTGTGGTACATTTGTACATGAATATCATATAGTAATTATGAGGTAATAAAGAGACAATTATGGGACAAGTTAAAACAACACCCCATCTTATCTGTTGGTTTGCACTTTCCAGATCAGTTGGGCCACTCTTTGGTATCAATCTTACCTGTAGAGGATTACAGTCTACGATCAGTCTTACCTGTGTGGTTACATTTTAGGATTTGGGATCAGTCTTACCTGTGGGATTACATTCGCAGGGAGTACACCTCCGGTCGTCGGGCTTGAGGTAGTGGTTGTCCTTGCACCTCTCACAGTGAGGTCCGTCCGTGTTGTCCCTGCAGTCGATGCAGTGACCTCCCCTTCCTGTTGTCTGGTAGAGGTCCTCATCGAAATAACAACGGTCAGCCTTGTTGTTACACTCACAGCCTGTCAAAGTAGTTTAATGTAAGCCATTTCAAATGCAATCTGATATAAAAAGCCTACATATGAACTTCAATATTCAATAACTTCAACACAGTATTCTTCTTAGTTTCAACCTGGAGTCTGAACTCAAAAAAAACCATTCTGATTTTTTTTCACTTTCATTTCCATCAGCCACGTCTATAAATGCAGCCAATTCTTTCATTAGTTTCTCATTCATTTCATAACTTTGCTCTCTCTCTTAACATTAATGATTATTCAGAATATTTCTATCACCTTATCACCATAATATACCAATATGTCTTTTAAATAAGGAAGTTGAGAAATAAGTCAAAACCATTTTGACAATCATGCATTTTTACCCCCACTGAAAGTAAAAATCCTTGTCCACATCAAGTATAATTCAAAACACATGCAAAAGATTCATCCCTTCAAAATGTTCAGGCAGCCACCTGTCAAATTAAACGTTTCATTTTCTCTTACCAGACAACTTGTAATATGCCAAATCCTGTGTTTATGCATAGGGATAGAGAAAAAAAATATCCAAGTTAAATTGAATTTAAACCTCAAATTGAAATTTCACATCTTCCATCCATGTTTCAACATCTGTATTTGCATGTTTTAAATGTCTTAAAATATCACTTAAAATGGATTTATCGCCTTCCCCCTTTTCCATTATACTATGATTAAGAGGTACGTTGACGAGAAAAATAACCCTCAAGATGCTTACGTTTGCATTCATTGGCACTGGTCTCTGTAGCCCGAGCCCAGGGCTTGTCATTGTACATGGGGAGACACTTCTCACAGTTGACCCCATCGGTATTGTGCTGACATCTACACTGCTCTCGCCTCTCAAAGGCTGGGGCAGGGCCCTGACCTAAGTAACACTCTTGGGCATGGCCATTGCACTTGCACCTGAATGATAGAACATCAGAAATATAAATGATGATGTTCATTGAAAAGTTGAAAACAATATAATTTGTTCAATGATGGAAAATTCCTTTGGCATTAGTCTGGAAGAATGAACTTTTTTCCAGGGGAAGTGGGAGTTCTAAATGAACATGATAAAGACAAGCAGAAAGAAATAACAATTATTGTACAAATAATTTTCTGATTTTTAGCTTAAAACACCAAAGGCAAACTGATTCAATTCATATCATTATTTTAAACATAGCAATATAAGATTACTTCATGTAGAAAATATTTATATTTTTCTGCATTTAATATGTTATCAACAAATTCTTTCTTACATTTTGCAGGGCTTGTATTTCTGTACCTATTTAGCTTTGACCTCCATGACCTTTCATTCATTACATCCAACAAAAGGGGTCATTCAACCTTTCACATTTCAACTATGTGTTACTACTTAGATCTTGAAAGGGATATTGATATGATTCACACACGAACCCATGATTCATACCCATTGTTGTTTATATTCTCAAATTGTTTTGCAAATAGCAAACAATCACAGAAAGACATGTACAGCTTTTCTGATTTTCTTTACAGAAGGGGAGGAAAATGGGTGACTGGGTGCTTTGAACTGCTTTCATCTAGTTCAGAAGTACCTGGCTCCAACTGAAAAATCTGAGATGGCAAAGAAGTAGGACTTTAAGACTCGTGCATCTCCAAAAACCTCATCACCAAAGGTATTCATGCGCGTCAAGGAGATTCGAAGGGCAGTGGCTGTAACCCATTCCTGCAATGAAAGTTCAGTTATACATATAATAATGTTATTTTCATATCATACATATTTTCCTAATGTCAAAACCCTAATTCACTTGAATACTTTTTTGTCACCCCCCCTTAGACATCTTGGCTGCATTTTACGAAGGAACTAAAGACTAAAGACCAAGTTGATAAATTTAAAAATTGATATCATTTCGAATTTTTTAAAATCAATTTTGCCCATTCTATGATTCCATGTGTCTGGAACCTTTTTACAACTTAGTTGTAATTTCTTTTGTAAAATGCAACCCAGCTCCTTATCTAATGTATGTTTTGAGATGATCCCCTGACGGTAGCTTCATTGTAGGTAGCATGTGGTGGTGGTAGTAGTTCATTTCTTTGACCCACTTAACAGGGAGCTGATTCATAATCTGCTTCCACAACAGTGCCAGTCTATATTCCTCAAAGCCTGTTAACCTTAAACTGCCCAAAGAGTTCCCAGCATGAGGGGTTATACTAATCACTTCAAGAGGAATTATAATGAAAGAAAGATGAAATCCAAATCAGAAACTGCATCACAAATACAGCCCACTAAAAGTGCAAATTATATATTTCATATACCCTGACTTTTATTTTGACACCTTTACCCAGATTACATCATTATGCTGACCCATTTTACAGATTTCACTGAAATTCACTCCCACACACACACGGGATGTGTGTCCCCAGTTTTCTGACAGCTTGCAGCTAGTCCAACCCTGACCTTAAAACAGTTGTTTGACCAGTGGTTTTCACAACCCAGTCTACATCACAACATTCCCAACTTCTCCATATAGGTATCTAGAGCAAATATAATTCTAGGCCAGGTAGGGTATGTTTGCTGTCTGGTTCTACTGATATTTTATTAAGTCTATCACTATTTTAGTGTAGTCAACCTCTGGGCAAGGCTTCAATGATAAAAGTAAATTTTCTTGAATGAATCTCTCTCTCTCTCTCTCTCTCTCTCTCTCTCTCTCTCTCTCTCTCTCTCAGAACTTAGCCCTCCATTTTACACATAAAAAAAACTTTGATAACCATGAGGTCAAAATGAAGGTAAACCATCACTTTCCCATTATTTACACATGCCATTTAACAGCCAGACATTTGTCACTAATATACACATAGAAGGAAACCTTCAACAATCCTTCCCCCGGTTCTTCTCACACCAGTACTGCAGAAATCACTTGACAATTGAGAGAGTGTTTATGTTTGTATATCATATTTGAATTGGTCAATAATTCTATTGTTGCCACTGAAAACTCATCTGCTTGGAATTAAAAGATTCATTTGGAATGTGACATGATTTGCTGAATAGAGTTTTGATTATATGTGTATCTCATTGTGTGGTCAAGCACTCGGTGTCAACAGTGTAGTTCCTAATCCTCTTATAACAATCACTCTCTGAATGAGAATTACTTTATTTCTCTCTCTGACTTCTTCACTGCACTTGAAGTATTTGCACTCAAGTGAATGGCATTCATCAAACAGTATTGTAGTGCATTCTTTCTGGCATAGTCACACATTGGAAAGAATAAAATTACTATTTCTGCCTACAGTACATTCTCTAATTTATAAACAACGATTAAACTTATACAGACTACTGCAGAAAAAAACTTCTGAGTCAAAAACATATCAAGCTGTTTATAACAATATGCTGCAAGACCAAAGTCATTAAAGATTTAATTTTTAAGAGAATACATTTCTTCTTATGTACATTTAAAATCAAATAGCAATGTGATTTCTGACATAGTGTAAAATACAACATCATTGCAGCATTTTATATTTCCTAAATCTGTCAGAAGTAAAAAGAGCAACTTTGGGAATATAATTACATAATCATGAATCCATCTGGCAAAGTAACACCACCTTTTAATAGCTAACACTCTAATTTTCCAGTTGCTTTCCAAGCATATATTCTATAACCATCCACCAAAAACCCACCTGTAGAAGAGGACTGCTCTCAAAGTCAAAGGCGCTGGGTCTTCCCTCCAGAGTACTAAAGGCCACACTTCCGCCGGTCAGTGGCGAGATGTCGCTGTATTCGTCGGTACAGACAGGCTGTCCTTCGTTGTCGGATGTGATGATTCCACGACGTTCTAATCCGTAGGTTCTTCCACAAGAAGCGCTGTAAAACTGGTATGGAATCCAATCGCCGTCGTCCGTTGTTTTCTTGTAGATGGCGAAACTCTCGGGTCTTGGAGAATGAAACCTCAGTCGGACATAGGTAACATCGTAGGCTTTTTCTGTAAAAGAAAGATGAAAAGGTTTGAATGTATATGCAAGGTCAATCATCAAATGAACAGTACCCATTACATTTACAATTACTGAAATGACCCATGTGGTTCATTTATAACTTGCAAAATGAAAAAAATATTTTCTTCTGCTTACTTATGCAGTGTACATGTATTTAAAATGTAACTATTTCTTTAATAGAAGATGTAGTGAATACATATACCCAGTAAAGGAACTCTTTAAAAGTTTGTAAATTATATTAAATATGACATATATCAGGAACATGTACTGTATTAAGAAAACAATTTGCTATTAAAATAGCAATTTGCAAATTATGATATTCTGTATAATTGTGAATAAAAGCACTCTTTTATGTGTTATTTTTTTTTATTCAAGCTTTAGTATGATAAGGCAGATATAATCATATTTTTTCACCAATGAAATGTCACTTGGGCTCTCAGAAAAAGTGCTCACTGGTCAATGAGAATTTTCACAGCCACACTACACCAATGTATATGTATGCAAATTAAAGTCAATTAAAGTGCTCTTTCACAGAGCACTTGCCCAAATCTAAAATTTACTGGTCCTACGCCATTCGCTCTACCAGTTATTTCATAGATTCGCACAGCCAATGATGATAAATGAAGTACCTAATATAACTTTCTTCTTTGTCTGCATATATATCATTCACACCAAGGTTCCTGATAATAAACTGCCTTAATTTTGTTATGTTTGTACTTTTGGCCACTCTGTTTGTACAAACATCTGCAGCATTCACACCACACCCATACAAATCTACACTGCATAAACACATTGGAAGCTCTCTGAGAACTTCAGCAGAAAGAATGATTTCTTCTAAGATAACTGGCTGCCAAAATAAAAAAAACACGCTGCTTGACAAATTCTACTAGCAACATCCTACACTTTTGCACTTTTTGTGTCAGCGCAAATTGCTGCACCTTTACTCTCCATCTTTTTATAATAAAAGTTGCTCTGTTTAGATTAAACTATTAAGACGGTATGAATTACACCATACCAACATCCCCAGTTTTTATAAACATAAATTTGGAGATTTAGCCATTCAATAGCTTCAAGAAACATTATACCCAGAAAATTATTATCTTTCATAACCCTGATCATATGATTATGTAATGTTTTTTCCAAGCCTCCTTGAAATAAATTAGCTCTGGAGATGACCCCCTTTCTGTGCTAATAGATGAGAAATGATAAGGTCAGGCTTTTTTTCTTATATAGGAAGCTGTTATCTCTATGAAGATAAGCAAAATCGCCTGATAATGCTCTCTCTTCATCCCCTCTAATCCTGCTTACAAACCATTAGAATCTACAGTGTGTGTTCCACACATACATGCTGTCTGAGAATCAGATTTAGGGGCTAGTTTTCTCACAAGATTAGGTTGCCTACAGAGTAGGCATTGCTGGAATGAAAAAAAAAAAAATTGGGTCTGACATATATGTGGTAGATGTTATTCATGTAAACTGACAAGAATTATGCAACATTCTACACCTAAATATTTCTCTCCTTGCAAAACTTGTATATCAACCAACTGGTTGCATACATGTACCGGTACATGAAAAATGACTAAATTGGAAACAAAGTCACAGCTGCCATTTAATACAAATTTCAGTGTGATGACATGTTTTGTAAAAACAGTGATAAACATAGTGGCCTATCCACTGTGTAATTAGAATCTCAGTAAATATTACATAACAGAGCTACTCAATGAATGATGCTAATTACACTTTATCAATCAAGAGTATTCTAAAGAGTTTTCAGTACATGTACTAATTAATTAGGTGTATACATCAAAACAGGTTTGCTCAGTTAAAGTGTCAAGTAATGAGTTACATACATCCTTATCTTTTAAACAGAAGATTTAATCAATAAAAAAATAATAAAATTAATTACACGTAACAGCTTTCCCAGTCTTGTATATTACGAAAAAATCTGTTGTTTTGGAATGCATCTACTCAATGAATGATGCTTATTCTACTTGATCAATCAAGAGTAGTATTCAAAATTTATATAATAAAAAAAAAAATAAAAAATTTAGCCTTTAAACGGTTATTCCAGTCTCTGGACATTTGGGGGGAAAAATTGCTGTTTTGGAGTGCATCAGTGATAAAAACAATTAACTGTGATGGCTACAGATGTAAACCACAATGTATCTCTCTCGCAATCTGTCTGACGCTAGAAACCTACAAATGAACATGACATCGGACAAGCCACATTGATCCGGAAAGTGCAAAAAACTGCCAGATACTGGCCTGGGAAACGTGTAACGCTTACATAATCTGTGACATTAACAGCAACCACGATTCTACATCTCTGACAATACGCACCAGAATGATAAAATGGTCTCTGTTATTTTCAATATCCATTTCAATAAAAATAAAAATGCGATTTAATATGATAAAAGAGAGAATTTTAAGGATCTTGACAATTATCATGTTTCTTCAACAATGAATGAAAAGGGTTTGCACATGCTGATTTCAACTTTCTCATTCACACAGCATAAAGCCTATTCATTGTAGGTATTAACTCACAGATTTACGTAATCTATGAGATTTTTTTTTCTTCACCCCATGGTGGTCTCTGGCTATATATGAATTAACATAAACACCAATATTGACCAAATATACTCTCTTTCAACAAGATGTCAAATAAATACAAACTCAGCAATAAATATTTTAGTTCGCAATATTTACTCAGCCATTTAATTTGATCTTTTATCTGCCATGCGGAATTTGAAATGAGAGGTCAAGCAAGAGAATAACCCAATTAGATATTTATGTCAGGGCACACTTTAAAAAGCTTACAAAGCGGAATAAGGTATAGTGAGAGGAAGGTATACCCAGTTTGGTGGTTTATTAAAGAAAGTTAACAACCCCTTGTGGTGTCTCTTATTTCTCCCACCTGTCCGAAATCTAAAATCACGCCATACCTGAAAATCTGACACCTAAATAAAGCCTTTAAACTGTACCACCAAGTTAAATAACCGCAAACTCAAATGAATGTTGAGGTTTTCAGAAAAACAATCTCCCTACACACTGAAGCTGATTTTCCATTGATTAAAACAGTTTTCATGGAAACCGCGAGTGGTAAAATTTGCTATTAGCGGCATGCAGCTCAAGAGGTTATCAAGAAAATTTTTGTGAATTATCTCCTTGCTCTCTTTCCTCTTGGCTGCTCCATATCCTCAGAGAGTCAGTTGAGATTTGCTCTCACGAACTATCTTCACCCCTTTTTTCCGGTTTAACCTCTTCTTTAGTAAAATTAAGTACTCAAACCTCTAAATAGACAATACAGCTGTTTAAAATTTAATAAGTTTCCTGGAATGATGCCTGTTGTAGCAAAAAAAATTAATCTGGATTGGGAGAGGGAGAAATAAGAAACACAAAGCATCATTTATAACCTCCTAACCCCAACTGATAAAACCTTGAGCTATTATAGAATGTGAAACCAGACCATTATTGAGGAAAGATAGGGTTTCATCTTTCTCGGGTTGTTTGAATTCTGAACATTCTCTTTGCAAATTTACATGAAATTTTTGCGATTCTTCTTTATGGTATACGATACTTACTTAAATTCAGTGTTAAGTTGACTACTACTGGGTACTGAATTCCTTCTAACATGGTGTCCGATTGCCACCATGTCCAGTTATGATTGTTATTAAAATCCGTCATAAACTCGGGGGGATGGCTGTACCCCGATCTCTTGGCGTCACAGATTTGGCACTGCTTCCTCACCCCTGTGACCCCTGTCTGGAGACAATATTCGGTGGCTCTTGTAAGACCACACGTGTTAGTGGCCTCAACAGTTTTACTGAAAGCAGCGTTCACAAAAACGGGCATGCATCTTTGAGCGTTGCCTTGTGCGTTATAACACGCGGAACTTGGAAGATTTTCTAGTTCAGTCTGTCCATTAGAGATGTGAGGTAGAGATCCGAGACACAACACAATCACAACAAGTTTACACATTTTACAATCCGCCCAAATCGACGACTGTACGGACTTCATCTTTTTCCCGTCCGCCGCCATCAATCACAGTGTACAACACAGTGAAGAGCATGATGGGAGTTAAACTTTATTGCGGGAAATTCAAAACTTTTTACACATACTGAAAGGGAAACAACTCTTACAAATAATATAAACACTTAGTATTCATATGAAAAATATCTCTTTAGTTAATTGTGTACAATAAATGATTTTTCACTTATTTTTTTTTTGTGTCAAAGAAATGGAGAGTCAGACAATGCACAACATATTGTAACACATCAGGCACGGAACATCAGGAGGTCCCATGTTCTCAAAATTGACTTAAATTTACAATTAGAATATTTTTTTTAACGAACTGGTTTCAACTCTTTTTTTTGGACAGTTAAAAAAAACCGCATCCCCTTGTTTAGGTATTTGAAGATTGGCAATATTTTTGGCTTCTCAAGATTTTTTTTTTTTTGGGGGGGGGGGGGAGGGGGGGCACACACCCCTTTCAAAAACGATGCTACGTACTGTACTTGCACATATTTTACGACTATACAATGTTATAACTGGCAACTCAATCTAAAGTCTAATTTATATTAGATAGCGAATCGTAGAGGAGCGGATTTACAAGAGATTGACATGCAACTGCTTTTAGAGTACCAAAACATTTTTCATTATTATCTTCGTACATAATAAACCAATAAAATGCACTTTTTAGTGCTTCATGCGGGTATAAAGGTAGTAGCGATCATTTCCGATAATAAATACATAATCAGTCCAAGGTTTTTGGTTTTTTTTAAACTCTTTTTTACGATTTAAAAAAATACATACATAAAAAAATAAGCAAAATGTGATGGAAAAACAATTTGAGACAGAATACAGCTTAAAAATGTTACAATATATCATTGAAGTAATGATGTGCATATTTCAAACAGAATATCATTATAATTTCAAAAAGACAAAAACGTGAATTATGAATAAAAAATTTATAAATAAAAAAATGATAATAAAGATGTATGGTCCGATTTTATAAAATAAATCTTACAAAGAAAAATTCTTCAAGAATTTTTCAAAGAATTAAATCGAAGGATATTTTTTGTTTCCTTCAAACATTTAGTATGCAACCAAATTACTAAACTAACAGTTTAAATAATTATGTAATGTTTCTTTTATCGATCCTGCCCCTATAACCCCCCCCCCCCCCCCAAAAAAAAAAACTAAGGATGTATGTAACTAACGTTATAAGTAGTATTTATAAAATCATTCATGACTGCTAAGCGATGGGACCTTTTCGGAATTCCTACGGCATACAATCTTACTACTAGTATTTCTATGACGCCATAGTATCATTGACGTCACAAGGACTCTTGAAGCGCGGTTGCTATTGTGGAGAAAAGTCTACAGTGACAATCAAATACTCGAAGATCTATCTTGAATAAAAAAAGTAGTTCTTAGAGAGTTTATACGATAGTACAAATATTGACATCATTGTTAGTTTCAATTAATTACTAGCGATGATTTTGTGTCAACGGTAAGCTTGGTAATAATATTTGGTTTCATTTTTCACGCTGTATTAACAAATATTGTTAACAATTTTAATCATTTTTTACAGACTACCCACCATCCATGAGGATGTGGTATTCGAAAAAATCCTAGTGGCCGGTCAGTACACAATCGTTAAAGGTAAGATATACACAGTATTACAATATGATTGTACAATATTTCATTTCAGTCTTAGATAAGAGTTTTTTATTTTCATTTTTTTGTTAAATTAAGGATTGAAAAAAGGCGGAGGCCGAAGACCAGCAAGTACTAAGAATCGAAGGACAATCCAGAGTTCCAGGTTTCTCTCTCTCTCTCTCTCTCTCTCTCTCTCTCTCTCTCTCTCTCTCTCTCTCTCTCTCTCTCAATACTAAAAGGTGGAGGAATCCAGCTCAAGCCATCAGAAAATATGTACTCTCTCTCTTAAAGTAGAAGGGTTATATTGTTTCTTGCTGAATTTTGTCATTACATCCCAAATCCTACTCAGTAGGTATGTAACTAGGCTCTCTATATTGTGTATTCCTTATATTTCAGCCGTCCAAATATTGAGGATTTTTACAGAAAAAGTGCGGAACTGGTCAATAAGAGTAACGCCGTTGGTTTAGGTACTGACAAGTGAACATATTTTGGTTGGGTCAATTTTCGTTTGTTTGATTGCAATCATTCTTTTTTAAATTCATTTTAAGTAATTTGATGTACTGCGCGATTTTGCGGTATATGTATCTAACATCTTTGACTTCTTAAGTTTGTTTTAGAAAGTTATTTATTTAAAAATTGAGAAGCCTGAAAGGTAAGAAGTTTATGTTTGTTGTTCAGTTCCTTTGGTTTATCATCGATTTTGATATTTTACGCATGAATATATTCAAATTAAAGAAATGGGATGCATGCATGAAACGAGAGACATCATTTCCCATTCCACGAGTTTTTCCTTACACTTTCAATGGTAATTGTAGGGTCTAGTTTGCCCCGTAAGGTCAAGACGAGTTTCTCATCGGAAGGAGGGAATACTATCGTGGAAGTAAAATCCAAAGATTTTATTCCAAAACCCGAAGGGGGACGAAACGACCAACAATTAGGGTAGGGAGAATGCAAAGTGACACAAACGGAAGACCGAATTCGAAAATTTAGAAAAAAATTACTGCATCCTTCCCCGTTAATTTATCATTGACTGTCTTCATTTGTTTTAAAGATGGAAAGGGTAACAATCGATAGGGTAAAAAAGAGAAAAAAAAATATTTGGATTGGGCCACCGGGTCCTTATACATTAATTGATTAAAAGAGTTTTATACTATTGATTGATTTCGCAATGTTTAAAATGATCGATCGAAAAATATAGAAAATAGATAAAAAAAAAAAAGCTTTACCAGAGTATACAATTTATGTAAACAAAATTATGAAACGAACATTGTTTAAATAACAAAGAATTGTGAGCTCTGTATGTCGCTTAAAACTTGACAAATGTTTTGGCTTACCGTTATATTAGAGATACATTAGTTAAGTATGGTAAACATTAAAAATGGGAAAGCAACTTAAAAAATAATAATCGTGACCATACCTGTTTGAAGTTCTTTCTGTTACTCATTTTATTTTGCTAGATAACACATTCTCTGTTTTAAGTGTTTTATTTTTAAAGGGTTAAAGTAATTTTTGATTTCATTTTTATTTTGAAGAGCCCAGGAAAATCTTGCCATCTTCAAACCTATTGTCAATGATGTGGAAGATAAAAGGAACAACCACCAGGTGGAAAAACTCACCACTTTGCGCTTTGCTCCAGATATGGAGAAGAATGCAATGTCAGATGCAGACTACAAAGTCAAACTTCGACAACAGTATCAGGCCAATATGGAAAAATTTGCAAAGAAAGAAATTGAGAAAGAGAAAGTAAAGGAAAGAGAATCTGCAACAGAGCATATTTCAAAAGAGAAAGAAAACAAATTTGTGTCAGTTGAGTTGGAGCAAACCAACGATAAGAATGGTAAACAGAAGCTCAAAACTGTGCCAAGGAAGGGAGTCCAAGATGAAGAAAAGAAGAATGCCGTCGAAAAGGAGGTAGTGTACAGAATAATTGGGTTTGGATCTGTTGACCACATATCAAGAAAGCACAAGGACAGAGGCACCGACGCCAAGAAGACCCAAACCCACTACACTCCTCCACATGTGAAGACTGCTGATCGACCTGGATCGTCTCAATCCATTCTTAAAGATCGTCAGCTGGAACGAAGACTCCTTTCATTCAAACAAAATCCAGTTGCCTCCAAACACGTCCCTAGCGTGGATAAGAAAGAACTTGAAAAAACTAAAACAGAACCAGCTTCTCTGCAGAAACAAACTACTGGCATGCAGCAAAACATGTGCAACCTCCCAAGGATTCGACCGGGGCCAAAGAAAGTGTCTTGGGCAGATCCACAGCCGCGCCAAACTTGCACTGTAAAACCCGTGCCTCGTGGAGAAAACAGAACTGGTCTGCCAACTAGCACAAATACTCAGAGAAATCCACCAACGCCCAAAGCCTTCCTAACAGCCATTCCAAATAACACATCGCAAATAAAGAGATACTTTCACGCCCCATATCAACTTTCGAACAGCAAGCTTCCCAAATGTTAAAACAGATAAACATCCATGAATTGTCAGAACTTTATTAATCAGGTTTTACTTGCGTAGTACAAAAATGCTTTAAAAAAAACCTACTCACTAAAAGTTCAACTAATAACATTTGTTACAGATGATATTCGGTGCCTCGGAGAAAAATAAAGCCAGAGATGTCTCGGACTTCTGGAGTCCAACCACATTATCTAACTGTCAAAAATGTGAATGTGATGTTATTGTTGTGAAAAATACTAGTACTGTTTGATTTCAATACACTACTACATTCGGTATTAAGGAACCTGAAGTTTGTCAGGATGACAGGCACAAGAAGTGGTACTTTCAGTCAATGAAAATGAAAAGGTAGCCATCGTTCCAAACATTCAAAGAACGCACGTGGGGGACAGCATGCCTTTCACTGGATGGGATGAAGTTAAAGTGGACACTGAACAGTAATCGCTTTGCCCTTCTTACGAGAATCGGAGAGCAATAGCGATTCGTTATAGTGAAGAATCCCCAAGAACTCGGAGTACTGATGAATGGTCCAACGTAAGGGCCATTGGAAGACAATGCAATATGAATGTTCATAAGTTGTAAAATTGTAAAATATTATATTATCATAATTGTTTACAGAAGACTAACGGCAAAAGCAATCATTTAACACTGAGCTGTAAATTTACTGAGTATAAATGAATTACACTATTTTATTGTATATTTTCTTTACATTTTGTTGTGTTTAATAAATTTTCATAATCGAAAAAGTCTTCTTCCCAAGTCAAGGATTTCTGACCCGCTCCGCTCTGCATTATGTAGAGCGGAGCGGATCAGAAACCCTTTACTTGGGAAGATGGTCTAATGGTTACAAAGTAATATCGAAAACCACACATACAGATGTTGCAGTATACTGTATACAGGGACATATTCACCCCGTTTTATTTTCGCCCCTTTCGCATTCGTTGCATCTCATTGAATCAGATTAATATATACCGGTAAACAGCAGGTTTGTTCAGAAAACCTTCCTAAAATATAATACTGAAAAGGAATAATTTTCATCTTTGCAATAAATAAACCTCAATATTATTTAAGGTATAATGGAATTTCAGTAAGGGGGAAGGGGGGGGGGGTGGAGGCTATATTAATCTGATTCAATTAAGGAATTCTATACTGTAAACAAGGTTATTTTCGTCCTGTGTCATTTTCGCCCTTCTTCACTTGGAAACGTTTTCGCCCTGTATTGAATTCGCCAAGACAAAATTGTGTTTAAAGAGAGATAATTAATTTGACACCTTGGAATTCGTTCAGTCTTAAAATCGCCCACTGGCAACGAATGCGAAAGGGGCGAAAATAAAACGGGGTGAATATGTCCCTGTATACAGTATACTGCAACATCTGTATGTGTGGTTTTCTGTTGTACCATCTAAAACATGGAACCACATACCGTATCTACTGCATTTCACCTGTTAGTAATCCGTGTATTTAGTGTGAATGGTATAAGTTTTTTTCATTCAGTGAAAACAATAGACCATATACTTACCTATACACTATAAACTATAACTGGTACCTTTCTCTCTCTCTCTCTCTCCCCCATCCCTTTTTAAAAAACGATCAAATATTTTATTCTCAAAATAATTAAGTACATGTACTCCCTATTTTAGTTTTTTGAATAGCAATATTTCTGTTGTTTATTCATTTCAAGTAACAGTGCAAATGCCAATAGTGTAAAGCGTTCTCACAAGCCAAAAGTTGGGCTTATAAAAAAGCAGACTATACAATATGAAATTCTTTCTGCGGTTGGACTAAAATCATCGACTCAGCCGATTCTTTAGATACGGTTCCTGAAAATTTTACATCTACATTTCTTTCCTTCTGTGAAAAAATATATCTATACACTAAACTATAACTGATAAATTACATTAAAGTTACTGTTAATGCAAGAATACAAGACTGTGGTGTCCCCCCCCCCCTCTCTCTCTCTCTCTCTCTCTCTCTCTCTCTCTCTCTCTCTCTCTCTCTCTCTCTCTCTCTCAAAAGTGAATAGATAGTCTAATCATCGTGAAAAGAATTCTATTGTTGATTTTTCATGTAACTTTTTATAATTTACAACCCCCCTCCCTCTCAATAGAAAGTTTAAACATAATGAAAAGGAATTTGTTGTTGAAATTGCATGTGACTGTGTAAGAAATAGTGTTCTTCGATTGGCACTATTCTGTGGATGGGTGGGGGCGGGTTACATGTACAGTTAGATTACTTATTACTTCAGAAATAAACAGCAAGTTAAAAAGTTCACCGGGACATGAGCTTGGTTGGTCAGGTGATCAAATTCTGTGAAGCCCGAAGGGCTTCTCAGAAGATTTGATCACATACTAACCTGATCAGCTTTCGTTGTGAAGGAGGGAGCAAATGAACAGGGAAAATTCAAGGTCAACGAATTCGACTGGAAAAGGCGAAAACTGTGACTCGATTCGTAAGTAAACTGCACATGGCCATCAATTTTAGTAGTCATAAAATACTGCAGAGATTAACTATCGTTTAAGTAAAACCAGATCGTCTTTGAGCAGAAAAAAAGTTTTTGTCTATAAAATGAAGTCTCGTTTTATGCCCATAGTGTTAACATTCTTGTAGTTTTACAATTTATATTATGTTCTTCTGCATCATTCTTTTAAACAACATTTATCTTCATATAAAAATGGTTACCGTTTGCAAAATCTGTAAACACACATATAATGAAAGTATGAGTATTAATTCGTAAAAGTTTAATCCATGAGAGGCATTGGTATATGAAATAAAAAGACAATATATTTTTTAAAATATTATTTTAATTTACATACAATTATATTTTGTTATTCATAAGGCAGGGAAAATCGGGAGCTGTTTTATCACCCTGTTTTTATGTCTACCATTTATAAAGGTCACGTGATAATAAAAAAATAATTACAATGTTTGCATCCACAAATTTCAAGATTTATACAAAATATTTATGTATCGAATGGCAACATACTATTTCAAATTAATAATTTTAAAACATAAATATTTATTTGTGAGAGTCATTGACTAGTTTAATTTTTAAAATATGTCAAAATGTAAGTTGTGACCACTTACCTCAGCATAAAAATCGTGACAATGTTATTCAAACAGGTTTAATCTTCGTATATATAATTTGCATTGAATCAGTATAAACATAAGTTTTATGTATTGAATTTTGAAATACCATTTCTAAATTATGAAAATAAAATATGAATTGGTTTCAAGCTAGATGAAATTAGATACCTGTAATTATAAAAAAAAAAACCAAATAAATAAAATTAAGAAGGAAAAAAACAAAAGACAACCCCCCTCCCCCCAACTTAAGGTATTTCTGATGGAAAACCTTTTCTTGATCTATGACTAAAATTATTTTTCAAAGAAGATTGGTGGATTATGCGTGCAAAATGCCATATAAGGAGGGAGAAGATACTTAAAAATTAAAATATCAACAAATCTGATAATTTAAAAAAAAATGTTTATTTAAATAACATCGATTTGCAACCATTAAATATGTTCAGTACTTGGAATATGTTGATTTAAACTGACGTATGCGTATCAAAACCTCCAAATAGTGTCATATTTTTGTCATAGTCTAAGTAAAGTCTAATGGAAATCAAACCGATTTCAATCCACAAAAACGTGGAGAGATGACCCACTTTACGTTAAAAATATCATTTTGTATCCAAACAATTGAACGTTTTAGAAAAAAAAAAATAAATAAAAGTCCCTAAATTCGTGGTCAAAGTCGTATATAGCATTTAAACAACGCACTTTGTTGGGACTGAAATGGCTCAGTGGTTAGATCACCAAACATTAGATAACCTTATATAACTAATATATTTATTCAGGTTGAAAGATATAACAAGGTTTTATCGAACACGGTGTTACCGTCTTCTTTCCTTGGAAGACGGTATAAAAAGTTGAAATAATTTACAGTCTCCGGGTTGTGCACTTCCTCTCCTTTAATTGTGATTGGTAGAAAATACATGGTGTGAAAATTTGCATTTATTTCATTGGTTGAAATACTGTTCGTTGCAAGGGATATAATTTTCTGACGACTTTTTTTAACGTACGATTTAACAATTTTCGTAGATTTCAAATCTTAAAAAGTGAGAAAACGAAAAAACAATCAAAATTGCTATGAATGAAATTCATGCTTTAATTTTTCAGTACAACTAGTTGAAAGCAATATTCTATAATATATATTGATTTTTTTGTTCTATTCTTTTTCTATTGTTTATGCAAATACAAAAAATTTGAAAATTTGATACGGTATGGCTAATATCAGTAAACAAGTTTGCATATTAGATATGGTAAAACTAATATCAGTAAAATAAGATGCTTAATGCTGTGGTTTTAACTTGGATTTTATTAAAATAATAAGATCCTTCCTAATATCTATTTTTCCCTACTATAGTCGATCTCAAATAACAAGCACGTGGTAGGCATTTCTTAATTTTACACGCAAGTTTACACATGTAGAGGAAGGCGACATTTATATAAAAAAGAATTAAATTTTCTTTGATAACTTATTGCTGTTTAGAGTTTGCTCTAAAGATGGTAGGCTTTTTTTAAAAAGCTAAACTTGTTGTCTATTTATAGTTTGTTTATTAGGGGTAGTTAACGCGTAGTAATACCGGTAAGACCGGTTATGTAGAGCATGACTGGCATGCTATGTGATTTTAAGTCATTCGAGCTCAAGAATTTGCGCTGTTTACACGTTTTGCACCCACGCGCCCACCCACTAATGCATGTATACATATACATGCATGTGTTATGAGTTAGTTCTACTAAGTAGTAATATGCATTACATGATGTTTTTGTTGCAGATTCCAAGTTCTATTTCAAGAGAACGCGACAGAGATTACGCGATATTATGTAGCTTATTGAATAAATGCGCCAGTATTGAAGCACTTACCAATAATTATTGTTGTTATGATTGAATAAGGTAGTAAATATTTGATGTTCGTTTGAGATTGTTCGAATTTCAACATAAGGCTTTTTAGGTTGTGGGTTAGATACCACCAAAACTTAAGGCAATATTTTTTAAATTATTTTTCTTATCGTTTGTTGAAATAATCAAAACTGAATAGAGTTAGAAATTGTGCTTTCGCAAACTTGTATTTAAACATCATCAGATAGATTTAATTGGTAAAGATTAAAGAACTGGGTACGGTAAATATAACGAATCGGCCCTATTGAAATGTTAAAAATCAAACACTTGCAATCTATAATCTATTTGGGGAAAGTACAAAATCGATTTGTAGTGTTTTCACAGACAAAGACACTGGGAAATGTATTAAATACTACTCTTTCAATTTCGGCTTTTTAAGACTTATTAATCCGATATTTGATTATTTTCCACTAACAAAAAAAGTTCCGATTTACCGGCAACAAAACACAAAAATTGATTTCTTATTCTTATATAGAAGTATACATTGGAACTGAATTCTCGTACCATACATCGTACATGTAAGATATGACGTTTTACATGTATACATACAAACGTAAGTCTATGTTTCAATGCAATGTGCATCATTACGACCTTTTAAACTGGCGTCCTCTACCCCAATTGAAAGCCCATCCTAGTACATGTATGTGGCGGTGCGTTTAGGTTGCGTTAATTCTTGAAACTGCAATGATTTCATATTCATTTTAAATGTGCATTATTTTAACACCAATAATAATTTATTAAAATAAACATACATGTAGTTCAGTGATATTAAAAGGATAATTTAAATGAATCCTTTATATAGCAAATCAGAGGCCCATGGGCCACACTGTTCACCTGAACAATGCCCATATATCATGTTTATAAAATACACTATAAGTATATATATCAATCAATTTTAGATGCAAAAATGCCTGGAGATGGTCCAAAGCCATATCCATGTTGTTTTTGCAAGCGTCGCACGATTCCTTTTGAAAGAGTTACTATTAAAGCAGAGGATTTAAGACTTTTAAAGAGACGCTTTTGTGTATCGGCACAAGATGGCGAGTTTCTTTTTTGTAAATGTAGATTAAAATGCTACAGAGAAGAAAAAAAAGTTGAAAAATTGGAATGCAATGCAGTGTATAAGACTCAATATGAATATGAACCTCCGAGCAAAAAAGCCAAAACCATGCAGCAGTCCTCCTCTAGTCCATCATCTGTTACACTTGATTTACCAACGACCAGCAATAGCCATGCATCTTGCTTTGTGTGTAAAAGGCCTGACCGAAAAATTATCGTTGTTCCACCAACTCCACGTTTTGACATTTATATATGTAAGGGCATTTTTGTTCCAGCAGGAGTTAGGTGCTGCCCTGTCCATTTAGAGGGCGAACAGTTTACGGACGATGCATTAGATAAGACAAAGCCAATTTGAAGCAATGAAGTCAACTTGAGCAAGACAAACATCAAACTTTTGTTGAAAATGGCAGGACTTTTGTGAGTGAAAGAATAGATTAAAATGCTACAGAGAAGAAAACAAGTTGAAAAAATTGGAATGCAATGCAGTGTATAAGACTCAATATGAATATGAACCTCCGAGCAAAAAAGCCAAAACCATGCAGCAGTCCTCCTCTAGTCCATCATCTGTTACACTTGATTTACCAACGACCAGCAAAAGCCATGCATATTGCTTTGTGTGTAAAAGGCCTGACCCGAAAATTATCGTTGTTCCACCAACTCCACGTTTTGACGTTTATATACGTAAGGGCATTTTTGTTCCAGCAGGAGTTAGGTGCTGCCCTGTCCATTTAGACGGCGAACAGTTTACGGACGGTGCATTAGATAAGACAAAGCCAACTGAAGCAATGAAGTCAACTTGAGCAAGACAAACATCAAACTTTTGTAGGAAAATGGCAGGACTTTTGTGAGTGAAAGGACAAATTATAGACTTGATTTTGACCACACACAAGCTTTATCAGATGAAGACTACCTTACCCTCACAGGCGTCAAAGACAGAATTTGATATTTTGATGAATTACGTCGATTGCTGCAATCTTCGAGAAACAGCAACAAGAAGTGTAAGTACTTGTGTGGCCATTCTCCTGATTAAACTTCGATGCGGGTTGAGCAACAACCTTCTTGTAACGCTTTTTGCAATGAAAACACATCAGGTATTGATTAAAGTATTATTCATTTCAAAGTGTTAAATATGATTTTTAAATGTCTTTTTGATAAAAGCGCTAGGTCCGTATCTAGCCGAAGAACAGCGATGCAAAAATACTCAATTACATGATCAGGTCAAATGCTGAACAAATAAAAGGGTGGGTCAGAGAAGGGGATATCTTCGTTGTGGACAGGGGTTTCCGGGACTCGGGTGAAATACTAAACGACCTTGGTATAACTATGGAGATGCCTACGTTCCTACCTAAAGGGGCCACACAGCTGCAGACCAAAGATGCCAATTGCTCGAGGCTTGTAACAAAGGTAATTAAAACTTAACGGTAATCATTTTTATTTATATTTGTTTTTACTTAATATGAATGAAATAATTGAACTCCTTTTACTATCATCATCAATATATTGTTGACAGATCAGATGGGTAGTCGAATCGGCGAACAGCAGATTGAAGACCTGCTTGATAAAACCCTTCCAAACACGCACATCCCAAATATTGGGGATTACGCCAAAATCATTTGTGCGTTATGCAACAAATTCAGGCCACCTCTTAGCAGCGGGACTTTTGAAAAAGATATTGAAGTAGCCGCAAAAATGAAAGTTTTGGCAAGGTCATTAAATGAACTTCAAGCGCTCATAAATGACCATGGTAAGCATTTTCAGACATCATACTACGTGATATTTAATCTGCAATTTGTCATTCAAATACAGTTAAATTATGTAATTTCTGAATATTACAGGTCTAGATCAGAGATCATATAAATGGACTCCAATAGATGCATGTCCGTCATTCCCTCGACTGAGTGAGGATGAAATTCGGGAGCTGACTCTTGGCGTATACCAGGTTAAATTGGCCCGCTCTTACACTCAAGAACATTGTAGTCCTAATGGAAATTATGACATTCTTGTAAGTAGTGACGTACCATTGATCCTTTCTGCAAAAATACAGAGTCACCACATCTCTGCCAAACGCTACAAGCTTTAGATCAAGTACAACGACATTATTGTTGAAGGGTGGTATTGCTCATGTGAAAACGGAAGTAGAGATTACAAGTGTGATATGGTATCTCTCTTTCATGCAACATGAAGCCAGCCCCTTCAAGGGCATTCCAAACTTGGCAGATACCATCGAGGATACTTCAAGGATTCCAACAATTGACGAATCGGACACTGATGATCCAGAGGAATAACTATTTTATTATGATGCATCCAATCATTTCTGCAACTTTGTTTCTAACTTTATTATCATTAATTATATTTTTTATTGACATATACTGTTGAGCGTTAATACTCGACTTCATTACAGTGCATCTTTTAAAGCATTACTTCATCATTTGAGACAGGCTCTGTGATACAGTTCCTTAGAACAATTTGGGTCTGTTAAACATGAATGTATGTTATCAATATGTGCGTTTCTTAATTGATTTTCTGAAATGTTTAAATGATTTTAATCAATATTAATTTTGTACCCTAAAAATAAGATAAACAGATTAATTTCTAATTCGCTTAAATGTACATATTTTTTCTTTCATAAATAATAATTATATTAAAGTTCACTTTTATTTTGTTCACTTTTCAAAACGTCTATTCAAATAATTGACGACAAAAAGAAAAAAAAAAACCTTAGTATTAGATAAAAAAAAAAGAAAAAAACAGCTAAGTAAACAACCCATAGATTTAATTACCGATAGTAAAAAAAAAGTTACTCGCACTTATCGTTTCACTAAAAAATACTAAAATTGGATCTATGAAATGATATTGAAGATGAAATTTCATTAACAGAAACAAAATTAAATAAATTTAAAAAAAACTGACATTGATGATTTTGTTTTCCTTGAATTTATTTATGACGTCAATATTAATTTCGAACGTACGTCATTGTTTAAAGAATTGTGAGCTCTGTATGTCGCTTAAAACTTGACAAATGTTTTGGCTTACCATTATATTAGAAATACATTAGTTAAGTATGGTAAACATTAAAAATGGGAAAGTAAAATAAAAACAAGAGGCCCATGGGCCACATCGCTCACCTGAGCACAAATGGCAAACTACTTTGACTTAAAACACTTTAAATAATCAAGAACAGTAAAATTTAATATTTAGCAAAGTTAAGTACCATAATTTTCTGATGTAAGACTCAATATTTTATAAAGGGGTAGAGGTGAAAATATATTGCGATATATAAATTATATATAACACCGGTATATTATTTCCTGCAGTTTTTGCACAAATGTAAAGAGTATTAGCTCTTTAAATGATAAAAAAAATCATACATTTTCTAAGAGTCTGACGTATATCAGTTTAAAAATCAGCACCCATTGTGGGCCTACCTTATCATGTGTAATCATAAATTGAACATGTTGAATCTACACAATTAAAGGGTGCCAACATTTTATTTCATTAATATTTTGTCTCAGAGGTCATGCAATACATATCTATTTTATGTGATGAAAATACTGAAAAAGGTAGTAACCATTTACCTGCAATATTTTTGGTTTGGTGTATTGGTATTTATGAAAAAAAATCGAACTTAAATTAGTGTAATTTTCATTTTCCACATCTAAGTGAATATTTTTTGTGTGTATATTTAAGATGCCAAGCTCTATGAATATACCATGCCGCTGAGATATATTTCATTTTCAAAGCTCGTATCTCATATGTGAAAGTTAACAAAGATTGACGGACAAAGGATCGCCAGATAGTCTGGAAGCCAGTACGCAGTGTTTGAACTCTGTGGCAAAAGTTGCTAAGGCTACAGTCAAAAACTTAATTGAACTTCTCTTAAATAATTGTTTACCGTGTGTAAACTTCTGTGACGTTTTATAACCTTACTCACTTGGTCGATGAAAACATTCGACTGGAAAATGTTGTCACGTGATATGTTAAAAAGCTATATAATTCAATGTATTGTCAGGCATACAGGTATCATTTTTGTACTAAGGCCCATCAATTATTTTCATCTTTCCTCAAAAACAACAAACGGCTACAAACCAAGATGATTTTCTGCTGCAATATATTTAAAAAAAAAATGATAATGCAGATATCCTCATAATTATAATGTTTCAGAACAATTTAAAAGACGTTTTTATTTATCGTTTGAAAACTACCAAAATTGTTGCAGATTTCATATAATTCATCAAATGAGAAGGGACCCCACAAAGTAGTTATAACACATCATCCTTTTGATTTTTCTGTACACAAGTGTCTAATGTTTAGTAAGACAATTCTAATGATCAACAAACATTTCAGAGTCAGTCGTAGAATTATAGGAACTTTTAAAAACTTATCCAATTTGTTTAATTTCAATTTTTTAATGTAGTCATACGTTATATAGATAAAATGTTTTGTAATTGAGTTAGTCAAGTGACACAAAATCAGTTTATGCACTTGTGTATTTTGGAGGAATTAGTCCTATGACCCAATTACAACAGTTAGGTAGAGGATCTTTTTTTATTTTGAAGATAATTGTAAACAAACGGATTGCATTAATTTGGCAGAGTTATTTACTTATTACAAGTTACCAACTAATTGTGGTATCAACACGAAATGTAATAAATATCGGTTGAAATTTTCAATACACGGTATGTGTTTGCATCACCCGAATTTATATCCTCTAAAGATAAGACAGTCGAGGGTGATTAATCACAGCAGGGTTTAACTGAGGCTGTGAAAACGTCTTTTCAATTAGATAAACATCGTTTTATTGTCTTTGGAGTTAATTTACGCGATTATGAACTCGGAATACATGGCTACTTCAAATTCTCTTTCGGAGGAAATTCCGGCGAAGTTACCGACCAAAAATCGATTATTTCAACCAAAGTCGCCCCCTTGTTTGGTCCTTGTTGACACTCAATTAGAAATTAATAAACAATGAAAACAGAGGGAAAATGCACTTAATCAGAAAGAGCACAATTTATTTTTAAAATCATATATACCTACATATCTCCATCAACGAAATTAATGTCTGTTTAAAATGAAAAGACTCGAGAAAATGATAACGTTAGGCATTTTCACAAAACACATTGAATTAATCACCATTGCAACCCCGGCAATTGCTCAGAGATCATACCGTATTACCAATTGAATTAAATGTCTTTTAGTACGTTGTCAGTGCATCAGATTTTATCATTTTTGAAGGTAAACAATCAATTTCCTATTTACCGAAGTCTATGTTCCAAATACCAGAATACTGAATACAGGCGATCGTTCCCCAAGTTAAAAAGCAAAATGAAACGAAAGTCAAAACAAGCTAAAACCACTGTCACAAGTGAAAATGACAACGCTTTGAAATATTTAACCTTAACTTACTTCACAATAATCGGCACCAATATATCTTCCATGTTTCATAGATTATATTCGCACGGGAACTGTTGCACAACAAACATACTGATCTTTGTAGGTTTGACAACATGCATCCGATATGGTTGCTTCACTCAAAGAACCTCGTTTTCGAGATGCGTGGTCGTACGATAGACTGGCAATGCCTATCATAGGATCAGTCAATATCGTACGAAATTGCCAGTCAACGAGATAGGGAATAACGATCCCGCTTTATTAGTATTTTCGTAATTAGCTCAAATTTGGAACATAATTAGCCCTCCACTTTTGCAATGTATATTTTCCTATTCATAAGGATGATTTATGCTAAATTACGTTAAGATTAACTCAGTAGTTCTTGAGAAGAAGATTTTTTCAAATGCACCCCCTTTTTTTTTTTTTTACAGTTTCGAGGTTTTCTCCGCTTTGAATACAATTTGGCCTTTTATTTTTGCAATTTATAATCACCTTCTAATAAGGATGCTTTGTGCCAAATTTGGTTGAATTTGGCCAAGTGGTTTTAAAGAAGAAGTTCAAAATGTGAAAAGTTTACAGACGGACAGACAGACGGACGACGGACAACGGGTGATCAGAAAAGCTCACTTGAGCTTTCAGCTCAGATGAGCTAAAAAAAAAATAATCCTGACCATTTGAAGTTTTTCCTGTTATTCATTTTATTTTGCTAGATAACACATCCTCTGTTTTAAGTGTTTTATTTTTAAAGGGTTAATGTAATTTTTGATTTCATTTTTATTTTGAAGAGCCCAGGAAAATCTTGCCGTTACCAAACCCATCATCAATGATGTGGAAGATAAAAGGAACAACCACCAGGCTGAAAAACTCACCACTTTGCGCTTTGCTCCAGACACTGAGAAGAATGCAATGTCAGATGCAGATTACATGGTCAAACTTCGGCAACAGTATCAGGCCAATATGGAAAAATTTGCAGAGAAAGAAATTGAGAAAGAGAAAGCAAAGGAAAGAGAATCTGCAACAGAACATATTTCAAAAGAGAAAGAAAACAAAGTTGTGTCAGTTGAGTTGGAGCAAACCAACGATAAGAATGATAAACAGAAGTTCAAAACTGTGACAAAGCAGGGAGTCCAGTTCCAGTTAGATGAAGAAAAGAAGAATGTCGTCGAAAAGGAGGTAGTGTACAGAATAATTGGGTTTGGGTCTGTTGACCACATATCAAGAAAGCACAAGGACAGAGGCACCGACGCCAAGAAGACCCAAACCCACTACACTCCTCCACATGTGAAAAATGCTGATCGACGTCAGCTGGAACGAAGACTCCTTTCTTTCAAACAAAATCCAGTTGCCTCCAAACACGTCCCTAGCGTGGATAAGAAAGAACTTGCAAAAACTAAAACAGAACCAGCTTCTCTGCATTAGTATTAAGGAACCTGAAGTTTGTCAGAATGATAGGAACAAGATGTGATACTGTAAGGAAAATGAAAAGCAATGCAAGCTATCGTCCCAAGCATCCAAATAACGCACGTGGGAGACTGCTTTTCACATGGAGAAAGTTCACTGGATTGGATGAACTTAGTTAGTGTGAACAATGAATAGAAATCGCTTCGCTCTTCCTACGAGAGCAATAGTGATTAATTATGGTGAAGAATTTCCAAGAATTCAGAGCATTGATGAATGAACCAGTGAAAGACAATGGAATCTAACTGCTTTTAAATGTTAATAAGTTGTGAAAAATATTATACTATTATATTTGTTTGCAGAAGCTTAATAGCAAAAGCAGCATTTTAATACGAGCTGTACATTTAGTGAAGATAAATGAATTATGTTAATTATATATTTTCGTTACAATTTTGTTGTATTTTATAAATGAATTTTTATATTGAAAAAGTCTTGCTTTTAATTACAAAGTAATACAGAAACCCACCCATCCAGAGGTTACTCGGTATAAAACTCAAAATATTTTATCCCTGGGCCACAGAAATCTTATTTTGTATTTGGTTAAAAATGAAAGCGATATCTGGTATTCAACTACATCAATTTATTTCAAGACAGTTTCTTTTGAACAATATCCATAATCCATTTGTCAACCCTGAATTGATGAACACTACCTATCCAGAGAAATGGGGGTACTCTATATGCAATGTTTTTGCCGAAAAATAACGAAGTTCAACACCTGGCATTTCTTTCATAAATAATTAGAAATCAAAATCCTAGCAATATTCACACCTCTGATATATGTACAATTGATCTGCAAAAGAACAATTTCCTATCTTAAAAACTGTAGAAGGAATTATCCGCACAATAGGGGTACCCTATATGCAATATTTTGCCAAACAATGACTAAGTTCAACAGCTAATATTTTTTTCATAAATTATCAGAAAAATTAAAATTCTAGCAATATGAACACCTCTGATATATGTACAATTGATCTGCAAAAGAACAACCTTCTATCTTGAAAACTGTAGGAGGAGTTATCTGTACAATAGGGGTACCCTATATGCAATATTTCGCCAAAAAATGACAAAAAATGACTAAGTTCAACAGCTGGTATTTATTTTCGTAAATTATCAGAAATCAAAACCCTAGCAACATGCACACCTCTGGTATATGTACAATTGATCTGCGAAAGAACAAATTCCTATCTTGAAAACTGTAGGAGGAGTTATCCGTACAATAGGGGTACCCTTTTGGCAGCGCACAGCCACCCACCCGTCCGCAATTTTTACCATTTCAATAACCGGATTTTTCCTCTGAAAAACCCAGTTAAAAAACGATTAAATATTTTATTTTCAAAATAACTTTTTGAAATAACTAAGTTTTCATGTAACTTTATATAGTTTAATCCCCTACCATCTCTCTCCCTCTCTCTCTCTTTCTCTCAGGAATCTATTGTTGAAATTGCATGTGACTGTTTAAGAAATAGCGTTCTTCGACTGGCACATAAATGTTATTCCAAAAATGTGATCTGGAGTCCATAACGATGTCATTACACTGTCAGTACATTCTAGGTCTTCAATTTAAATCTGCCCGAGTCATTAATGTGTACACAGAGCATACATAGATTAGAATTTGTCTGAGAAAGCAAAAGAGAAAATTCTATTAAGGTGGATCTCTACACGAAAATAAGTGTAGGAGATTATTGTTGCATGCATTTGTTACTAACAGTAGGCCCAGTATTCAACAATATAAGACCTCAAAGTACAATACTTTATTTTCTAGAAAACTTTTAAAATGTCAGTCTTGTTCCAGATAACCCCTTATTTTTTTTTAATTTTTAAACATTTCTGCTTTAAAATTCTTATTAAAGCCAAATGTAATAAAGTTTTGAAATGAAAAACAAAATAATCATGAATGAAGTTTGTACGATTTTTATTGAAATTCACATAAATATTAAACTAAAATATAAAAAATTGTTTTAAGGCAAACTGCTGGTCGAAATTCCACAAAAATCTGAAAATGTTATCAATCCGGAAAAAATGGCGTTTCAAACGGATGTCAGACATGTTGTGACGATGTAGCAATCCACCTTAAATCGGACTGATCAACAACTTTACCAAACATTTGTCGTCATACCAAATATAACTGCACCCACATGAAATTGTATGCATACATGTCTACTATGTAAATGTGTCAATTCGTAGCCTCTAAAATTTCGATTTTTCTGTGCTTATTTAACTGCATTGAACATTAAATGAATTTTAAAAAGGTTTATACGTAAATGTATGAATTTTGACAACATTGAAGTCTACATTAAATATATGAAAGAATATCATACTATTGATAAGATATTTATTTTGATCAAAAGAGAAAGTAAGGATTTGTGCATTAATTAGTTCCCGCATATATTATTATCATTATTTCTTAAAAAATTAAATACATGTAGATATGAAACAATCTTTAGCTACCATGGCTCAAATTAGTTGGACTTCCCCAACTGTATATTTTTCAGATTGCTGGGTGGGTGGGGGCGGGTTACATGTACAGTTAGATTGATGATCGTTTTTCTATCTTGATATATATATATATATATTTGCAAATATGATTACTTTTTTGAACCTATAGAATAACAAAGTAATTCAATTCTGTATATTTACATTTGCAAATATGCTGCCTTATAAGAATCTATGTATTAGCGAAAACGGTCAATTCTGTATATTTACATTTGCAAATAAGTTTCCTTATATGAACCTTACTTATTAGGTTTGTTACTGACTGACTACAGAAACATATCGTATTGATCAATATCCTAGATGGCGATACATTTCTGTAGTCAGTCATTAACAAACCTAATAAGTGTTTTGTTTTCCGAGGACTATCAAGGGACACATTTATTCACAAAAATTGATTATCTACACAAACCCATGTACAAATTGCCTAACATCTCGTCCAATTTAACTCATTTAAACTCTTCATAATTATTATCAGTCTGTGTGAATGCCACCTACCATATTATTATGTTTGTTACTGACTGACTACAGAAATATATCGTGTTGATCAATCTCCTGGATGGCGATACATTTCTGTAGTCAGTCAGTAACAAACCTAATAAGTGTTTTGTTTTCCCGAGCACTATCAAATGACACATTTATTCACAAAAAGCGATGATCTACACAAACCCATGTATAAATTGCCTAACATCTCGTCCAATTTAACTCATTTAAACTCTTCATAATTATTATCAACCTCACTTTTCAACATCTTGGCATATCGTGCTATAAAAAGTCAGGAATTTTTTCCCTGGATTTTGATTGGGGTTTACTGAGAGCGTTCGACCAATCAAAAAAATGCAAAACATATCTGTGTCGACAATGTTTTCGTACTGTTTATTCACGAGTGTCTCTAACGCGCATAGCTCAAAACCCTTATTTTTCTAGTCTTTCTGTTTGAGCATTCATGATACACGTAGCATACAATGGTACAATAACAAGTACCACCTTGATTGTGTATCAAAAGAGGCATGCACTCATAGATGAAGGATTTACCGCTCCCAGTCTTACACCCTTCGAATGAATTCGATCTACGTGTAACATTTAACAATATTCCTATTTATTGAATACACTGGGCATTAAAACGTTCTTTCAACTTGTCAATATCAATGTCTATGGAGGCCCTCATTACTGCACCAGTGACGTTAAAAGTACGGCATTTTTCATCATTTGGCCGATTTATAAATAGGCTGGGAGATCACGTGACGAAAAAAAAATTCCGACTTTTGATAGCAACGATATGCCAAGGGTTCGTGAGGAGAGGTGCAGATCAGAAACCCTTAGCTAGCGATGATGACCTTTCAAATACTGTTTGAAAATCTTCGCTTCACCAATGTTTACTTACAATATTTTGTTGCCATTCAATTTTAAACGTTTTGAACGCCTTTCCTCTGCAGAGAGTTGAGCAAATCTTGTTGCTGTCATTTTGTTCTGCCCCAGACACAACAATGTGACGTCAATATTCAAAGGGCAACTACTCTAATTTTAAAGAATTTCAAAGGACAACTACTCCAAACATTTTAAGAACTTACGGCATGCGGTTTCTGAATTAAAGACAAATCCTCAGAAAAGTTAACAGATGTACAAAATGCAGTGGTTTTTGACTTAGTATCTGAATTTAGAGATATTTTTGTTGTTAGGGGGAACAATTTGGTAGAACATCAAATATATACGGGTAATTCCGAACCTTTTAAAATACATGTATCCCCTACACGAATTCCAATCATGCAACGAGAAATAGTGGAAAGAGAAATTGAAAGTATGCTACAAAATGACATCATAGAGCCTAGCGATAGCCCTTACGCTTCCCCTGTATATTTAGTAAAAAAGAAAGATAGCAGCGTTAGATTTTGTATTGACTATCGCCGTCTTAACTCACAAAGAAAGATGCCCTTCCTTTACCTCGCATAGATGAATCGCTAGAATCTCTAACAGGTGCGCAATGGTTCTCTACCTTAGACATGGCTAGTGGGTAATGGCAATGCAAAATGGCGGAAAACGATACAATCAAAACAGCTTTTATTAAAACAGCTTTCACAACTCATAAAGGTCTTTATCAATTTCAAGTTTTACCTTTTGGTTTATGCAACGCCCCAACAACTTTCCAGAGACTAGTGAATTTGGTATTAGGGTCATTGCAATGGCAAAGATGCCTATGTTATTTTGACGACATAATTGTTTTCGGAGACACTTTTAAATCAGCTTTTGAAAACTTGAAATCTGTCTTTAGTTATCGTCGAAAAGCAAACTTGAAATTCAAGCACAAGAAATGTGTTATCTTTCAAAATTATGTCAAATTTTGGGTCACGTTGTTTCTGATCAAGGGATAAGTTGTGATGAAGATAAAATTCAAACAGTATTAGATTGGCCCATCCCATCGAATGTGAGTAAAGTGCGAGGATATTTAGGTTTAGCTGGAAAATGGAGAAGAATGTGTTATAGCGTACGCAAGTAGAACGCGTTAAATAGGTCTCAACGTCGGTACTGTACAACACGAAGAGAATTACCCTCTGTATATAATTTTGTACAACATTTTCGTCATTTTCTCTGGGGACGAATATTTCTGATCAGAACTGACCACGCGTCTTTAGTTTAAGTTTTGAAGTAGAAAACAACTTTAAAAATCCTGAAGGGATAGTTGCAAGATAGATTAGTATCCTAGATAAATATGATTATAGGCGAGGTTCGCAGCATTGTAATGCTGATATGCCCTGTACAGTTTGAAACCCAAAATACATATACTTTTGAAAATAAGACGTCGAATTGGTCAGAAACATGGTCAAGTCAAACTATTTCAAAAATGCAGGTAAATGATAATATCATTGGACCCATCCTAAAATCAAAATTAGAAAGTGATGAAAAACCAACTAATCTGCAATTACAATGTGTTTCGGACAAAACTAACAAATTATAGTCTAAATGGGGGGGGGGGGGGGGGGGGGGGGGGGGGGTCCAGAAATTAAAGAAAATGTTCTATACAAGAAAAGATAAAAATGTTTCAAATTAGTTGCACCTTTTGAAATCTGAAACTTTATTTTTGAACAACTTCATTATTCCAGGCTTGGTGGTCATTTTGAAATAGAAATATGACCGAGCGTATCACAAGGTGGTGCAAAGAATGCAATCAATGTGCCAAGCGAAAACCTGGACCAGGTTAAAGGAAAGCAAATTCACACTGACCAAGGTCGAGAGTTCGAATCCCAATTTTTTGCAATGCTATGTTCCAAATTAGGTATAGATAAATTAAGAACGACTCCATAGAGACCACAACCAGATGGCCTCGTAGAACGATTTAATCGTACAATTCAGCAAATGTTATCAATGTTTTTCAACGAGAACAGGAACGATTTGGACGATCACTTACCGTATTTGACCAATGGCATACCTAGCCACTGTTCAAAAGAGTACTAGTTGTACGTGTAGGAACAATTGGTTGAACAACCCATCTGTTAATAAATTGCCTGTTTCTCAATTGTTCTCTATTGCAAACACTGTAGTATTGATTCTGAGCATAATCATTTTCAAGAAAAATTAGTTATGCAGAAATTATTAAATTTGAAAAAGAAACTTGTGGTCAAAGCATTAATCCTCTATGGCAGTCTGAGAGGTGCAAGAGAATTCACTCCTAAAATTTTGGCAGAATCGGCAAGAGTCCCAGAATTCATTTGTACCATGCTTGAGAAATTGGAGTAATGTTTTGATCAGCATTTAAGTAAGCAGTGTTGAACAAATTTTATTATCACATTTAAATTTCAAAGGTTGTGCACCTGAACAGTGAAAATGTGAAAGAGACACTTGACACTACAGCTCATTTTGAGCAAATAACATTAGATGACAATTTTCCCGGAACTTAGAAAATTTACTTGCAAAGTTAAAAGTATGAACTTTGCAAAAATTACGCTTTGTGAAGTCATAACATTCTCAATTTATCGCTAAAATTAATAATTTTAGTCCGCCCATACAGAAAATAAGCACAGCCTTTTGTTCAACAGCGCATGCGCATCGAATGTAAACATTTCAGGTGGCTTTCAAGAAGAGGGTGAGGAAATCACGAATTTCGACAGATTTTTCGACAGCGGCGTGGAAGGGCAAGATGGAAATAAATAAATCTTATTCGTTCGTACGACTAAGCTATTTGTTCGGACGAACTAGGGTTTGTTCGGACGAATTAAGGTTTGTTCGGACGAATAAGTTATTTGTTCGGTCGAATTACGATTTGTTCGGACGAATAAAGATTTGCTCAAACGAATTAGCTATTTGTTTGGACGAATAAGTTATTTTTTCGGATTTGATGAGAGAGAGAGAGACAGAGAGAGAGAGAGAGAGAGAGAGAGAGAGAGAGAGAGAGAGAGTAATCCCGGGAAAGGGGTGGCATGATCTCAGTCCCCTCCTTCGTTTGTATGTAATTAAAATAAAATATCTTATCCTTCAAGATGTATGTCCATCCTTGAACAGATCCTCCCAACTTTCAAAAACGATGCTACGTGCCTGTTACGAAATAAAGGATTTTAAGGGGCCAAAAGACAAAATCTTTAATCCTGAAGTCCTTATTTTCTATGAAAATGAAGGCAAAGACAGAGCTCAAAATTTACAACAGGACTTGAGATTCATTAAAATTGCACCAATAGTCAAAACCTAAAACTCAGTCTCTTGACCATGTCAATAACATCACAAGTAAGGGAAAATCCAGGTATCAAGCACAGTTGACCCCTTTGGCACATCAGAAAATATGTCAGAACAGAACACTGAAATTAAACAAGGCTCCACAGGTTATACTGGCCCACCACCATCCACAGTGTCACCTCCTCAACAAAAGTCATTACTTCCAAAATCACTGGAATTCTATTGTATGATGTGTATGGAAATAGCTACCCCGTATATCCAACAAACCCTACGACGTCTTACACAGCTCCTGCATGCGCTGTAACCCCCCCCCCCCCCCCCCCCGGAAAAATGACTATATAGTAGATTTTCTCCCACGGGAAGCTGGCTATATAGTAGTATATAGTATTACTATATAGCCAGCTCTTTCTGTCTGGCTGGCTGGGTTTTTTTAAAGCTATAATTTGAGACATTGGGATTCGCCCAGTCTTAATTTCGCCTACTGACAAGAAGGGCGAAAATAAAAAAGGGGTGAATATTTCTCTGCGTACACTAGAGAATTTTCCACTTTTTATAATCCAAACACGGGAAGCTAGGGGGACTATACACCTCTTTATTGACCACAAACAAACGTCTGATTAAAAAAAATCCTGAATCTCCTCCCCTCCCCCTTCTCCCTGCAATAAATATTTTTTATGACTATGAGAAATTTATATTTTTTAAATTTTTTCGTATATTTGCTTGACAAAATCTTTTCGTATTTTTGCTTGACAAAATTTTTTACAAAGAATTTTCCGGCTGCCCGCCCTCTTTTCAAATTAGATACTACACGTGCGTGATTACAACAGTTATGTACATTGTCTTTCAGCATCAGTACTTTTAAATTCATTCTAGGTTCTAACATGTCTGCGTTTCATGGCAAAAGGAGGCTATCTATCAAAAGCGACAGACATCCATGAAATTTCCAAATCCTCATGTTGTTTGGCCATATATCGAGTAGTTGATGCTATATGCAAACATTTGAATAAACATCTAGTTCCCTACAAGGAAGGAACAAATTTCATTAAAGCATCATTCTACAAGATTGCTGGTTTTTCCAATGAGATTGGCGCGATCGATATCACTCAAATACCTATACAAGGCATTGGAACGGGTGATGGACAGTTGTATGTCTGCAGAAAGGGTTTTCATTCCATTAACTTGCAAGCTGATGTTGATGCTGATTTAACTCTCAATGCAAGTTATAAAACATGAATTGCAAATTAAAAGTTTGAACCTTTATATATATATATATATATATATATATATATATATATATATATATATATATATTCACCAAAACAATACTAATGTCTTTATTATTCAGTTTCCAGATTCACAAATGCAGTCTGCAAATTTCCTGGGGCAAACCATGATGCATACATTCTGCAAAACAGCTTCTTGCTAAACATGATAGCGAGCCTTAAGAATTAAGGTTGGCTGATAGGTGATTCGGGTTATCCCCTTAAAGAGTGGCTGATGACTCCTGTCAGCAGCGCGAGGGGTGGACAAGAGAAGCGATACAATTCTGCTCACAGTCGTAAAAGAAATGCTATTGAAAAGGGAAAAGCACGAAATATTTTCAAGGATTTTTGCCTTAAAGACAAATGCACAACAATTATGGAATGTGTTATGAGGCTACACAACTTGGCCATAACTGAAAGGGTGCCACTCATGGTGGAAACTGAAGTAAAAGATGATGTCCAGCATCTTTTTGCTCAAGTTTTTCCAAAATGGTAGAGCAGGAAAGCCGAGAGATACACTTGTGCAAAGATTTTGAAGAGGTATTTTGGTAATAAGTTGCTTGAATGTTAGACTCTATTATAATAACAAAGTTTAGATAACAAGATATCTGTGAGCCAATACTCACCAGTAATACCCCCGCTCTAATTTGAATATGCAAAATAAGCAAAGTCGTCACTTAAAAGGAAGTTGGCATCCGATTGGTACAAAAATAAATCCCATGATATGGCATGTCACAACAAACAGTGTGTTAAAATTTCAAGCATCTGCGATAAATAGTTGCTGAGAAATCTTTGACGAAAATTTGTTTGAAAATTTTGGCTAAAAATAAACAAAGTCGTCATTTAACAGGAAGTTGACGTCCGACTGGTACAAAAATATATCTTTATAGTTGCTGAGAAATCTTCGACGAAATTTTGTTTGAAAATTTAGGCTCAACATAAACAAAGACGTCATTTAACAGGAAGTTGACGTCTGATTGGTACAAAAAAATATCCCACGATAAGGCATGCTTTAACATACATGTATAGTGTGTTAAAATTTCAAGCATCTGCGATGAATTGTTGCTGAGATAAATGCGACAGAATTTTGTTACGGACAGACAGACGGAAGGACGGACTGACAGACAGACAGACACACAAGGGTAAAACAGTATACCCCCTTCTCCATCAGAGCAGGGGTATAATAATGCATGTACATATACAATATATCAACCTAAACAAATTAATATTAGCATTATGATAAAATAGTACCAAGTTCACAAAACAATAAACAGATACCAAGCAATCTCAAAAACCAAAGTACTGAATCCTGCAATCTATATATTTTTTAACCATTTATCATGATCATACACCTGCATCAGAACTCCACAAAAAACACGTCTTACAAATACCAGCAAAAATTTTCGATGTACATTACTATATTTAACTACAGTTTTTCCTTTAGATAATATCATGGATATTTACACAGGAGACCAATGGGCCACACATCTAATCTGAACATCTTTCGAAAATGTTTAAATATGAAAATCTTTCTCCTTTGTATGCTGACTTGTTTTACAGCAACTTATACCCCAGTACTGAATTGTTTAAGACCATCAGCAAGTTTAGTAGCATATCATATTTGAGATGCAATTATTTCATTATTTGTTAACTTAAGCTGTTGTTTAATATCAGCTCTCTCGGACACAAATTAATCACAATGGATTTTTTTTTTTACATTTATGCCAATTTTTTGGTAACCATGGCAACAAAATTTAAGTAAAATGAAGATTTTTTGATATTCAATGTTTTATTATGGGGATAAAATCAAAGTTCTCCATAACTGAATTAAAAATATATATGTTACAAGTACTTTTGAGAAATTTAATCAGGAAAATAAAAAAATGTTGGTAAAATATCAGAAATCAATTCAAAAAATTCATTTCATTGCATGCGTTAAATGTATGAAAATCAAATGAATTTAAAATGTCAATTAATGTCAATAAATTATAATTTCAGATAAAATGTGGACAGTTTAATAGTGATGCAAGTTCACTCCCCCAGTGGGCTGGCCTAATAGCCTCTTTTAGGCAAGTACATAGTCCTGCTTGGTATGGTAAATCTCGAAGCATGGCTATATGCATAATGCCAGTAAAAAATAATGGATTTATTTCTAAAACGTGTGATATGACCAGAGGTATTAGACAAGGATGCCCAATATCTGCACTACTATTTATTTTGACGGTAGAAACATTAGCTATTCGAATAAAATGTTCAAAAGAGATACATGGTTTTAAAATTGGCAACGATAAAGAGATAAAAATGGTACAACATGCAGATGATTCAACAAATATACTTAAAGATTTAGAATCTGTGAAAAATGTAGTTGAATTAATAAATAATTTTTCTGAAGTAGCCGGTCCAAAACTTAATATTGATAAATCTGAATGCATACTTTTGGGTCCTCTAAAAATTCATGTGAAAGCATAGAAAATATAAAAGTAACAAACGAAGCAGTTAAAACATTGGGAATATACATAGGACACGACAAATATAAGTGTTTAGAAAAGAATTGGCAGGAAAAAATTGATAATATAAGCAAAATATTATGTTCATGGGAAAAAAGAAAACTGACTTTATTTGGAAAAAAAGAAATAATAAACACATTGATTATTTCAAAACTACAATATAATGCAACCATTCTCCCAAGTCCACCATTAAAAATTATACAGCAAATAAATAAACTTATCTTTAACTTTTTATGGAGTAAAAAAGATCGTATCAAGAGAAAAACTCTTATTGGAAAGGAAAATAAAGGAGGAATTAACATAATTGACTTTGAATCTAAACTGAAAGCGTCAAAGGCATCATGGGTTCAACGATTAACTAACACAAAAAGCAGTCTTTTGCTTTTCATAGAGAATTTACTATACAGAGAAAATTTGACTCTAGAATATATACTAAAAACTAACTTAGAAAATTTAAGTGACTACAACGAGATTAACAAACTTCCGACATTCTATAAAGAAGTAATATGTGCTCTTAACTATTCCAAAAAGACTAAAGAATTAACAAAGATTTCCACAGATGAATTCCTAACCTTGCCAATTTGGAAACACAGTTCTTTTACGTTCAAAAATAAACCGATTTACTTTGAAAACTGGATAAAATCAGGCATACTTTACGCAAAAGATTTGTATGACATGAACGGATCATTTCGTCAAATTTAATATTTTTACGACAAAGTTTCTAATAAAAATAATATTTTATGTGAATACCTTATTCTCAGGACAATATTTTGTAAATACTCAAAACAGTACCAATGCAAAAAAGCACCCTATATCAATATAAAAAACAGTAATTATGTACTTCTAAAAGGTAATACATATATTTCCTATGCGAACTTAAAATCTTCAATTTTATATAATATTTTTGTTGAAATAAAATTTTCAAAGCCTTTAGTAGAAAATTTTTGGAGTAAAATTTTTGATACTCCTAAGCATTTATGGTCTTCCATATATTACATGAAAATCACAAAAATGTATGATAAGCAAATTGCAGAATTTAATTATAAATTATTGCACAATATTTTGAATAATAATTTATGTGTGAGTAAATGGAATCCAAATGTAAACATGTCCTGTGAAAATTGTGGAGAGATTGAAAATGTTAAACACTTATTATACGATTGTAATGACTCTTCATTCATATGGCAATAAATAAGCTCTATTGTTGGTTTTAATGTTAGTTGGAAACACATTGTCATAGGCTTTTATGAAAACTCAGATTTTAATAATGGTATGAATACACTTATTTCATATACTGCAATGAAAATTTATAAATACAAAATGAAATGTAGATTGACGAATTCAAAATCAGATAGAGAAACTTTATATTACTTTGTACAATCATCTTTGAAAACTTATCGATATATTGCAGAGAAATCGTATAATTATATACAAATTAAGAAACTATAAAAAAAAAATTTGTATACGTTTATAATTTGCCATCAGGTCCACATACCAGATGTGGTCAATGTCTAGCTAGCATGAGGGCAATAAAGACTGTGTAGATGACTGGTGGCCCACCATGCTAGCATTGGCTTCTTATCCATACATGTAAAATCATAAAAATAGATGTATATGTCATTGTATGTTTAAAAACAATACCATGCTCTACATTTTTTTAAAATACTTTCAAAATCAGATAGAGAAATTTTATATTACTTTAAAACTTATCCATATATTGTACAATATCAAATGAAAAGCAAAATGTTATCAAATCGTATACATTTTTAGATTTATATGTATATTATTATCTCCTTGTAGAATCAAAAAAGCAAAATGTTATCAAATGGTATAAATTTCTAGATCTATATGTATATGGTTATATCTTGGTATGATAATACTGTACGCTTACTTGTTATATATATTAATGCTTATGTGATTATAATGTTAATAAAATAAAAAAATAAAAAAAAATAATGCCACATTGCATTGGCATTCATATGATGTCTGCCTCCCTAGCCTTTTTCTCCCTTCAACTTGTCTACACGCTTTGCTGCATATAATACAGAGTCTGCAGACTGTCTTGGTTGCAACAATTTTTTTCTTAAAAAGTGGCGACCACTAAGCCTCTACAGGGACTTGCTAGCTGCCGGTCTGCCTGTTAATTTTGAGTGGAACTTTAAATATTACTTTTTGACCAAAGCACATCTCCTAGAACTTTAATAAATGACCAAGATGGTATGATAAAACATTCATACATTTAAATTTATTACTATATTATTTGTATGCATTTCAATGCGTTAAATTTGCCGAGAAGCACATGGATCAGTCTTCTCCGAAAAAGCCTATGATTTAGGGGAGTCAGATCTTCACAATTGTCCTTGTAAATGACATACGCATTTGAAATAATGAGTGTCAATATGTGAAATAATTCTTTTTTCCACTATTTCAAAGTTTTTACTGCAAGTTTTGAAGCTGACACAACCATATCTAGCCTGTCCACTGCTCCCATGTTGCTGTTGTAACTGTGGACAACAAGTGGCTTCACTATCTCTTCATTTTGGGTGATTTCTTTTACCTGTGGTCACCAAGGTAGATTTGCTTACAGTGCTAATCAAGTGGACAGGTTTAGCATCCTGGTATTTAGTTACACTGAGGGGGCCATTTGATAGCACTGTAACTTCCTCTCTATTCTCAAGATGGAGCTTGGCAACATGGCAACAAAATATAAGTAAAATGAAGATTTTTTGATATTCAATGTTTTATTATGGGGATAAAATCAAAGTTCTCCATAATTGAATTAAAAATATATATGTTACAAGTACTTTTGAGAAATCTAATCAGGAAAATAAAAAAATGTTGGTAAAATATCAGAAATCAATTCAAAAAATTCATTTCAATGCATGCGTTAAATGTATGAAAATCAAATGAATTTAAAATGTCAATGTCAATAAATTATAATTTCAGATAAAATGTGGACAGTTTAATAGTGATGCAAGTTCACTCCCCCAGTGGGCTGGCCTAATAGCCTCTTATAGGCAAGTACATAGTCCTGCTTGGTATGGTAAATCTCGAAGCATGGCTATATGCATAATACCACATTGCATTGGCTACATTCATATGATGTCTGCCTCCCTAGCCTTTTTCTCCCTTCAACTTGTCTACACGCTTTGCTGCATATAATACAGAGTCTGCAGACTGTCTTGGTTGCAACAATTTTTTTCTTAAAAAGTGGCGACCACTAAGCCTCTACAGGGACTTGCTAGCTGCCGGTCTGCCTGTTAATTTTGAGTGGAACTTTAAATATTACTTTTTGACCAAAGCACATCTCCTAGAACTTTAATAAATGACCAAGATGGTATGATAAAACATTCATACATTTAAATTTATTACTATATTATTTGTATGCATTTCAATGCGTTAAATTTGCCGAGAAGCACATGGATCAGTCTTCTCCGAAAAAGCCTATGATTTAGGGGAGTCAGATCTTCACAATTGTCCTTGTAAATGACATACGCATTTGAAATAATGAGTGTCAATATGTGAAATAATTCTTTTTTCCACTATTTCAAAGTTTTTACTGCAAGTTTTGAAGCTGACACAACCATATCTAGCCTGTCCACTGCTCCCATGTTGCTGTTGTAACTGTGGACAACAAGTGGCTTCACTATCTCTTCATTTTGGGTGATTTCTTTTACCTGTGGTCACCAAGGTAGATTTGCTTACAGTGCTAATCAAGTGGACAGGTTTAGCATCCTGGTATTTAGTTACACTGAGGGGGCCATTTGATAGCACTGTAACTTCCTCTCTATTCTCAAGATGGAGCTTAAATTTATTTTATCCTTAAAAGGGATTTGATGAACCACTCATTATGCATTATCGTACATTTAGGTGGTCAGTATTCAGAATAGTAGACCATTTATATAAAATGTTTATGGTTCATGGAATCATAAAATTGAAGCAAGCAGTTTTTGATATTGGGTATCATGGTAGTAGTATTGAACATTGTATTTAAAGCAATTAAATACTACTGTGCATGCTTTGAACTTCAATTGTAAATTGAAGATCAATTCAAGAGTCCTTGAAGCATTCTACTTTCCATAAGCATGATTGGAAAGTGATTACAATTTATGCATTAAAACTGCTTATCAACTAGACAACATTGACATGGTGACCATCTCAAAGGGTCAAAACTTAAATAATGGACAATAGGATAAAAAGCATTTCAGTGAAGTTTGTTTTGACATTGACCTATAACTTAGAAATTTTCCAGCTGGCATAAAACTTTTAATTCAATCTCATTACCCCGTACATACAGGCATTTTTTTTTCAACCTGATCAATATTAAACAAGTGGGAAATAATATACAGTCTAAAATTGATTTTATATCTGCTATGACCTTCACATTTTGACTTGGTTCAAAGTCACTGAATAACGTTCTGTTTATGTGAAGTAGGAGTCAAACATGGCTAAGTGGAGAATATACTAGTATGCTCTGAAAAAAAAGGATTTTTGCGTGATTCAATATGACCTTTATACTTGACCTACAAACATCATTCAAGGTTACTGCACACCTTTGTTCATGGGCACTCTGTGAGTTGAGTATGAGCCATATCGGACCAAAGGGAGAGAAGATATGCTGAGACCAGGATTTTTCTGCTATGCTATGCCTCATGCTTAGACCTAGAAGCATTGTTCAAGGTCATTGTGCACCCTTTACCTAAAGGCACTATGTGGGTAAAGTATGAGCCAGATTCGGCCAAGGAGAGAGAAGATATGCTCCGGACAAGAGATCTCGGACAGATGGACGGCAGGATAAATGGACTGATTTACGGACAGACAGACTTATCACTACAGGGCGTCTGCACTGCAGAGGGTCTATGCAAAATAGGAAAGTAAAAAGCAATGACTATAGAATTGAATGGAAACCTCTTTAATCTCTTGGGGTTTCCCACGTCGATTAGGACGGACTGTGCCAGTGGCACCCACTCCTAGACACCATAGATCCATGAATAGTTGTGGACTTGAATGATAATAGTTGTCACAGTATAGAATGTGTCCACTAGCATAGTGGTTTCGTAAAAGTGACATAACCAAGTCTTAACTTGCACCTTTGTCGCTGGGGAGTACTGAAGGTTTCCCTGTGGTCAACTTCATTTTCAAACAATACCCATTTTCCGCATCACAAAGTATGTAAGCTTTAAACCCATACTTGTCTGGCTTATTTAGAATGTACACTCGGAAATGTAGATTTCCTCTCCAAGGGACAATGCCTTCATCTCTGCATAAATTTTAATGGGGCTGATACACTGTGTCAAACCTTTGAAGAATCAAGTAAGCAAAAATATATTCATAGAATCAGTATCTATTTCAGTAACCAAATTCTTTTGATATGACCATTTTTAAAGTATATCTTTAAGAAAAGGACTAACACACTCTGTAAAATTGATTTTTGGTTGTGATGTGACCATGACTTGATCAACAACTTGAATTAGGGGCATGCCACATCCTCAGGTCAATTTATTTGACCACACAGGGTTTTTAATTAGTGAGCTTTTGGTTACTGACCTAATACTTTTGACCATTAAGTTATGTGCTGCAGAACATTTGACGTTTCTTACAAGAATTTACACTGGGAAAATCTTACATCTTTTATCCATCTTTACCTACAAGTAGGGCCATATATAAGTGTTTATGATTATCTAAATATTAAGCGAAAAATAGTGGTAGCAGAAACTTGGGACAGAATATAGAACTGGTCTGGACAAATCATGTCCTTGGACAAATACACACACAGACAAGGTGAGTCTAAAACGCCCCTAATTTCATTTCTTGTTGGTATAAAAAATAAAGGTCTATATCATATGACTTTTCACATGCAAAAAAACTTTCTTTATCTGTCTAAAATCTTTTGATACAATGGACTCAGTTTAAAGAGAGGATCGTAGCCCTCCACGTAGCTCATATTTGGAGTTTTCATTGAGATGAACAAAAGTCATCATAGACAAAAACCTGTCCATTGGCATGACGCTTGGAAAAAAGGGTGTTGCAGCAGTGGACTCCTTGATGTCTAGTTGATTCACAAGTCCCATCAGCATGAGAAGTGATATGAATTGCTTCATTTCTGAGGAATTTGTTTCATGCCATTTGTGAAAACTATTACATGGTTTCAATTGAGCAGAGCTCAAGAATTGCTGTACATACAGATTTGTCTGTTGGGCAAGAATTTCAAAATCGCTGTCATCGAAAAATAATTTAAAATATTCTTGAGGTGAACCTTTGTTGTTAATTGGTTGTTTTAAGCCAGGGGTTTTTGTATAGTCAAGGGATGGGGGCTCCCTGTCTCCTGCCACCCAGTTGTCTGTATCTATAAAGTTTTCAAAGTTTTCTGTAGGCCTACTCACAGTAGTCGCACAATGTCTTTTGGACCACAGTTATAAGGTTGTACAGTTTGTGGTGAACATCTGTACTTTGCTATCATAATTAACATTTAACACTTTATAATTAGCATCAAAACTGCTTTTGGACGGATATGATATGATATGATATAGTTAAACATAGTACAAATGTACATCAGAATTTATGCTGCAGTGTGAGATATACGAATCAAATTATTCGATGTACGACTTAACAACTGAATACAACTCATGCATTCAATTCAAACTCGTTAGAACTTCCATACAAACTCTGCAGTCTTGCAGGATACTTTGCGCTTTGTGAACGGACTATACATTTTCAAAGTAAAAAAAGATTGCAAATGGCTACCAAAAGTTTGTATGTAAGTGATAGGCCATTGGATTTAACTTGAAGCTGACATGAATTCGTCGCCATATTAGTTTCGATCGCTCCTCAACTGCCACGGGGTATACGTATATACCGGTCGAGAAAGTTACGGTCGGTTGCTTTCCATTTGAGGCATTCAGGTGGCACGGACTTTTACACAGCTAAATGCATGTTCTGAACATTACAGTAATATGTTTGTAAATAGAAATAAAGGAAGCAGAAATCAATAGAAATTAAAACTTGATATATCCTTTAAAAGAATTCCCAAGGTATCCGTATCATCTGCACATATATATGGTGTGCTGCATTACTTCGCGTGCACATCGAACACGTATGTCGTTCAGAGTGCATTACGTCTACACTACATTGTAAACCCCGTCCGCACTACATCCAACATAGTAGATTAGTGATAGTAATTCAAAGAAAGTAACAAGTAACCTCGTTTTCATTAGTTTCTACATAAACACTCCGTTTTCTGAAATCCATGCTGTCACTGCACGATCTGCAACAGTGTGTGATGTGAGATGGTATAACAGTACGACACAGCAAAACGTTCTACAATGATTGAGGATTCGAAATGTGTATGTCTGGATTTCAGTCTGTTTTGTTTCGTTTTTCATAGGATATTCCTTACCAGTTCAGTGGTTGCCATATTATGTTTGTTCAAAATGTGTTTCTTCAAATCTTTCCATCCAATGTAATGTGTTCGGGTGAATGAAATACCTGAATGCAGTGAAGCATGAATAGCGCTCTTGGCCTTATATAGGGGTTGTGAAGCGATAAGCGTAACAATAGAAATCGACAACTAATATGGCGTTAGTCAGAGATGAAAGGGAAATACTGCGTATTTAAGAATTCATGTCAGCTTTAAGTTAAATGAATGTTAAAGATGAACACAACTTCTATAAATCCTTCGATTTCGATATTTCGATATACCCAACTGGACATCTGAAACTCGTGGCAAACGTGTATTATTCCTCGATAAAGGGACTATGCTCAATTTGTTGAACCATGGTTTTGTAAAAAAAAAAAAAAAAAAAAAAAAAAAAAAAAATGAAATGAATTTATCCGAGAGAGCTGATTTAAAGCGTCCACTCTCTCCAATTGCACCACCCAAAGAGATAAGTAAGTTTTACACTATGGAAAGCAATTTTAAAAATACTTTGTAATTGTGCATAAAAGCAACATGTTTAGAGAAAAGTAAGGACATAGATTGTGACAACTAGTTTTTAAACATGCAATTTTGTACTATACACTTACTTTAAATTTGTATTAGTTTTAGTTGAAATGTGTTCATTTGAAATTTAACATTATCATTATATTAATAATCCATTGCAATGATTGATTTGACCGTTCCATTCAACGCCCTCTTCCTCCTCGTTTGTCCAGGTATGATTGAATTGTTTGGATGTTGATTTTTACAGATTCAGAAAGTTGAATCCTCTGACTAAATTACTTAAATAAAAAACAAGATGTTTAAAACTTTCAATGAGTAAATGTAATGAAAATTTGGCGTCACTTTCCACTAAATTTCGTCCTAACCTTAACCTTAATTCTCTGCGTGCCAGGAGGCACATAAGGTTTGGACATTGTCTTTCCATTTATGCCGGTCTGAGACTGCACGGCGTGCCGCGTTCCAGGAGCTTCAGCCTGCATTGTTCCTCTCAACCTACACCATCCGCCGCCATGTTGTTTCTGGTTGCCGCCTCTTCCTTCTCTAAATTTCGTCAACTGTTTGTTACTTTTATCAAGTACAAACACAATTTGAACAAAGTAATTTGTTTCTTAGTTTCACTAATCTTTTTTGATTTTTTTTTGCTAATGCTATCAAATACAAACACATTTTTGTACAAATTAAAGTCATTTGTTTTCTAATTTCACAAATTAGATTTGATTTCTTCTTTTTCTTTTTGCTAATTCCGAGTCCACTTTTTCCATGTATTCCAAAATCCACTTCCATGTAATGTTTTTTCGCAGCATTATTATCTTTTTTCCTTTGTTTTCTAAACAAAATCTTGATATTTTTCAAATGTTGTTTAAACAGTTATTTCTTTTCTTATTCTTGTTGATAGAAATATTTGTCTTTGTCCAAACATCACTTTTTCTTTGTCTGACAAGGATATTTTTTACAACCATTCATCGGTTTGATCATCTTTATATAAAATGTTACTTTGCAAATTAAACACATTATAAGATGGCTCATCAGAATTTTTTGTCTAATTGACACATACATCTTCAGCAGAGATGTTATTTGGTGTCCATGATTAAAATGTTTCAGTGATATCATTTGATGGATTAATAATCTTCCCTTATGGTTGTGAGGATGCTCACTCCTCATGGGCACCTGATCCTACCTATCTTTTTGGAGGTCCGTGTTGCTCTGCTTTATTGATTTTTGAGATGGTTGACGGTTTGTTATTGTCATTTTTTCATTGTAAAAAAGAATTAAAACGTTTTTACCTTTTAAAGTTTAAACAGAACAAATGTTATCACTATTTAAATGTTCATATAAATTGTCCTCTAAATCAGTAAGTGATAATGATTGACCATAAAACATTTTTTTTCGATAACAGTAAACACGAATTTGTATACAAGTGTCTAAAAAACTATTATTAAAGTATTTTATAAACAGAACCCATCGAAACAGCAGATGCTATGTCACCAGTCTTAGAAATAGGGTTATGTGAAAGCTTTGCATAAAATACCAAGAGCTTTTAAAATGCTTAAGTAAAACTGTCTGTAGGGCACATAAAATTATGAACTACAATTAAAGTACTCTTTGAGGAAGAAAGATTAAGAATATTTTTATTAAAAAAAGTACCCACAGTATTTTAAAACAATACATTAAAACGATTCCCTCTAACATTCATAATAGGTGTGTTGTCAACACATCAGTCTTTGACAAACCTTGCGGCTAAAGAGGGTGACATGTTTAATCTGTTTAAAACAGTTTGGACACACATCTTATAAGATCTAAAGACATTCCTGAAAAAAAAATGTAAAAGTGAATGAACGAACACTTAAAATTTAAGACTAAAAATCACTGTTACAATTAAAATCATTTCATTTATTTATTTAAAAATCACTTTGTTAACTTTTTTCTTCGGTAAACGTCGATCTGTTATTAAACATGATACATTCCTTAAAATTTTACATGATTGTTCATCGCCAATTTCATTTACAATATCTTGTTGTACAAACATAGGTGTCAGCCTTTTTGTTGCTGACCTCTCGTAAATCAGCTGTAAACATATTACTACCTGTACTAAATTTTACACCTTAAAAATGTCTGCCATTATTGTTGTTGCATCTCGTAATATAGTAAGGTTCTTGGTATTCATAATTATATATATCAAATGGCTCTGCTCAAAAACGCTGATTTCTGTGGTTCAAATTGAATTGGTACTTTTAAATGGTATATCTTAAATTTAGAACTAAGGAATAAAACATCATGTAATGCTTATGGATGTCAACGAGTACTCGACTATCGCTCGGTAACACCGATCATCGACTAAAATTTTCTTAGTCGATTACTCGTAATAAAGTGAATAAATTAAAAAAAATAAATTTATTTTTTCTTAACGCTGCAGTTTTTCGGCTACGAATGATAATAAAAGTTTTCTTTTCTCGGCATGTTTGATCCGTAAGTTACACTTTTTTGCATCGGTGTCCCTGGTGTATTTTTAAAGCGGCTAATAATTGATCTCTTTTGATTTACTTAGGCAGACATGTAGAGGAGAACAATTTTGTTTCTTCTAATCAGTTATTTATTGGATTAGATGTTTGTATAAACAAAAATCTGATATCAATAATTATTTCAAGGCGGTTGTTTTTATAATAATTAAGCTGTGATTGTTGATTAGGCACGGACAACTACTTAACATGGAATAGGTCACATTTGATTTGCTTAAGATGATATGGAGCTCAATTAAAAGGAAAAGCCAGGGTATTTGGATAAACTACTTTTCAATTTATTTTAAATCAAATACATTTCGTCCACATTATCATAGGTTTTATTAAAAATGTTTTATAGTTTAAGATAAGATGCATGTGACAGTAGCATTTTTGATTTGAAAGGACACACAGTTTCAAATAAATGATCGAGTACTCGACTATCGCTCGACTAAAGCCCTCGATTACTCGACTAAAGCCTAAAAAAGTGTGTGTAGGGTAACACTGATGAAAAAGTTAGGTTAGGAGGGTAGGTTTTTTTTTTAATTTTATCATATTTTTTTCTGCATGCGGGCATTTTTAAAAACAGGTTTTTAATGGAAATATTATCAAAATCATTGTCAGATGAAAAAAGACATAAAAATGGTAAGATCGGGGCATTTTTGTAGGTTAGGTCGGGTTACCCTAAACACACGGCATAAGCCAACCGAGTAAAATTGACATCCCTATGCAATACAGGTTTCATATGTTGCGGGGGATCTTAAAAGTATAACAAAGTTCTCTTATTATAAATTCATAAGGCTATCACCGAATTTTTTCTCTAAATTTTAAACTTAAAAACCCTCATTTTGTTTATCTCTATCCTCCTTCTAACTTTACAAAACATCTAACTATCTCAATCTTTCACTAAATTTCCCAAACTGTTACATTGAACACTCTTGTCTGAAAGCACTGTTTTTTGTTGATTTCATCCAATTTTTCCTCTGCTGACTAAGTTTTCCTGTTTTCATTGATGTTGACATGATCTTCTTAAATTGTTAATGGTTTCATCTTTTCTCTGAATTTTTGTGATCGACTTCTTCGTATGAGGCATCCGGCAAATTTTATTATCTGCACACGCATTGCGCCTCGCACTATTTTGTTTGCAGTGACAGCTTCATGTAAATCTTTAATTATATGCAGAATACTAAAAAACATTACATGTATTTTAACGCTTTTGTTTTTGGATTAAAACATTTCTACAGATAAATAATGATTTAAATCACTTTTTTCTTTACATGCAGAAAAATTTTAATCTGAAGTACACTGCCTACTAAGAGTAAGGTTTATTCATTTTTTGCTATTTCGGAAATCAACAAAACGGTGCGATATATCCTATTTATCATGTTTATTGCGTGTAATGCTTTCGCATTACATTTACATGATGCTGACCAATGCTATCACATGCCGATAATTCCCTTAAAAGGAATACTTATTTGTTTCGCTGTTTTTTAAATGATCGCCGTTGTTTTTTCAGGCAAATAATTTTTTTTAGTAAGTTTATACTAGTTATATATCAAGTTTCTTTTATATAATTTTAGATGGAACACGATTGTTGATTTGTGGATGGTTTATCTTGTAAAGTGAACTCTGTTGTTTTTCTTCCATTGGAATAATGAATATTGACTTTTTTGAAATTCTCCACTCTCATTTGTTTTTCCCCTTATAATTTCCTTAATTTTGTTAAAAGGACTAGCACCAACTAACAACGCCCTGAACACGTGACTTAACAACTCTATTCACATTCGTTACGCTTTGAGCACCCCTATGCGACATTGTGACCAGTATCTACGAGTTGGCAATAGTTAAATTGTTGTCCATCGGGTTAAGATTCTGAGAGAAAACTTTTGATTTGAAATATATATTTAAAACGTGCATACTCATTTTTATCTGTATGCAGGGTAAATATTTTTATTTACAGTACCGTCAATGAGGATCCCGTATTTTCCGCGCACCCCTGCAGTCCAAATTACAACGTGGTTTAAACGCATTACAGATGTTTTAGGACCCAAGATATTTAGGCCCAAGGAAAAGCGTTTGGGTCCCAAAATGTTTAGGTACCTATTTTAAGATGGTTAGGCACCTAAAGTTTGTAAGTGTGTATATCTCAACCCCATGCATTGATAGTTGAAATATCACTGCTTTTGAGCACTTTTAAGCCAATAAATGCATTTTCCATAAATTTGCAGTAAATTAACAAACGTTACGTAAACATGGCATTGTCTACAGAATATACGAATTCTTGAATATACTTTATTCACGAGAACATCAACATAATGCTCCAAACTTGCATGCACACACTATCATCCAGCATGGTTATCTGTCTGTGCTTAATCAAATAATACCCTGATCAACTCATACTATCCTCACAATGAACCCAGTTGACAAGAAACGAAAAAATGTTTTTTTTTCTTCAAATTATTGGAATAATACAGTATAATTATTAGTATGATATTTTTAAGAATCATATCCCAAAACACAAGTGAAATATTATTTCTGTCATTATTTTAATATAAGGATATCTCCCAATATTATATAATTTTTCCGCTGAATTAGCTTAACTTTTAACTTGTATTTGGGTATGTAGATGCATTAATTAATTGATTATTAATGTATTTCTTTGAGATTTCGTTGGCAGGCAAAACAAAAACACATTGAGTTCATTTATATTGAATTAATTTCTTCAATGAAAAACAAAAATAAAAACAGTATATAGCAATATTTAGAACAGAATGCTAAATCATATTATTATAACTTTGCAAAGCAACTGGAGCACTAAGTTTTCTCACAATCACATTTAATGAAAATGTACAGACTTGAGAACTGTAAGTATATCACATCCATTCTACTCGATGGTAGGCCCATACAAAGACGCACATGCTGGCAGCAGCTGGATTGTGGAAATCAATCGGTTCTTGTAATCCTCCAACGCCTTAAACAACTTTCCATTCAGCTTGTTGTATCTATTCCGATTGATTCTTTCCATTTTCTTTTCGGACAGAAATCTGGGTATCAATGGGATGTTTTTTGCCTCACTGTACAGTTCAACTAAGAGAAGGTAGAAAGGACTTTTCCCCATGCGGTTAACCCTGCTGTTAATCCTGCTGTTAATCCGGTTATGCCACCCTTCAAGTCCTTGTTTATACGCACCGAAAGCATGAACACAGACCGATTCTTGATGACAGAGACACATATTTAATGATGCTCACAAATTCTTTTCTTTCTCCGGCACATACAAAAATATAACTCTCTCTCTCTCTCAATGGTCAATCAAAATATTATAGATAGCTATGTGATCTTTCTAAGACACATTATGTATTATAATAAACAAAGAAAGCTGCATATGTATATTGTTATGTTAATGGCATACCAGTTATATAAATATATCAATGTATAATAGTTGTATCGTATACTTTTCAAGTGTTACATAGCAAAGACATCTTACTAACGTATAGGGGAATACAGAAATAAACTAGTGAACAATGAAATACAAATTAGAGAAAGACTAGACAACATTGAGAAGGTGGCCATCTCAAAGGGTCCCGCATAAATAATGGACAATGGGATGGAAAGTATTTTATTTGCTTTGACCTTGATCTTTTACTAAGACATTTTCCAGCTGGTATAGAAAGAAAATTGCTTTGACCTTGATCTTTTACTTAGACATTTTCCAGCTGGCATAGAACTCTTAATTCAATCTCATCACCCCTTGCATACAGGCATTTTTGTTCAATCTGAGCAAGATTAAGTAAATGAGAAATAATCGACGATCTAAAACTTAATTATAAAAAGATCCGTTATAACCTTCACATTGACTTGGTTCAAAATCACTGCAAACCATTAACCTTTTGCTCTGTTTAAGTAAGGTATTAGCCAAATAGGGCTAAGTGGAGAGTATATATATCTCTAAAAAAAGGACTTTTGTGTGATCCGATGTGACCTTGACACTTGACCTAAAAAAATCATTCAAGGTCACTGCTGCCCTTTAATCAAAGACACCATGTAGGTAAAGTATGAGCCAGATTGGAGCAAAGGAAGAGAAGATATGCTCCGGACAAGGATTTTTCATATGTTTGCTTTGACCTTCACATTTGACGGTGAGACTTGGTTCAAGGTCACAACACACCCTTTACTCAAAAGCTCTATGTGATTAGAAGTATGAGCCAAATAGGGTTAAGTGGAAAGTATATATGCTCTGAAAAAAGGATTTTTGCGTGGTCCGTTATGACCTTGACCTACAAACTTTATTCGAGGTCACTGCACAATCTTTAACCATACACACTCTGTGAGTGAAGTATGAGCCAGATTGGAGCAAGGGGAGAGAAAATATGCCCCGGACAAGGATTTCATATATAATTCTCCTATGACCTTAACCTTAGATCTAGAAACATGGCTCAAGGTCACTGCACACCCTTTTGCCAAAGGCACTCTGTGGGTGAATTATGAGCCAGATTGGGTCAAGGGTAGAGAAGATATGCTCCGGACAAGCAATCTCGAACGGACGGACAGACTGATCACTATAGGGCACCCGCAGAGCGGGGCCCTTATAAAAAAAACATATATGATAGGCTCAATAATTAATATACAAGCATGTACAAGTAAAGTAAATGTAAGCACATTGTTAATTATTGGTGATAGCTAAAAGTAGATTCTGAAATCTTCAGCCGTTAAATTTTTATAAGATTGTGAACTTGGTCAAAAAATGACATATATTTTCTGAGGGAGATAGACAATCATAACCATGTTGTACTGGTCCCAGCTTTATCAAACCTGGACGGATAGTGTGTCTTATGATACTTAGGCACTTGACAGGCATGAATGCTGAATCTGAAGCATAGGTTTCGGATTCTGGATGAATTAATGGTTTTTGAGTTGGTTAAAGTTTTAGAACGGGTGCCCTTTTATAGACAAATCTTAGTTATTTTTGGTTCAATCTTTTTGAAGCTTTAAAGCTGCTGATTATTTCAAACTCAATATTGATAATATTGAATTTGGTATCACTAGTGTTAAAAACAGCGTCTATGTAAAGGAAAGAAGCGATTTTAATTAATTTTCAATAGAATTCACGTACAACGTTACGATACATTCCCTGAGAAGTATCGAACGGATACAGATCGTGACGTCAAAGTTAATTATAACGTCATATCGTATGACGACCAGACAAATGACTTTCTACACATTGCTGGCTCTGAAATCGGGAAGTCTTAACATACCCGCACTCTGAAATACGTTGCCGGTGCAACAGAACGCAGTCTATTGACCGGTGGTCCGATAGATCGAAGTCTATTGACTGGCAGACTAATAGATGACAATCTATTGACCAGCAGTTCAATAGAACGGTTTCCAGAGTAAAGCAAAACTGCATACACATACAAAATAGACGCAATTTTTAATAAAACAACAAAATCCCTTTGATTAAGTTATAAAGAATTTTTTTGCATGTAATCTGAAAAATAAAATTGAATGGCAAGTGTAATTGTATGTAATTTTAAATTCATTTACATAATTTACTACTCTACTTAGAGTTTTGACAAACATCACACAATTTTTATCAATATTCCATGAACATACCCCTAATTGGTTATAAAACTGTCACTGGTAGGCCTGGTTTTGTTGATTACTCTCACGTCGCAGAGTGCATTGCGAACTTCTTTGGTGTGAGGTAGAAGTCCAGCAAAGCTTTTATAGTTTTGCTTTCATTTTTCTTACACTTCCTCTTCAGAATTGCCAGCTTCACTGAATCTATGTATAGGGACTCTCTCTCAACAAATTTTATCTATTAAGTTTGTATTAAGTTCAGTAGTTTTCATCACAATCAGTCGTGGATGTCATTAAAGCAAATAAACATTATGTTTTATTCATAACAATTAATAACTTGGATGGAATTATTTTAAGTTTACTGATTAACATGTGTATATGTTACATACCTTTCCATCTCCAGGCTGAAAAAACTGGTCAAGATTGAAACTATCTTTTTGTGAAACTTGAATAGATTCTTCCTGGGCCTTTGACTGCATCACTTTTTCTGCTCTTTCATCTACACTGATGAATCTGGCTTCACTTGTAGTCACATTTTGTGGACCAACATAGGTTGAAGGTCTAGTTCATCCTAGGGATAAATACATCAGAAGGCTTAAACACTTCTCTATTAAGGTTGGGCTACTGCCAACGATCTAGAACATCTCCTATCTCTTGAAAAAGTAAGCTCTGGTCTGAAATATACAATAAAACGTTGCATATATCGAGAGTCATATCAGATATGAAATTAAAAATTTTTAATTAATATATATAGTAGTATTGATTTACTTTTTGAAGAGGGTTCGATGGCCATGGACATTTTTAGACTGTTTTGATTTCCTTTAAAAGGAGAGCTATATATAAGAATATAAGAAAATGCCATACTTGCCAACCTCCAACATCTGAAAATCTGGTCATAGCGAGTAACGACATTCTAATTTTGGCTTCGTTGGCCCAGATTTATAAATTAATTGGCCCTCACCACCCCTAGACAATACCTTTTCCTTGGTGGCATGTGACTGATTAACGAAATCAGTGATGTCAAGATAACTACCGTATTTTACAGATGTGAAAAGTCGATGCAGACTATTAGTCCTTTTTAGCTCCTAATTTAAAAAAATCTTAGATAAGTTGCTTTGGATGATTCGTCGGTCTTATCGCTACAAATTGGCGTATCAAACTGCAGATAAATTATCAATGTATGATGCAAAAGACGTCCCCGATATTGGTAACAATTATTCATGATTAACATTTAAACAATTAGGCTTTATACTTATGCATCGTATTTTCAAATACCGGTGACATCTATAAAATCGCTTGCGTTGTATACAATTTCCTATGATGTGTTGTTTTAATACAGGTGTCAATGGAGTGCAAGGAACCAAGACATAGCCTTCGGGCATAAAAATCTCCATTTCGTGAATTTCCATAGCGTTAGTCTCTCTCTCTCTATCCCTTTCTCTCCGCAGACAAACCCATAACCTGTACCTCCCGTACGAAGTTTCTTTGCATATGTTAACGTGACTACATTTTCTAAAATCTGTGTGAACAATGGTTTCATTGAACCCATCAACATTGTGATTAAATTTTGAATCTTTTAATATAAACACGCTTATAACGGTACGCTGTATATACATAGGGAGTGAGCACGTACATATCTCAGCCTTAGGGTATGATTATTAGCATAACCGGTGTCAGCCTACCGTATCAACAATAGTATTGATACTTGCCGATTACGTATCTTAAGATTGAATTTTACCATAAAATACTTCTTATTTATACTTTCCACTAACAACTCTTTACTAATATAGTTTAAGACATTCTTGCAACAATATTTAAGTCAATAAAACCTAAGTCTTTATCATGCTGAACCAATCTCATTAAAATTAGAACTTCAACCCGCTCCCCGGTTTTCGATTTGGAGCGAGTGTTTTTATTATCACTGGAAATTAACCATATAATTGAGAATAATATGCCCCATTTTATTTGAAGATGTATAAAAACTCAATAAGTTGCAACACTATTTATTAATAAATAAACATGACGTTTCAAAACACTAGAAATTATTTTTGAAGCACTATGTACACAGTCACTACACAGTCTTTAAACGTTTCACAGCACTATAAAGTTCTATTTTAAGCACAATGTACACAGTCACACAGTCTTTAAACATTTCACAGCACTAGAAAGTTCTTTTCGAAGCACTATGTACATAGTCTCTAAACAGTTTTTACACGGCACTAGTCTCGATCAACGTCCACATCGGAAAAACCCTCGAAGTCTGATGCCTCACTATCGCTGTTGAAGAGGGCGGCTAAGGCAGGTGGCAAGTCGTCAGTTGATGCTGCAGGGGCTGGTGGAGCTTCATCTAGCAGTGGCACGCCGACGATGTTTGCCTTAATTATCGTTGATGATGGCCGTCTCTGGTACTGCATTCTAGGCGTCCTTGACCCACTGCACCCCGGTAGGGTATGAGGCCCGTCGCATACGTCCCGTCGCTGTGAAGCTTTTGTCCCCGTTATTCATCCAGTCCTCTCAGATGAGTCGGTTTGGTTTGAACTTATTTTATTGTAATACGATAACAATGGGCACAAGTTCTAAAACTTATTTAGCCCTCCCCCTATACAATAATTTACATACAAATTTTCACATTTCAAAATGTCATATGTGTATATAAATATAAAGATTCAAAATGATTTACAATAAAGTTTCAGATAGCACATTTTGATGCAAATGTAAACACGTAAACAAAATCTTTTGGATACGTGTTTATATCTTTACTTGCCTCAGACTTTCTCCGAAACATGCTACCGACCTCGGAAAATCAAGTTTATTAAATTAACATCGAGATCGAGTCGCCATTTTTACATGTAAACAAACTGCACCACTTCACTTTACGGGGTTGGTGATGGTGTTTAAAAGACTATCAGAGGCAAGTAAAGAGACGATATCTGTAGTAAATTGCATGAAGAATTTAATGGTACTATAGTCTGTCCCAAGACATTTATGCAGCACATTTGGTCGATTTTGAATAAAAATACACATACCTGGGAAAGAATTGCAATTGAAATCGACCAAAGGGAAAATTTCCAAGATATCTTTATCGACACATGATCATTTTTCACTCATAAAAATTTGCAGGAACGAAAACAGATTTCTTGCGGAGATTTATAATGGGGAATGTTTACATCTTTTCACCATTCGGAAGTCACTCGGAATACCTCGCGCAATTTTTTAACGTTATCATTCCGGTCTGCTTCAATACAAAAACCCCGTAGAAAATACATTTTTAGCCGTGTACTGAAACATGATCAGCTAGAGCGGGCGTTTCAACGGAGAAATCTTGGAAATTTTTCATACTTTTGAATGAACATCGTTTGAACCCTGAGGTATTTATAAACATCGAGTAATTAAGCAAAATATGAATCGAGGATATCTTGGGACAGAGTATAATTGATTTCACAGATTTGCGTATAAATAAGGTCAATCAGTCCAAAACTAGCGCACGTTTTTGTGTGCTATAAATACACAATTTTTTTCAATGGGTGGCACTGTAGCTCCCAGGTCACGCATCCGAATTTTTTCAGACCGGAAACTACAGACCCAAAGCTAGGGGCTGCCCTGCGTCCTCAGCGGTTGGTTTTTCGCCGTCAATTCATAGGTCGCGACCGATTGCTCGCCATCGGGAAAAGTACTCCTTCTTACCGCATGTAAAAGTAAATTTCTCTGTCCTCTTGGGATGTCTGCGTCGCTTAGATCCTCTTCTGTCAAGAGGCTCAGAGTTTCAATTGAATCAAAGCCAAGTCAATCAGGGCCGCGGTTGTCACTGCTGACAACTTTTTGGCTGTTGCCTATTTTCTACTTGAGACATGATGTTATTTCGCATTCAGAATCACTCATTAGGCCTACGTCACACCCCTGCGAATGTTATTGTCATTTAAATTTCGACCACGTGGTTTTATTGGATCCTTTCAATTTCGAAGTAAAAATCCTGCCTCGTGGTTATAGTCTATTTCTTAGAATCTGGGTACTTGTTGTCAAATATAAAATCTAGACGTTTATTGGTTTTAAACTTTATCTTCATTAATTGGTAGATAAAATGAGTTCTAGAAATAAACGTGACAATAAAAATATACATTAAGTTTTTCGCTGCTGTTGCAACAATTAATATGCTTAGTAGCGACGACCCCCCTCCCCCCTCCCATCTTATTAATTCATTTATTTCCAGGCTTATTTTTGGATAATGAGCAATTAAGCATAATTATATTCAAACTTTCGATTAATCATTTAATTTTTTGGAAACATAATTCTGTTTATATAACGTATGTGTATCACACTATGGTCTTCACCGTTGTGATGTTTGGGGAATTGCTCGGCTGACTTGTGGCTATGTGAGATACTCACGTTCACAATACCTGAAGAATCAAAATCAGAATCCGTAGAAATTAATTAAAAGATGTTTATTTCAATGAGCCGCAAGTTGAAAAGTGATTTCTTAAAAATCTTTTACTAACGCGGACACTGTACGGACTTGAAATTGACCAATCAGGTAACTCATTTTAAAAAGGTTAACGCCCAATTTTGGCAAAATTTCTTTGATGCTTGACACTGTTAGCTAAGCCAAAGAAGGTGTTACAACAATTACTCGCATTTCCGCAAAGAAGAACTGTAACAAAGACAGGATTAACTTAAAGCTGAAACAAAATAAATAAGTTTATCTATATGGAATTTCGAAGTGTCAAGCTAATGCGCCGAAAAATTTATTTCCAAAGAAACCGAAAAACGAAAATGTTTACATTACTACCTAACAGCCTGTCAAAAATTCTTTGATGTAAAATGACATTCTATATGTTACATAATATGTGCGAGTAAACCTTGGGAGTGAAAATTAGTCTAAATAAGATTTATGTAAGAACAGCATTTAAGTTAAAAGAATGTATGAGATATTTCATTGCACTAAATGAAATAATTAAACTAATTAATTTTAATTATTAAATTTTGATACATAGTTATAAGTCCTAAACATATTTCTATTTTAAATAACAACATTTGTCAATTAATCAATCACTGAAATCTCATGAATCGTTGATTCATGTTACTTATAACTGTTACATTAAAAGTTTAAAATTTAGCAATTTAAACTTAACTATAACAGTTTATCCCCCCCCCCCCCCCCTTTGCCAAAATAAGCTTTGGTCCTCCAAAGCAAAGTGACCTAACGTGTAATTATTGTTGAATTGTTTTTTTTTTGTTTTTTTTTTGAATTTACAATGAAAATCAAAATAGGTGTATATAAATATATATACAAGGAAAATAAAAGACATATAACATAGGCTAAACAAGTAAATTAAATGAGGGAAAAACACTACATGTAATACATGAACAAGTAATAATAGTATTCATAATGTAACTTGATAGACACACTTCATGTATATTACAATGAAGAAAAATACTTTAAAGTACAAGTACATACAAAAATCACATACAAAAATCTACATTCAGAAAAAGTAATAAAACTTGGTGGAATAAATCTAAACTAAGTAAATTGCCAAAGCAATAAAAAGTCATTGATATATACATGTATATATAAAACAAGAAGGGGAGAAAAAATTGAACACATTGATTCTGTCTATAATTCACAAAACATATGTTGTACAAATCTTGAGTCACAGATATGAAAAATAAAATCAAGTGAAATACAACAATGTTGAAACACGTACACAAGATCTATGGGGAATGTTCTTTAAAATTCATTGAATCAACAACTAAAGTGCCAAGATGAGGCAGTGGTTGATATAAACCATGATGGGAGATCAAAATATGGACATCAAAAGGCTGTTTAGTAATTCTTTTTGCTTTATGGTTGATATAAACCATGATGGGAGATCAAAATATGGACATCAAAAGGCTGTTTGTAATTCTTTTTGCTTTATGTGCAGTGTAAAGATCAAGTTTTATTTTAGATTTGACATTGATTGATCTGGTACCTTTTATATTTGTTACACTAAAATCAGACCAGTTAATGAACATTTTTGATGAAAATAAAGAAAGGTTGACAGAAATAGAATGCATTTGTGATGGAGGGTCTATTTGCCAAAATGATGGACACAATGGTAATGTTAAAACAGGTACAAGTACACATTCACCACCTGTTGTAAGTTCTAAAATAATTTGGGTACATTTCAATTTTCTTTTTGAAAACCAAAGAAACAAAATACAAATAAAATGGTCATGACAATAGATGATAACAAAACTGATGCATGGTTCCATGAAAATTCTTGTAATAAAGACTCAAACTCTGTTGGTGATGAGGTAGCAGGTTGAAAAGGTTTATATACAAAAGAGGGTAATTCTGATTTTACTTGTTTAACTTGTAGAAGAATTGAAATGATTGCTAATATTTTTCGAACTTTGAAAAACATGAAAATGAATCCTAAAATAGCAAGAATGGCTATACCAAGAGCTACAAAGTCTACAATATCACTAACTGTAGGCCATGATGAATCAATTGCTATATTTCCTTCGAGTTAGGGTTCTGCCAGAGATTTGAATATAATTTGATCTTTCTTTGCAACATTAACCATTTTTGTCAAATTTAAGTGTGCGTTTTGATCTGCAGCCAGAAATTGATTATAATCATGTGCGTAAATTTTGAAGTCTGGAAGGTTAACTTGAATGGGGTCTAAAAATGTTGTGTCACCTAAAATGGATTTCAATGATGAATCACTGAAAAAATCCTGAAGAAGTGCTAAATTGACAGGGTGTGAGATAGTTATATTTTCTAAAGCTTTATGACAATCAACAAGTTTTGGAGAATAAAACAAAGAATTTGTGGTCAAGGTGCACCTACAAGGAATGTGCAATATACAGAACTTGCAACCTTTCAAAATTTGTTGTTTGGACAATTCTTATCAATATTCCATGTGTTGTGGGCTAATACAGAAGTACTGGAAAGCTCTATAATATCTGACTTTATGGCATTTTGTAAAAATCTAAAATTACAAAAATCTTTGATCCACTTTTTGTTGTTTGCAAATAGACCAATGATACAAGAAGGTGAAGTAACAGGGGTTGGAGCCTTATTGAATGTACAGCGAATATCATCATCATTTTGACATGTGGCAATTTCTGCGACTGTAAATGTTGTGTAAAATTGTTGGTGTGAAGTGACTGCAAAGTAGGTTGGGAGATTCAGTAAACTAGTTGCATGTGATGATGTAGAGTTGATTGGTACAGGGTATGATATGACTTTGTATAATGAGAATGGTAGTCTTTGAGATGTGAGCGGGAATTTCACTGTAATGTATAAGGAACTTTTGTGTCTTACATAGAAAAATTTTGCTTTTTGGTAATACCAGTTAACCTGTTTTTGAGAAATATAGAAATGTGGTTCTTTGTGCGACAACAATTTTTGAATTTCTGAAATAGAGTGTTGCATGTATTGTTTTGAGATGAGATGTGGAGTGAGTTTATCTTGAATTAAGGCTAAAAGTGATGCATGCAGGTTATCAAATTCTGCTCGCAATTGACTTGCAGTGTCCAACTGATTGATTAATATGCCTGTAGTGTTTTCAATGACAAGTTCAAGATGTTGCAAATTGAAGAAAAATGTTTTTGAAAGCTGATTTATAGCTTTGAAGTTATTTGAAATACCAAATTGTAGATTATCCATTCTCTTGATTGTTGTTGACATAAATGAAGTCATATGTTCATTGTGTTTTTGAAGAGCATTAACAATATTATTTGAAGTTTTGGTTAGAACATTGATATGAGAGGCTAAAATATTTATGTCGTCCATTGTAGCAGTACCAAAGAGACTTTTAGAAAGAGATCCAACAAATGGTAGTAAGGATCGAGTCTTTCTTCGGGGTGTAATCTTATGATAGGGAATGACAGATTTAAGAAAATGAAGGGTTCTGTCAACATGATTATATGTCTCAACCTGGATACCATGAATTTGATCTAACAATGACTGGAAAAATTGACAACTGAGTTTAGTACAAGCTTGTTTGTTTACTGAAAAACCTTTTGGTGATGTTATACGATCTGGGATGGGAATCTGGAAGGTCTGTAACCAGTATTCTCTTGAGAAGTGAAGATTACCCATTGACTTGAAAATGGTTCCGTAATTAAGGCGATGGATGGCATTGTCGATCTCTGTGTGTACGTGCTTAGCTGATGTAGAGAGGGCATTTGTTGTTTGGAATAGGCAGACCAGAGCGCAGATATAGAAAGGATACCAACGCCATTGACCAAAACCTACAAAGACATCAAGGAAAACATTGAGATGGTGACAGTCGGAGGATGTGTTGATCAGACACATAGCACTATAAAACACTAGGCAACAGGAAATAATCTTGAACCAAGTAATGACTATCAAATACCAAATGCAAAGTTTTGTTCCTATGAACCTTATAAGTCTGGGTCAATTCCATGGAAAGCGAAAGTAACCAATATTAATATCTGACTGATGCATAACGCTTTCTCTGTTGGAGCCTTTAAATTGCCACAACTCTTTCCATAGCAAATAAACTAATAATACCGGTAATGTAAACAACTTTCAAATAATGAAGCAAACTATATTCACAAAAAGTCTGTAGTACAAACACTATACATGCATTGTGCACACTATAAAAACAGAAGGGACTACTTTTTTCTAAGGCGGCATTTCTTTGTATATTTCTCGAAGTATTCTTCAACTAAATCTGGGCGAACATTTTCGTGTGGTTCCCAAGTTCTTGTTCCATCAGTCCACTCTATTCGAAAATGCTGGTCTTTATGTCTGTACTTAAGAAGCTTTCGAATATCAAAAGGAAACTGATCAATTTCATCTTGTGTATCATCATCACTTGATGGTGTAGGGTCAAGTTGAGTTTCTTCATCTAGATTTTGAGCATCATTCTGTGTTTGACCTTCATTTTGGACTTTAGTGCAACAATTTTCTGTAAGATGTTGTCTGTCAATTTCAGGGTCATTGTAATGTTTTAACTGAATAGCATTCATTAAAGATTTCACTTCTTTGCGCTCTTTGCAATCTCTGATCTTGTAAGTGAAATTCGGACCAATTTCTGATATGTAATATGGACCTTGGTATTTCTCGACTAGTTTCGGAGACAAGCCAATTGGAACCTTCTGAGATTTGATCAAGACTTTATCAAAAAAGTTTTAAGATCAAAGCGCTCTTTGAATTTTTCTTGATTTTTCTCAATGTTTTGTATGGCAATGTCATTCGCAAGATTGATATTTTCAATAATTTCATTCATATGTTGTTTAGCATTGTTTCCAAGTTTCTTGTGTTTTGGAATGGCATTTACATCATAGGGCAAGTTCGTCTCCATACCGAAAGTCATAAAAATGGAGAAAAACTAGTGGATTGTGTTGATGGAGAGTTTCTTAGTGCCATTAAGATTCCTGGGACTTTTTTTCGGTCAATTCTCGTGATGTTTGTCTGTGTAAGCTCGAAGACATTGAATAAGAGTACTGTTTGTTCTTTCAACTTGACTGTTTGTCTGAGGGTGATAGCTTGAAGTGAGATAGTGTTTGATCTCAAATAGATCACAAAGACAAGAGAATTCATGAAATATTTTCCTCTGTCAGAAAGATATTTAGGACAGCCATAGTGTGTGAAAACATTTTGAAAAAGACAGTCAGCAACTTCAGTGCTTTCTTGTGTTTTCATAGGAAATGCTTCAACCCATTTCGTAAAAGAATCTACAATGAGTAGGACATACTGATAGCCTTTTATAGTTTTGTGAAGTTTAAGGAAATCCATATGCCATCTCTCAAAGCGTCCAACTACTGATAATGAGGTAAGGGGTGGACTTCTTGCATAGGTATCCCGTTTGATACGCTGACAAGTGTCACAGGAATGGATGTAGTCATATATCTCTTGATGCATCCTAGGCCAATGGTATTTTGTTTTCATGGCAGCCATGACTTTCTCGATTCCTAAATATGCACCTCCTGCACTGCTGTCATGGTATGCATTGAGTGCATCTAATCTTAAGACTCTGGGTAGTGCTATTTCTTGAATCCATTTGTCATCAATTGGTTGGTTGGATTTTACTCTTCTTTGGAACAAGTGTTAAAAGTACACCATTACAAAGTTCAAAGTATTTAGAAGTTTGAATAACCTTGATTTGAGATTTTTCATCATCGGGCAAAGTACCATTTTCAAGATAATCATAAATGTCTTTAAAGTCTGGACATTCACGTTGCAAACTTGAAAGATTTGATAGATTGGAAAGATCAGGATTTTGAAAACTAAATTCCATTTCTGGTTCTAGAGAAAAGATTCCTTCATTTGGGTCATCTTTATAGTAGAAAAGAGTAACCTGAGTAGGTTCTGAATTTGGTTCTTCAAAAACAGGTTCAGAGATCGATACAGAAAAGTCAAACTCTTTGTCATCATCAACTGAGCGATTTCGTAGGAGAGAAGCTATTGTTGCATCATTAGTTTCATCTGTATACTGTCGTCTACTCAAGGCATCTGCTACTTGGTTAGATTTACCAGGTTTGTGTATGATTTCAAATTGATAACCCTGTATTTCCATAGCCCAACGTGCTAATCGACCTGTAGAACGCTTTTGGTCCATAACATATTTCAAAGCTTTGTGATCAGTATAGATAGTAAACTTTTTGTCAGAAAGATTCTGTATGAACGAATTCTTTCTATAACTGCAAGCATTTCTTGTTCAGATGTTGACCATTTCCTTTCACAAGGAGAGAGACTCCTGCCACCAAAAGCAATGACATGTTCTTTCCCAGAACTGCCTATCTGACCTAATACATATCCAATAGCTGAGGAAGATGCATCACATGTAAGAATGAAATTTTTGCTAAGATCTGGATACACCAAAATTGGAGAGGAAAGTAAAGATTGTTTGAGTGTATCAAAAGATAATTGACATTCTTCTGTCCAATGGAATTTTACATCTTTTCTAAAAAGATTGTTAAGAGGAGATGAGAGTTTGGCATAGTCCTTTACAAATTTGCGGTAGTAATTACACATACCTCAAAATGAGCGAACATCTTTCAGAGTTTTAGGGACAGGGAATGAACTAACTGCTTTGGTTTTGTTTGGATCTGTTCTTACGCCATGTTTAGAAATGATATGACCAAGATATTTGATTTCTTTGGCAGCAAAATCACACTTGCTAGGTTTCAGCTTAAGATTAGCTTGACGTAAACGACTAAAAATCTGTTCAAGATGTGACAAATGATCATTAAATGTTTCAGAGAAAATCAAAATGTCGTTAAGATATATCAAACATTGATGCCAAGTCAATCCTCTAAGAACTTGTCATGACCATTTGGAAAGAGACAGGAGCATTCATCAATCCATAGGGCATACGTTTGTATTCATATACACCACTCTGAGTTATAAATGCAGCTTTGTGTTGTGAATCAGGGTGCATCCCAATTTGTAAGAAAGCACTGTGTAAGTCAAGAGATGTGAAAAATTGAGCTTTGCTTTGTCCAAGAGTATCAAATACACATTCAAGACGAGGTAAGGGAAAAGACATAGGTTTAGTAATCTTATCAAGCTTTCTAAAATCAATGACAAGTCTAAATTCACCAGAAGCTTTCTTGACTAATAAACACGGGGAATGCCAATCACTATTTGATTCTTGAATGATGTCATATTTCAACCAGTCTTGTGCTTGTCTGTTAATTTCAGCATGATTTGCAGGTGTTGTACGATAATAGGGTATTTTAATAGGTTTTGCATTTGAGTCTGTCTCGATTTTGTGCATATATGTGTTACATTTTCCTAATTCATGATATCCAGTTCCAAAAATATCTCTATGTTTTGATAGCAATTGTTCAAGAGTCTGCTTTTTTGTGTATTCAGATCTGCTTTGCTCAGGTCAAATGAGATATTTGTTCTGTTTGTTGTTTGTGTATTGGAATATGTTTCTGTATTTGCTTGAGTTTGTACCATGTTAATTTGTGCAGTTTTGTATGGCAATGATTGTGTCTCATCAAGATTGTAAACTGAACATGTATCATGGTCCAAATTTGAAACAGTAGCAACAATTTTACCTTTACACAAACGAACTCTCTGACTGGTTAAATTTAGCACTTTAAGACATGACTGACCATTGTTGACTTTGACTAAGCATTTTGAATTTGAACCCAAAAGATGAAGATTGTGCAATTCAGAATCTAATGGCTCTAACAAAACTGTATCCCCTGAATTTCTGTTTGAAACTTTAACACATAAAATTGTCTCTGAATGGGGCAGTAAAAATGTTGTTTTTGCAATTCTTGCTATACCACTGTTTGATTTTAACATAAAAACATTAGCAGCTTCATTGAGAAATGACATGGTTTTGTTGGCTAAGTCTAAATTCACCTTGTGCTTTTCCATGAAATCAAGACCAGTGATCAAAGAATGGGACAATTTCTCTACAACATGCACTGAAAATTTAAATGTAGCACCTTGAAAAGATATGGGAAGATCAAGTTTACCCAAAACCTTTAAACGACATCCTACTCCATTGACAAAATGAAAATCTGGTTTCGTTAACACAGTATTGGCATAAGAAGGTTTGTTTAAAAATAAAGCACTAATTACAGTAATAGAGGCACCAGCGTCTACAAGAGCATTTGTTCTTTTCTTGTTAATACAAACATCAACAGTGTTCTTTGTCATATTAGTAGCAATATTGATATCTGCTGATTTACATGTAGCACTTTCATTTTCAAAATTTTCCAGGCGCCTATCCAAATGATGGACAGGCTTGAATCCCTATAGATCTGACTCAAGATTTGTTAAATATTGATAAAAAGGACTATTTGGATTTGAAAAACATGCAATTTGAAAATGGTTATATCCATAACAATAATAACATTGTTTGCCTAGTGCAATACAATGAACCTTATTACAAGTGTCCATAAAACAATATGAGCAGTTACTGGGACCAGGTGAATGTTGGAACTGGGATGGGCGGTTACCATGTGTCTGAAGGTGTCTCTGGACTGAGGAGCTGGCCGAGGAAATCGATTGCAACGGTTATCATGTGGGGTCGTTCACGAAACTGGGGACCAGAGTTTTGGAACTGTCTATTTCCATGGAAATTGTTCCTGGGTTGGAAAGTATTAGCACGGTATCCTTGGTATCGGTCCCTGGGATTTTTCCTCGAACCTGGCAAGACTGGGGGAGTTCTGTTGATTGCTTAAAGCCATAACAGTAGACTCCAACTGTTTCAACAGTTTGTCCATCAGTCTGTCCTCCATTCCCTCGATTGAAGCTATTAACGGGTTGTTATTGCGTAACTTTATAGTTGATTCCGCTCTCTTCGCAAACTTTTAAAAGGTCCTCAAAAGTTTCTGGATCCTTATCAAGGACTTTTTCTGCAATCTTCGTTTTGAAAGCGTTTGCTATTAGATTGATTAGCATAAGGCTTAAACTGTTATAGTTAAGTTTAAATTGCTGAATTTTAAACTTTTTATGTAACATATGCACAAACGATTTATAACATCTCCGCAGAACTGAACAAAAAACAATAAATAAAAATGAAAAACAAAGCACAAACAAATGAGAGAGAGAGAGTTTAAACCCCATTTTTAAAGATTCCTTTTGGAATTAATTTCGGATCCGCGCCTGACCTAGTAATGGCTTCAATAGTGAAACAGACTATATTATTTGATGCAGAATGTTCCTTGAAAATGGCACGATATACTAAGTTTTTACACAAACCAGACACTCGTTCATTTTTTTAAAAAAAGCATTGCATTGCATACCAGAAGCATCATACATGGCTATGATTTTAACAAGCAACTCGATGTTTATATTTTTAACCACGTGTAGAGTGGTTGAACAAGATCGATAACTCTGTTTTGAATATCATCGTTTTAATTCAAATAACCGCTAGATGATGAAATAAGAGTGATATCTCAATAGATTTTCATATTTAAAATAAATCAAAGAAAGGTATGATACGAAAAACGATCAGTACTTACGTATTTTGAGAATATTTATCCGAACACTCATACAAATTTCACAGGAACTGAACAAATCTCGGGGAAGTCTCGTGAACTTTCATTCGAGCACCTCTTGATTTATTATATACTTAGTAACGATAAAGAAAACATTCCGAACACATTCGCAGGGGTGCGTCAGGTTATACACAAAAGTTTAATCGCTTCTGCGCGTGGCGTGTGCACACAATCAAATGGGGTCGATGTTGTCGCATAAGATGCATGCCATGCAAAAAGCTGAATAGTTCATGTGATGTAAAACATAACATCGTCAACAGAGCCGTTACATTCCATAATGTATGTGTTGTATTGGATGGCGTTCTCCCCTTACAATATGTACCATAACGGAATGTCAAGAAAATAACGAAGATGGTGATAGTCCGCCATTTTAAGCAAGATCGACGGTCCAGTCTAAAAAACACAACGTTATTTACTTCTGATGAAACTCTAAGATTACATCATCGGCGAGAATTATGACTTCCAATGTTCTAACTGGATTAAAGTCACACTAAGTTTGACTATTAAAATTCTAAACTTTCAAAAGCGCTAAAATTTAGATGGTTGATTGCTTACAATTCCAAAATGTAGGTTGTGTCTTGCTTTTCTTGGAGTTGAATGAATTGGTACCAATGTTTGAATCGCACTTCTTTGATTCGAAGTGTCCAATCATGAAGCCTTAAATTTGAGTACATATTTTGTGCAAGTTTTCAGTGTAGGATCTTTCTTTAAACTAATAGAAATTTCTTATCCTTGAAGTTCGTTTGAGCCTTAATTTACGAAGAAATACATTATGAATTGCGCACTTATAACTTGCATATTGATAAGGGGATAAACGTTTGTTATATCCATGCAGTTAAACGGGAAAAGATTAATCTCTTAAATCTCTGATAAAGATTGCCTACTGAAAGGATATAATTACTAACAATCTACTCTACATGCTACATTATCGACAGACCCTGAAGACAGAGACGATAGGCAATGTTCGGGCATTACTAAGCAACCGTGTGAGCTATCTTTAGATGGGGAAACCCCATGCATCATTAAAAGAACTTCAACACTAAAGAAGCTGCATGCATGTAGACTCACTACTAGGTTGTAAATGCATATTTGAAAACAACTGAAATCCCCGCTGAGCCAAAACCTATAATAGCCTCTGGTGTTAAATAACGAATGCGAGTAGTTATTGATCCATCTATATCTGGGCTTCTTTTTAAAAGATAAAACAAAACCAAGAAAAATGGGAGAGAAAGATTTGTACCGTCAAAATAATTTTGTCTCAATTTTTTTCTTTCTTACACTTAATTGATAAATCTGCGTGTCCGCTTGTATCACAACTACTGTATTCTGTTGTTTCTGGCGGCAACTCGTGCGAATAGGCACGCTTAAGGTTTTAGATTTATGAACTTTATCGACTAGTAAATATTGTACCAATTAATGAACATTCTCCTGATGATAAGCATTACTTGATGAAGTTTATAATAAACATCCCTGTTTTGTTTGTTTTCCAAATATTAATCTTAATATAACATACTATCAATACGATTGACTTGATCGAAAGTCTGTACTATGTTGCATGCACCAAAACATTGAATTTACAAACCTAACCGATTTGACTTTACAGATTACTACACATCAACACATTACAGTACTCTATATTTACAATATAACCAATATTTACAATATAACCAGTGTAGAAATAGCTTGTATATTTATTTCCAGAAAAAACAACAGTCCCATCATACGGTATATCTTCAACTTTCCCGTTTTCTAATTTTTGAATTTAGAACAGTAACACAAGCACAGTAACTTTTCCGCCAGTTTCTTCCGTTTTCAATCTGCTTTTAGGAGACTCTCTTTTTGAAGAGATTTGTCGACATCAAAATACACAACAAAATGAGAATGTTTGCCATAATGACTGAATTTAAACGAGTGCTATTTGCAGATGCAGATCTTTCCTCCCTTGATGCATTAGTCACTGGTATTGCTGGCTTTACTGGTATGTAATCTGGAAAATTACTTTAAGTTAAACCGACAGCTTTGTCGCCTGTGTGTTTTCGTCCTCTTGATGAGTTTGGTTTGGTTCATCAGAGGCTTCTTAAATCAGTGAACTAACTAAGGCAAACATGAAGTCAAGGCTGTCAAGTTTCTTTTCACTGAACTTCTTGTACAAGTTGGCGATGCACACGTTGAAGAAATGAAGAACTTCTTGTACCATTTGGAGGGCTTCCAAAGACATGAATAATACTGATTGACCTGGTCAGTTAAGTCAACACCTCCCATCTTTGACATACTGTCCACAATACAGGCTGCTTTTGTAATCAACTCGTTGTTTCTGTCTCTTACTTAAAAGTGCCATTAGTGATCTTGTGAATGGTGGACAGCATGTGAACATCCCGTTATGATACTCACTGTATGAAAAGTGCTAATCGAAAATGCAGTTGATTTGGATCACCGGCTATACTTTTGTCGGGTATCTCCAATTTACTCTCTGCACAATTAGGCAAACATGTAATATTAAACACTTTTAATCAACTTTGATTATTATTGCATCAAACTATTTGGGCAGTACTATTGTTATTTTTAAAGTTTATCTTATTTTTTCTTTTGTTTTCATTTTTAGTCACTTATGACAGGCGTTTATCATCATTTAGATTGTTATTGTTTGACTATTTATACATTTGAGTGAACTTTTAAAGTTGTCAATGAAAGATGTTTATTGCTAAATATTCCACGAATATATACCAAACATTTACAATTATATTTGATCACTGGTTCTTCTCCATGCCTTGAGAATTACACGAAATATATACCTACCATCGTTTTTGAAAACTAAATATTGTTTGCCTAATAATTTTTTGAAAGCTACTCTTTGTTGTCAATGTCGGCTATACTTTTTTCGGGTGGATCTCCTGTATTGCGTATTGTGTATTTGAAAGTCACCACAAATTATAAAAGTTTACATTCCAAACGATACTACTGTATTCATATAAAGGCATCTTTATGCAAATGTCGGTTTCAGGAACAGTATTCATATGAAGACTTAAAATACAAACGTCATATTCAGGAATATATTGATTTATAGCATTTTTGTCTTGTTAAGAGTGTTTTTCGGGGGTTTTTGGGAGGGGCTAACCAAATCAAAGTAGTGAAGTACTGTAAGATCAGCTCTTTTGATGCGTCTTTATGCATATAGTGTAGTAAAGACTGTCTCTCTCTCTCTCTCTCTCTCTCTCTCTCTCTCTCTCTCTCTCCTCTCCTGTGTTTGTTATAATATCGCACATATATGCGCAAACCGCACGCTACGGCAGGTCGTGCAATTACCACATGCATTTTAGATACGGAGTGTTATTGTAGAAACTGATGAAACGAGGTTACGTTGTTACTTTCTTGGATTTACTATTATTTATTTATTGTGTTGAATGTAGTTAATTTTCTTAATTTTTAAGATCAAGGACATATATAAATATAAACAATAAAATGCTTTCTTTGATGATTCATTCAGGTTATGAACGTAGCGATCATTGTAGAATGCAATGTCGCTACCTTCTTATCCCGCTCAGCTCTAACAAAGAAAGCATTTTATTGTTTAATTAGAACGCGAATTAGGCATCGCAAGAACATCAACAAAGAGAAGTCATGAAATCAAATTCTACGAGTACTTTCACTGCTTTATCACTTTTTTTTAACTAATTAAGTCTCGCTATTGATTATCAATAACTACATCATTAATACGTGAAAGTTAAAATCATCAACCTTTTATAAAAGTGAATAAAACTTCATTTGGTTTTTTTTGGACGGATGGGCAAAAAAAGTATAGCAATCACAAAAAATTGTTGCAAACAAATTATAGCATTAACTCAAACAAATATTAGCTCCTTTTCTTATAATAACACTGTTCATGTGAGTTTAGTTATGCTTTTTGCTGAAAATTGAGTGACAAGGTTTTCCACAATACCTCAAAACTAACTTTTCTGAAATATTAAGTATTCTTTATCCCCTTTGAAGTTCTTCATTTTCAAACATACACAAGAGTACCCAAATCAATATAGCTAGTGATCCAAATCAACCACATTTTCGATTAGCACTTTCCATACAGTGATACTTGTGATGTTGTAGTTTCTGTTTCATCTTCATGGCCTTTGGGACACCCTTCCTATTTTTCCTCAATGTACCACATGCTTAAGTGTTGTCCTCAAGTAACTCCAAAGACATATAGTAATCAGGGCCCCGCTTTGCGGGCGCCCTACAGTGATCAGTCTGTCCGTCCGAGATTGCTTGTCCGGAGCATATCTTCTCTCCCCTTGGCCCAATCTGTCTCATACTTCACTCACAGAGTGCCTTTGGATTAAGGATGTGCAGTGACCCTAAACCACGTTTCTAGGTCTAATGTTAAGGTCGTAGAAGAATTATATATAAAATCCTTGTCCGGGGCATATCTATAGTCTAAAATTAAAATACACACTTTAGTTTTCCTTTCGCTTTAACTTTAGGAAGGTAACAACAATTTGAATTTAAATTTTATTACTCATCATCAGAAACTATTTACTTACTCTGAGTACAACCACCACGAGCAAGGATAAATGCTGTCATGTAGTGTAAAGCAGACATTTCTTGGATTTCTGCCACGCAAACATGTAGCACTGGAAAGCATCACATGGAAGAACGGTTTGCTCATAACTACTGGGGGTGGATTTTGTACCATGGATGAAGACAGGGTATGAGGACATCTGTCCTGAAGATCTTTATACAGATTCTCCCACTGAAACTTCATAATCCTTTTTTTGAACAATGATCCAGAACCTCGACGACAGGCCTTGTTACACTCATCCTCTATCATTTTTGTCACTGCATTCACCACAACATTCGGATTTAACTGGCACAAACAGTTCACAATTGTCGTCTACATGGTTGTTTTCGACTATGGCTTTACAAAGAACATTGTGTGGAGGGAATACAACAAGAACAGACTTTTTCCCACTAGGGTAATTAATTGACACCTACAAAGTACCAATGATAAAGCATTTGAAATTTGTGATATTTCCTCTAGCTAGTATATACAATGCAAGTGTAAATCCTACCAACTTCTGCGGTAAATTGCATACTGAAAGATATGTATCTGGTTATGCAATGTAAAGAAAATCAGCCTACATGTGCTCTTGTTGAACTCTTCCATGATTTTGCCTACAATCAAGATGAATGTTCTACAGCAAACTCTATAAGATCTATCTAGTGTTGAAGCTTCTTTTGAATTGTCCTTTCTTCCACCAATTCGTTGCAGTAACCAGTTGTAGTCTATTAGTCTAACAGGATCCAGGGTACTTGAAAAAAAAAACTGTCACTACTGTCACCAAACATACACCTCTTGATAAATACCATCAAAGACAAGATAATGATAAGAGCTCTTGGTATCAATTCATATGTAACTCTGGCAAAGTTCCAATTATATCTGGGAGTAAGACAAGAGCATCATGATCCTCCTTGCTGAAGAGTATTGTAGAACCATGTCTTACTTCATAAACTCGACTGGAGGAAAATGGAAGACCTAAAGAACACCAATGAGACATGGATGCAAGTATTTAGCAATTTTTTAACAATAGAATCCTGTCCAAACTTTGTTCTCGCAGACATTTGTAACGTTTTCGCGCTCTCGCTATATGAAATAACCTGAATAACACAGGCGGTACTTTTGAGGCACGTTACAATATTGGGTTCGAAGGTTCTTTCTGTATTATTCAGGTTATTTCATAAAGCGAGAGCGCGCAAACGTTACAATTGATGGCAGCGGTGGGATTTAACTATAGCTACATGTAGTTCATAGCATTCACTTCAATTTTATAATTCTTCTTGTAAAACTCTGCAATTGGACGACAGAGAATGTGATGGAACAATATATTATATATACTAACTAGATATCCTCAAATTACAGAATTATCAGTTTATTAAAAAAAAATGACAGACGATTCAGATATCGTAACTTTTAACATTCCGCATATTGACGGACAGAATGAATATGATAGGTCCAAGGATCGTGATTCTCCAGAAACAGTTAAAAAAGTTGATGAAATGTGCGACGCATACTTAGACGCCGTGGAAATACGAATGCCCCGCTTGGAAAAACATATGTTTGAAATATTTTCAGAATTAGAGCGAAAGTTTGAAACCAGAAATAGAGGTTTTTGTTGTCCTGTTCCTAATGTTGTAGGAGAGGGTCCCTTTAGATTTGACGATATATCGCAGCCATGTCTATTGGAACGTGAAAATTTTATAGGAATGAAAATAGAAATTTTAGAAATTTGTCGAGTCTCAGTTATGCTTTTCCGCATAGACAAAATGAGAGATCCGTCGTTTCAGATGTTAAAATGAAGCCACAATTATGTGATGGTTCTGGTGATTTGGAAGAATGTTTAGCGCAATTCGAGATTTTGGCCGAAATCAATAATTGGGGTTGTTCTAGAAAAGCTTTGAACTTGGCCAGTAGTTTGTCGGGGAATGCTTTGTCAGCATTAAGTTAATTACCACCGACCGAGCGAAGTATAGTTTACTGGTGGAAATTTTGAGAAATAGATACGATCAGAAAATTATCCGGCTAATGTCTGGTTATGAACAAGTGAAACAGATTTTTCTGGTATAAAATGAAAGTAGACATGGAACACTTAGTTAGAATATGCGATACTTGTGCAAAATGTAAGGGACCAAGAAAAGTCACCAAAGCTCCCATGAAAATCTACACTTAGGGTATCCACTTGAACGCATAGCTCTAGATATTATGTCTAGTTGACCAAGAAGTACTTCGGGAAATAAACATATCCTAGTACATGTAATTGGTGATTACTTTACGAAATGGGCTGATGCTTACCTTACCTCATTAAAGATATGGAAGCAAAGACTGTAGCAAAAGTTTTGGTCGAAAGATTTATATGTCCTTAGGGGGTTCCCAATGAAATTCATACAGATCTGGGAACAATGTTTGAATCATCTCTTTTCAAAAAAGTATATTCCTTGTTAGGCATACTAGTAGTCAAGACTAGAACCTCTCCTTATTACCCACAGTCGGATGGGATGATAAAACGGATGAATCGTACTCTTAATAAAATGATTATAGTCCTCTGTATCTAAAAACCAGAAATACTGGGATCAGCTTATTCCCGTTTTGATGATGGCGTATAGAAGTTCTGTACATGAAGCCGCAGGGATATCACCTAGTATGTTAATGCTTGCAAGAGAGATCAGGTTACCTATATATTTGGTGATGGGACGTCCTCAGGAACCTGAAAACATAGGAATAAACATGTCCGAGTATGCCTAGTTGTTACAGGAAAGAATGAAGAAAGTTTATTCTCTTGCTAGTGAGAAGTTAGTCATTTCTGCAAACCTAATGAAAAATTACCAGAAAAAAGTCTAGAGGGGTGCATGTAAATAAACTGGCACCTTACAAAGGAGAAAATCCTCCCACATGGTTAGATAGTCGGGGAGTGCACCCCCCCCCCCCCCGATAAAAATAAGAATAGTACGACTTAACTGGGTCGACAGAAAAAAGGAAGATGTGTTGTATTAGTATAGTGTTTACTATAAAGTTGGTGTTTTCGAAATAGTGTCTTGTTATTTAGTAATATAGATATAATTATATTGTAGTGTATAGTTAGCTTTATTGTTAAAGTGTTTTTGAAAAAAAATTATGCATAAAAGAATGGAATGTATGTAATATTAACAAGTTTGCTTATTATATTATTATATGCATATGATGTATTGTTATATCATGATTACATGGATTATGTAGCAATTTACTTCTATTTCACTCGTTTATGATTCGGGGTATAGTGTCAATGCAAATCTGCAATAAATATAAATATATTTTTTTAATATTTCAGAAGTTATTTATTTTGTGTTCCTAATACAAAGTATTGTTCTTACTTTATGGCGAGGACGGAAGAAAAATATCATAAATATGAATGTAATTTATGCTATCCTTCACTCACGTTTGATCGAAAGTTTTTAGTTTAAAGACACATCGTTGGACAGCATTTGGGATTTGCTTTCACATGCACAGGCTGCCTATTAATCTTTCCTCGTCGAGACGATCATACATCTTGTCATGAAAAATACAACCAGAAGAAGGATGGAGGTGGTTAGACAATCTGATGGGATGCAGGACAGTAAAGGCCAAGATGAATTAGATAATAAGTACAATTAGTCAGATCTTCAAATGTTAAAGAAATTAATGTAATGGCGGGAATCAGGGTTCCGATTGACATTGAAGAGTTAAGGAAACACAATCAAATTCATTGAATAAATCCTTGATCCCAAATAGTTGTTTGTTAATTTTAGCCAATGTAGATATTTTAAAAATCAAAGTGTACTTATAGTATTATAAATGAAATATTTGATTACTTACCTTAGATCTCTATAGTTTAGGGACCAACCTTCTTTTTAGGTGGGGGCAGTGTTGCGTCCTTGAAGCCGTCTTAAATTCATAAATGTTTTAATGCGCGAATTTGAGCACTTGTTGTTTTAATTATATAGTCAGAAGATACATACGTCTTTTATTTTGTAAATATTGTTTAATGAAAGCAGAAACCTAGTCTTTAGTGATGGCCCAAGATTTAGCTTTTGTCAGATAAAAAGTAGTTGTACAAAGGTTACCGTTAAGTTTCTTTCAAGACAAACTGGAAATGTCATTTACTGTGTTTGTTTGAACATATTTTATTGTATAAACATATACAAATGGTTCGAACCATCGTCGGAAACCCACGGTCGGTCTCGCTTCTCTTACCTCCCGTGGGTCACTAAGCCGAAAATAACGCAGAACTTATTAATATGCGTAACCTTGTGTGACCTTTGAAGGACCAATGAAAATCAATTTTATAAAACTTGGTAATATGTAAACAAATGAAAATGGCGGCGACCAGTTGATGATCATCTGGTGATTTGCGATTATGGAGGCCTTTGTGCCTGTCAAAACCTGTTCCTTTTGTTCTAGTTATATCAAAGATCGTGGATACCGGGCACTATACTCACCAGCTTCTCTAGAACAATACAAATATGCGTTTTCCCGGCTAAAATTTTTCCCCACCGGTAAATCTTATGCTTGCAATCTATGCACTAACAAATTGAATCGGATCAGTAATATCGATCAAAGTATAAGGACAAGGGTGGAGCAGTTGAAAGAGGAGAGAGAAAAATTGTTAGGTACGTAGAGATACTCACTGTTGATACTTATGTTAAAGTGTTTACAGTTCTGTGCCACGAACCTTTTTCTAACCCGAGATTCCTCTGTCTTATAAACCGTGTGGGTTAGAGACGGATAGTCATGATTAATGATCGGTGGATGGGTTTAAATTAATTCAATTATAGATTGATAATTTTAGAAATAAACAAAGCACGGAACTGTATGAATTTTTTCATGGATTCCTGATAATAAAAATCAATAACATTATTATCAGAATATACATGCTTGTTAAAAGCAATACTAAGAAGTTTACTCCCATTTCAACTCCACAGTTATGTGATTTATTGTACCTAATGCATTGACAATTCCATTTAAGATATTCTAATGAAACATCAGCTGGCCAGTGGATGTGTCAAAGCAAATACACCAAGAGTACAGTCGATGAAAAGATCCCTTGACAAGACACCAACCCCAAAAGGAAAAAGTAAAAAAGCTCTCTTCAAGACACCTGAAAAACTGCAGAAGAATCCAGATCAACACTTGAAGTTGCCAAACATCATGAACAAGGAAGATAAGACAACACAGACACGTGTATCAGAGGATTTTGATGTTAAGGTAATTATAAATGATATGTCAGTTGATATTTGAAAGTAATTGAGAAGTGCTGTAGTATGTACAATACATTAAAGGTATATTCATTGTGTTTTAACAGTGCAATGGTCAATGTTTAATTGTAGATTCTTGTGAAGATTGCAGGTGTAGATGCAAGCAAAATAGTGAGGGAAGAATCCACAAAGGCAGCCATTAAATCACTCTTTAACAATCGATCCCCTCATGCCGTCCTTAAGAACTTTTGTAAAGATGCAAAATACAAAGAGGCACTATTTAAGTTATGCGTAACAGAGCTAAAAAAAGAAATTGACAGTGTTGTTAGCAATAAAAGTGAAGTACTTAAATGCAGAAATAGTGAGAATTTAATCAACTTTGACTGGTCTGTTGTGAAATCTAACCTTAAACAAACCAGCCCCAACTTGTTTTTGATCATGAGTAATCTAATGGATTCAGAAAAGAAGCAGAACCTGCCTGTGCTAATAACATCGCTAGCTGTACTTTTTTATGGAAGATCGAGATCAGTAAATCAGTTACAGTACACCCTTGGTCTAACATTAGACAAATGTGGATTGTCAAAAGAGGTAAGTTAGACTTAACTGTTTTGCTAATCATAGAGCTAAAATATAATCACCATATAATCATGATTTAGTCAACTCTATCAAATAGTATTGTAAATAAAAAAGAACAATTTTGATTTTCAGGGATTGAAGATTCTTCATGAACTTGGAATTACTGTTGCAAGCAGTACTATCAATAAAGAGAAGAAACATCTTATCAAAGAACAGGAGAAGAAGTTGTCTGCAACCATGTCAAGGTATGTGCATTCATACTACTCTGTACCTGAAAATCCAAGAAATCTTAATGTAAGGTATGGCATAGAAGTCATTGGGGACAATTTAGATGTCACAATTACCCCTGCCAAGATGACAATGTTGTCTCAGAGAAAGAGCCTTCATTGGTTTTTGACTATGGTGAAAGAGAAAAGGATTATGGCAGATGATGTACACCTTAGATCAACTGAAGAAGATGGAGAACGCAGGAATGTTTCCAACTTACCAACAAGTGAATGGTTACCTTCTTCAGATGAACTTCACACACTAATTGAAAATATGAAGTTTCATATTATGAAAGTCCTTATAAATTATGTGGATTTTCTTAAACCTCTACAAAAGTATGTGCCAGTTTGCATAACCCATGACTTCATAGACAAAACTAAACAGAAATCTGTCATTCTGAATTGTGACTTAGTAGAAGCGAGTGAAAATTCATCAGAGGGAATGATCACAATTTTGCAAAATGTAAATAAATTGGTCTTCCAAGCCGTTGAAAAGGATCAGAAAATAACCGACAGGGTTGTTTTTGGTGGAGATGTGCTCACCAATGAACGAGCATTTGCAGCTCAAGAAGCCATGCAAAATGCAAGATCAGATTATGATATGCTTGGGGGGCTTGTTCACAGGCCAGAAGGTTTTCACAGGGAGATGAACTTCTTATTGGTAACATGTACTGTTCAGGATTGTTCTAGTTCCAGTTGTTCTTAGATTTATTTTTTGGAGTAAGTATTTTGCAGAGAAAGAATAGTACAATAAACCTACCGGATGGTATTACATGCGGTATAATGCATTCATTTCACGAGCAATAGATATGTTAGGTTTGAAGTATTCTTAAACTCTGCAAATGAACTTGCCCATGTGCTTTGTTTTACATCAAATTACATGTATCAATTTTATACGACATGAAACAGTTTGCCAAGCATTTGCTGCATTTTGCATGTTTTAAGCATGAATTTCTTTACAAGTAATTATTTACTGCATGTCTGATAGAATATTTGAATGATCTCACCTACCGGTATATCAAACCTAAGGTTGGTTAACTGTAGGTATAACATAGGTATGAAATAATAATGAAATTTTTTTTGAGTCAGCATCTTGTATTGGTCCAAGACTATCAGTAATGGTTGATTCTAAAAAAATAGAACAATATGTAAAACAAGGAATCCAAATGACTTTTTGGTGATGTGAGTTCTCTTCGAAACTTACCAAAAATATATACATAGCATGTAAATTAAAATTATATCGGAGATCTTGACGTATATATTGAATTGCAGTTACTGTCTTGCTTTTAGTTCATACTAACAAACTAATCTGTAATTACATAATGATAAATGTTATTTATCAAAAATTACTTAAACCGGGTAATTACCTTATATTGTGTATATCTAGACTTACAACTTTTAAGTTTTTTGGATAAGCTTCATAAATTCATAAATTTACTTATGATATGTAATGGCATGTACATGTATATCTATATCTGTTTTCTAGTAATTTTTTAAAAATTTTAACAGGGAATATTTCAGCTATTTTACACTGAAAGCAGCGCTTCAGACCAGGGTTCCCTCTACAAACTGAGAAATGCCATCAACCGAAGGACAGTTTCTGGGCCTAAAGAAGTCACAAATAACTTCAGGTAAATTAGATGATGATGATCCATGATATGTACTGGTATTATGCCGTATCATTCAAACGTAAGTATGTTGATATATGTATGCAATACTATTTTAGATCACATCATCAATTCATCCAGGATGTGACAGATGCCTACATTGTATCAGCATTTTTGGACATCATGGACATGAATGAAGTATCATCACAACCCTCTTCTCCAGTATTTTCATTAATGAACGATGACAAGAAGACAGAATGGTTAAACCATGTTGCTACAGATGTACTAAATGCACTAGGTCTAAATTCATGGAAAAGTTTCTTAGATCTCAGGTGAAAAAAAAATCTTCCACATTCTATAAATACTGGGTATATTAACTTTGTATTATAATAATATTAATACTGTAAAGTTTTTACAATTAGATGCAGTAAATAACCCCTTTTTATTCTGTTTCTTTAGATCACAGCTGGAAGATCTAAGTTCTGATGATAGACAGATTGATGCCATGAAGCATGACCTCACTTTCTCCTGTGCTATGTGTGACAAAACATATATTCATAAAACATGGCTGAAGAAGCATCTTGTGAAAAGGCACAACTGGAATTTTCATGAAACCACAAAGCTGACAGACCCAGATAAACCAATTGCGTCATTTTTGAGGATGTCTCTTCTCTACAGGGATACCTGTGATGCCTACAAGATGGGTGACGGGGATCGTATCATGCGCAATGCAAAGTCTGAGTGGGTATAAGATTCTGCTTTGAGTCACTCAAAGTACAAGATCTGGTTGTGGAGAATGATCACCTATGTAAATTCTATTCTTCCCCCCGACCAGGCATTCGAATACAAATGGAATATGACTGTGAACCTGAAAGGTGGGATATACAATAATATTCCTAACGATAACTGTGTGGAGTTGCAGGTACGCAACATAAAGAAAGAACTGAACACACAAGGGGCAAATAAATCCTTTCGATCTGCGAAAACCATATGCATGACAACACAAGTAATTGATGGTATAAAAGAACAGTTGATGCACACAACGAAAACAACAAAGTCCTCCAGAAGCAGGCCAGATGTGGACAAAACAACTGACATTATGACCATGGTAAATTCTTTAAGAAGTAAAGGACCAGTTACTGATCTCTCCTGGGGAAGCTTTAGCAAATTCAAGGACCCACTTCATCAAATTAATGTTCTAAAGCTGCATGAATGAATAAATGACCAGAAAAACATTGCCGGTTTATACATGTAATGTGTTGGCCTTTAGTGCTTATCCTGTCATAGGGTTTTTAAGAAAGAAACAGAAAGTTTAAAAGTTCACTTTGATATGAACTTGATTGGTCACGTGATCAAATCCTGTGAAGCCCTAAGGGCTTCTCCGAAGATTTGATCACGTATCAACCATGTTCACAACCGGGTAAATTTTTTAACTTTGCTGTTTATTACTTATATTTACATCTGAAAAAGGCAAATCATTCAGAATTGTTAAAATTAAGTTAGTTTTTATGTTTCTAATAATCAAACCAACAAACGTGCTGTTATCATGAAAAAGTTCACACAGAATTGTTTTTTGCTATTCAATAGGTTCGTATAAGGTTCGTGTAAGGAATCATATTTGCAAATGTAAATATAAGTGGATGAAGATTTTTATCAGTTGTAACTTTATGATTTATGAAAAAACAATATGAATAGTATTTTGTTAAATATGATGAATGTTTATTTTTCATTGTATAAGGCCATTGTATAACTTTCATACAGTATATCGGATGTGCATACTTTTACTTTACTACCAATTTTAGCATAAACTACAGAATTATACCGGTACATATATGTTTAAAACAGTGATAAGTTAAGACGTAAAAGAACAATTATATAAATTTGTGGTTTAAGGAAAATACCAAAAAATAAAAATATGAGCAGTCATAGTTTCAATGTGTTATACTTGATATACATATATACAGGTACAAAGAAGTAGAATATTCCAAACCAATGCATGATATTATTTCAGCTTGTTCATTAGTTAGTCCCAATCTGAATCTGAAAACAAATCATGATCATCCTCTCCACTTGAGTCTGATGAAAAATCTGGAATTTTAGTCTTATAATATGGATGTTGTGTTGAGATACATTTTTCACAATCTACTACCTGGCACTTTTTATTGCAAACATCACAACACATATGCATGTCCCTATTTTCCATAGGTTTACTTTTGTAAGATGACAAAATATTTTCCCGACGACAAAAAGTTTCATTATTAACATACAATTTCATATCATCATCTATGTTTTTTACATCACGTTTTGTATATATCAATAATGACATTGCAAATCCACCATCTCTACCTGCTCTGCCATACTGCTGGACAAAAGTATCCATATCTCTGGGACACCCATAATTAACTGTATATTTTACACCCTTAAAATTGACCCCCATACCAGCTGCACTAGTAGCTATTAGAACCCGGATTTTTCCATTTTCACTATTCATATCCTCTTTAACTAATTTTTTCACATCATCAGTAGTTTTTGAATGATACATTTCAATATGCTCAAGTAATTGAATGTTTTCTTTATTAAACATAATTCTAAACATAGTATATAACTTACTACAAGTTCTAATAGCAGGACAAAATATTAGATATCTATCACATAGCTCTTTTTTTTCCTTCAATGTCATAATAAGGAAGAAGAGAGCATCTTCTAATGAAGTATTATATTTAACACACTGTGAAAATAATTTTATATTGTCTCTATCAGGGTTTTCTATAATTTCTAAACAGTCTTTCATACAAAATTTCCTCTGCAGTTCTTTCCGTGCGGCCGCATTTGCTGTGGCTGTCATTAAGATGACTGGGCATTCCACAAGGCTACGTACTTCCCCTAATCTACCATACCAACTTCTGAAAGGATTCTCTTCACTAGAAGACTCTCCCCTAAAAAAAATAACAGGGTATAAATGATGTTTAAGGTCAAATATTTCAAGATATTTTTGTGCAAGTGTGTTTAATTCAGGGTAAGACTATACCTACCAACGTAACACAGTGTGAGCTTCATCTATAGCTATTAATTTGATGGAAGTGTTATTTGTAACCCACTCCCTCCATTTTCCATTTAATAGACTTTCAGGTGATGTAAATACGAACTGCATTTCATTCCTTAAAATAGAGTCATCATCATCTCCACCTATTTAACATGTTTAAGGAATATTAAAATAAAAACCATAAACAATGATTATTGACATATAATTTCTGTGTTGTTGAATGTTTGATGCACAATTGGACGTGGTATATACTTGTCATTAATACAAAACTTTCAAAATGTATATCGAGATCGGTAACGGCAAGGATTGACCACCATCTGATTATTCTCTTTTGAGAAGTGAAGAGGCATAGCCTACATCCTGATTTTTTGTGATATATGTGTGCAATTATGTTTTAAATGTAGAAATAATAGGTCTGTTATGACAATTCAGAGAAACTGGAGGCGAAGCATGGGTCGGAGCGTAGACCGTCTTCGGTTCCGACATTTACACGTTTTCCAAAATCAAAATATGAGGGCTTGCGAAGAGAAGTGGATGTATGCTATGCTTGTTCACTTCTCAAAAGAGAATACCATCTGATTAAACTGATATAGTTTTAACTTTCATAATTTACCGATAATATCATAGAAAAGTAATCAACTTACCTATATACGCTGAATGAAATCCTAATGTACTCAAAAAATGACACTGTTCGTGCATAATAGACAAAAGTGGCGAGATCACCAAAACAGAGTGTAGAATGCTGTCGTCAAGGTTGACACTAAATGCGGTGTGAAAACCCTTATAACATATACTTTTCCCACCCCCTGTCTTAATAGATAAAAAGACGTCCCTCTTTTTCAAAAGAGCTGCTAAGGATTCTTTTTGAAAGCTCTTTAGTTCGTTTAAATGAAAGACTTCTTTCACTTTTGTCTCGAACGCCGCCATATTTTAATTTTTGCCCGAAGTGCTTATTGTATCGGCGATTTTCATTGGCTGTCTTTTGCAATAACTCGAGTTATTGCGCCCAATCAAATAACGTATATCAGACACACCTCCAAGCGTTATTTTCGGCTTAGTGACCCACGGGAGGTAAGAGAAGCGAGACCGACCGTGGGTTTCCGACGATGGGTTCGAACACAAGTTCTAACAACTTACAAGGTTCTTACCAAGCTGTGTAAACGTCGAGTAGATACGGATAGCATAATTTTTTTCCGGATTTACTCCACCATACGATATTTAAATTTTGAATAATAAATCAATACGGCGGTATTGATTTATAAATTGCTTATGGTTGATTAAATGAAGTTTAGTTAGTTGATTGATCATTAATTTTAGCTGATATTCATAGAAAATAACTTCAGATTATTTAAAGACAGTTATCAATATTAATTTTCATACAAAGTTATTCATAGTATAATAATAAACGCACCGAATGCGGGTTGTCAGAGGCCAAAATCCTCATAAGCAGACATTCGTGAACATAGTATCGTGCTAGCACCGACTAAAGGTATGAATATGTAATATATATGTATTTGTGCTTAATTAAGGAGAAATGTAGAAAAAGTTATAGTTAGAATATAAAAGTAAAGAATATTGTAATAATTAATTAGATAACAAGTTTCAGGAAATATGTAGAATTTAGTCGGTGCTTCCCTGGATAAAATTGTTTTTCCCGGTTTTCTCTACATATTTTTAAACAAACGAACAATTGCCCAGATTTTGTTTATGATGTTGGAGGACATGATTATGATTGGAGTTCAGAAACTATTCCTTATCCTGAGGACAAAGGTATCAAGTTCATAGAGCGTCTCAATTTGCAGCTTGAAGATGAAAATGTCAGTAATACCCTTTATCTCCCAGATGTTTCACACCTTTCTTTGAATGATGAGCAAAGATTTGCTCATAATCTTGTTCCCAATAATCTGCTCCAGTTTAAAAATGAACCCTTGAATTTTCAACCTTTGTGCATGATAGTGCTGGTACAGCTGGTTCTGGAAAAACTTTTTTAAAGAAGTGTTTAGAAAAATCTATTAGAGAGCTGTTCATGCCAGACAAAGCTGTACACGTCATTTGCCTTACTGGAAACGGTGTTATTTTATTTCTGGTGTTACTCTACATAGTTTCCTTAAGATACCAACTGGGCAAAAATCACCAAAAGAATTGACTTCTTCTATTGGCAGTACATTATCAAAGCTTCAAAACGATTGTGAAGGTGTAATGGTATTACTTATTGATAAAAGATCTATTGTTGGTTGCTCCATTATAGGCTGGATGGAATACATGTGTCGTTATGGTATTAATAAATGTTTAATGTCACCTTAAGGGGGGATGGGATTACCTGTAGTTGTGTTTTTTGATGATGCTGTCCAGGTTCCACCAGTCTGTGATTCTCTTGTTTACAATTGTAAAAGTACAAAACTCTCTTCCCTTCATGGTGCCTTAGTCTGGAAAGAATTTGATACAGCTGTTACAGTCATTTCATGCATATCTTTTACAATTTTATGCTATACTATGGTATGCGATTTTAATGATATGCTATGAAATTTTAATGCAATGCTATGAGATTTGTATGCTATGAGAAACTCAAATGAAGGGATTAAAGATATGGTATGCTATGCTATGAGATTTGAACAAAAACGCCACCGTATACAGAAGAGTTCCAAGTATTTCGAAGTAAATGATAAGAAGTCAAAGTCTACTTGTACCACTAATCTGCAATGCGAACTTTCATTCTTTAAGATAAAAGCATTTAAAACCGAGTTAAAATCACGTTGTATGCTATGGAATATGACGAATGAGAATCTATGAAATAGTATGCTATGAAATGAGATTCCAATGCTATGGTATGAGATTTCAGTGCTATGGTTTGAGATTTGAATGCTATGCTATATGTTATAAAAGATATGCTTGAACTGACTGTACCCTCTCCACTATTATAAGGTAAAAAGAGAGCCAGACACAATTAAAAGATGTTTCTAAGAAATAACAGTATCTCCAATGATCAAGCAAAGTGGCTTCAAAATTAGCAGTGGGATAATTTTATCAGAGTCAGGGTCAGCTCTTGCTGGACAAGATGATGCAAGAGGATCTGTTTGTTTTTCAAACACATGCAGCCGAGTGGGAGCAAAGAGTAACTTCTTAAGGCCAATGAAACATCACCAATAGCAAGAATACCATCAATTGATCAAAGTCAACATAAAGCTATTACTAGTGATTATTCAAAATGGGCTTGTTAGGACTTTCTACTAATGCTTACTGTTAAATTAAATGTAACTTATGGTCCATTCAATGGGACAAGTTGTGGACATCATTTATTTAAATGGCAGGACTCCTGTGGAAGGCCAACCAGATGTTCTTATGGTAAACGTTACAAAGAATACATGCCCCCATTTATTAACAGTCAGCCACAACTTGTCGAGTTATTCCTGTGGAAAGAAACAAAGATTGTCATTGTTTCAATTGTAAACGGAAGCAAATTCCTTTTCGCCTCTGGTGGGGAATTACTATTCATAGATGCCAAAGAAAATGACAATTGGAGAAGGAGAGGCAAACTGTTACATTGTCATCCATCCTGGAAACAAAAGATTTGAAGCCAGAAATCCATTAGCATTATTTGTAGGTCTCTTTAGAGCCAAATCAGCTGGTGGAGAAGATGAGGACCCTGATTTTGCCTGGCATCCCCTATGTTCTGATAAATGAAGACCGCCTATGGAAAAAAGTATGCACAGAGACTTCAAAGATTCATGCAAATGAAATCAAAAGAATTGAACAATCACTGAAAGCACAAAACGAACACATCCTCACCTCTTTAAAAGTATCAGTTTCCCCCGTATGGGTTTCCAAATCAGGAAGAATGAAGCTGTAAATTGTACAGATGTGTTACATTCAAATTCAGTGGTTGGTGACATGTCAGTCACTTTCCCATTTTTAATTTGTAACATATAAATGTGCTTCATTTTTTCAAATAGCCTGCCCAGTCGTATTGTATGTTTCCTTGCTGTATGTAATTTGACAATGTAGATTAAAAAAATCTTCATTTTCTATGCATCTCTGCAAGCCTCCAGAATGCCAACATTTTAGTTAAATTTTCCATAGTGGTTATTTTTCAGTCAATCTTTACAAACTGTTTGCATTGTTATGCACTTCAATAATAAGTACAGTTGTATTATTAACTTGCCCAGGGATCTTTTCTATACTCTGTCCCAAAATATCCTTCACATTTTGCATTTTGCTTAATTACTCGATATTTATAAATACCTCAGATTGCCAACGATTTTCATTCAAAAGTATGAAAAATGTCCAAGATTCTCCATTGAATCGCCCCCTATAGCTTATCAGCTTTCAATACACGGCTAAAAAATGTGATGTCTACGGGAATTTTATATTGCAGCAGACCCGGATGACAACGTTGAAAGACCCGGATGACAACGTTGAAAAACCCGAGATATTCCGAGTAACTTCCATATGGAGAAAAGATGTAAACATTCCCCATTAATCTCCGTAAGAAATCTGTTTTCGTTCCTGTGAATGTTTCAGAATAAAAAATGATAATGTGTTAATTATATATATATATATATCTTGGAAATTTTCCCTTTCATCGATTTCAATTGCACTTCTTTCACAGGCATGTATATTTGTATTAAGAATCAGCCAAATGTGCTGCATAAATATCTTGGGACAGACTACAGTGCCTTATACTCATACCAGTTGGCTCATCAAAAGTCATAGTATATGGTTTATTACACATTGAATAATCAGCTAATGCAGAACAATAGAAATACATGAATAAATGTTTATGATAAAAAATTACTATAACAATCTGTCGACCATCTCAAAGATCCATAAAACGAAATGCAAATTCAAAGCAGACAACACCGACCTCTAAAAGGATAGCGGTGGGATCAGGTGCCTAGGAAGAGTAAGCATCCCCTGTCGACCGATCGCACCCGTCGTTTGCTCCTTGTCACAATTTGGCATGTCATGATCGGCGTGAATGTCATAATCGGGAAAATATCATAATAGGGAAAAACGAAACGTTGATGATTTTGGATTGTGTGATGGTCAAAATGAAAACCTTGAACAAGCACGAACCTCCATTACATTAGAGGTGGAATCAGGTGCTTAGAAGGAGGAAGCATCCCCTGCCAACCGGTCTTGAAATGTTTAAACGTACTTCCAGTGTATGACATATGGTGATAACGAACAGTGTTCAAATTCAAAAGTCCAAAGGAAAATTATAAAACAGGAACAGAGTAAACATGGACCTCTTAAAATAAAAATAGAGGTAGGATCAGGTGCCACGGAGTAGTGAGAAGCCTCTGCTGACCGGTCACACCCGCTCTGTGCTCTTTGTCGTCATCGGGAAAAAACGGAAAAGTCCGTAGACAATTAGGTTATTAATTATGGTCTAACTATTAGTATGAAAAACGTCAGTCAGCATGCGACCCAGTGAAAGATTGTATTTGCGGACAAGGTCGACTATAGAACTTACGAAAAGATGACTTCAAATGAGACTGTTGATAGTCCTGTTTTATCAACTTGTTTGTCAGTAGCTTGCCTCGCCTTAGAAACTGTTCATACGAAGAGCATGCCCTTGCGTATCGACTTAACTGAGAGACAAAAACACCATATGCAGTTGATGAATGTATATTCTACATAAGTAAGGAAAGTTGACTATAGAAAAATTGAAGTTTTATCAGAAAGTTTTGTTGTTAGGTTACCATCAATGTCCGTTTCCAGTGAAATATTCAACTATGAAACAGATGACGCAGACTCTGTGGTATCTTTTATTTCAAGTTCACTGGGATATATCGAGTCAACGTAAGTATGGAACGTACAATTGTTTATTGATAATACGTCGTCGATATACCTATACATTGAATATTATAATTATTATAATATATATATATATATATATAGAGAGAGAGAGAGAGAGAGAGAGAGAGAGAGAGAGAGAGAGTTATGTATATATAGATCTGTGTGTACTTGTAATTTTTGTCTATAGCACAGTATGTTTAACTGTTTTAGAAAAGTGTTGTTGTTAGGTTAACAGATTACTCAGATTCCGTGGTATCTTTTATTTCAAGTTCACTAGGACATAGCGAGTCGACGTATGTCCCGTGGAGAAATTGCCCCATGGTGACGTCACTGGCTATAAACACCCCGGGATACTTTCGCGTCCTGCTTCATCTCATGTTTTCAGCATTTCTAATTTTTTACCATGACTGGAGTATGAAAACTAAAACGTTATACACTTTCCCCTTCCTTGTTATATGTTTCCCAGGAATGTGCAAGTTCACATACACAATCAGGCCCTAACGCTTTTATCCACTTTCGAGTTTTGAATATCAACTACGACGTTTTTATCTAACGAGAATTTAGAACAGTGACGAGACATTTCAAAATGACCTCGTGGATCCCACTAGACTTTTTTTTTAAAAAGACGTAATTCTGCATCATCGGATTGAAGGAAGATCATTTCTTTTGACGTTATTTGTGTCGAGCAGGTGACGCAGATTTTGATCATATTTAAATTTTCACTCCATGGTAAACGGAGCGATATCGATTCTTGATGTTTCAGTCGGTGTTGGCACGATAAGGATCCTACAATAACCCGATCCTTTTTAAGTAAAAAAAGAATTGATAAACTAGGAGACCCTTTTATCGAATTATGGCGTTTTGATAACGATACAACCTATACTTTAAGTAAATTAGTTTTCCTCATAAATGCTTGTTACTATTTCTCGTCCGGGTTTTCCAAAGGAAAAATAGGAGACAACGGCAAAGGAGAAATAACAAGAAAGTAATAAAAAAAAAAACGGACCGAATGAAAACCCCTTTCTATTTACGAAATTCGGTTCGTTTTCAGTCGGAGCCAGGATTCTATTAATCGTGCCATCAATAAAGCCCAATGTGTTCTAATTAAATAATTAGATTTCCCCGCCGATGTCAAATAGGAAGAAATAGAACTACAGTATATTATAAAAGCGGATTTATGACACCTGCAAAGGGGGGGGGGGGGGTAGAGGAGAGAAGATATTGGCCGTGGTTTGCGGCAATAACATGCACAATAACATGCAATAAGCGTCAGACCCTCCCCACTGGCAAAAGAAATCATCCCTCGAACCCTCTTCTTTCAAGGGAAGAAGGGTCCGCAGATAAACCTTCTCCCAAAAATAAATTTTAAAAGACACAAATTTTCTAGAAATTACTCTTTATTTCATGTTATGAAATACTAAAATGAATCCAATTCAACTGATTGATTTTATTTTTTATTTAATGAACAACTTCCCCAGTGTAACTTTACATAAATCGTGGCACGAGTTATCTTTTCTGAACGAGGACGTAGAAAACAAAATGATACGACTTACTTAGAAAAGACTGCCAATTATTTTCACATACAATCCTGGGCCCTCTTAGTACTCTACTTTGACAATGTAAGCAAAATCGTTGGTATGATTTGAAACTTCACTTTATAAGCACTTATTGGGTTCCATGGTTTTTACAGGTCAAATTTGCAGTTGTTAAAACTTTCAGGGATCCGCAGTAAATGGTACTCTGCATGAAACATTAATCCCATCCATACAATCTATCCTGGCATTTTTGTATTTTTTGAGGTATTGCCTCAATTCGTTTAAACATCTATATTTTGGCTTTAAAATGAAAATAATTACATACATGTACAATGTTGTACCTCAACTCAAATCGCGTAAAGCCTTTCCATTTAATCCGCGTTACAATGTTCTAAAACTTAACTTTTCTCTGATGTAAAAATCTGGGGATATGCTTCTCTTATTATACTGATATTGTTACTTTCCTCAGAATTTTAGAAACTTTACACTTACCTGTGTATGTGAATGAAATTTGAATCCTTGGACTTTAGTGTCATGGATTTTTTACCAACTCCATGATGATATCCTACTGCCAACATTGGTGTAACACGGAGTGATGAACTTTAAATATTGTGATCCTATATGGATGAAAAAAGTTATCTGTAATGAATAAAACTGCTTTGAAATGTCATGCTTTTGTTTTATGATGTTAATATAATGATATAAAACTCATATTTATGTCAATTTCTCCATTAGGGTAGATTCTCCCAAGAATTAAAGAGTAGCTTCAAAAGATATCAAAGAAATCTAGGAAATTATGCAAAATATGGAGGTTTTGAAATTTACCCATTAGCGATTTATTTTTTATCTTTATGAGAGGAAATACATTACTGATCCTCAATGTAGCTAGTGATTCTTATCTGGATCTTCTGGCTGATTAAGTTTATGTGAGATGTTTCACCACCCCTCAAATCGAATGCAGATTGGAGAGTTAGCAGGTACCCCATCATCTTTGTTTACTATTAACTTAGAAGAGAAAAAGTCCTTTATTGTTGATAATACATTAGAGTTCAGACACTGAAGCTTCATTTAACACCAAAATTAAGGGAGACATTTGAAATTTGAGACTGGATATTTTATAGTATAACAATAGAGAGAAACGATTGCGGCTTCAGAGCAAGTCGAGAAATGTACCCTTCAATAATGGGTTAGAAAGTGAAAAAGAAAAAAAAAACTTCACCAGGACTGTACACGAGACTCCCAAAGAAAATAGACCGAATACTTCGTGACTCTCCGTCGGGTTCGGAAAAATTTGAAATGCTCGTGTTGCCTGAGTGCTACCATCTCCTGACACCGAGGAAGCTTAGAGACAAAGGTCATGAAAGTTGCTTAGATGGAAATGAATCATAGCAGCAAGTCTGATTTTCAAAAGACAAGTATGACAGTGGATTCTTTTTAATTTATCTTATATTTACCCTATTTACATATCTGCTATATGGTTAATAATCCAAGAATATAACCTTCAAAGGGTGCGTTTCAGGTATTTAAAAATTACATGTAGGTACATGAGTGATATGTGTGATACATGCAGCTAAAAGGCATTCCAGTAAATTAAGACAAAAGGTGAAGTATAGATGTCCTTAAACTCCATTTATATGAATTTGAAATTGTTCATGTCTACTTTGTTAAGGTTAGGGAGTTACTCTAATAACTGCTTTCATTATCTGCATACTGTTGACTGTTTTTAACAAGACAACATTGAGATGCCGCGCCTAAATGATGAACAATAGGATGAAAAGCATTTCAGAGAATTTTGCTTTGACCTTGACCTATAACTTAGAAAGAGCTAGAGCCACGAAGCATCAAAAATTGCTCTTAAAAATCTTTTTAAAAATCACCATATTTTGGTGAAATATAGTGTAGACTCTTAGCTTTTCGTAACTGTTTCTTTTCTCGATATTTTACATACTTTTTTTTATAAACGGAGTGTACAATATGGCACTGTTTTGATGAAAATGTAAAACAGACGTCATTTTTTGTAAAGTAACGTCATGAAATGATAAAACTACACATGACTTTCAAAAAACAAAAATACAAAAAAGTTATCTTGTAGACATCATCATTAATTTATGAAAATAAATTTATTGATGAAAATACCATGAAAAGCTGATTTACAATAAAGTTAAAAAAAATACAGGGATCAGTGCTGAAGGTCAATACAACGGCGGTGCATTTTAATATGTTGGTGTCTTCAAAGTTCTTTTCCCTGCAATTTGAAAATGCGTGAAGTAATGCTGATGATGCGCAGTGTATAACTGAGGATTAAGCATTAAATTCTACCGATATAATAAATTATTAAAAATAAATATGACAAAAATACGATAATTGAATTTAACAGAGATATAGGTAAATTTCGAATTTTGATGTTTTACTGTAACAATCTGTGTATATTATTCTGCATGATTATTTTACTTGTTTCAAGGCTTCGATATTTTCACACAAAACCTGGCGCTTTATAGCAGTTAGATGCCGGGGAATGTGTAATGGATATATGCCGAAAACAGTTCTGTATGAAATAACATCAGTTTCCAGGCCCATTAGGCCGAGAACGGTCTAATATCATATATCGTACTTAAAGCTGACATGAATTCGTAAATACGCATTATTTCCCTTTTATCTCTGACTACTGCCATAGTAGTTGTCGATTTCATCAGCTCATTGCTATACACCCCCTATATAAGACCAATAGAACTATTCATGCTTCATCGCACTCAGGTGACCTATTGCAATTGGTCTTCGTCCGTCGTTAACAATTTTACATTTTAACTCCTTGAAAATTACAAGGCCAATTGTTACCCTTTTTTGTGTGAAGCATCTCAATGGTAAGAGAAATCTAAATTATGAAATTCATGGCTCTACCACCCCCAGGGCGCCTCAGGCTGGGCCAAAAATGTTTTTTTTTAAAAAAAGCGCCAAATTTTCAAAAATCTTCTTCTCTACTCCCAATCATGCGAGGAAAAAACTGAATGCATGGTTATGATGTCCATGAAGCCCTCTACCAAAATTGTGAAATTCATGGCCCTGGGTCGGGTCTAGGGTTCGGGCAATATGGTCATGTATCAAATTTTAGAAAATCTTCTCTACTCCCATATATATTTGTTAAAATTAAATGCTTGGTTATGATGTCCATGATGTCTTCTACCTAAATTGTGAAATTCATGATCCCTAGGACAGGGGTTTAGGCCCAAGGGTGGGGCTGATATAGCCATATAGTGAAAATGATTCAATCTTAGAAAATGTTCTCTACTCCCATATATATTTGTTAAAAATTAAATGCATGGTTATGATGTCCATGAAGTCTTCTACCTTAATTGTGAAATTCATGGCCCCTGGGTCAAGGGTTCAGGACGTAAGGTGGGGTGGGGGGGGGGGGGCAATATGGCCATATAGTGTTAATGCATATAATGTTTAAAAATATTCTTTTCTACTCTCACTCATCTGTGAGAAAAACTGACTTCATAATTATATTAGCCAGGAAGTCCTCTACTAAGATTATTAATATCTTGTCCTCTGGCAAATGGGTTTTGACTCTAGGGCGGGGCCAAAATGGATGTATAGTGTTAATGCATATAATCTTTATAAATTATCTTTTCTACTCCCACACACCTGTAAGGAAGACTGAATTCATAATTTTGTAGACCAGGAAGCCTCTACTAGAATTGTAAATTTCATGTCCCCCGAGGTAGGGGTTTTGACTCTATGGTGGGGCCAAAATGGATGTATAGTGCTAATGCATTTAATGTTTTAAAAAATCGTCTTCTTTACTTCTGCTTATACTGAATAAAAACTGACTTCATATAAAGAAAATAAAATCGTCTATGAAAATTTTCGATTTCATGTTTTCCAAATGTAGGGATTTGAATCTAGGTGGGGCCAAAACATTTATATAGTGTATAGGGTAGGGGTTCTTAATGCAGAATAAGAATGAAGCTGTCTATCAAAGTTAAGATATTGTGAAAGCATTTGGAAAGAGATCAGGCAGTTAATGGAGTTATCTTCCCTTGCTTCTTCATAATGGAGTTATCTTCCTTTGCTGCTTTATATTTAGAAATCATTGAATATAATGTAATTAAGAAGTTGTCTGAGCAAAGAGTTATGCAACTTTTTAAATAAACAAATTTACTTGTTAATAGTAAAGTAATAATAATAACTGATAAGCAGTACATGTAAAATGAATTTGGTATAAATGCCAGATGGTGATGACGGATTAATTAAGGTTGAATATTCCAAAGCTGGACCATAAGTGGTTAATATGTAATAGCTTATAAAGCTTTATTTTTTGGTTTAAACGCCCACAGGAAGAGATTCTGTCTGCCCCTGGGGATGGTGGATGGGAGGTTGTTTTAAATAAAACATGTATAAAATATCTAGCCACCTTGATGTAGTTTATCTATGAAAACATATACACTTAAAACCTATCTTGAAAGTTAACATATATTGGAAAATTTATTTTCTATCAGAGTCTTGAACCTTTTCAATATCAGGTCATGCACTCAATTATGATCTGTAAGTTTTTCCCTAAAATTATAGGTTTCATAGTCCTTTTTGACAGATTTAAGGCAGGGAGATGGTATTCATTACAATATTATAATTTTTCTACTCCAGAATAAAACTTAATATAATGCATATGTCTAGGGGTAGCTGATATATATGTTTTCCAGAACTTCAAGGTCTTTTTGTGGAATTATACTTAATTTATTCTCGTACTTTGATTATTGTATAAATGGTTTCCACAGGTGATCTATAATCATATACAATTATAATATTACTAAAACACTCTCATTCACTATATTTACTCATTAATTTTATATTTAGTTAGAATTTAAATTACATATATATGTATTTAATAAAAATGACTCACCAAGTATAACGGCGACATAAGACTCCTAGATAAATAGTTAGTCGAGTTGACGAGCTATGAAGCAGACATCAACTGTCTGTCTTGGGTGGCGTCATGATATTAATTCTAAAAGTTCGTGCTAAAAATGAGATTGTGGCCTCTCGTACTACTATCATACTATGAATGAATGAATGAAACAGCGTGAATGGAAACAAATGAACAATGGGAAATGAAAACATGAAACGTTGAAATGAATGAACGTAATTATGATGAATAATTAACTAAAATAATTAATCCTGTGACGCAAATATGAGACTCCTTGCAAAGTTTGTGTATGGGCTAGGTACTCAGGTGACCGTTATGGCCTATTAGCCTCTTGTTTCTAGTGATATGCGTGTCTTTTGAGAATTGTTAAAAGTGATAGACCATCCGTAAATGTCTCGAGAATTAAGATCATTTTTCATAGAGAGAGAAAGAGAGAGAGAGAATGTAGGTTCACTATTTGGAAGCGAAGATAGGTTACAATAAACATTTTTATAAACTTTTTATTTTTCAAAGCCAAGCAGTAGCTCGTGATAAATGTGACATTGTCTTGAAAGGCTGAATTCATAGCAAGCATGTATAATTTGTGTTATAATATATAGTTTTGTAATGAACTCGGCCGTAAATTGATTTTTATTTGGGGGGGGGGGGGGGGTGAATAGAAACAAATAACAATTCAAATCTCTCTGCACTCATTGTTGTTTTTTTTAAGGAAAGAGCCCGGCAATCTGAATCATCTTTTAAATGCCACACAAGTCAAACTTTAATTAGATTTAGTACGCATAAAATAATCGAAGAAATTTTCAATCGAGAATTTTGTTGGCAAAAGTCACCGATGTACACACATTTAGGGTGATTTTTTTTATTTTATTGGACGAATTATCAACAAAGCTTAAGATATATCACAATTAAGATTAGACTTCTGTATAGTGCACATGTTGATAATGTATTCAAAGGTGTGTGTACCGAAAGTCGTCTTTATCGAAACGGACACGATCGATCTTACAATAACTGCTTGTAACGGTTCACCGGAAATGCATTGACAATGCGACGAATCAACAGGTGGCTGATTACGTAATGACGAATGCATTGGCAAGATTTTTATGCAAGGGATGGCTTAATATTCAGTTACAGCTGTACTTGGGAATTAAATAATCAAGTATTTTTGACGGAATAAGTTAAGCTTATCATACATGTACATGTTTACACGTACGTGATATCGACTGTCTTTCTCCCGTGGTATTCAGAAACGGTTGTGTAACAACTTCTGGAAAATCGCTTGCATCTTTCCTTTCGTTTTATGCATTTAACTGTTTGACCACAGGCACCTGACGTTATAAATTTTTCTTATAATAATAGGGTATTTATTCTTATTATGAGAAAAATTTATAACGTCAGGTGCCTGTGTGTTTGACCTAAAATAAAACCTCACAGCTAACCACTTATACATGCTATCGCTTATTCTACCCAAAGGTTAAGGAATATTTACTTATTTGTCTCCATCAACGTACGTACAATGTTAATTTTGCCATTTTTCTGTTTGTTAACAATGTTCATGTATCTCATATTCTATTTCAATTGAATACCGGGGTACAAAGAAATAATGCTTAAAAGAAAAATGCAGACTTTACTGGTAAGTTTTATTGGCAAAATACTGAAAGAACTCAAGAAGGATTCAATGTACAGATTCAACTGACGTCACAGACGTCAAATTATGACGTCATCGATGATGCACGATGTAAGCATGAATACACAGTAAGAAATTACTAGATAAACATGTTAAATTTCAGTTTACATACATTTCTACCACAAATATTCAATAAAATGATTTTGTAAATAATCACAAATAATTCTTTATCATTAATATGTTTTACGGTGTGACCGTTGGGGCGAGCGCAGAAGGAACTACACATCTCTCATCATTGTTAAATGCAACCCGCGGACTGACTTGCCCCAACCTAAAACTTGGGCTTTCTCTCGAAAACTTTTACCCCCGCAAGAAACCCGAAGTTATCAAAAATTTATTTCAATTGTCCTGCCCTAGGCTAATATACTTAAATAAACTACACTAAGATTAATTAATGTAAAACAGACTTATTAAAATATTTTGATAAATACAAAGCCATTTGGTTTTTTATGCAAATACAATCATGAATTATCATTTTTTACTTTTTAATATAATCAATAAAATCAGTAAACAATAAATTGCTTGTCTGTGTTATTTCTCATCTTGTTCCTTGTTGTTAACTGAGTTTTAATTATTTTCCTCTGTAACATCAATTTTGTTTTTATTTTTTTTTTTTTTTTTTTTGTATGCTATATATGCGTAGAAGAGATGTGCCCTCCCGCTTTTTTAGTGTATGATATCCCACTATTTAAAGGTTTGTCCATATATGCAACTGACAAATATATATATTTATCAGTTTATTTTTTTTCTTCTCTTTTTTGTTTTATTTATTTATTACAAAATGATGTGGCTGCACGTATTTCTAATAATTAGACTTTTAAAAATATTTTTGTCACCTACCTAACGTATGCATGTATACGATTGGATCAATATGACGGTAAATTAAGCATGGAATTTCCAAGTGCATTTTACCAAGCAAAAAAAAATTTAAAAAAATATCAAAACAAAACTAATCAGCCGAAGAGTCGCCGTTAACACTGATACTGAGTATTTACTACACGTTACACCCAGTACAGATGCTTTATCCACCTCTAAATTTATCGCGGGAAATTATTATAGCGCGAGATCATTATGACGTCATTCTTGACTTTTTTTGCTCTCGACAGTTCTCGTAAATTGTCGGATAAATTCGGGTAAGGAAATGACGTCATATGTTAGCAAAAGTTCAGATAAGTACAGTTTTTTTACGTAAGCATATGTGTGTTGTTTACTTTCGTGTTTTTAAAGGATTGTTTTTATTGTTAAATGAAATAGATGTATGCGATTTAGAGGTAAGAATTTTCCTTAGAAACGCTTCCTGTTCCACCATGTTGCTATGCACCGTAAAGGATTATTGGGGTATGTAGAACGTTTTCACGCGGGTCCACAAAAATTTCTCTGAACAATGTGCAGATTTCAACTCGAATTTCCTCCGTTCGTACACGTTGTCTATGGAGCTAGCTACGCGAGCGGCGCTTTGCGCCGCTCGCTATTAATTAGTGTTCTTTTTTTTTTTTTTTTTGTTGCTTAAATTTTCAAAATTTGTAAAATACATATTGGCCACACGTAGGTTCAAAGAAATTTTGCAGGAAGATGCATTTCTGCCATATCTCTCAGTTTAAAAAGTTTAAAAGAGGTATTCAAGTGTGGCCACATTCAAAGTTGGGAAATAATGCAGAAAATTTACAATTTTCAGCTATTTATTAACGACCATTGTATGATGATTCGCATGTGCTAAACGGTGGGACCGAGGTGACAAAAAAAATACATATGTATAGAAGCAGTATATTGTGCCTTTCATTATAAGTTAATGCAATTTGTATTGTTTCAAACTTGAGTTTTGTGAAAATTTTAAGGCACATTTTGATGCTTCGTGGCTCTAGCTCTTTTCCAGCTGGCATAAAACTTTTATTTCAACCTCATTACCCCTTGCATACAGGCATTTTTGTTCAACTTGAGATGATAACTGGTTATTAAGCAGAGTTCTTATCTGGGTCAACATTTTACAATACCGTCCTCTGATTGTTCTATGCTTGTATCTCAAAGAGGTTGTATCAAGCTGTCCTGGACAAGACATTCAAAGACAGCAATTCTGAGAAGGTTGAAAGTTTTAACAGAACTCTGCGACTATCACTGCCTCGCAATGTCACCGTCACAAGAAACTTTGCTGGCCGGGCTCACAGTGCTGCTTAGTCTTGTAACAATGGTCCTGGCAACTTCCTCCGAGGTCTCTGCGTTGAGGACGGAGCTTCCATACCCTCTGGTGGGCTAGACCCTAGATAAAATACAGAAAGATTATTATAAATCATATCAAAAGTCTTTATCATATGAAACAAAACGAGGTATGAAACGAATGAAAATGTAAAAACTTTATGAAAAACATAAGGAAGATCAGAAAAAACATGATGTTCACAGAATCTCAAGCTCGAGGGAAAAAGGCAACTCATACAGAACATAATTATTCCAAACAAAATCAATAATTCTACTCCATTTTTAAAACATTAAATTACATTGAAATATGCATCTTGAATGGGGATGATTTGCCCCACTGCACTCCCCTTGCTGCATGCAATGGATCCTCACCTGATTTGTGGCATGAGGCTCCAGTGAGAGGTGCATCGGGTTGACACACAGCTTCTCGTGGCAGCGAGAGATGACCTCCTGGTTTGCACCCAGAAAATGTGACCTCGTCAGACGCATCTCCAACATAAGAGTTATCCGATGCACTCTCACAACCTTGCTCCCCTCGTCTGCCTATGAAACTCTAATGAATCCATTGCCATTTCTTCCAACCCCCTTTCAAATAACACAACTCCACCAAATAAACCACATTTCACTCTTTTCTTTTAATTTACATTTCAAACGCTTAAAGATGTCATCCATTATGTATTCATGCGCAAAAAATAACTACTTTCATCTTGGAAGTCACCTGATATGTCGAAAGTGGGTCTCAATATTTATAAAAAAAGATTGTACATTACTTTAAATCGTTTTTATAAAAGATTATAATAAAATTAACGAGAAAGGAAATTATAGATATGAAGTACAATAAATAAATTATTTAACATCCACTCTGTTTGTAATCGAGTTTATTTTCCATTAAACTCCCGGGATAATGAATAATTTAAACCAACAACAAATCTTTATGAAAATACACATATAATTTTATCCAATCGCGTAACATCTATTTATTTCATTTATTTTGCGTTACAATGTTCTATAACTTTTTTCTGATGTTAGCTCCCGTGGATTTGGGACTCTCATTCCTATATATTTACATTCAGTGTATATTTCCCCTTATGTTTGCATTGGAAATCTATTCAATTTTCTATGAATACACTTTGCTAATTCATGCGCCATGAACACAGAAATTAACGTCTTTACGTGTTTTGAGTATATTTATTTTTGAAAGATTTAATGAAACGTTCAATCTTACATAACCAATTTGATATGCCTTTTGAATGATAATCATTAAATTATATCTAATCCTTAATAAAAAAGATTTTTCTCTACAAAGTTTCTGGCACTATATGTTTAGTCGCGGAAGCGAACTTAATAACATGTTAATATGGCTGTTCCATGTATGTTTCATATCCCTGACTGAGAGCGTATATAATGGCTTTACAGCGACAATACGCATATATTTCAAATAAATAAACATCAGTATGAATATAAATATAAGCATTGAATGCTTATTTTTGGATGTCGTCGGTCCTGTAACACACCAAGCGGTGCAGACAAATTATCATACCGCGCTAACGCGCAGTATTCAACTTGTCTGCACCGCTTGGTGTGTTACAGGACCGACGACATCCAAAAATGAGCATTCAATGCTTAAACAACAACCTGTAGCCTCAATTTCCCTCACCACCACATTGTTCCACTCCTTTCTCAAAGCAGACTAGATATAAATGTGAAACATCCTAAAATTAGCTTCCTTTTTATATTAATTTCACAAACACGGTATTCAATTTGTCTGCACCGCTTGGTGTGTTACAGGACTGACGACATCCAAAAATAAGCATTCAATGCTTAAATAACATACCGGCAATTTCGATGAACTCTTGCTTTCTTTTCCGTGCTTGGTTTTTCTCTGGAGAAAACAAAGCACTAAGGATCGCTTCCGTAACCGATCTACAACATCTGCCGATGTTGGACTCTGACACATTCATGCAATTACCTACATGTATGGTTTCGTGATAGGCACTGGGGGCTAAAAACATAAGATATACAAACAGCTGCAATATCGGGGGTAAGGCATTGTTAAAAAAAAACTATGTTTATTTTATTGTTATGTAACCAAAGTTCGAATAATTATATAAAGTAAGGAATAACCATTAGTTTTCTTTGACGAAATGACTCGTGGCAAACAAGATAAACTGATTCAATGTGTTCATAAATGATATTCAAATTTGATGAAACCTATACCAAAAAACACATATGTAAACACATGCAAACAATATAACAAGACTCGAGTAGATGGACTGACAGACTGATCATGTATGTGGCGCCGCAGAGCAGGGCCCTAATAAAAAAGGACAATGATTTGTTCACGTGGGCCACGCTGGGGATATATTTTATCATCAGATCTCCAAATGATCAACCTACTTAGTTTGCTCAGAATGCATATCTTTAAAACATCTATAACACATGGGTATGTGTTTAGAAGCAGACAGGGACCGTCAAGTCATTTAAAGCATTAATATGTTAAAAGCTGTTTAACAGCAATTCGTTTAAATAAAAAGGTTAGGATCTTCATGTGTTCATGTTGTTGCTGTCATTTTCTACATTAGTAGTCTCAGCATGTACTAGCACTGAGAATGTTCCTCATTCCTTGTCGACCAAGACTACCACAGCCACTTTAAAACTATAAGAATTAAACACTGAACAAACTCGTTAAAGAAATATCAAACGTACAGGTCTGACTCAATGCATTATATTTTAAAAACAGAAGATGCACATAAAACAAGAAATTAATATGAAATATATAAGACAAAGTAAGGAATACCACACGTTGGCTGCATGCCTGTCACGTGTAACGAAATTAAAGGGTTTATAGTCACGTGTATTGGTGACTTCATGAATAGTGTTCCATTTTTAAATTGTAAAAACAAGTTGACTTGTAGCTTATTTAAGAAAACATTTTTCTGTAAAATGTACAGAATGGTAAAAATATGTTTGATGATATACTTTCAATTATTGTTTTTCATTATATACTGTATATATACACTGTACGTTTTTCGTCACACTAATAAAACTACTTCACACAATAAATGTAACACACAACCTAAGTTTATTTAATTCATTTATGTTTGAGGAGACAATGTATAATGAAGACCTAAGATCACTTATTATGAAAGGACCAAAATTTAGGGAGCCTAGATCCTTCACATGGCGTCGTAATTTTATACATATCATGAATTCTGTTGAAGATTACGCCAAGCGATGGGCAAAGTCTGAAAAAGAAGACCTTGATACCTTGTCAGAATGGATTAAAAGCATCAGATGTATATTAAAATCTCGTATTAAACGACTGAGAGGTCAAATGAAAACCATCTATCCTTCTGTTTTCAATAAAACAGAAGTGAGAAAAGAACTAGATAGATTACACGATCAGTATGTACTGGTCCCTGCTGATAAGGCAAGTAACACCATTGTCTTTGTTTGTAAGGCACATTATATTAATTGCATTTTCAAAGAACTAGGTTTCGATTCTATACATGGTAATCCTACTTACACCAATAGCAGCCTTTCCAAGCAGGAAATACTTCAAAATCATAAATCGGTTATGGATATCTTAAATATCCCCCATAAACAAAATGATTTTGATTTACCTTATTTGTACTGGATTCCAAAGCTTCACTAAAGTCCTTACAAACAGAGATATATAGCTGGTTCCAGTAAATGTTCTACAAAACCTCTCTCTTTACTCCTTACTAAAATTCTTACAGTAGTGAAGGAGAAACTTCAAGAGTACTGTACAACAATATACTCCAGAAGTGGTGTGAATCAGATGTGGATACTAAAAAACTCTAAAGAATTATTAGAAACTTTGAGGTCACAAAATCTTACCAAAATCAATAGCATCAAAACGTACGATTTTTCAACGCTTTATACAACCATTCCCATGACAAATTAAAATCTAGGCTTTTTGATATCATCGACAGTTGTTTCTTCAATAAAAATGGAAGTCGTAAAAATGCTTACCTTGTCATTGGAAATCTAAAAAATTATTTTGTTAAAAACCATTCTGATTGCACACACAAGTACACTGAAGTTGACATTAAAAAGATGCTTGAGTTTCTGATAGACAACATCTATGTAGTTTTTGGAAATCAAGTCTTCCAACAATCTGTTGGAATTCCCATGGGTACCAATTGTGCCCCATTGTTAACAGACCTATTTTTGTATTCCTATGAAGCAGAATTTATTCAAAAACTTGTACGTGAAAAAAATAAATCACTCGCTGTGGCCTTCAACTCAACAGTCAGGTATATCGACGACGTATTATCAATTAACAATTGTTATTTTTATACTTAAGTCGACTCGATATATCCCAGTGAACTTGAAATAAAAGATACCACAGAGTCTGCGTCATCTGTTTCATATTTGGATATTTTACTGGAAATAGACATTGATGGTAACCTAACAACAAAACTTTATGATAAACGCGATGACTTCAATTTTTCTATAGTCAACTTTCCTTACTTTTGTAGCATCACCTGCATATGGTGTTTTTGTCTCTCAGTTAATTCGATACGCAAGGGCATGCTCTTCGTATGAACAGTTTCTAAGGCGAGGCAAGCTACTGACAAACAAGTTGATAAAACAGGACTATCAACAGGCTCGTTTGAAGTCATCTTTTCGTAAGTTCTATGGTCGATACAACGACCTTGTCAGCAAATACAATCATCCACTGGGTCGCATGCTGACAGACGTTTTTCATACTAATTGTTAGACAATAATTTATCACCTAATTGTCTACGGACTTTTCCCGTTTTTTTTCCCCCGATTACGACAAAGAGCACACGGCGGGTGTGACCGGTCAGCAGAGGATGCTCACTCCTCCTAGGCACCTGATCCTACCTCTATCATTTTGGAGGTCCGTGTTGCTCTGCTTTGAATTTGTATTTCGTTTTATGGATTTTTGAGATGGTTGACGGTTTGTTATTTTCATTTTTTCACTAGTTACAATACATGTATATATATAACAATAATTAATATTAAATTGCAAATGTACATATTAATCACACAAAACATTGATAAAACATGCAAAAGCACCCGCTCTTAAGGAAGCAGAATGGTCAACAAGTTAACCATCAAATATATCTAAAATATTAAGATATGATTTCTTCGTTTATATATGATTTGTTTAGATATAATCTATCATATTGTATAGGAAAATCTATTTATCTTTGAAATTCGGGCATTTTCTGATATTTTTATATAGAGCTCTTCCTCTAAAGAGATCGTTACAGTCTAAAAATGGCCATGATCGTCGAGCCCTTTTAAGTGGTATGATTCTCTTTTAGAATGTGTTCACTTGTATCCAAGATAAAGAAATGGTTCAACCTAATGGCAATGAACTAATTACTAATATATGTTGAGTATTCAAAGATTTCCATGGAAAATATATGGAAATGGAAAAAAGAATGAAGCATCAATGTAATAAATATAAAAAAAAACTTTTGGAATACATACGTGTTTACACAGATTTTCAAGTTGTTCAAAACATGCCCCCCCCCTCCCCCCATGCTAAGCCAAGCAAGATAGAGAGGATGCAACCACAATGAATCCAGAGACTTATAATATGCGTTCAGATACTTTTAAAGAAACTTAGAAACTTTTCTTTAATTTCTAAATAAATCCAATGATTGAAACAAATGTTTTATAAACGTATTCACAAGAGCATTAACGTTGTGAATTGTTATATGAAGAGTTTAACTTGAATTCCTGTTGCCTCGCTAGCTACGTTTACTAAGGTTGCTCGTTGATATTTACTTTGAGATTCTTTTGTTTGCTCTTTTCGATATAACAGCTGGAAGTCCTAACCAAGGATAGATAACTCTGCAGCACTTTTAAAATATATCTACATGTAGTGAGACAATAACAGTGGGTGGAGATTTTGAAATGTATTTCAGAAATATTTTCATTCAGTATTCAACTACAGTGATAATAAAACTTTGGGCATAAACCTTTAACACTTAAACTAACACTAACATCTACAGAGCTTAAGGAGGCTGGGTGGTCAACGAATTACCCATAAGATATGCTTTTAACTTTTAAATATAAAATTATTGACCATTGACTATTATATAATTTTTTAAAAACCCATAAATATGTTAGCTTATAAATTTTAACATTTTACATACAGAGTTTTTCGTCTAAAGGATGTAAACATACAATTTCAACATATACATGTACAAGCTATTGACGGTTCATTTGGAATTTTGTCTTAGACTTATATGAATTTAAAAGGGCATCATGGACATTGTCAAACTGAAAAAAGTTAACATTCACTGTCATGTTCAGCAATCTGTTTAACTCAATCAATATCTTGGAAAAGTATTGTAATTGTCTAGCGAATTTAAAGCGGAAACAATTTCTAATGCAACGTACCTCATATTTTTCTTGAAACACTAGTAAAATAGTATACATGTATGTAAGTAGCAAAGCGAAAGAAGAATTTGGTTTCATCATTAAAATATTTCCATTGTGATGATTATAAAAACCGCCTTGGGGATTTCCAAAGCGTTATTATGCACTACATGTGGTAAGCTTTTCTCGAAGACACAATAAACAGGTCGTGAAATGGCTTTTGCAATAGGAAATGTTCGAATGGAGGTTCAAGACAAAACTAATATAGTCACTGTGCCTCATCATCCTTTGGCCAAACTGATGTATTACTTGGACTGTGTCTGCGATGCCCTTCAACTAGACAGATCTGACTCGGAGGACATCGAGGAATTGCGAAATTACCAAAACTACCAATATCTAAGCGAACAGCAGAGAGCTGAGTTGTTGGTACTATGCACGATGTTGTCTCCGGACGTTCTGCTAGACAAAGTGTTTTTTCAGAATGACGAATTGTGTGGGGAACTTGGGAACAAATTTTATGAAATTGGAATGATTTCGAACAAGATGTTGGTTTCTTCTTCTATTGTTATTGCTGGACAAACGCGGAATATCAAATGCATCATGACTTTTCAAATGTCGTGGTTACAAAACAATTATGTGGAACCAATGCAAACCATGGCACGTCAGTTGGAAGAAGCAGAAGAAAATCAACGAAAACGCGAAACTCAAGCTCGAAAACGCAATAAAAGCAGTTGTGTTATTTTGTAAGGCTTTGTTAGTTCATACGAAACTTTATTCACAAATTGATTTGAATGAACGTACTGTACATAGTTCTACTGTGTAGCGACAAAGAGAACTTGCTTGTAATTAATGCACTTCATTGACCGTTTTTTTTATTGCGCTCAATCAGAACAAACAAAATACCAAAATTAATCTGATGCAACGATGTGCAAGAAATATTTTATGTATTTGGTTCGTGATTGGAAATTGAGAACTGTATCTATACTCAACAAAAATATGCTGCTATTTAAACGCCGCGGCAATGTTTTTTAAAACGTAAGTCTGCATTGTCTAACTGAAAAATGTCCTACTAGTACATATGTATTCAGCATTTGAAAATGATGCTAAATGTTGAAATGATAAAGGTTTTGTATCAGTCTTTAAATTAATGTTAACTTGCAGATTATTGTTTTGAAAGTCATTTTGCTCTTTAAAGGTTTTGTTTCATGTTATTACAGGGGCATGGTAAACATATTTTTAAATATGTTCCTCTTTCAGTTTCATATCTTTTCGCCCACACAGGTAAATCTATATATCGATATTATTTACCCTACACACATCTTTATAACTGCAATAGCTATCGAGGAGAAATTTTTTTTCTCAAAAGCAAATCTTTTTATTAGAAAATATGCATGCATTAATATACTTTTCTTTAGGAATACCAATCTGGAATTTCTTTTAAGTCGTACTTTTTTGTTTAAAAATTAATTGAAATGCATAGTCGTGAATATATATATATATATATATATATATATATATATATATATATATATATATATATATATATATAATTTCACAAAATGTGTTATTGAATAGTTGATAATATTATGCGTCTTGTTATTTCAATTAATTTTTTGTGTTGTTTTCTTCTTTATTCTTTATTTTTGAATTTACATATGTTCTCCACTAACAAAGAAATATTTGTATTCAATCACGTTATATATGCTTGTTTTGCTGAATTATATATAAACCAAGACTCTTTACTACAAAAATACATGTTGATGATTATGCGTATTATGTAACACACATAATAAACATATTGAAAAACTTTTTTTTTTTTGCTCAATGAGAATACTTTTCGTAACTAAAATATCTATTGACAATTTATACTGAAAATTTCTGAATAAATTAAAGTGCTTTAATTATCATTTAAACTATGAAATGTAACCTCATAAATAAAGGCTTTGGTTCACCCGTGTCACAGGTGTTTCATCGAAAACCTTTAAAGAGTCATGTTGTAAATTTTGTATTTACTGCCACCCGGTAAATTTAAAATAAACTTTACAGCATGACATCAGTCTCACAATGGACATTTGGTCGGCCCCATGGCTGTGGTTGTAAAGTAAACACTGTATACATCCTCTTATACGGTATAAATATTATATTGCTCAAAACTGCCACCAACCGACCAAAATGGGGGAGGTATTCAAGTTCTACATAAAGTACAAGTTAAAGTATTTTCGAAATGAAAAAAAAATAACTGAAGATCTATAGCGCAAATCTATAATATTTTCATAAGAGCATCTTGACACAATGTTGATTCTGAATGAATTTTTCAAACAGTGATCCCAAACAAATAAAGAAAACACAGAAAGGGATGCGAAGCTTAACCATGACAAAATCAGGGATGTATTTTAAAAAAAACATTGTCATTAAGAACAATTCCTGTATTCTTCATATTTTCAGCAAGCATGCATGATGATATAGGGTAGATTGTAAACTGTGACCACACTGCCCCTTGATATAACAGACAGAAGTCCTTACCAGGGTTTGACAACTCTTCAGAACTTTTAAGTATATATAGTGAAACGAAAAATGTGGGTTGGGATTCAGGAAATTTATTTCAGAAATATTTTCTTTCAGTATTATTCAACAACTATGATAATAAAAGTTTGCACGTAAATCTTTAAAACTTAAACTAATGCTAACATCTACAGAACTTAAGGAGTGGTCAACTAATAACCCATAAGATATACTCTGAATTTTTAGGTATGAAATCATCGACCATTACCTAATACATAGTAAAGAACAAACATATCTATATTAGCTTTTAAGTTTACACATGCTCGTTTTATGTCTATTGTTTTTGGTCTAATTAAAGGATGTAAATATAGCATTTCAACAAATAAAAGATATTGATTATTATCAAATTTTAGCCACTTTTTTCAAGCCAGGAGACAACATCTAATAAACAGGTCAATGCATTATTTACAAACAGAATATGCACATTAATTAAGAAATGAATGCATAAAATCCAAAGACCACGAAAGAAATAGTACTCGTCGGTCACGAGTTTCAGGTGTGCAATTACCTGTGTGACGGTGCCTATTTACTAGGGGTGTTCAGCTTTAACTCAATCTGTTTGTTGTATTGTTATTTTTTAGCGAGGTTAAAGCGGACACGATTTCTAATGCAACGAACCACATATTTTATATAAACATTAGGAAAATAATATGCATGTATGTAAGGAGCATTGGGTATTATCGTCATAAAATTTCCATTGTTATGATTATAAAAACTCATTTGGGGATTTCCAGATATTTTAAGCCGTTATCTATGTACTACATGTACATGTAGTATGCCTTTCTCGAAAACACAATAAACAGCTCGTGAAATGGCTTTTGCTATAGGAAATGTGTGAATGGAGGTTCAGGACAAGACTCGTATAGTCACTGTGCCTCATCATCCCCATATGACCCATCTCAAGTTATTTGGGTCATGGGCAACATGTTTTAAAATAAGTTCCTCTTTCAGTTTCATATCCTTTCTTCACACAGATAAATCTATATATCTATATTATTTACCCAGCACACATCTATATAATCGCAATATCAATAAAGGACGATTTTTTCAAAAGCAAATATTTTTGTTAAAAAATTTGCATGCAGTAAAATATTTTTTTTCAGTAAGGCCAATCTGGAATTTGTTTTAGTCAAACGTTTCTCTTTTAAAAGTAAAAAGAGAAAACTGAATTGTGCATATTTATATATAAGCATTGCATTTTTTCATGAAATTTGTTATGATTTTGCATGGTCGTCATATATAATAATATAAAAGCAGCTCATCGTTTAACTGAGATCCGTTCTTTCTTAACTTTGTATTTACATATCATGCAATCAACAAAGGAAATATTCGTATTCAAACGTTTGTTTTGCCAAATTTGATATAACACATTGACCAATCCATGCAAACGAAAGATATTAAGATAAAATGTAGAACTTGTTTATCAATCGTTGTAAAATAAATAAAGTTCATTCATTCATGAAATAATGTCGATAATCATTCGTATTATGTCATTATGCACACATAATAAACATATAGAATATACAAGTTTAAAAACTCTTTGAAAAAAACGTAACTAAAGATCCATAGCGCCTGTCTATGAAAATGCCATGAGAATCATAAAACAATGTTGATTCTAAATGATTTGTTTTCAAACTGAGACTTCGAACAAAAAAAGGCTACAGAAGTAGATGCAAAACATAAACAGGAAATTATTTTTGAAAACATTGTCTTCAAGAACAGCCCCTATATTTTTTGATATTGCTCAGCAAACATGAATGGCCTCAAAAGAGATGGAAAGTGCAATTGAATAAATTCTTATGGGAAAAAACGGTTAAAATCTTCTTAGTAAGAAGGATACTGCTGCAATTATAGAATGTAAATTTGAATTGTTAAAGCAGTAGGGTCCTCAATTTTAAAAAAAGTGAGATAAAGAGACAGTTCGTTCAAAATACATTTTTAAATGTCAGTTTAAAAAGTTTTCAATTATATACTTAATAAACTAGGTCAAGGAAAAGAAAATTTTAAGTTGTATATAAATTTGTAAATAAAACGAAAGAAGCATACGAAAAAGTTTCTGAAAATCCCCAACATTGATTACTAGTATTTAAACCCACTCCGCATATAATTATCTGTCAGTCGTTGGCTAACCTAAACAGTAGTCATGGCGTTTGCTATGGAAAATGTACGATTGCATGTAAAAGCGACAGGGACATCTGTTACAATTCCTGGAGACCCAAGGGCCAAACTAATGTATTATTTAAGCTGTGTGTGCAATGCGTTGCAACTTGATAGTTCGGATACCAGAAATATTGCAAGACTGAAAGACTATCAAAACTACTTTCGCCTGACAGAAGAAGAGAAAAGTGAGTTACTTATTCTCTGCGCCGTGCTATCTCCAGACGTGCTTCTCAACAAAGTGTTCTTCCAAAACGACCGGATGTGTGGCAACAGCAGCAACGAATTTTATGACATCGGTACAGTTGCAAATCAACTAGTTGTGTCCAGTTCGATCGTTATCGGAGGCCAGACAAAGAACATTCGTAAAATCATGACTTTCAAGATGTCCTGGCTTAGAAACTTCTACTTGGAGCCAATTCAAGCGTTGGCCCGCGAGTTGGAAGAAGCCGAAGAAAGTCGTCGCAGACGCGCAATAGCAGCACGCCAAAGCGATAATGACTGTGTCATTTTGTAATACGCGTGCAAGGAGTACCTTATCGTAATCTAATGTACTATTTTGTCTGCAAAACTATTTTAGTATAATTATTTCTCTTATTATAAAATTAATGCTTTGAATTTAATAGATTAATTAATAATTCAGTGTAAATAAATTCACGATTGTTCTTAACTTTTCATGTAGAATGAAAATGAAATAAAGATTTATTTTTTAAACTAAATTTGCATGTCTTAACAAATTTGCATTCCAAAAAAGGTTTGCAAACACCTGGTCTAAATTGGTTGAATCTATTAAAAAAACCCAGACAGGATGTATCCCTATTTTCCGAAGTAGTGGCTTAACGTCAAAGTCTTTGATATTATGTTGGTCGAAATTAAATTGATTTACTATGTTAACTAAGTTAACCTTTTTTCATCAAGGAAACAGTTTTTACTCACCCTGCTATGGTTGACCTTCGACAACTATATATTTATTACAATTTAATGTAATTTTTGTATTTTGAGGATCTTTATTTTTATCATATGCTGTTAAATGTTTTCCTTAATGTCTATGGTTTTGTCAATGGAAATGCACATTTTGATTTGCATGGGAATAACCATATATAATAAAAACTATGATAATATACCCTCTTCGTAGCACGGGGTAACAAGGTCCCTATTTTAAGTAAACAAACGAAATTATCTCGAGAGCATTAGCAGTAGCCGCATTCGTTTACAATTTTTGTAAGAGACCGCTTCGTTTCTATGACGAAACTTCGATGGGCGAATTAATGCTTCAGCTATGGAAAGGATTAATATCATATTTAAATGTTTAAGACAGAGCTGATGGTGAATTTACAATCCTGTCTCCTTAAAAATGTCAAATTTTATTTCCAATGTAGAGAACAGTTGATTTGAGCAGTTGAAATGCTTGTAAAAAATTGTAGCTAAGTTGCAAGCGAGATACAGAGGTGCAAAATTAATAATTCTGTTAACAAAGCTCGAGTAATGTTTTGTTTACAAATAATGCACTTTAAGGAAATTCCCATACCTTGCACAATAAGGCTCGGGACAAATAAGATTAAATGCTTCATTGTACTTTTGTATTTCAGCTATTTAAAACAGCCAATTATCGAATATCTTTTACAAACAAAGAATTTCGAACTCTGTATACCACTTGTTACACGACTAATTTCATTCAAGTTTTGGTTAAGGATTTGAAATACCAAAGTTACCAAATACAGGCTTTAAAATTTGAAACACAGGAATTAATTTTTTTCCTTTTTTTTGTTGCGAAAATCATATTTTGGTTTGTTGGGGGGGGGGGGGGGGGGGGGGGGGTTGCGAAAATTATGTTAATGTTCTTTGTACGTGTTAAACATGTAATCATCCGATCATTCCGTAAATTTAATATTTACAGTTGTCGGCAAATATTTTAGCAGACTTTTAAATAAGTCCTGTCAACCTCGAACATTACATTTTTCTCATACCTTTTTTTCAATTTACTTTTGAACTAGTTCCTGGAAGTTAATGTGGAACTGATAACTTCCGTAGCTGGAAAAATATTTCTTGGCACTTATTAACTTCCTTTATTGGAAAACGCCATAAATAAACTTGACCTTTTCACACAAAAACAGTAAATTTGAATTTTTTGTACCTTTGATCTGTCGGTGTCTGTTGCCAATACGCCCGTTTAAGCGACGGAGCTGGCTTCTCTCCAATGATAAAACAGAAGCAATAATATGCTACAGTAGTCCTTTATATAAGTTGAGTTTAGGTGAATTTAACAAGTCCGTTATTGGTAATTTTTGGTACATGTATTGAAGCCACGTCAGATCAAAATATTTTAACTAGTTCAAGGCAAGCAAACCATGGTGATTTTGTTCTAAACAAACAAAAATCATGTAGATTGAAAGGTAAATTTATATGAAAATCCCCACTACTAGTTATATAAGCTCTAGTCATATGTCCAAATCTATCTTTCAGTGCAAACGCACAGACAAATCATGGCGTTTGCCTTGGAAAATGTACGTTTGCATGTTAAAGCGACGGGGACATCTGCAAATGTTCCGGAAAATCCGCGAGCCAAACTTATGTATTATTTGAATTGTGTGTGCAGTGCGCTGCAACTTGATAGTTCGGATACCAGAAATATTGCAAGACTGAGGAACTACCAAAACTATTTAAGTCTGACTGAGGATGAGAAAAGAGAATTGCTTGTTCTCTGCGCCATGTTATCCCCAGATGTGCTTCTCAACAAAGTATTTTTTCAAAACGACCAGATGTGTGGCAACAGTTCCAACGAATTTTACGACATCGGTACAGTTGCAAATCAACTAGTTGTGTCCAGTTCGATCGTTATCGGAGGCCAGACAAAGAACATTCGTAAAATCATGACTTTCAAGATGTCCTGGCTTAGAAACAACTACTTGGAGCCAATTCAGGCATTGGCCCGCGAGTTGGAAGAAGCCGAAGAAAGTCGACGCAGACGTGCAATAGCAGCACGTCAAAGCGATGATGATTGTGTCATTTTGTAAAACATGGTTGGGAAGCAGTTCTGATAACATGTTACCATGACGATTGCATCGTGTTGTGATTCAATCTGAAAAAAACAACATTTTTCAAAATGTATGTTGTGTATTTTTTTTTGCAATTTGCAGTTTCTTGATAAATACTGTAGAATCATTTCAATTCATAGGGACCAATTTTCGTGGATTGTGGGGTTTTTTTTTTATCTTATTCGTGAGGATGTAATTTCGTGGATGCGTCGGTTTTCAGTTTCACTTAGAAAAATGACTCTTTCAAAATTGTTTTCTTCGAGGATGTAAATTTGTGGGGAGGGCTACCCACGAATACCACGAAAATTGAGCCACCGCGAATTCTAAAGTTTCCTCAGTATTTATTTTTATTTAATATTTAAAGAAATAAAAATACTTAGTGTATATAAAATAAGTAGAACTACTCATCCCTAGGATTTTGTGTAAAAGCAATATTTGGTAAGACTATTTGGAATATTTTTAGCTCACCTGAGCTGAAAGCTCAAGTGAGCTTTTCTGATCCCTTTTTGTCCGGCGTCCGTCTGTCTGTCTGTCTGTCCGTAAACTTTTTACATTTTCGACTTCTTCTCCAGAACCACTTGGCCGATTTCAACCAAAGTTGGCACAAAGCATCATTAGGTGAAGGGGATTCAAGTTTGTTAAAATGAAGGGCCACGCCCTCTTTCAAGGGGAGATAATTAAAAAATCATTGAAAATTTGTTGGTATTTTCAAAAATCTTCTTCTCAAAAACCATTTGGCCAGAAAAGCTGAATCTTGTGTGGAAGCATCCTCAGGTAGAGTAGATTCAAATTTGTTCAAATCATGATCCCCAGGGGTAGGGGGGTCACAATGCGGGATCGAATTTTTACATACGAATATATAGAGTAATTCTTTAAAAATCTTCTTCTCTGAAACTGATCAGCCAGAAAAGCTGTAACTTTTGTGGAAGCATCCTCAGGTAGTTTAAATTCAACTTCATTCAAATCATGATCCCCGGGGGTTGGGTGGGGCCAGAATAGGGGGTTGAATTTTTACATAGGAATATATAGAGTAATTCTTTAAAAATCTTCTTCTCTGAAACTGATCAGCCAGAAAAGCTGTAACTTTTGTGGAAGCATCCTCAGGTAGTTTATATTCAACTTTATTCAAATCATGATCCCCGGGGGTTGGGTGGGGCCAGAATAGGGGGTTGAATTTTTACATAGGAATATATAGAGTAAATCTTTAAAAATCTTTTTCTTTGAAACTGATCAGCCAGAAAACCTGTAACTTGTGTGGACGCATCCTCAGGTATTATAGATTCAAGTTTGTTCAAATCATGATCCCCAGGGGTAGGGTGGGGCCACAATTGGGGGTCAAATTTTTACTTAGGAATACATAGAGTAAATCTTTAAAAATCTATTTCTCTGAAAATAATCAGGCAGAAAAGCTATAACTTATGTGGAAGCATCCTCGGGTAGTGTGGATTCAAGTTTGTTCAAATCATGATCCCCGGGGATGGGGTGGGGCCACAATGTGGGTTGAATATTTACATCGGAATATATAGAGTAAATCTTTAAAAATCTTCTTCTTTAAAACTGATCAGGCAGAAAAGCTGTAACAAGTGTGGAAGCATCCTCAGATAGTGTAGGTTCATTTTTGTTCTAATCATGATCCCCAGTGGTAGGGTGGGGCCACAATAGGGGGTCAAATTTTTATATAGAGTAAATCTTTGAAAATCTTCTTCTTTGAAACTGATCAGCCAGAAAAGCTGTAACTTATGTGGAAGCATCCTCAGGAAGTGTATATTCAAATTTGTTCAAATCATGATCCCCAGTGGTAGGGTGGGGCCACAATGGGGGTTGAATTTTTACATCGGAATATATAGAGTAAATCTTTAAAAATCTTCTCTGAAATTGATCAGCCAGAAAAGCTGTAACTTATGTGGAAGCATCCTCAGGTAGTGTAGATTCAAGTTTGTTCAAATCATGATCCCCGGGGGTAGGATGGGGCCACAATAGGGGTATAATTTTTACAATGGAATATATAGAGTAAATCTTTAAAAATCTTCTTCTCTGAAACTGATCAGGCAGAAAACCTGTAACTTTTGTGGAAGCATCCTCAGGTAGTGTAGATTCAAGTTTGTTCAAATTCATGATCCTCAGTGGTAGGATGGGGCCACAATGGGGGGTCGAATTTTTACGTAGGAATATATAGAGAAAAATCTTTAAAAATCTTCTTCTCAGAAACCGATCGACCAGAAAAACTGAAACTTGTATGAAAGCATCCTCAGTTAGGGTAGATTCAAGTTTGATAAAATCATGATCCGCAGGGATAGGGTGGGGCCACAGTGGGGGGGGGGTCAAATTTTCACATCGGAATATATAGAGAAAAAATCTTTAAACATCTTCTCAGAAATCGATCATGGGGGGTTAATTCTGAAATTGAATCAATTATTCATTGTATCATTTAAAAAAGAAATCGCACGGAAGACTTACTCGTTACTCGTAACGAGATCGTGTCTAGTTATGTCTATCATTGCTCAGGTGAGTGATGTGGCCCATGGGCCTCTTGTTTTCTAACTTTACTATTTGTTTTCATTCATTAAGTCCACACTTTTCTACAAGATCGTTTTAACAATGTCTTTCGTATTGTCTTTGCTATACAATTATCCCAGCATATTCTCGGTTATCATTCGTTTCCCTCATGAGAGTATATGCCATGCTAATAAAATAAATACTTTACAATCAAATGTGAGTGCTGTAACATTTGTGACAAGTTCCTGTATGGTGTCCTAAAGTATAGTAACAATTGTTCATGAGGCTTATCACCTGCAGTCTGGGCGATTGGAAAGACTCGGGTGCCTGCATAACGAGCCTATGTTTACAATACTAGGCATTTTAAAAACTTTTTTCCATAATTTTCATTACTATTTCTTTCTACAGACCTTATCTCCTGATTTTTTCCTTTTCCTTAGCAACAAACATGATATTGTTATAGACAGACTAGAAGGAGCGATCTAACCAGAGCAATGCCTCCTCGTACTTGCAATTGATGATACATTGTACCAGAAGATATACTGTAAACGTCTTAAATTCCACGTGTCAAAAATTTCACGATTTGCTGTGGCTGCCTTTCACGAAGGTTTGAGTTTAACGGATAATCGATTTTTCAATTTTTCTTTTATATTAGGAAATAATAATGATCATATCAATTAGTATTTATTATGAGTAAAAAAAATTAATAATATTAATTTCGTTCCCTTGTTTTATTTTGTTTTTACTAAAGTCCTAATAGCGAAGCATTTTTAGCAGAGGAGCCACGTTAAGTAACTGTCTTGACCCCTCAATTGCTACGAGAAAAAAAGTATATTAAAGTACAATTTTCACGATGGCTTACTGTTTGCTGGAAATTGTATAATCTTGAACATATTGATATTAAAAACACCGCAATTTTTTTTAAAGTCTACAGTAAATGAACCAAATAGTTCTAACCATGCATTGGATTTTGATTTCTTAGACTGGGTTTTTGAGTTTTCACACACATCTCTTGCCTAACTGACATTTTGTTTCAAGGAGCGATAAAGTTAGACTTTAAATATGGAGGATAAATGTTTGCTATTGAAGAACACACAACAGCATCTCTCTCTCTCTCTCTCTCTCTCTCTCTCTCTCTCTCTCTCTCTCTCTCTCACCCACACACACACACACACACATACACAAACCAAGTATGTGTGTATTATGGCCTTTCTTTCTTTATTTCTCGACTTATCTATTTTAAAACATTTTAACAATTGAATATAACTTTGCACTCGAAACTAGTGTCTGATTATTAGTTAATCAAAACACGATTATCCATTTATCTATCTATCTATCCTCTAGAGATGAATCAGTCTCTCCAGTGTAAATGGAGAGATAGGGGTTGAGATTGGGTGCAGCATAAACTATATCCATTTTAAATCGTGAAAATAAAAACAAAATAATAATAGTTTGTTTTTATGAATAAAATGCAACTGTTAAAAAGATTCCCCAAATCGATGAGTAAAGAATCCGGAAATATATTTCCCTTGTTCACTCTCTACAATATCTTTTCCCAAACAGCTGATTGACTTTTGTGTGTTGATGTCTGAAAGGGGTTTCATTCTTTTTAATTTTTTTCAAGTCGATCACCTCTATGCCATGATAGTGTAATTATGGTCATTAAAAAGAGAGATACAGTGATGTTGCGAATATAACGAATCGTCACTATTAACGAGTCGTTTTCAGGTAAAACAAAATCTCAACCTTTCTGATCAAGGTTCAATACTTAGATAAACCGATCCTGTCATGCTGAGTTATTCTTGCTTTTATTACTTGCCATGAAATTATTAAAATTCAACTTGTTCAATGTCGTAGTTTTTAAACAAAAATGAACATGCGTTTACATGACGCAGACTAGTAGCGTGCGTGCAGCAGACTACTTTTACTTGTCTCTTGAGTTCTGATGTGAACGGTTCATTGCAGGTAAGCAAATTTGGCACAGATTTTGAATAAACTTATCTGTCAAAACGCACTTTCTTTTACTGACATAAATAATTATATGGACTTTCAGATATGTCCCCCGAAAAGTGAACAATGAAGGTGGTGGAAATACACCTTCTCAAAAATCAGCAGCTAAATCAAAGTACATGGCACGTGGATAGAAAATGTCTCCAGAGAAATGGAAGTTAGTCCGAAGAGCACTATATGTAAGTAATATAAGTCGAATTGAAAAATGAAACTGTAGCCTTAGAACAGAATGGCATTGTTTTCACAACCATTATACCAAGCATCTCAAAGTTCAGAACAAGCAAATGTAGAGTTCGGATTGGAGAGGCTTTGGGTTCCGTGTGATTCTTGTGACAGCTGGGTGCACACAGAATAATTATCTTATGAAATTTTTGTGAATGAAACCTTTGTGTGTCCAAAATTTATCTGGGAGCTTATTAACGAGACGTTGCCTGTATTCATAATTTTACTCATAATTGGAATCCAGGGGATTTCTCTTCGTTACACTGCTTTCAACAAAAAAGCATTGTAACAAATAGAAATCCGATGGATTCTGACAATGAATTATTCTAGTATTTAGTTCATGTAATGTGTGAATTTATGATTTTTGGGGGAATTATTACTTTAACAGATCTTTATAGTACTCCAACTGCTACTTTTTCTAGATTTTGAAATATTTTCATATATTTTAAAATTCCTTTTTCAGTCTACTATAGATGCTGGTATTTAGAAATCAAGCAGTTTAACTTCAAGAAAAATTATAAGAGACAAATGTCTTGTGAAGGGCTAAGATGCATTAAAAATCCGCCTACACTTTACATCTACTCCAAGTAGTTTTCTTGTTGACAGGGAATATAATAACATCAAAGACAGCAATGCTTGTTTGGTATGGCTTCCACCATTGAATGAATTCCCCCAACATATTCATAATGATATCACAGATAAAAAAAAAAAAAGGGCTACCTATTGGACATGTATAATTCCCAAGTGTCTTTCCGCACAGTTTCGTAACATTTTGGATAATGACGCTGAAATAATGCTGAAGTGACTGGACAGCCAGCGACAAGTTTTCATCCATGGCTAGAACCAAATGGGGAAAGGGGTGGTGTTGTTCTTCCCTGCAAGTACATACTAGCAAATGTAAATGTTGAATTTTTTTTTTATAAGAACTGAAATCATGTACTAAACAATAAACGGAATTCATTCCCACTAGTATAGCATCAGAACCCTCAAATAATTGGTTATAATGTATGTCTGGTTTTTTTTCTTTATACATTTATCTTTCTTTGTAATTACATAAAAGGATGTTAATGTATCTAAGAAAATTAACAATGATGATGACTTTAAGCTTATTGATTTCTTTAATACATTGGTGGATCAAAGGCAGTTGTTTATCATCTAGTCATTTTTTCCAATTGAATTCATTGTTAATTTTTATCTTTGCAAGCATCCTCAAGTGAACTTTTCTGATCACCCGTGTTCTTCGTCCGTCTGTCCGTCTGTCTCTCCATCTGTAAACTTTTCACATTTTGACTTGTTCTCTTAAACCACTGGGCCAAATTTAACCAAACTTGATACAAAATCCCCTTCAGTGAAGGGGATTCTCAAGTGTTAAAATAAAGGTCTAAACCCTTTTTAAAAGGGAGATAATTGCGAAACAATGAGTATAGGGTGTATGTCTTTAAAAATCTTCTTCTCAAAAACCACTGCACCAGTAATGCAAATATTCACCTACACAACAGCTTGTATTTATAGTGAATATTCTAAATTGTAAAAATCGTGACCCCAAACCAAAACTGGGGCCTCAGGCGGGATTCAAAGTTTAACATAGAAATGCATAAGAAAATAGTTTTAAAATCTTCTTCTCAAGAACTACAATGCACAGTTTGGGTTATTACTCTGCATACATCCTTGGCTATTGTAGATTCTAAATTGTTTAAATCGTGACCCCCGGACTAATACTGGGCCACCAAAAGGGGCTCGAAGTTTAACACACACACACACACACACATATATATATATATATATATATATATATATATATATATATATATATATATATATATATATATAAGAAACATGTTTTAAAATCTTCTTCTCGAGAACTGCAATGTTACAGTTTGTTAGATTACTATGCAATGATCCTCAAATTGTGAAGATTCTAAATTTTAAAAATAGTGATCCAGGACCGACACTGGGGCCACTGAAGGGGTTCAAATTTTAAATTAGAAGTATATAGGGAAAGTGTTTAAAACTCTTCTTCTCAAGAACCATAATGCTACAGTTTTTGAGATTACTATGCAAGCATCCTCAAATTGTGAAGTCTCAAAATTGTGGAAGCCGCGACCCTTAGACTTATACTTGGGCCCCAGAAGGGGTTCAAAGTTAACATAGAAATATATAGGGAACATGTTTGAAAATCTTCTTCTCAAAAACTACTGAGCAACAGTTTGTGTCATTACTATGCAAACATAAGGGGTTCAAAGTTTAACATAAAAATATAGAGGGAAAATGTTTAAAAATCTTCTCCTGGGGAACTACAATGCTTCAATTTGTGAGATTACTATGCAAGCATCCTTAAATAATGTAGATTTTAAATAAATAAAGCTGTGACTACTGGACTAATACTGGGGCACCAAGAGGGTTCAAAGTTTAACAGAAATGTATATGGAAAATGTTTATTAATCTTCTTCTCGAGAACTACAATGCTACGGTTTGTGAGATTACTATGCAAAGATCCTCAAATAGTGTAGATTCTAAATTGTTAAAGCCAGCCATAAACACCGGACCAATACTGGGCCCCCGGAAAGGGGTTCAAAGTTTAAATAGAAACAGCATATGATACGAAATATAATGTTACAAGGAACTGTTGATCAGTTGAGCGATGTGGCCCATGGTCTTCTTATTTCTCATTAATTGTCGAGTGCAATCAAATGTACATTTCAGTAAAAAAAAACATTCAGCCTTTCTATGTTTCTTGTTTGTGTTTTAAACCATATTAAAACGTAAAAAGGTATTTTGACATTGTCTCTAACAAAAATAATCATCTGTATATCACGTAATTCAGTAATGGAGAAAACGATCTGCTAAAGGACAAAACATCATCAAAGTACAGCGATAATTTTTATTTAATGTTGTGTTGTATTAAGTGTTGTTAGGAAAAGAAATAGATGGTGTTATCATTAAGCAGTACCATTAAAAATATTGAATTATGAATTTAACTTGTACTCGGGCACAAACTATAAAAGCAAATTTGATAAGTTATTCGTTATCGGCGACCTCACTGTATTTAAGCATTGAATGCTTATATTTTGGATGTCGTCGGTCCTGTAATACACCAAGCGGTGCAGACAAATTGAATACCGCGCGTTTGCGACATCCAAAAATAAGTATTCAATGCTTATATTTGTATTCATACTGATGTCTATTTTTATGAAATACATGTGTATTGTCGCTGTAAAGCCATTATATACGCTCTCAGTCGGGGATATGAAACATACATGGAACAGTCATATTAACATATTATTTAGTTCGCTTCCGCGACTAAAAATATTGTGCCAGAAACTTTGTAGAGAAAAATCTTTTTTTTAAGGAGTATATATAATTAATTGATTATTTTTTTTAAAAGAACATATTAAATTGGTTATGTAAGATATGGACGTTTCAATTAATCTTACACAGATATAGATATACTCAAAACACGTGAAAACGCATGGCGCATGCATTATCAAAGTGTATTCATAGAAAACTGAACGTCGCAGATTTCCAATGCAAACATTAGGAGAAGTATACACTGAATGTAAATATATGGTCTTGAATGGTCCTTTTAAGGAAGCATTTAGTATAACTGTAAAAAACTTATACTTTATCATCCATTATAGACCATGGACAAGAAGTCTACAGAAACTCGGAATCTTTACATACTATAAATTACCAACCAAGAGCATCATCGTTTACGGCCTCTACAAAAACTCAGTGGATTTGAAGCATCTTTGAACTGCCTATATATAACCAGTTGAACTCTCCTCTGGAAGCAAAATGCCTTTTACCTCTCAAATGTGAGCTGTTATAGAAAGTTTTGTTCATACAATTGAAAATATAAAGTGTAAACTTTATAATGTTGATGATATAAAGATTTACAAATTATTTACGCATGCATCGGATTAATCTAAAGCATAAGATTATGTATATGTACACAATTTAAACAACCTTGCCTCAATAATTGTTATAAATTTTCACGCAATGTATTAAATAAAAATGAATATGTAAAAACATAGTTCTTCGACTCGGATTCAATCATTTATTTTTCCAATAACAAGTTCTGTCAAAATCATTTTAGGTCACTCAGGTGACCCAATGCTATTGGTCTTCGTCCGTCGTCGTGCAATGTACGTTAATGAGTTTACATTTGTAACTTCTTCATAAAAAATACAAGGCCAATTGTTACCATTTATGGTTCAAGCATCTCTAGGATAAGAGCAATATAAATATTTACCACCTCCGGGGCCTCATGGGTGGGCCAAATAAGCAAAAAGGCCAAATTTTCAAAAATGTTCTTCTTTACACCTACACATGCATGGTTGTGATGTCCATTAAATCCTCTAACAAAATTGTGAAATTCATCGCCCCTGGATCAAGGGTTCAGGTACTAGGACGGGGTCAATATGGCCATATAGTGAACATTTATTTAATATTTGAAAATCTTCTACTCTTCTTCTCTATATATTTGAGAAAACCTAAATTCATGGATATGATTTCCATGAAGCCCTCTACCTAAGTTGTAAAAAAAAAAACATGAAGAATAGTTCTACTACTAAATATACCAAGAAAGTAATTGTGAATTTTCATTTTGGATATTGATAATCTACCATAATAAAGAAAATAAAACGTTAGCCCCTACAAAATTCTTGGCAAAATATCATATCAATTTTATATTTATTCATTGATATCTTGCCTGGCTTGTCGCCGAATTGAATTGATAAAATAATAGGATAACCGATTTGTTATGATAAAAAAATAATTGTTTAAGTACAGTACTTTAATTATTTCAAGCTAATATCATCAATCATTTAAACTCGTCTGATTTTTGAGCCAGAGTGAGCTTTTCTGATTAAAAATATGTTTTAAGTACTTTGTCTCGGCAGCAGTAATGTCGACGAAACCTTTTCTCTGGATCCGCAACCATTGATAAAATATTGCATCAACCTTCAAAAGTTAAACTTTTGCCCCTCATGTCATGGCTAACAGAGACATGATTCTAGCACAAGATAATGATCCATGCCATACCGCTAGAACAATATAACAGTTTCATGAAGCAAAGAACATCCGTTTTTGCCCCTGGTCCACTAAATTTCCTGATCTCAACCCTATTTAACATATTTGGGATTTGGTAAAAAGACATGTCAGAGCCCCCTCCACACTACGCAATATTGATGATTTGGAAAGTTTAGCTGCCGGTCTGAAAAAATTCGGATGGACGACCTGGGAGCTACAGTGCCTCCCATAGTAAAAAAACTGCATTTTACCGGGCACAAAAAATGCGTTAGTTTTTACTATGGGAGGCACTGTAGCTCCCAGGTCGTCCATCCGAATTTTTTCAGACCGGGAGCTACAAACCTGCAGCTAGAAAGATTTGTACATCAGGTGTGGCAGCAGATAAGTCAACCTACTATCTAAAGGTACATTATTTCCATGAAGCAACGTTGTCTGGCAGTAATTTGAGCCAGAGGTGGTCATACATCTTACTAACCGTCTTGTGATTTTGTGTTTTGAGAGTGTGCTATTTTAGGGGAGTCATTGCTATCAAGTGTTTTGAGATATTCGTTAGATTTTCACACATCTTTTAACTAAAACATGTCTCATTAACTGTAAATAAAAAAAAACGCATTTCGTTTGTGTTTGCTTCTCATACTCAAAAACTTATTGGGTGAACACATAGAACTTTGGTGTATATGGTTTTTCTTTTGTTCTTGTTCTTAATCTTCATCTTCTAGGATTTGGGACAAAAATATGACTGGGAAAGCATCCAAAATTTCAAGTCTATTCTGTTTTTTAACCAAATATTCAGATATAAATAGACATAAATAATAATTTGGAAAGCAAAATTATTATATACAGTACATGAAAAGCAATTATATCTGATCCTACGCGTTGCGCTTTTCATATATCAAATAAACTGATAGACTTTACTGTTCTATAAACTGTTATAAGTTAATGACCTAGACCATCTGATGACCCCTTGACTCTTGAATAGTTCTAGGAAATGGCTGTTTATTTACATTGCATCTAATCTAAATAGTTTAAGCTCATATCTCGACTCATAACGTTGATCGGAAGTCAAACAAAAACATTAAATGTAGGGTACGAGTATGGAGGATATAATGTTTTTTTTGACTGACAGCCACACACCTGTATCTATTTTGAAAGTATAACCACGTCAAAATTTGTTAAATTTATATGCCATCACAAACAGATATAAATAGGTATTCTCAGATTGATACCTTTTCATCCTTCATTTACAGAATAAACTATTATTGGTATGATTTTCAACAGTAAAGTTTCGATTTAAAATCTATAATGATATAATATAAACATTGTAAATAAGCTTGGCCATGAGTTAATTAATACATAATAAGTCAGAAAAGATACAGTGGGTTTATTTTTGTCAAAATATTTAATTTTTAAAACTGCTTTTAGTTATTAAGTGTACTTTTTTTTAAAAGTAGAAGTGTACAATTCAATGTAGCTTGTTTTAACAAAGTATTATCAAATGCCGGATCAAGCAAAGCAAACAGATATATATATATAAAATGAAAGAAGGGTAACGGGGAAGTTTTATCTGAAAATTCCCAACACTGATTATATACTAGTAAGCCTAATGTTTATGAATTTTGACTTAGCACACCTGAACAGTAACAATGGCCTTTGCTTTTGAAAATGTTCGTCTGCACGTGAAAGCAACGGGAGTTTCCGTAAGTGTTCCGGATAACCCGAGAGCCAAATTAATGTATTATTTGAGCTGCGTTGCAACTAGACAGTTCGGATACCATGAGTATTTCAAGACTGAAGGACTACCAAAACTACTATCGCCTGACAGAGGAAGAAAAGAAGAAGTTGCTTGTTTTCTGCGCTATGCTGTCTCCAGACGTACTTCTTAACAAAGTATTCTTTCAAAATGATCGGATGTGTGGTGACAGTAACAACGAATTCTACGATATTGGTACAGTTGCTAATCAACTAGTTGTGTCCAGATCAATCGTCATTGGAGGTCAGACCAAAAATATCCGTAAAATCATGACTTTCAAGATGGCCTGGCTTAGAAAGTTCTATTTAGAACCACTGCAAGCTTTGGCCCGCGAGTTGGATGAAGCAGAAGAAAGTCGACGCAGACGCGCAATAGCAGCTCGTCTAAGCAACAGCGATTGTGCTGTTATGTAACGCCATGTTTGCCAGATCATTAAAAGTGCATTGTCAACAATGTCACAAACAATATACTTTTTCTATTTGATATGAACAGTATTAATTTCTGTGTTAGTGTCTGCAAGTACCTTACTGTCCAATGTGGATTAAGTTTACGCGTGCATTAATTTATCAATCATGTACTGATAATGTTTTACACTGTGAAATTCTGAATAATACGTTTTATTCGAAACCTCAACTGCTAAGATCTTGCCTAGATCTTGCGTATTAACAAAATTAACTGAAAGTTTGGAAAAGTCTAAGCTACATTATATGTGAAGAACCTCTTTAAACAAAGTTGACCGGATACAAGGAATAATACCTCGCCATAATATTTATGTGATAAAACAAGATAAATATCTTGTAAATATTGTTACAGATTAAATACTCTTTATATTATAAAAGATGGATCTGTATTACTTTTGTACATACTTGTATGAAAAATAATTAATATAACCAACTTATTAAAGCCATAAAGGATATTATCGTTTGTATTTTATAATTTAGATTAATCTTACGATGATAATAGTAAAGCTATATGGCTATATGGTTTAAATAAGGGGTGTGAACAAATGTAATTACATCTTTTAATTACAATAGCATCCATCGTCCTTCTTTATTTAAATTGACCATAGCATACATTAACATTTACTATAATCATTAAACTTATCATTGATAAGTTACGCTTTCATTTTTTCTATAGTCAAATTTCCTTACTTATGAAGCAATATACCTTCATCATCTGCATATTGAGTTTTTGTCTCTCAGATAATTCGATATGCAAGGGCATGCTCTTCGTATGAACAGTTTCTATGGCAAGGCAACTACTGACAAACAAGTTGATAAAACAGGACTATCAACAGTCTCATTTGAAATCATCTTTTCGTAAGTTCTATGGTCGATACAACGACCTTGACCTTGTCAGCAAATACAATCTTCCACTGGACCGCATGCTGACTGACGTTTTCCATACTAATTGTTAGACCATAACTAATCACCTTATTGTCTACGGACTTTTCCGTTGTTGGTTTTTTGGTTTTTTTGTTGTTTTTTTTTTATTTTTGTGATCGGCTTCGGTCGATCACAGTTGTGTCTATATGAGACTTCCGGCAAATATCATTTTTTGCGCACGCATTGCGCCCCGCACTACTTTGTTTACTATGCAGAGACAGCTTTATGTAAATCTTTAATTACATTTAGATTTATAAAACTTTATTCTAATGTGTTTGACTTTACATTAAAATATTTATACAGTTACACAATGACCACGTTTTCTTTACATGCGTAAGAATTTTAATCGGAAGTACACTTCGCCTACTAAGAGTAAGTTTATTCATTCCTTGTAATTTCGGAAATCAGCAAAACGGTGCGATATATCCCGTTTACCATGTTCATTGCATGTAATGTAATGCTTCCGCATTACATTAACACGAAGCTGACCGATGATATCACATGCCGATCATTCCTTTTAAAGGAATAATTGTCCCGATTACGACTAAGTGCACACGGCGGGTGTGACCGGTCAGCAGAGAATGCTCACTCCTCCATGGCACATGATCCTACCTGTGTTTTTTAGCGTTCCGTGTTTGCTCTGCTCCTGTTTTGTAATTTTGCTCTGGACTTTTGAATTTCAACATTGTTCGTTATCACCACATGTCATTTCATGTTAATCGCAATGTATACGTTTTATATTTATCCTTATGTAATTTTTATTAAATTTGATATACCTAAAGTGTATGTACTTAACCAGAGAAATTGGGTCTAAAAAGGGGTCCTTTCTATCTATATATTCTATTTATAGCACGAACAAATACCATTTTGTTTACATTATCGAATAACGAATGATTGCATAAATAAATAGACGCATTAGCAGATATAGATAATGAATGCCGCGGATGTTCATTGTACGGTAATAATAATGCCTTTTAGCGTTCTGAGTGGACGGCCATTTATTACCCAAAGCCCTTTCTACATAACAAAGAACTATGAGCCCTGCACATTCATTATAACTTTAGCATTGTAAAAACTCGAAAAAGTTAAATTCGAAAAAAATTATTACCATGCCCCTTTAAAACCGTTCCATCTTCAATATCGTTAGTGAATCAATAAGTAAATACAATTTTTGTTTGTTTAGGGATTTGTTGGTGGTTTTTTTTTCTTTTTGGGGGGAGAGGGGTGGGGTCGTTCTCTCAAGAGATAACATCCTAAACGTTACTTAAGAGGTCTCGATGGTCGTGGCCATTTTTAAACTGTCTTGATCCCCTATAAAAGGAGAGCTCTGTATAAGAATGTAGGAAAATTTAAAAGATTAGATACATGGATTTTTTCTTTACTAAATAATAGTTTATAGCTTAAGACATTCATATCTAAAACTTTAAGGAAGATCTGATGGCTACTTTGTTGACCATCCAGCCTCCTTAATAGTAAAAGAAATGAAAAATTATTAAAGTTTTTTAATAAATATGAATTGTAAATTTAAAAAGATTACCAACAGAGACGACCGTTTTCAACTACTTCTGCCATTATTCATTATGTTTATGTGCTAAAATAATTAAATCAATATACATGTTCAGCGAAAACTATTTTGAACTGTTATTTTGAAATTAATTGTTTTACTCTTAACGTTTAATTATACAATTTCCAGTTTCCACTTATAAGCACTTGATACATCTAAAGAAAGAAGCATACTGGGCACGATGAAAGATGCAACCATTGTTGTGAGCTATGGAGCTATATTTGATTCTTTTTAATATTGCTTTGAAAATATATATTTAAAAAAAAACAAAAACAATTATTTGTCAATTACATTTGCACACAATGTCCAGATGATTATTATTTTTTTGTTTTATGTTCTTTGAATTGAGTTTTTATACTACTTACCTCGACTGTTGTTTGACCTTAACATAATTAAGGACGGAAACCATCTTTTTCTACAGTGCAATTTGACCTCATTATGAGTCACATTTTAGAGAATGTGCAGATTGTTTTAACATTTTTAAAACTGTACAATTATCGGTATCTGAAGAACCATTCAAACAAAAGGTCAACGTCCTGAGATTATGCTGTATGTTTTTCAATTAAATCATCTACAAACATTATAATACACAGCTGATGTTTGAATGAGCAGAACGCTTTAGCCAAAAAAAGTCGTATAATTTCAAAAAATATCTGCCGCTATCGGGATACTAAAAAAACAAAGTTATCCGTCACTTCCATACGTCTTCACCACCTTGTTTGAATTCAATAATCACTACAACTACATTTACCATACCACTTATTCCCTGCAGCAGCGCCTCCACTATTCAATTCCTACTGTCCTTTCCGATATATTTCATTTTATCAAATGAAATATACAACATGACTACTTTAGTCATGTTGTATATTTTATTTGATAGAATGAAATATATCGGAAAGGACACTACCCTCCCCTACCACACGACATTAGCTATCATAGCTAACACGCCAGGCCACTATTACCTCACTCCCTCGCACCAACCTCAATACAAAACAAATCCCTTCCAGCACCACTTTTCACCACAGCCCACTACCTACAATAACCCTTACATGCCATCATCATTCGTACCTCATACTTCATAGATTACATAGTCCTTGGTAGTTTTATACAAAATGCTAGAAAGAAAAGGTGATAATCATTCATTTGCTTTTTATAGTGTTATTTACTGCTTAATGTAATCAAAATAACATTGGTTCTTTTTTTCTTTTGTTCTGTTTAACTTAAGGTAAGTATTTGACTTATTCTACGAGTAGCGTGCGCGGGTGTAAGGTTGGGGAGGGGGGAGGAGGGGGGGTCGGATGGTCAAGAACCCCCTCCCGGAAAAATCAAATTTCTTAAAATTTACATAGTAAAATTACCGTAAATATGCCTCCCCCTTGAAATTGTTCTTTGGATCTGCGCATGAATAGTCTTTGTTCGCCTCTTGTGAATGTAATATTTAAACCCCGAAGATCAAATTGCCTAACAGAAATTATAGTGTCATTTGGTTATTTAGCAATTATTAAACCGGTTGCATTCCTCTTAATAATCCTGATCCACTCTTGTAAAATTATAGCTTGTAGTTGGCATTAATATTTGTAATTTATCCAATGTTATATAAATGTTAAAGGGCAAACCTTTCAAGCCAATAAGTCTTCAAAATGATAATTACGAATAATTAAATAAAAACCGAAATGCAATCATTCTAGCACATACTAGTACGATGTATACAAGTTGATACAAAAACCATGCGTGTTGTTTGAAGGTTGCACGAGAAAAAAAGTTTGATTCGATAATAAGTACAAGTTCAAAATCAAAGTTTTAACAATTATTTCAACTCTAGACTTCGTTTTTTGTAAGTGAACTTACACATTATAGCCAATTAATACTGGATACTGATTTATCAAGATAAAGTAATTAAGTTGAACTTAAATTGTTCCAACTGAGTATATGTAAATTCTTATCATAGGGATTACTATTTTTTTCTGTTATTTATACTTATTGACACATGTATTACTATGTTGTATTATAATATTATATATAAATTATTAGATCCTTGACATTACTATTTAACGTAAATATGTTATATGTACCTCATGTACCATTGAATGTTAATGGTTTGAGAGAATAAACTGAATTGAATTGAATTCATGTAAAAAGGTTATGAATAAATGGTACTGTATACTGTAAACGGTTTGCCAATGGGTGTACGACAGTTTTGCAAGTTCGCTTGTTTGAAACACACAAGGCCATCATTAAAAATATCTTTGTTTCCCCTAACCCGACCCTAAATTTTGAAGTTGGGTAGGTAGATAGGTAAATATTTTTTTTTCTGCCAGGCCATAAATAAAAATACATTATAAATTAAAAATCAATCAATTCTTTAATTGATTACAAAACTAAAAAAAATATCACCAGTTGTAAACCATATTGTTATACTTGTACTAATGGAATGTAAAACAAATTTAATATCGAATTCACAATTTGATATTGTTCATCTTAATTTTAAACATGTTTGATTCAATGACTAGATGTGTATGAATAGATTCATTATCATTTGTATGTTGATGTACATATTAACCTATATTTAAATATCATTTGAATGATAATGTACATACTTCAAAGTATCAATTAAATTAATAAAGATTTTTGTTAACTTACCCAATTTCACTTTAATTATAGTCATTACCAAAAGCAACTTTTTTTGTTTCGGTCTATTTGAAATTTGACGAATTTAAGAGAACTGTTTAAATTTTTCACGACATAAAGAGTCTTTCATATCATAGGTACCAACCTAATTTTTGAGACTAATTTCTTCCTAACAGAAAAGTAGGGAGAAGTTTGAGAAATCAGGGAGACTGTCATTATTTGATACAGCATAACCTACAAGAATGATGATATACACAGATTCAACCTTAATTAAGATTGGATTCGATTTAAGCAAATTTATAAAAAATAAAACAACTTCTAAAAGTTTCAAAAACTTGTCCAATCTATTAAAATTTTATTGATATGTTCATACATTTTATACATGAAAAGTTTTGTTTTTGTGTTAGCTAAATGACAAATAAAATCAGTCTCTGTACTTCTGTGTATTTTGGAGGTACAGTGTATTTTAGTCCAACCATTTGACCCAATTACAACCGTTGTGTAGATTATCATTTTAATTTTTAAGATAACTGTAGACAGACGGTTTTATGATTATTTTAGCATTAATTGGCAAAGTTATTAACTAATTACAAGTTACCAACTAATTGTAATATCAACACTAACAGTAATAAACATCGGTTGTAATTTTCAATGCACAGTAGGCTATATGTTGCATCACACGTATTTATTACCCATAAAAGAAAAGATAATCGCGATTTATTAATCAAAACAGTGGTTAACTGAGGCTGTGGAAACGTCTTTTGAATTAAATGATTGTCATTTTAATGTCTTTGGGGTTAATTTACACAATCATGAACTCATAATACAGGGCGACTTCAAATTCTCTTTCGAAGGAAATTCCGGCGAAGTTACCGATCATAAAGCCAGTATTTCGCCCATGTTGATGTCAGATCAAGGCTAAAAAAATGATTGTAAAACGAAAATGATGTGGGTATCCTAAAAACGAATTTGGGTAAAATTAGGTTTCTTTAAAAAAAAAATCTCTAGTTAATGTGGTAAAAAAAACTATTCAGTCGGCGGGATTTAATTAGGTCGGTCGCGTGAGGGGAAACATAGATATTTTTAATTTTGGCCCAATCAAATTGCTATGCTTTGAGTCTTAAAATGATTACCATTTGTGTTGTTTATAAAACCATATTTCAAAATAGGAGGCGAGAGATGCAGAGACGAGAGAAAGATAATTTCAGTTTATTTCAAAATACCTTGCATGTAGTTATTTGTGTAAGTAATAGCATTGCGAAATGCTGGGATGATGACCAAAATTCCATTCGAAATCAAATCATTAGAAAGGCTCAACCTCCACAATTAAACTCTCTCTCTCTCTCTCTCTCTCACACAAATAATTGGACGTTTTCTAGGTCATTGATTACAAATAACACATGGTTAAGAGGGTTTAAAAATAGTATAAAGTTGACTAAGCTAGTGCTAGCAATTTTAGTGTGAGCGAGCTGCACCAGACTAAATAACAAGCAAAATGCGAAACTTCGCCTTGATTTCGTTATGGTTTGGATTTCTATCCCAAATCGTTCATGGACAAAATGACAATTGTTATGATGACCAAGGTAGCCCAAAAATTTGTCTCCCGCCCTTTATTAATCCTGCTTTAGAGAAGCCGGTAGAAGCCACCAACACTTGTGGACAGAGAGGACCCACAGAGTACTGTCATCTAGGACAAAGGACATGTAAGATGTGTGACTCAACGGATCCAAGAAACAGTCACCCCGCTAATTTTATTACGGACAATAATGATTTTTACGGCCGAACCTGGTGGCAATCGGATACTATGTTGGAAGGGATCCGTTATCCAGTGGTAGTCAATTTAACCCTTGATTTAAGTAAGTAGACATCTTGTTTTTTGAGTTAAATTTATTTCAATTTTTTTCTACCTTCTTATATGAACAAAATTCGCTGTTTTCCCAATTATTAGAAATAAATGTTTAAAAAATATACCGGTATATTGTCAACAACGACATTTTTGCTTGTTGATATTAAATTACACAATACTTAACAGGATATAGCTCTGCCATTCAGTCAACTGAATGGTAACTGAAGAGTCTGGAAAAGTAACTATATGACATAACTATCCCGTTAAGTCAGCTTTAAGTTATCTTTCGGTCTTTTTCAATAGACTGAATTGCAAAACTTTATTCAGTGCTTTCAACAATTTCCATTCATCATCGAGGTAATCTTTTGCATTTTTTAAAATTGTTTTACTTTGGTAAAATGAAATAAACTAACAAAAAGCTAATTAAAAAACAAATAAAATGGCATTGTTTGAAATATTTCACTGTTTTGCTGTATTATTGTATGGGAGCTTTTATATTTTACTTTTTGATTTCTTTGACATGTTATGGTATTAGCGTAAAATTAATGTAATGATTATTATACAGTGTTTCTTTTCAACTTCAGAAAAGGCATACGACATCACCTATATGACCCTGAGGTTTCAATCTCCGAGACCAGATAGTTTTGCCATCTACAAGAAAACAGCTCCAGATAGTGACTGGACGCCATATCAATTCTTTAGTACATCTTGTCAGACAACGTATGGGAAACAAGACGTTAGTGGTCGCTGGCTCATTCAACAAAGTGAACTAAATGAAGCCTTTTGTAAATCCGAATACAGCGATATTTTCCCATTTTCTAATGGCCGCATACCATTTAGTACGTTAGAAGGACGACCCGGGGCGAATGATTTCGATAACAGTCCTGTTGTTCAAGTAAGATACACTCGTTTGTTGTTTAGTTATAATTTTGTATTTTTTAAAGAGTATTTGAAATGTTTGAGATATTTAACATATTTACTTTTTTTTTTTATCATTTTAGAAGAAAGATAATTTGTTATTATTGTATCTCATGAAATTTGATTCAAAAGGAATGGGTAACAGCCTCTGCAATTAGAATTTCTCTGACACGAATGAATACTTTTGGGGATGAAGATTTCGGTGGTGATCGGGCTCTGAAATCATATTACTATGCAATCTCTGACTTTGTAATTGGTGCACGGTAACTATGTCTCTTGATTGACTGTATACTAAAAGAATCAGTCTCTCTCTCTCTCTCTCTCTCTCTCTCTCTCTCTCTCTCTCTCTCTCTCTCTTTGAAATAATATTTAAGCAATGTTGTTATGATCTCGGTTTTTATGTAAATTGTGCTTTTATAATGCATTTTTGCAGATGTAAGTGTAACGGTCACGCCAACGAGTGCTACTTGCCAGAGAACCAAGTAGCTGACCACGAAGTCTGTCGATGTGAACACAATACTGATGGTGTTAACTGTGAGACGTGCCTTCCGTTGTACAACGACAGGCCTTGGGCCCGCGCGACGGAATCCAGTGCTAATGAGTGTCGACGTGAGTGTTTCAATTGTTTTTGGTCGTACACAGTAAAACATGCTCCTTGTGAAATTTACTTTTTGAAAACAATTTGCCTTATAACCCAATTATCGCTCATAAGTATTACTCTGAAAGTTCATGTTTACACTAAAGAAACCACAACCAAATTAAAATTATGAAATTACGTGGAACACATTATTTCAGAATGCTTTACTGTAATGTCAAAGTCAACCATTCTATATTTGTGTAGGTTGCGATTGTAACGGCAAAGCGGACCGCTGCTATTTTGACGAGAATCTTTACCAGACAACTGGCAGGGGAGGTCACTGTGTTGACTGTAGAGATAACACCGATGGACCTCAATGTGAGAGGTGTAAATACAACTTCGTCCGAGGACCAAACGGAGAATGTGAACCAGCGACGCCGGTATATTACAAAATAACATATTAATCAATATGTATTTGAACTCTCAAAAACAATTATTAATAAGGGTAAATTTATTTTGTTTCACCATTTATTACAAGAATTTTTTTTTAGATCAATTAAATTATAAACTATATAATTTTCGGTATTACATTATTTAATTAATACTTTTCAGGTTCTTTAATATTTATCAAAATGATTCATCAAGTCTATTCCTGTGTAAAGGAGGCTACACACAAAGAAAGATACGACGTATGTTTCTATCATCAACAGATTAACGCATTCACTATTATAAACGGGGTACCTGCACAGTGCGAAACGAAATAGAAACGAAACGAAACCTACCGAAACGAAATCAAATTGAAACGAAACCGAAACGAAACGAAGACGAAACGAAACGAAACCTACAGAAAACAAAATGAAATAAATCGAGCAAAATGAAATCAAAGTTAACTTAATTGAAACCATTTTACTTTAATATATTCATGTATATACATAGATATTTATAAAGCACAGGGAAATTAAATTTTTTTGGCGCTCCACTTCCGCCCTGGCCAGGGCTTGAACTCACGACCTCTGGAACCCACTCTCACAGCAGTGAGCGGCCACCGCGCTAACCACTCAGCCATCCTGGCAAGACAAAAAATTTTGCTTTTGATGACGAACGGAACCTATATATATATATATATATATATATATATATATATATATATAATATAATATAATGTAGACGCAATTATAAGGGTGGTTTACACTCCTTCATACTGCAAATTTTATTTTGGTACTTGTTTATGATAAGCCCACAAAAGCATATAGGCCTTAAAACCCAGCATTTGTGTATATGGGTGGGTGTGTGTGTGGGGGGGGGGGGGGGGAGGGGGTAATGAAAGGAACACACTCTTTCTATCTTTCATTGCGTGTCTACACAGATTTATTGATCCGTTATTTCCAAAATAAACACTTTAATATTTGTATACGTGCAATACATTTTAAATAAAATGGTTACATTTAAATCAATAAACTTTGATTTTATTTTGCTCGATTTTATTTTATTTTGCCTCTGTAGATTTAGTTTCGTTTCGTTTTGGTTTTGATTTGATTTGATTTGATTTCGGTAGGTTTCGTTTCGTTTTGGTAGATTTCGTTTCGTTTCGTTTCTATTTCGCACTTTAGAGGTACCCATTATAACCGTGTTATTTTTTATTACTGATAATGAGATGTATAAATAAACACTTTCTCGCCGTGTGCTTTCAACTTAATTTTTATTCCACATGTTTCAAAGAAATCAATGTTATCATAGGTAAAACAAGAAGCTTAAAAACACCAGAAAGTACCATGCCCTCTTGTATATAAGGGTGAAACAAAACATACAACTAAACAGATAGATATAGAAAACTTGTATGAAGATAAGAATACATGTCAACCTGATTGCAAATGTAGAGAAACTCATAATTATTTATTTTATGTTTTCTGAAAAAAAAAATTATTGTTTTGCTGGCCTTTTAAAAATACATTGTTACAATGAACTTTGAAAAATTACGCTCTGTTAATTTTTTTCAAACACATATGGTTTGCCATATATTAATGAAATATGATGAAATAAAATTAAAATTTAGATTCAATTAGAATGGGCATATTAAACATGATTTGGTAACAAAATCAAATTCTCATAATTATAGCATTTTTGCCAACAGAATCAACAAGTCTTTAAAAAAAATGAAGTCTAGTCCAAAAGGAGTAAATTCCCTCTTTGGATTAGGAGAGTAAAATTTAAAGTTTATTTTATAAAACATTAATCGCTTATATTGACGATGTACTTTCAGAAAACTGAATTCAATCAATTGTTATGTTGTAAATTGTAAATTTACTGGATGACAGTATGTAAATACAAAATTTACAAGACAACTACCCCATAATTCAAAATTAACACATTGGCACATTAATCAATTCAGTTCATTAATTTGACATAAAAACAATTTAATGACACATGTTAATTAGTTGATTGTACATCAATGGGAATATCAAATGAGTTTGAAACTCGACAACTGACATTGAATTTTACTCATGAATTATATTTTAAATTAATCATTGTAGGCAATAATTATGATTAAACAAAATTTTAACGTTTCAGCTCCATCGTAACAATTTTGTCAGAATCATAAAAGTCATTGTCGGTATTTTTTTCGGTACTGCAATACTATACTGATTCTTTTAACCTTCATTCAACCGCAACGTCAATTAATTATTGAAAGTTATTGTCCTCCAAATGATTTTGATAAGTATTGGCTTTATACGATGCTTTCATGGCAAAATATAACAAACGTCAAGAAAGCAAACCAAAAAAAATCAATGTAATTTTGTTTGTTTTTAATTGGCAAACAAACGTTTACTGAAGATACTTGAACACGTTGATCTGTCCACCTTTGTAATTCGCAATCCACAGTATATTATTTCTATCCAAGCTCATGGCACCAATGCCCTGAATTTTGGGATGTGTGATAAATGTAATGAAAATACCATCCATACCCAGGAGGTGAACACAGTCATTATCTGTGTCCATTACTAGAAGATTACTGTAACTGTCTGAAGCGATGAAACTTGGAGAAAATGATTTAAACTTTCCCTTTTCCAAATTGCCACTGTAGCGCCATCGAAGAAGGCCATCTTTGTCAGTGACAACTACTTGATTTTTGTTTGGATCTGATGCACAGATATTCATATTTTGGTTCTCTTCCACAAAAACATAGTATTTTCCAGATGCATAAAGTGGTTGGTGATTTTCGTCATACTGAATCTCCTGTATTATATTGAAGTCGTCGGAGAAGCGAGCGATTTTGATTTGAGTTTCATCTTTGCTTTCCACAGAAACCAGAAATTCATCATTTCTTGTGCAACATAGTCCAACCGGTTTCCATTGATAGAACGTGATAACCTTGTCGGTATTGTTCTTAGTGACTATAAATATATTGCTCTGATGAGAATCATACAGCATAAACCAAACTACCTTGTCTTGTTATTGCTAAAGTGATTGGTCGAAGTCCTGACTGTGTCTCAATTCTTTTGATTACCTTTCCAGGTTCGATCAAACTCATAGTTTTATCTTCGCCATTTACCCAAACATAATTTTCATTGGAACAAACAATGTTACAAATTGTGTCAAAATTGGTTTCAACTGACTTGAAGAGAACCACTTCACTGCAAAGATTTCGCAAATTTTCGAAGTCGGAAGAAACCACTTTCAAGTTTTGTGGAATTTTTGAACGAAGACTTCCAAATGATTTGGAAATGATCTTCATTTCTTTTTCTCCTGAATCAAATGAAGGCATAGAAAGATTAGGTTAGGATAATCTTATGCAAGTAAGATCTCTCAACTCATAATCAACGATATCTTTTAAGTTCATAGAACTGGTAAGTTTGTTCACCTGTTCACGGTGTGCATTTAATGCTTTCAAAAGACATTTGCTTCCTCCACTTTGTCTCTCCAAGAGAGAAATATCCCGATTTTTCATATCAGTGGCTTGTTGTAAGAATTGCTGTGCAATTTCATCAACTGCTTTGTGCCATGTGTCCCAGGTTTGAAAGATAGCATCATGCACATTGTCATATGTATCCTTTACCTCTTCCATTTTCTTCTGCATTTGTGAAATACTTTTCATCAGATTTTTGCATAAATCCTTTTCAAGGTGTTCGCATTCATCTTTTATTTGTTTTCTTTTGAAATTGCATTGAACCTCTAGTTTGGTGGCAAGATGAGCTTTATGCTGAAGTGTGATGCAAGTCACGCAAATTAGAACGTTGCATTTTGAACAGAACATTTTCATGAATAGAGCATGATGGTAGTTGAGGAGTGGATGTTCTTCGCATATACGATACGATATTGTGCTCTATTGTTGCCAAGGAGTTAATGTGAATGCCTACGCAGTGTCCACAGATTAATTTTGCAATTTCTGCAGTGGAGAGTCACTGTCTTGCAGCACAACTCGCACTCTATGAAATGTTGAGCGGAAACGGTGTCCGATTCTTCGGCGTCGCTTACTTCTGCCATATCTTACCACATTCAAATGACTCTTCAACGCAAGGGGAAATACCTTAATGATAAAAATGGTAATGTAACACTACCTTTACATACGCAATAAGCAAAATAATTTTTCAATGCAAATTCTGACTGAATCAATGTGACATGGGTCAAAAACAAGTTAACTGTGAGCCAATGCTCACTAGTGATATCCCTGCTCTGATGTGAATATACAAAAAAAGAAGTTGAGATTTAACAGAAAGTGTACGTCTGATTGGTACTAAAAACATGCCACCATATGGCATGCTTAAACAAACAGTGTATTAAAATTTCATTTCAAGCATCTGCGATAAAAAGTTCCTGAGAATCTTTGACGAAAATTTGTTTGAAAATTTAGGCTTAAAATAAACAAAGTCGTCATTTAACAGGAAGTTGATGTCCGATTGGTACAAAAATAAATCCCACCATATGGAATGTCTTAACAGAGATTGTGTTAAATTTTCAAGCATTTGCTATGAATAATTGCTGACAGAAATCTATGTTGCAGACAAACAGACGGACGGACAGACAGACGGATGGACAGGCGTACACACAAGGGTAAAACAGTATACCCCCTCCTCTTCGGAGCGGGGGTATAATAACACCTTCTGCAGTAGCTACAATAGCCTTTCAAGTTAAAATTTAACGCTTCGTACATGATTATGAAATTCTGATCACCCTTTGGTGTCGATTACGAGTGGATGAAAATATGTATTCCAGAGGTTCTTGTATCCAGGGGATGAAGGGACAGAGTTTATTTTTTCTGTTATTTAAATGTTTGCTTTATTTCAATTCACAGTTCACAGTAGCGTCCATATCCCGTCACCATCCCCAGTTCCAAGATCCACTCATGCCTGTCTCAATAGTTCGAGGAGGGGGGGGGGGGGTCAATTAATATCATTATCTTTTTTCTGGATCAAAAATATTCTTATTTTTTCTTGATCATATATATCTCTATGTAGAACTTGCACTCTTTATGTGATTTACTTTTTGTGCTGGAAACAGTTATGGCGTTCCGTATGTTGTAAACGTCGCCATTTTAGAACAGAGCTTCGATAGTCAGTCATACAGACACATATTAATAACAGAAAGAATATTATAGATGATATAGCTCAGATTTTTATTTAATCGTATTGAATATTTTAGTCGTACATTTTATTTGGAAGCGTATAGGAATACGTATATCATTGACGAATGCTATATATTCTCCTCTCTGTAGAGAATACAATCAGTTATTCATTTATCGATAATTGACAAAAAAGGGTACATTTGTACAGGTCCTCAATCAAACAATTTATTCAACATCAATTTATTGTATGTTCATTGCTGTTACATTTTCATTTTCATTATGTATCGTTGCGGCAAATGTTGTTCTTCGATAGCAGCAATGTTTTTATTTAGGATACATCATGGAAACCGTGCTTAATTAATAGAGCACGGTGCTGAGTTTTCAACATATCTATACAACTCGCAGCCCCCATCGACCTTTAACGCAACAATCGTTTATAAAAAGATTTTCTAAATTTTACATAATCTCGGTTCATTATTTTAATATTTTTGAGAATTGCTTTACGAGCAAACATTTAGTTAACACGTCCGCTTTAGCAATGTTTTAACATTGTCAGGTAATAATTAAGGGCTTTTTGAAGTCTTTTATTACTCTGAAATAGTCATCATTAATAATCCTGGTTGAACACCGCAAAAGAATTAACGAATACAATGCACAATGGCTAATCCCACTTTCTTGATAAGTATTAAAGTAACTTCATAAAAACTAATGATTTCTCTACAATATTAAATTCCAAATTTTAATACAGTTTTCTAATTTCTTCAAAACGATCTTATTTTTCTAATATCGTATGCTTTACCAATTGCAATGTTGTGTGTAATGCAAATTTCATAACAAAAACAGTCAAATCGATAAAACAAATAATTTATGTAAAAATAAATCTCAGGTATAAAACATGATAGTAGTAAAAACAATACAGAATACACTAGTTATACCTTTATTAGGTACGTTGTATAACCTTAAGTTTAAAAATGGTCCATCATCCATATCCGTAATAATAAATAATAAATAATAAAAAAATAATAGTTAAACTTGATTTTTGTTTATATAACGAAATTGAAATAAAAACAGTAAAACAATCACAGAATACTAAAAATCACAGAAATATGACGTGATATGATGTATCATGTATATGTGAAGACATACATCCTAAATAAAAAAAGATGTGTATGTTTGAAGCTCTTTCTGAAATAATGTTCACATATTTAACCAAAGCAATTATGGTAAATCATTAAAACCACAAACAACAATAATGATAATCATGTCCATGTTTATAAACAACTTATATATCTTATGATTTTTTAAATTATTTTATTATTGTGGCTTCTTCATTGTATGGTACATGTAGCTTGACGGTTTTTGATTTTAAGAATACCACTTAGCTACGAATTTACATCCCCATGAATCTGAAACGGTTATCCGCGAAATAATGTATCAAAGAATCAGTTACTGCTGTCTTCAACAGCCTATAGGTTGAAATAAAAATGTTTTTACAGCATGTAATAAAGTATTCGCTCAAGAAGAGGGTGTTGTCTGTATATAAGGCAAGTAGAGCTTCATGACCTCCGTCTTGTGTCGGACGTCTATGTTGTCCATTCTCTGTTGTAAAACAAACCCTGCATAGTCCCTGCGCTGGTCCACTTCCGGGATAACCAAGAGACGCTCCTTTTTCACCGGTGTCCTCTGTTGGGAAGCAGTGGAGCCGGGGCGAACTTTGACCTTTGTTGGTGTAGTTCTTGGTCGACCATATTGAGCAAGATTCTCATTGGCCTAAAAAATGGATTTGTTGGTTTAAATATTTTTGTGAACATCAGGTGACAATTATATATTTAATATTTTAATATTTTTTCCTAAAAGATAAAAACAAATAATGTAACGAATACTTGAAAATAATTTTTTCCTCGTGCTCATTCACAGGTGGTATATTAAATTTTATGATAATGAACAAAGTTGAAAAAAAATGTGTTGCATTTTGAAGTTTCCATTGTTAATACCTTGCACGCAAAATTGAAATGTGTCTGAAAAACAATATATATAGCAAACCTTGAGAGTCTAAAATTCATATAATATTTGAATCATTTTACATGCAGCTTAAAACAAAATTTCTAAAGACATGTTACCGTTTTAAAAGACCAGATTAGAATAATTATTTAACAAATTATGTCAATGTTTTTTTATCAGTAAAACCTTTTATGCATTTTAAGAATATATACATGTACATGTTTACGGCTATATTTGTGACAGCCAATGTTACTGTTCTAAAATTTGGTCGCCATGCTACAACATTGAGAAAGGATTTGCATGCAGCACAACAATCAAGTGGCTAACCTACCTTTAAATCATCCTCCTTTTCACAAACAGAAATATGAATTTGATATCAAAATAAGACACAAACACTTGTTTTTTAGATCACTTCTGGTTTCTTTTGGCAAAATTGCCGCTGTTTTATGATAGTACAGTTTAGAAGCATATTAGAAACCTAGCTTCTAAAATAAATGAATAACTTAATTATGAAATACCATGCAAATGAGCAATACAACGGTGCACCTATTTTCCATTTTACGATAACAAGTGTAACTTTTTACAAATACACGAATGTTTGGGTGTATTTTCTGAATTTATAAACGAAAAACAACACGAATGGTAATTGTAACCTTCCATGCATTGAGATCATGGGCAAATAAGTTGGGGAAACTTAGAATTTAAAGAACTTTTTTCAACCAAGTGAACAGAATACAACAATATTGTTGTAAAGTTTGAGTATTAATTGCGAACACAACTAACAAGCAAGAGACATAAATAACAATGTGTTTGTATACTGCAAAAAACTTTAAAACAAAGCCTAAGGCTGTGTTACCAATTCATTGTGAATATAAAGATTTTTAAAGATTTTAATGAGAAAAATTCTGAAATGTTAAAAATTGTGTTCAACATATTTTCACAAGATTAGGAAAATGATCATCCATATTTTTAAAACTTCATGTTAAGCTACAATAACACATCCAATCAATTCACAACTCATGTATAAGATACCATGTAGATGCAAGGACCATTGCAGACACACGGAAATGTCTAGCAACAATTTGAAGCACATAAAAAAATGTAATATGAAAAGACAAATTTTATGAACAAATTGAGAAAATGACTCACCTGGGCTATAACAGTTATTTGATGCCATGTTTTTGCTCTCTCCATATGATCCTTAAATTCCTCGTCTACATCCGTTTTGCTATTTTAAAAACAAAACAAATTAGTTACATTTTATGTTTAAAACTGTTTTGCTGGGTATAATATTATTATTATTACCCTTTAACCATAACAGACAAATGAGAAAAAAAACACTTCACAATTTGACAAACCGATGTTTTTAAATTAAAAGATTGTTTCTGTTTAGATTTTTCAAGTTATTGCTATTTATATAGTTTTAACAAGGACAAATGTACATTTTTGTGAATAAATAAGATATATTTTCATCAAACCTTCTGGCTAATCTGATTTTCTCCCCCATTTCTTCAGGTTTCTCAGGTCGACTCAACCATGGTGTACTCATTCTTAGCTGAATCAATAAAAAAAACCCAAAAAGATTAGCACTTGGTTCTATGTTCAAAACACAGACAGTAAAAATAATTATCTGATTATTGCTTGAAAATCATTGTTAAATGTATGTGAATTTTCCTCCAGAGATCATTCAGAGATTTATTTTTTACCTCTTATAGAACTAACTTTAAGTTCTTTAATGCCGTAAATGTCATTAAGAATACTTGTATACATGTCAGATTTCAATTTTAAAAAAAAAAAAATAAGTAAAGACTATCAGTGAACTTCAATCTACTGATAAAATGTCACTCTTTGTGTAATATTTTAAATAAACATCTCAGAAGACTATGATGACGTACTACAATAAACAGATAACTAGAAAACAAGAAATGCAAATCAAACATCAATCAAAGAAACTACTTGTATTTCTGATAAAACGAAATACAAATGATGAATATCACACCATAAGAAAGGCTAGAATTCAATATAACACAATAATACAATGAAATAACCAAAATTGATAATTTATAACAATTAGGTACATATCACGAACAAAATTACAACAAAGGCCCATGGGCCATATATCTCACAGACACTCAAATTTTGGGCTTAAGTCATTCCTGATTTCCCCCTTAGTTATCTCAGATTTAAACGGTAATTTTCATGGATATCGTTTCTATACACAATCTATTGTGAGGTCAATTCTGTTTAATATAAAAATTTATCATGTATGTTTGTAAAGACAAATTAGTTTGACACAGTCCTTGAATTCAGAATGCCGCAAAAATGTATAATCATCTCTGAATACATTTTCGATACACACAAATTTTAACATTTAAGTATAGTGCTTATATGCTTCTGATATACTGGTATTCCCTGCAATAATGCATCGTGCACAATGCAACATATGTATTGAAGCAAATACATACAATGTAACGTTGCAAGAAACGTTGTAGTAAATATTATACTGTTATATCTTTGTTTAAAAAAAATTGCATAAACCGATATATATTTCTATATCATTGGTTGATTGATTCATTCATTCATTTATTGGTTGGGAGGCGTTATAGAAATCAAAACAGTTAAATTAAACTTGAATTTAAATGAATTTATTTGGATATTCATTTAGAACCGTTTTCAATTAGTAAATTTAATTGTTTGACAATTAAACAATGAATTTTACTTTAAATTGGTATTAATGTTTGCTTCTTTATATTTGAACACTTTAAATCGCACTGTTTAATTTGCATTTTCCAATAATACTAATAGATGTTATAAAATGATGATACGAAATGGACACTGGACAAAATTTGATCAGAAATACACCAGTAAAGCATCCGCCTCAGGTGAGCTAATAAAAGCGTTCTAAATACTTGTAAGTGCAAAACAAGATAACAACATTAATTTGAAAGACAAAATTGAAAACCAAAATGAAAAGTCACTAGATATTTTAAAAAATGTTCAAGTAATTTTTTTTGGTAAAAGAACAAGAGAATTTGAGTATTATTATTTTTCAAATAAATTTAATATTTCAAACTAATTTGTAATGTTTCATTTCTATATTCCATTTTTTTACAAAGAAAACAAGAGGAATTTTAATTTTTGATATATATATTACACAATTTTGAAAGTGAAACAATACTTGAACAAATTGACAAAACCTATTCACCAGCCACACTGGTTTCTTACTCTGTAGTCCGTTAAATTGGACAACGATTCACTCAAAGAATATCCCAGTTTCTGCAGAAAGGTCATGCACAATTAAATCATTTAAATCATATATACGTAGTTAATTATCATATATTTTAAAATAAAATGTAAAAGACTTTCATTAGGTTTTCGAAAGTCTCAACTTCTTGTGGCATAGTAAATGTAAAATTTGAAAATATGTCAATGTTTTCAGATGTGATTTCTATAATATGAGTCTGTCTATCAACGTCATCATAAGTAAGTGGTCAGTCAGTAGTTGGTGGATTCTTAATGCGGATTGTTTTTTAAAACATGCATTTATTAAAACTTCCACCAATTTCCTTTAAAGAATTAATTGCTTTTGTGTTTGTTACACATTTATCTGCTATCTGTATCAAAGAATGTGTAGCTCATTTTGAATGTTACTTTGGTTAAAATCAAAATAGTGTAAATCAGAATCTGATTTTAACATATTTTGCTAACTTGATTGATTTCTGTAAAAAGAAAAGCTTTAGTTTGTTTCATATTAACGTTTTAATGCAACTTAAATATTATACAGAAATATGCCCTTTTGTTTTTTTTTCTATGTATGATTGGTTGCCATTATAATAAAATTGAATGTATTCATAAAACAAAACAGTACCTGATTTCTTGGCAATATTACAGGGGTCAAAGAAGGAAGTTTGCTAAATTCAGGTGAACCAGCATTCTACAAGAAGCAACAGTATAAATTAATTTTTAAAAAAAATTGTTGTGATACACAATTAACTGTTAAATAAAACAACATAGATAACTTGCTTATTTATCAAATTTGTATTTCATTGGACAATATGAAATCGAACACCTAAAAAGAATTAGAGCTTTCTTCTTAGTTATGATTTTATAAAATGTACTTCATGCTGATTGTATAGAAAGTTTACAACCATTGGTATTAAATCAATAATTACCTTGGAAGCACTGGACTTCCCAAGCAGGTTGACATCCAATCGGTACAGGAGCACTTGGCTTTTGTAGGCACTAACAGACAACATGAACTGTAGAACAGCTGTCAGTAATTGTCTGCAAAAGAATTTAAGCCATCCAGTTAAAGCTATCTTAATACTAACACATTTTGTGAAGCAATGGCTTCGTTCAAGTCCAGCCTAAAAATGCTATTTCTGTTCTATTCATGCATCCCCCCCCCCTTTTAGTTCTATCAAAGTGAAAGCAATTCCTTTTTTTTTTTGTTTATAAAAAAAATAATACGTTTGATATCACAGTAAATTGTTACCTTCAAATATTTCATTATTAATAATAGATACAAGTGATCTTTAACTTTGCTGTTATTATGTTCTATCACTTCCAAATTGTAAAATTTCCACAATAATAAAGTTTGCAAGCTTATAGTGTGAATCTTTACCTTTCATCAGAAATTTTGCAAGTGATTTCCTTTTCATATAATTCTATTATGATTTGAGTTGTTCTGTATCCTTAACTCACATTACAAATCATGCAGGCAATATCTTCCCCTAAAGCATTCAATTTTGAAACAGAACCAAAACATATCCCTAAAAGTTGCCAAAACATGGAAGCTGTCCAATTAAGCACTCAATTTTGGCTATGTGTCTCACTTATTTCATGGAAGAAACCCAATTAATACACCATCTTTTGACTGGGCATATAATTTATCCATTGAGTTGCAAATTGGGATCATTCCAATTAAAGCACTCACTTTTGATCTGGTGTCTTATTAAAGTTGAGCAACAGTCCTATCTGATGGAACCCTGTGGCAGTGAGCACATTCTTGATCTTACAGTTCTGCCACAGCGGTCTGACAGACAAGTCAGTGACCTTCAACTGGACATCAGATGCATGCTTTGTAAGGGCCAGCTGTGACACAAAAAGCAGACATGCTCTACTCAAGTGAAAGTTAATTCTTTGAGAAACAATAATATTCTTTTTTGGTGAGTTTCAGGCATGCAAAGTGAATGTTTAAATTCAGTAAATGTAACAAATTAAATACATGCAAAAATAGTTATTATACATCTTTTTCAGGAATGCAGTGCTGAAAACAATTTATGACAAACGTTTGTCTAGGGACTTTCCAACCTTTTCATGCAGACAGGTTGAAACGCCTTAATTGTTTGTGTGTTATAATATTTATCATATCTTACTTTATACAATTCTTGAGAATTTTAAATAATTGAAAGTAGAAAAATTGCAAAGTCATTATGGCTACAACACATCAGAATTGCAAACATTTTAGGATAAACATCATAGCCATAGTCATTTATGAATAAAAATGAATTTTTTCAGATTTTTAAATAAGCAATTTTATTGATAACAAAAAATAAAGGAATTATTCGTCAGTGACTTAGTAACAGACCATAGTACTTACAACATCAACAAGAAGAGAAATATTATCCTGATTCAGTGGCAGCATGTCATGGATTGCCTGCACACAGTCCACATCATAGCAGATGTCTGAAAAGAGAGGAAATACTTATTATGTACCCTAGCTGTCTTTTTTGGGTGTCAAAAAATTTTGGTAAATCATATTCAAAAGAAGAGATTAAAATTAACAGTAGTTTTAAAGCAATATATGACTTTGTTAAAATGGTGGTTTATTTTTTTGGGGGCTATTTTCTTAATCTTTTGCAGCAACTGCATACTACAATGTAAAATCACCAAATAAACAGCACTTGATCCTAACCACAATGTGGAACATTAGGCATTTATAAGCAATGTCATTCCATTTATAAATCGATTCACAAAACCACAGAACACTGAAAACCACCCAATCTGCATCTGTTTTTGAGAGGATTTTCCTTTTATGTGTGTGTGGGGGGGAGGGGGGGGGGGGGGTCTATCATATTTGAAATTTGATATTTGTTTCTTCTTACTCATTTTTATAAACATGTTTAAATTAGATTTTGGTCTCACCAAGAATTGCTCTGAGAGCATCATACGATGGAATCAGCAGTTCGTCTTTGTTCCAGTGAGGATACACCACATAAGGGTTAGTGAGTGATGCCGCTTTTGCCTGGAAATGGAAGCCTAGCAGGCGTAACATTTCCATGGCCTTGCTGCTCTGTATGACACAGTCAGGAAGGCGTGTAGTCTGGCGATTGTTTTCTTCAGTGTGAAGTCGTTTTAATGCACTATCAAGCTAAAATATAACAAGTTTGTAAAAAGCTTAAAATTTAATATGAAGATTGTCACAGTGTATGTCTTCTTGATCCATGTATATTTAGCTGCAGTTAACTAAGTACAGCTCATCCTTTAGTAATAAACGCTATGACTCACCAGATCAATTAGCTTGGGAATGACCTCTGCTTGACCTTTATGATGAAGCAGAAGAGAGGCCAAACATTCTTGTAATGTCTTCAAATTGTCCTCTCTTGTTGGAACTGCAAAATTGATTTGAATTATAAAAACAGTTACACTGCATTAAAATTTGTGCATAGAAATATATATCATAATTGTCTAAACCTTTATGCCTTAGTTTATATCTCTTACCTATTGGCAGCACATTCTTTGGATTCAGCAATTCTTTGCCAGATTCCTCTTCTAATTCCTTTTCTGTTTTATTTAAAGTTTGATCTAACATGGCATGCTGAATCTGTATTAGATTGATATTAACATCCTTTCCAATCAAAATCCACGCTGACCAATAAAAGGGGTCATTGAACCTAAAAATCAACATATTGCTCAAGTTTATTTTTGAAATCATTTTCTTTGCATTACAATATTTATGCAATATTCAAATAAGATATGCTAAATTCATTATCTTAAACGAGCCTAATTTTCCTTGCTTTAATGCATGTTACATTGTAAGTACCTTTCATCAGTTCTCAGGCCTTTGATGCCAGCGCCTAATGCATCTGTGACCAATGCTCCCTTGTGCAAGGTGGTGTAAAAATGGTAGTAAAACTTCTCCATGGCAATATTTGGTAGAGGCCACATACTGACCAACACACACTGTGCTCCTGTAAATTACAAATCTAGGTTAAGAAGCCTTTATGATTTTAATTATATACCACAAATAACATTTCTATTAAAATGGACCTTTGAATCTCTTTTTATTCACAATTATTCACATATAATGTTTGGGGACATTAATATGCCATATCAAAGGACTTTCAATTTCTTACCAGCATTGAGAAATGCTGATGGTAAAGCAAATCCAGGTGGGATGCACTCCTTGTTCCGGTTAGGTCCATATCCAACATTGAGGACCACAATCTTGGCCCTCAGCTTTAAATGCAATATGTCCTCCAATGTCAAAATGTATGAGGACTGTTGTGGGGGCCCTGACTGTAACTTTATTTCCCCTGGGGTGAAAACAAGGTATCCCTCTTTCCAACAACCATGTGATGCTGGACAAAAAAGAAGTTAAAATACATGATATTAGAATAACATAACATTGCATATTAATGGTAGTTTAAAGGTACAGTGTAATTGTCAGAATAAAAATGAAAACAGTTTGCTGTGTTGCTAGTACAGTACATAATACCAATGATCCTATTACAGTTTAGTATTCCAATTATAATCTTTGAGAGTTTCAGTGTTACCTATATGGATAACTGTGGCATTTTCAACACTGGATTTGAACTTTTCTTTTGTGGCATCTGGGCCTGTGATGGGGTCCACATTGAGATAAGATGCTACAGCACGCAACTCACGATTTGCTGCAGGAAGATACACATCAGAGGGTCTCCACTCACAGTCATGTAAAAGCAGTCTGCCAAGAAAAAAAGATATAATTGAAATAACTGTAGGGGAAATATATTTATTCTTAATAGGTGATCTCACTTCTTTACCATGGTCAAATTTGTGTGTCTTCAAAAATTGGACAATAATGAAGATTGCAATTTATGCTAGTATTCTGTATATAAGTTAAGATCATATACCATGTTTACAAATTGAATAATTTAATTAGATTTTGTGCAGTCTATATACTGAAAAGAATTATTTTTCCAATCCCAAATGTACATACAAGTTATATTATTGTAAGGTTACTGTGCAATCAAGAGATATAGGAGAATGAAAAGCAAATTGTGTTTGTGTCAATCAGAAACATAAAATTTGAGATTTAAAATATAAAATATGACCATGAAATATAGAATTTCTTTGTTTATTAAACTTAATTATTAAAGAAAAAACCCCATTAGCTTCTCTTTTTTTTTTTATAAATATAAAAGACAAAATCATGCTTTTGCTATCTCACTAATTCATTTGAAGAATTACAGAATTTAAATTTGCAGTGACAAAAAATAATAAGATTAATTACAACATTCAAAAATAAGCAATGCATGTTATTGACTTTGCTCATAAAAATAGATTTCTAAAAAATTGATATCCTCACTAAAATAAGTGAAGGTGCAAAACTTACTATTTGACCAACAAAATTGTAATTATGAGAGAAATAGTTGCATCATGTATTATTTTGTTACATATAAAATCCTATATTTTATCATTTAGATAGACATTCTAAAACAACATGTGCAATTTTTCCAGTGGAGTCTGACGGAAAATGTAGTATATGGCATGGGGGAGGAGGGAGGGGGGAGGGAAAGGGACGGGGCGGTTTTGAGGCGTGCTCTTGGTAATTTCACCATGAGAATTTAATAAATTTGAATTTTCTAAAATGGGGGAAGGGGGTCTGGACCCTTGGAAAAACTTGCTTTCTTTGATATTGTTGCCATTTCATTTAATTTTATCTCCTTAAAATCAGTTAAATTGCAAAGGTGGTGAAGCTTTATATACTCTGACAATTACTTACTTTTCAGGGAGTTTAGGATTCCCAATGACAACGCATGTGTCAGTATCACAAATCTGCTGATATGATGTAATACACAATGTAGAGGAAGTGATGTCAGTTCCGGTCGAAGTTCTATTGGTCAGTGTTGTATAGGTGTGGGCGTTCAGCATTTTTTCCATTGGCAGTGGACAGCCAATCTGTGATCTGTATTTATTGGACGTGTTGTGGGAAGCAATGCCAGGGAGGGGTTTCTTGGTAGAGAGACCACCGGCCCCTCTTGGAGAATGTTGGGTAGAGGGAATCTTTTCATCCAAGTTATTACCCCCTTTGTTGCTATTAGCTGAAGCAGGCAACGTGCCCAGCATGGATGTCAAAAGTCTGGGGTTGGCAGTTTTTCTTAAGTCATAAGTGTCATGTGTATCTTCTGACTCCAGATCTGGGCTAACTGCATTTGTCATTACCATTTGAGCAAGCACTTTGTTAATTCCTCCATTTCTTGTTTGACTCCTTTCAAAGTCAAGGTCATCTTGAGCTTTCATGTAGTTGACCTCGTTATTTATGACCTTTTCAAGAGCAAAAAGACTAGGTAACAAAGTCAGATGGAATCTGTCACACAAGTAACGAGCATTCCAATCCTGGAGCATCCCGAATGGACAGTTGTACAAGTTCTTGTCTGGAATAATAATCAAATGGCTCTTCAATGGAAGTTTCATAAGAATATCTTCCACTGGGGCCAACAGGAGATTGAACAAAATTTTGTTTGGTGTCCCTTCCTCTGATAAGTCCTTGTTGGAGTCTTTCTGCTTGAGATCTTTCCCAAGGCCCAGGTTTTTTCGCCTAGTGTACTGCAGTTGAGCATTTTGGATGGGTAGGCATCTGTCCTCACACCCATTCTGCATAGTTTTCCAGTCTGGAGCATTCTTCATGCCATCCAAGCAAATCTGGATCTGGAAATTTGAAGAACAAATTGATATATATACAATAGCAATTCCTTTGCGTTATTCACATTTAACATGTAGAACAATACAAAGCACTTTCATGAGGTCTATTGCAAATATTTTGTTTTCCCCTTCAATAATACTTGAATCCACAGAGTTTTGGAGAAGGTTTACATAGGCTATGCCTGTTACCAAATCCATTGGAATTTCAACAAAATATGGTTTAAATTAAATTAATCCACAGAGATTGTTAATTACTTATGTGATAAGAAGTTACATAATTTCACATTAGAACTTTTTAATAAATACCCATGAATTATATAAATCCCAAATTCTCTTAATTTTGCCATAATTAATTTGAACGACTTCATAGGGCCCAAAAAGTTCAGTTTAGTGCAGACAAGAACGTGCAAATACATTTTTATGAACATTCCAAACATTTAGAAATTGAACCCAAATTAAATACCCTTTCTTCCATGTCTTCAACATCCGCTGATTTTCCTGAATAAAACCGCACAAGTCCACTGCCAGGCACAAACACCCAGCTCAGTACTCTGTGACTGAGAACAGAATAATACACCACTGCAGCGTTTTGTTCATTCACGAGTCTAGACATTCTGTCAACAGCCCAAAAATCCGTCTGAGGTCCGTAGTTTATGAAAGACACAGGGTGACCCTTAATCTGGGTGATGTAGCGTTTTCTGTATGCCTCAGCATACTGCAAACACTCCTCTTTATTTCCCATTTTGCATAACACATTTTGAATTCCATCGTAACACTCTCGGAGCTGTTCATGATATTCCGAAGGACAGTAGGTGTCTTCGTCTCTGTGTTCCCGGATTTTCGTTTCAAAAAGTGGAATTAATTTTTCAAAATACTTTCTGGCTTCTTCAATTTCCATCATTTGTTTGGAGTGTCTTTTGATGCAAGCCAAGTTATAGTGACACATGGTTAGAATATCCACATAATCAAAGTCTTCTGCTAGATTTGAAGCCTGTTCATAGAATCCAATTGCATATTGATCTTTTTTCAGATCTCTGTATGCATTACCCATTTTACAAAATGCCATTGACTTTGCTCTATAATCAGTCCTGATGCAGGAATTCAACATCTGATTGTAATTTTCAATGGCTCTTTCATAGTCTTCTTTCACCATATAGGTGTCAGCCATCATCTCATAAGCTATAACCAACATTTTCGGATCACTGAATTTCTTAGCCATTGCGATATGTTGTTCATGGTAAGTTATAGAAAGTTGCCAGTTTCGAATAGCAGCATACACACTTCCTAAGCAACCATAAGCCTGTGCCATGCCTTTTTTGTCTCCATTCTGTTTACAAACCTTGAGATACATAGAATAATGTTTTAATGCTTCATTGAAATTTCCTAAAATTTCATTTAACATTCCAGTGTTGTGATATGATTCTGACTTTCCTCGACCATCAATGCCAAATTTCTCCAACAGTTTCACATATTTCCTAGCATGTCTTTCAGCATAAGCCATATTTCCAATGGATTTGTAGGCAATACTTAGATTCAGATGAAGACCACATTGTAATTCCTTTGTCCAAAAATCGGGAAAGTTCTCCTCAGAGCCTGCCTCTTCTCTGATTTCTGCTTCAAGGTCCAACAACTTCTCATAATACACTATGGCCTGATGGGTATTTTTCATTTCTAGGTATAGGGTAGCGATGTTGACCAATGATTTTGTCTGATATATCTGTTCATGGGTAGCCATTGCTGTAACAAGGCACTCCTGATACAAATTGATAGCTTGCTCATTCTTCTTCAATGACGAGAAGGAATTTGCCATGGTAAGCAAAACTCTCATTGTGATTCCTTTCTGGTTGGTCTCAAACTTTTGTGCTGCCTCCAAGATCTTGATGGCGAGGTCGTAATGTTTACTATGGAATAAACAAACTCCAACTTCACTCAGTTTCTTGTAAGGATCCATTCCTGGAAAGAAAGATGTACATGTAAGTCTGCAATTGTCTTTACTTATGTGAATATTATTTCAAAAGGTGTGCATGAACCTAAACTGTACCCCTTTTTAAATGATAAGAGGGTTTCGGTACAATGATATTACCTTTGATCTTTTTCAGGACATCCTGAGGTATTTCACAGAAGAATGTGGACACAGTGGCTATGTAGGTCGTCATTTCATCAGCCCTTTCTGGGTCAAGGTCGAGGGCAGTGAGGAAGGCATTCAGAGCATCTCCAGCTCTGTCCAGTTCTACCAATATGATTGCTAGTAGTCTAAAGGCCTGCAAATTCATCAATAAAAAATTATCTAATGGACAATTTACATGTATTTATTTAGTCATCTTTAACTAAAAAGGAAAGGATTTATTTGCTCAAGCAAGTATTCTGCATAAGATCTTTGCACCATCAATTGTGTGGACAATACATTTCATTTTCATTTTCATAATCTTTATTTCGTATTTCCCTTATTGGATTATTCTAAAGACTTGTAAATAGAAAGAGATTTAAAATCTGTACCTCAGCACTGTCAGAGTCAAGTGAAATCCAATATTCTGCATCTTTGAGAGCCATCTGAAAGTCTTTCATTTCTAGAAAGGCAAGAAGTCTGGCATTCAAAACTTCAACATTTCTGTCATCAATTTCCAAGGCTTCATCATAATGCTTGATCGCTTCAGTGTAATCCCTAATCTGCATTGCCTTGTTGCCCATGTCAGTGAGAGATTTCATCTGTAAAATTTAAAAATCATTTCATAACGCATGCAATTGCTCCTAAATAATTGAGATCATAATTTAGAGGGCTCACATTGTAGACTTTACATAATTTGATTCCATACTTTCCTCATATTGCAGAGCTCTCCATGAGCTGTTTTACCGTGTACACGCTCAACAAGCATATGCTACACAATAAACCTTTATCACCTGTTGTGATTAAATATTCAGTACTAAAAATTGTTTAAATGATCGAGAACCTGGCCTGTATATATTGCTAACAACTAAAAATTTATTTAAAAATTTATATAAATGAAAATGATCACCAAAAAATTTCAAGGAAACAATCAATTTAATATCATATTAAAATCATAATTAATTTTAATGTATCTAATCTAATGGCTCTTGCTGTAAGATCATAATTCTTGTCGAACCTCATTAATTTCCTCTGCTTCAGAAATTGGTTCACTGCTTCCTTCAGCAAGGCTTGCCATACTAAAGCTATGGCTCAATCCTTGACTGGGATTGAACATGGTTGGCCTTGATTCACTCATGTTTCTGGTCTTTCTACAGAAAATGCAATACTTTACTTTAATTTCAGTCTGCAAGATAATTTATTAAGCTTTTCACATTGAGTGTCAATGTTCATTTATTCAAGACATCATTTATAATTAAGATGATCACTTTGATGTAGCCTTTAAAATGTACACAGGTAGCGTACATGCAGTGAGAAATGTTGCTTAAAATCAAGTGAAGATCATGTTTCAACCTACATTCAGTTTCACCTTGCAAGTTTTGATCTCTGGACGTTCACATTTTATGAATTAAAGATAAGATATTGACACCACAGCATGTCAGGCACAACAAGCAAACACCGAAGTGCGCGAAGTTGAAACCGGATGTACTGGTAACCAAGTACAACAACTCTTAGCTAACTCGTACCATGTCGATAAAATTGTTAATGCATATTGTATTGGGAATCATTAAAATACTAGAACTATCAACATGGTTCTGTATCAATAAATTAATACCCAGATGAAATAAATAAGATAAATACAGAAGGTAATATGGATATATAATTTGTCGTAAGCCTTATCTCGCACCTGTCGTCCTGGCTGTCCAACTGCTGGAGTTTGACACTAGTCTGAGAACTGCTAAGGTATGAAAGTAGATTCGATGTGTCAGTTGTTTGCATTAATGCAGAAATTACTGTATTGACATCATGACACCATTTCATAAAGATAAGCACAATTACCACTGTCCATCATGGTGTTAGATTTTCATGTACCCCCCCCCCCCCCTTTCATGAGTACACAGTCTCTAGTTTCCTTTTAAATACAATTATAAATGTATATCTAGAATACTAGTGTACAGTAAAAAACAAACACATGTGATCCTGTATGCAAGTGATTTTTAAAGTTATGTTGACATCACATTGCAACAAAAGCATGTCAACATTTTACTGTCAGCATCCAATACAGTGAAGTCGCCAATTCCGGATCACGTCAGACTGTTTCTTTGATATTTTACAAAGCTGTTCTATTTAAATTTTATACTATATATATATATATTGAAAGTAAATTTTGTGAGTTATTAGGCATTTATTTTGTTTTTCAAAATAAATTCTCGGAAACAATATTTACAGAGGCATTTCAACAAGGCATGGTTTCCCCAGTTTCGAATCATTTTCTCCATTTTCGGGTCATGTGACTTCAAAGTGTCACTAATGTCGGGTAGTCGTCTCAGAACACAATTTTTATTAATTTGCAGCATTGAAATAATGATTCCGATCAGAAAATGTATTTACAACTACTGATACTCAAGTAACAGGGATCAATTTCTAAATGTAAACGACAGACGGGATTCAGAATGAAATGATCGTCATTATGTCAACATTGTGACAAAAAGAAAAATAAACTCAAAGAAAAATAACAGACAAGATAAATAAAAGGACACCTGAGCTGAATGGATCATTTTGTTCAATTGAATCTCTTATTTCTCTCTTTCACGTTATCGTAAATCCGTAGAAAAATATGTTTCAGTTACAGTGACCCGCAATTGGGGAAATTCCTTCAGATTGATTAATTAATTGCTGTAAATTTATATGAGCAGTTATCATTCTGAATAATTTCTGACATATAACTGAATGCATGTGCAATATTTTTCATCTATTAATGCCCTCTCACAACTTTTACATCAACCGTGCTGCAGCGTTAATAATGAAGGTAGCATGTCAAAGTAGTGGGAAAATCTCCATCTCGAAAGCGCTTGATTTCTAATTTCGTTTCTCGGTGGGTCTGTAAATGTTAATTTTCGAATATCGTTTAATGATCAAAGACAGAAAGGCCTATATAGTTCGTGATCAATGTATTTATTTATTTTTTTCTGCTTCAATTTAAACGAAGTGACATGAAACACACAAGAGTGACCCGGAATTGGAGACGACCCGGAATTGGCGACTTCACTGTATAACGTTTACATGCAAGCCGACACAAGGTATCAGATAAGAATGAATAAAAATGATTGCATGTCAACATAGTAAATTTGCTTATTGACTTGAATAACTGCATTTTGTTGGTCACATGTTTGTCCAAAATATCTGACGTTTTTTAACGATTTTGATATTTTACTTGCCAGGGAAACATCAAAAACTGGCGCCATTACAAAACCTGGAAATTCGTCACCTCCGCCTCCAGTAGGAGGCGGATTTCTTGGCTCAATTTTAAATATTTACAAGTTGTATCAAATGTTTCACTTGCAACTTATTTTAAATAAAACGATGATTTTACTGCTCACTAATATCGCTTTTATGGGTCCTTAAATCCCATAAACAAGTCGTTGAACACATTCTATTGAACTATTGAGATTTGTTTTGATTTGGTGCATTTTTGAAATCTCACAAGAAAATAGGTCAACAACAGTATTTTTTTGAAGTGTGTTTATCAAATTGTGCAGTAAAATTATATTTTAAGCTGCATTATTGAGCTTATATATTTATCTATTTAAAATCGCGCCTAGAATGCCACTTCCAGTTGGAGTCGGCAAATTTCCAGTTTTCGTAATGGAGCCATTTCTGACATTTTCCTGGCAAGTAAAATATCAAAATCGCTTAAAAAGCCAGGAAAACGTCAGATATTTTGGACTAGTCACATGTATGCAAGATTTAAATTTTAGTTATTTTTTGAAATTTAGTTTTGCATGTTACAGTAGGGCTAAATAATACCAAAATATTGATTCCAAAAATTGATCGAGCTAGTCCATCAAAATTGGGGAGGGGTGATGGCGTAATTTGTAGTATATATAAATATGCTAAATAAGATACTGTATACAGGGAAATATTTGCCTCCATTTTATCTTAAATTCGTCCCTATCGCCTGTCAGTAGGTGAATTTAAGACTGGGTGAATTCAAAAGTGAAACAAATTTTAAATAACTGTGTTTCTGTTAATTAGAGAGAGTATATATTTCTAACTGTGTATAGCCAAAGTCAATACGGGGCGAAACTGCAAATGGGCCAAAAATCACAGGTATAAATGAATTTTAAAAGTTACTCTGTCCAAGAAATGGAAACTTTTTCTTATTTAGTTTTCAGAAACTTAATTTTTATGTGTTTACCATTTTTTGATTTCATTGTTTTATTGTATGTTTTTTAAATTCAGGATGGAAGAAGAAGAGCCAATGGATATTTCTGGAGAAGACAATGACTTCTTTAATACACATGGTGCACTGCCGACAAGATTCATGGAGAGTACAAGGAAATGGAAATCCAATGCAACAATATGCTCATCCTCACCAACAAAACATGAGAGCAGATTATATGGACGATCAGCCTCAGTTGATGAATTCAGACACAGATTGAACCAGAAAAACATAGAATTTTCAAGAACTGTGATTGAGGAAGTGAGAGGTTTAAACTCTATGCGAAGTTTAACGCCAAAGAAAAGACATAGCATGCATGAGCCTTCACCAAAGAAGCCTAAATTAGTGGGACCTAATCATCCTGATTATAAAAAGGAAACAAAGAAAAATAAAGAAAATTCATCCCTATTTAATAGGAGGAATAATGGAACATTTATGGTCTGGGCAATAGTGATACTATTCTGTTTCTTAGGAAAGATTTATCTGTCATATAATGAAGATTGTAAGCTGTTTATTGACTTTCCAAACCTGGAAAAGAATTTTGACCATTTTCTATTTGGGCAGCACATAGCGAAAAATGTGTCTCTATCAACACTAAGTCGGTATTGGGAACAGTCCTTAAGCACAAATCACACTCGCTTAAAACCTTTTGTATTTTCCTTTCACGGGTGGACAGGTGTTGGGAAAAACTTTGTTACGAAAATCATTTTAAATGCATTGCATGTACATCATTACAAAACATATCTGGTTCCAAACCAGTTTCCATCCTCCAACATTCCATCCTACGCAAAAGACATTTCTAAGTCAATCAGGAAACACATCAGGGATTGTCGCTTCAATGTATTCATTTTTGACGAAATGGACAAGGCCCCGCCTTCACTCATAAAGGGATTAAAATCTGTGTTGATTTCACTGAAGAACAAGGAATTCGACAACCAGTGGATAGTGTTTATTTTCCTCAGCAACTCGAAAGGATCTGAAATCAACAGCTTCCTGTTTTCCCAAATTGCAAAAGGAAGAAGCAGAGAGGATTTGACCCATGGGGAATTTGTTTCTGTCTTGCACCAGGATTCAGAAAAAGAGTGGTATTATGACATACATGACAAGAATCTGATAGATGTCTATGTTCCATTTTTGCCTCTTAATACAACTCACGTAGAGCACTGTATCAAGCAGGATCTTCGACGTAAAAAGGTAGTGCCATCTGATGGCTTGGTAATGAAGATTCTGGAGGAGTTGAGCTTTTTTCAACCAGCTGGAACTCCTGTGCAATATTCTCTTACTGGTTGCAAACGAGTCGGTGATAAAGTGGACCTGCATATTACATCAGTGGATTGATTCCACTTTCTGATGATTATGTAATTTGATTTTATTTGTAAATGCAAATTTTAGGTCTCAGGTTCCAAGTAAAGTATTAGAGTCCCAGATCATAGAGTGATTGTATAGGTAACTATCTTCTTTGTTTGAAACTAAAGTTTAAAGTTTGCAGCTTTGGTTAACCAGATTTTAGAGCCATAGCTAAAGAGGCTCCATATGAATAATTGATTTGCAATTGATCCAAAGAAGTACTCAGTTCTTATTGTCACAAGCACCTGTGATTTAACAAGATACTATTGTTATAATCAGTAGTACAGTAAGTACATTATAATTGTTCATTTGGAAATAGTGTAGATTTGGACTCAATATTTTTTTTCTTTTTTCCGCAAAAGAAGGAAAATCCATGCAGATGTTTATTTTTCATTTGGTACAATTTTAGATTGTAATAAACAAAAGTATGTAATGTTGGTGCATGTATACTAGTAAATTCTAAATCACGAGTATATTTTGGTATGCATTTGTAAAAATTAATAGATTTGGTCAACATTTTTCAATAAATGGAAAGTGGAAACACAAATAATTATTTGTCTTGAAAAATGCACTTTGCATACACCAAGGGCCTTGTGTAGTATTGATTTACGTGAACGGATCCGAGGATCAGATTTCGATCAGATTGGATATTGCGTAATTTGAAAATGGTGATAATATTTTGAACATGTATTTTTATCCACATTTATTTATTATATCAAGGTGTCCCTTAGATCTGAAGCAAAATTATCGTTAATAAATTAGTGCTATTTTTGGAAAGATGTCTTTCTAAATACTAGTACCGGTACATGTATACACACTCATAACTAGGGACTTATATTTATTCGTCCATTGCGCAACCATTACAAAGAAGATGGGTAAATAAGATGGCACAAATGCCCATTTGTTTAATTGTAAAATACTATTTCAATATTATAATTTTTTTTTCATCAAAATCTATTTTTAAATAATATATTATAATTTTGCAAAAGCAAAAACATTCTAACAAAGACGAAGAAAAAAATAATTGCCCAAGGTTTGGTGATATCGAACCCCGCATCCATAGAAGTCCAACTCAATAAGGATACTATCTTAATTAAGTCTGGAGCGCTAACCACTGAACCAATTTAGTCACTAGAAATGGTTTATTTAAATGCTGTATATTTTCTAAAATGTCAATTTTAGGGATACAAAATGATATTTCTAATGAAACTGCAATCTCCTCCTACCCAAGTTTTTGTTGATTGAAATTTGTTCGTTTTCCTTTTTACTTTCATTAGACTATGACAAAAATATGGAGCACAGACCCACTCTTAAATGAAAGGAACTTAAGTTCTAAAAATGGGACTACATGTTTGGTATTTGGAGATTTTGGTACGCATGCATACACCGGTTCAAATCTAAGGATTACAAATCGTTGTTAAATATGAATTGTTTAGAACGTATTTTGAAAGAAACATCAGATCTGTATATATTTTTATTTGTCAGTATGATAATCTTATCCGTGATAATGTAGGCATTTTACACGCCTCATTCCCCCATCTTCTTTCTTTGGTCTATAAAGGTACGTTGTGCAGGAGGCGATTACGAGAAAAAAATGAATTTAAATTAAATCTGCTGACTTTTTTCGGCAGTCCTCGCTACCTTCATGATTCTTTTAACCACCAAAGAAAGAATTTGACTGTCTATATTTACACATTTTTTAAAATCTTTTTATTTCAATTATTCGCGGAAAGTGAATAGAAACGCTGAAAAGTATGTCACCTGTCAGTGCTTTTTGTTGTTTCTGGATCTGCGCATGCTTGTCTAGAGGAACAAGATGTTGCATGGTTTATGGATAAACTTCGAAAACTTTCATGTATTGAAAATATAAATGTAGTTATAGATATATTTTAAGGACATAAAATTCTTTTTCTTACTTTGCGTTTGCGCTTATCAGGAATACATGTAATTTCTTTGCACAAAACCGCATCAAAAATATATTCAAATTGTACTATTGTACAATTGTTCAGCTTTTTTTTCCAGACATAGAATACTTTTGTCTCTCTCTCTCTCTCAAAAAAAAATCATAATATTTGTTTTCAATATAAATAATTTACGATTTCTATTTTTTATCAATTGTGAAATATAGTTATAGTATAATTCTTGTTGCCTGCTCCACTTGGAATGTCCAGTTGCACATAACATAAATTACGCCATTTTTTTCATGATCAAACGGAAGTACGTTAAAAAACAAAACAAATACCGGTAAATAAACGTAGAATTTATTGATAATGTAAAACGACAAAGCCCGTTACAACCAGATTTGCATCCATTATATATAAACATTATATTACATTTCTTATCATTATTGTATTATATGTGTACATATGGTTTAATATAGTCATATTTTGTATTTATAACAAATAAATTACGTATATAACTGGAAATAGGGCTATAGCCCTGTTGTTATTAACAATAAACTATTAGATAAGAATGTTAAGTTTCAGTAAAATATTCAAAATGAAATAAATGTATACAAAAGTAACTAAATATATTAAAACAAGCACCCAATAACATTCATTATATTCATTTGCACCATTTTTACATTTCAGTTCCAATAGACTGTATATATAATCTCGTAATTTCAAAGTACCCCTAAAACAAAGTTTCACTTTCCATTTTCATGCGGTCTATATTCATCGTGCGGCTTATAATCTATGTCATCGAAGTAAAATTTGGCTAGAGTTCCATTCAAGGACTTGAGCTCATCTTCTCGAAGTCGATGAGTCTCGTCTTCTTTGAAGGAGCGATTGTGGAAGGACAAATTGTCGGCAGGCGTGGTGTCATAGGTTGCGAAAGGGCGCGGGATTTTGAATGAATAACGCCCACTAGATTGTCTCTCGAATGAAATCTCCGAACCAGAGTCATTGTTCATATCACCCGTTCTATATTACAGGGAAAAAAACCAATAGTTGTTATTGATAGAATGATTATGAAGACGTATAAAATATATATAAGGCGCAAAGTATTTAATGAATTGACATGCCGTATTATATACTTCTATAACAGTTGAAAAAAAAATCTTTTTAACAAATGTTGAGGGCTAGATATTTTATTAACCATTGAATATGTAGACATTTAAAATCACACATCTTTTGGGGATTTTTTTAATCGAAGACATAAACTGGTGAAATTATCTTGAAATTTTTTTATAATTTATATTACCTCTTTTTATATCTGATGTAAAGTATGATTCCTACGGCTGTCAAAATTAAAACCAAGAAGGCCATAATTCCACCAATGATAGCCCCCTGCATCACCTGGATTTCTGTAATAGAAAGTAATATATAAACAAATAGAAAAGGGGAAGAAAAAAAGCAATTTGGAATCTTTTAAAAATCACAAATTACTAGGATGCTCCGAGCAAGCACATGTATTAAAATTTTAACCAAATGCATTAATGACATAAGGAGGAAGATATTGATTTTGTATATTATATTAAACCATTTTTATTCTTAAAAAGAATTAAAAATAGATTTGAAACTGGTTAATGGAGAAATAACAGTGATAGCACATTAGTTTTAAATGCAATAGTTAAAATCAAATTGATTTTTTGTTTACTTCTTTTTCCTTCCGAGTAGTAAGGGTCTGAAAAATCCGATGCGGTCATATCCGTACAGCGTATATTTTCCTTGAAAGCATCTGTTTTAGAGAAAAATAATTTTTTATTGAATTAATTAAATTCAAAAGGAAATCACTGCGTTATTAAACTTTTAAAACTTTTAAACAAAATCTAATAATATTACCTGGCAGTGTGTCATTTTTGACACATTGTTGAAATTCCTTATGACGTAACTTCCGCTCTACCTCCAACAGTGGCCTGTATCCTTCTTTGCAGACACACCTTTTGTTCCTACAATCTTGCTCGTCATAATTATAACAAGTAGAAAGAAACCCCATGCATCGGTCGCCAAGAAGCGGAAAGCTAACAAACCAGGACATTTCTCGTCTGCATCTTGTGTTGTTACTGCTTGACAGATAGCCCTCTGTACAGGCACATAGTCCACCAATGCAAGCTGCATTTGGTCCTAAACACTGATTGTTTGACACACATTTGCTTCCTAAATATTGAACTGTAAAAAAAATGTTGGTTCTAACCAGTAATCTGTGATTTCCATAACAACTAAATAGGGTTAATTTATTTAATGTTGATATCATTCAAATAGAGTTTAAAAAAAAAGTAAGAAAAAAAGACATTAAAAAATTACAGTGAAATCTCATTCAACAACGGAAAGTTTTAAAAACTTGAACAAAGTAAAACTATTTCGGCTTTTTAGCGACAAAACATTGTTGTAAGATAATTGTGGTTTCACTACATTATGTAATGTGAAGTGTTGTTACCGTAAACAAACAGTAGCAACAGCATTTCAAGGGCATGCAAGATTTTTTTTTTCCTATGACCTATGTATAGTGGTTTGCACTATTTGCTTTGGTATGTTTTCTTCAACTTTCTTTTTTCCTTTTGTAGTGTGTTTGCCACCAAGTGTGACAATACCATTAAAATTGTTCCAATCCGAACTGCTTTCCATGTCAACCTTGGCCTCACAAGTAACGGAACTATTGAAAGGCACAAGCTCAGACCATCAGAGACACCTAAGTCTAAAACACAATCATTAAATCGGGAAATGATGACAAAGATATTGTTTGTGCTTTCATTCATCAATGAAGCAACCCAACAGGAGCTACAAGGAAGGCGTCTGCATTAAAAAGCCATCAGAGGATGGCAACATAACTAGAGTCAATGACTTTGCATAGCAAACATCCTTCAAAGCTGTTCAACGGAGTTTCGTGCTGAGAAAAAACAGTTTTAACCTTGGTTTTATCAAATGCGTGTTGGGATTCCTTCTTTGTGTTTTCATAAATTTTCACCAGATGGCAAATTCTCCTAGATATAGTTATTCGCTTTATCTTGAGCCGCAAGAAACGTTCATGGATATTACAATGAATACACATAAGAAGATGGGGGAATAAGACGTGTAAAATGCCTACAGAAGGATATCGAAAAATATAAATACACTGTATCAACATATCTGATAATTCTTTAAAAATATCGTTTCAAACAATGTACATTTAACATAACATCGATTTGAAACGCTTAAATAAGTTCAATGCTAGGGATATACAAGTACATGTATTGATTTGAACTGGTGTATTCGTACCAAAATCTTCAAATAGTGCCATGTTTTAGAACTTCATTGCCTTTTACTTTATAGAGTGGGTCTATGCTTCATATTTTTGTCACAGTCTAATTAAGGTCTAATGGAAAACGAACAATTTTCAATCGACAAAAACGTGGAGAGATGACCCAGTATACATTAAAAAATTAATATGATTTTGTATCCCAACAATTGAATGTTTTAGGAAAATAATACAAGTCCGTAAATTCGTGGCCAAAGTCGCATATAGCATTTAAATAATGCATATTAACTGTTATGACTGAAATGGCTCAGTGATTAGAGCACCAGAACTTAAATAACCTCATATAACCAGGTATTTTAATTTTAGGGTTCGATACCACCAAAACGGCAAAAATTATTATTTTTGTGTTATTCAAACTGACTATATATAGTTAGAGATTGTGCTTTTGCAAATTGCATTATGTTATTGAAAATATAATTTTTTTGATGAAATAAGGAATTAGATTTGAAATTCTATAAATTTTATTTATTAAACTAATGGGCATTTGTGCAATCTTATTCCCCCATCTTCTTAGCAAAGACTATTAATAATGTGGCGTAAAGTGTTGATTCTTGCAATCGCTTATTCCTGATCAATTTTCCAAAACGTGCATTAAATTGGTTTAACACACAGGGTCAATACAACATTTTAAAACTTGAATGAGCTTTAATGATATCCGATCTCCGGCCATGTTCGATAACATGATATTTTTAATTCGTACCATAAATCTGCCTTTTATATACTACAGATAATTTCAATTAATCTTCTAGCGTTACGGTGGAATAACACATCATCACAAAATGGCTGACCTCTGATCGAAACGACATTTCGTTTTATTAAAATGATTTTGTCGACGGCAACAGGAAACATACTCCAGTTGAGTGGATAAAGTGTCGGGCTTATGATCTGTACATCCCGAGTTCGAATCTCGCTGGGGATTTTGTTGTTACTTACTGAATTGAATATTTTAGATATTCATTTTTTATCCCCAAACTGCAAAATTTTCGGTTATTTGACATATGTCAGTTTATTTATCATTATATCTTTCATAATCGAATAATTTACTATTAATTTGAGTGACTTTTTCCATGTGTGTTAATCCACCGTATTACGATTAATTATTCAACAAAATGATTGGCTTATTGCTCCACGGAGATCTACTACATACATGTATAGGTAAAGGGGTTCGAGCCACCGATGCACCAGTACAACCTTCTTTTTTTAAAATTTAATCTCAACTTATATATTTATTTCATTATATCCATCGTGGGCAAATTTGCAATAACTTTCTAAAATGCATGGATACCATCAATAGAAGTCTTTTCATTTAATTTCATTTATAAAGTTTAAAGGACATAAAACAATTTTTCGATGAAAAAATACTTGAGGTTAAGGGTCGGAGAACCTTAAAGGGACCTAGACACGATTTGAGCTCAAAAGTTTTCAATTTTACTTTTTCAGTTTTAATGTCCAGAAAGGTTAATTTGGGTATTTCTAATGCTTCCTCAAAATTTGAAAGTCAAATATCGACTTACAAGCAAGATACAGAGTTTGAAATTCTGTTTATTTTGTAAACAAAGCTCGAGTTAATTGTTTATGTATGTATTGTATTGGGTTAAGTTTCAATCAAATGTTGCTCACTTTTGTTGATAATATTATTTATGAACACATTGAATCAGTTTATCCCTTTTGCCACGAGTCGTTTTGTCAAAGAAATGGTAATTTCTTGATACTTTACATTATTCGTAAACAAAAATAAGACTCGAGCTTTGTTTACATAACAATGAATTCTTACCTCTGTATCTCACTTGTAACTTGACTTATTACATTCAAATTCTGGTCAATCATTCAAAAAGCACAAGTAAAGCATTATAAAAATTAAAAATAAAATTTTGATCTCAAGTCGTGTTTAAGCCCTTTTAACTTACCAATCATTCATATAGAGAAGATTAACTGTTGACAGCTATGAATTTATTACCTAATAATTTATTAATTTATTCTCTTTATTTAAGCTCTTCCTGATTTCTACTTAGTAAAGACTGGTAGTTTTGCAACCTTAAAAGAATCAAACTCAATTTAAATCATGTTCCATTGTGACGATTTCTGAAAAGTTATTATACGCAGCGTATGTTGCAGTTCTAGTATCTACAAGTATCCACTTACTGAGTCTTGTAAACAATTAACGCAAAAAGTCCAGCGGATTAGTTAAAGGTTGAAACAATTTAACAAGAAGTGTGTCTTACTTCTCAGGCATTTCTCGTTGCTTTCATTGGACACATAACCTTCTTTGCAGTAACAAGCAAAATTTCCATCACACTTTGAGCGGGTCTCGCAGATGGCGTTGTCAGGACACACAGAATCTATCTGACAACGTCCCCCAATCGGTGCTAAAAATTAAAGCAATTTCAAACATTTAGAATAGCAGTATATTTAATTTGACATGATTTACATGCTCATATATTTAAAAGGCTTCTACTCTGCTCGTCAAAGTTTTAACCATATCAAATAATTTATTTTATAGATGAATCTTACTTGAGTTAACATTATTTATAAAAAGTAAATAAAAGTTCGTTATGTATCGTATTATTGATCAATTTTTAATGAAAAATTCACTTTATATTAATTTTCCCCAATTTAAACATATCATTTACTTTGCTTATGTATTGACTTTAACCTTTGCAGTTTAGCCTTTTTATTGTTTTGTCTATAACAACAATACACTTTCTTTTCATACAATATATATATGAGAAAATTCCTGCTACTAATTAGCTGTTCAAAAGTAAAATGGAAAGGCATCAAAAGAAAAAAAGTCTAACCCCACGGGGAATTAATTGTTAACGCACATAAAGGTTATAAAGATGGTTCCCGCAGATTATCTTACTCAGTGTTGAGTTGACAACAAGAACTTACTGACGCTTCTCGTTGTTTGTTGCAAGGTAGTGGTTTTTGTTGTTGCGATTACTGTAGACCTTGGTGTTGTAGGACTTCCTGTTGTGACAGCAGACGTTTCTCTCGTTGTGACAACAGAATTCGCTGCTGTTGTGATTACAGACTTTTCTGTTGTTGTGACAACCGATTTTTCTGTTGTTCTTGCTGTTGTTGACGTCGGTGGTGGTGGCGTTGAAGTTGTTGTCATAACTGAAGATTTTGGATATTGGCTGCTAGACTGACTGGGAGTTGGTCGAATCGTATAGATGCTAGTTTTGGTAAATTCTTCAGATGATGAAGTTGAAATTGTTGCAGTTTCTTCTACGGATGATTTAGGTGTGACAAACTCAGACGAAAATGTCACAGAGGAAGTAACCATGGACGATTTTACGGTGCTTGTCTTCTGTGAGGTTGGTAAAATTGAAGTCACAAGTGAAGCAGAAGACATCGACGTTAATATATTGCTTTTTGAGGAAGACATAGTAAATGAGCTCTCGACTTGGATAGGCGTTTCAGAACTAGATATATATGAACTAAATATCACTTCGGACGATCCAAATAATGTTGAGGTGGGTTGTGAACTATAGCCAATGTCTGGTGAGGAAGTTAATAAAATATCAGTATAAGTTGAAGAAGTACCGATAACACTTGATAAAGGTTTTGTATAACTTTCACTGCTTGTCAATATGTCTGAAATAAATGAGGTATATGGCGAGCTGATGGAGGTGTAATGAAGAGTTTGTTGGGTTTCTAAATTTGTTTCCGAAACTAATCCCGCCGCATTACTCCACGGAAGTATTGTCGAAGAGAAAAGGTAGCTACTGCTTTCTTCTAACTTGTCTGTCGATGAAAGTTCCGGAACTCCGGATGAGTATTTCTGTGTTTCATACGTTGATGGTGTCATTGTAGGGGTAGGTTGTAAGTTTGGAAAACTTGTTAATGACGCTGATGGCAATGTTTGTCCAAAGTCCGTTGATAATGATGGAATGTCAAATGTTGACACAAATTCAGATGAAAACTGATCGGTGGTCGGCAGTGGGATGGCGTTAGATGTTTGCCCAGGTGTTGGCCTAGGTGTCACTAAAAACGAAAATGATGCAGTTCTCTATTAGCCTTCTCCATTATTTTTTCACTTTTATTGACAAAATGGTGATCAAAACAAAATTTCGGCTGCTATGACAGGCAGTCGAATTCTAAGCATAACTTTTACCTGGTGCTGGGCTGAAACATTGGTTTTCTTCTATCTTGATACCTAAAAAGAAAGTGAATTCGTCAGCTTAAGGATACATGTATATTATTTTGAGTGTGTTGCATTGTGCGAAGTGTTATGTCATCTGAACAAGGAGATTCACTTGTGTTGTTTTAAATACTAAAAAGTATAAAAGACTTCTTCCAGATTAAATTAAAAAATACAAGAAGTTGATCGAGGAAATTAATGTTAATCACGGTCGTGATGTCCTTTTTGATGTATGCTAGAAAGAATTCTTTTTTGCTTCAAAACAAAAGGATTGCAAATATAGCAGTTGGTTGCATGGTTTTGGGGTTTTTGTTTGTGTTTAGCGCTTAAATTAACCAGGAGTAAAGTAAATTTGTTTGTTGTGCGAACTACATTTTAAATCTCAGCCATTGATGGGCAAAAGCCTGCAAAGAAAGGATTAGCGAGATCTTATAAAGCTACTTAATCCGCTATTTCACGTCGATTGCGACGTTATGTCTTGTGAACGTCCTCTAATACCCAGACAATTGCGGAAATAATCAGATACGAGTTATCAAGGTTCCCCCAAACACATTTGCATTATCTGGTGTCGATTAATCCTGTTGGTTGGGTTGTGTGCCACAAAATTACATGTGAGGATCCGGTTCTTGTTTCTAAACTACGCCGACATACTCAATTATCTACTAGTAGTTGCATTTACTGGTCCTAATGTATTCTGACATGTAGATGTTGACACTAGAGTAAAAATGAAGCTTTTCTCGTACGGATTTTCAAAGAAAATAAGTATACAAAATTATATAATAACCGACCAAGTTAAAAAAAAAAAATTGATTGAAGAAACTTTAAGACGTACAGACATGTAATTTATTAATATACTGTAAGCAATTCCAGCAATTTGCTATGCAAACACAATTATGCATTGATCAATAAGAAGTTTTTTAAAGATCAAATTTGCAACAAAAACGAATGCTCATGATATGGTGCTTACCAATGGAGAAATTTACAGGAACACACTGTACAACATTAAAAGGATAGGCGTTGATGATATCAATGGAAGCTTCTTTGTACCCGTTCGAACAGACGCATACACCCTTGTCGCAATCCAAATGGTTTTCTGGAGAGCACTTCTGGCGATTATCGTCACATGGCTCTCTAAGTAAAGAGAAGCTGGTGGAAGTGGATAGAAGAGGTTTTTGTTTGCAGTAGATCACCCTGTTGTTTGAACTGGAGGCTGAGTATCCGTTCTGGCAGGTGCATTCACCCTTCACGTGATCACAGCGGCTGCTCACAGGGCGGCAAAACGTGGACCCAGTGCAACTATCGCCGATTTCAGCAACTGAAAAAGAAAGATAAAAGACATAATAGTTTTGAATAGTTTATTTTCATGTAATGGTGAATTCGTTTTCCTTCACCTCTATCTGAGGATTTTAGGGCTTTGATAATTTAAAAGCTGCAGAATTATATTTTCGGGAAATATTTGTAATGAGGGGTTAATTCAATATAGATTAATACCTATAGTTTAAGCTGACACGCTCTAAAATTAAATAAATAAGCCACAGCAACAGATTCGACTTACTGTTTAAATCTACACAATGCTACACCCTGCTGGTACATGCATATACAATTTTTAGGCATAATTTATATGCTTGCATGATTTCAAATATGAATATTTACATTTTCCAGTATCTCTGTATGTGATAACACTACGAATCGATTTTCTACTATACCGCCCAATAAATTCAAAAGACGTATTGTTGGGGCCGCAAGCGGGTTTGCATAATTAATATTGTAATCGTACAACTGCTGAAAATTATATAAATATAAGTATTAAGGAATCATTCTTTGAATATTATGAGGTGATAATTTCGGTCGGGGCGTGATCAAACTTCGGGCTTTATTAGATTTGATCACGCCCCGACCGAAATTATCACCTCATAATACTCAAAGAATGATTCCTTATTCCTTAACTATCACCATTCAAGGATTTTGGAATAAAAGAAACATATCTAGGTCCATCATTTTCGTTAGAGGATTCACCAGTGTGCTACAACATCTGTCATCTGTTTTGTCATCTGATTGTCCAGTTTCCATAACCAAACGCATCAGCTGTGCCTTCCTTTCCGATTGTAGAAAGGAAAACCAAGTGCTCGTGGACCATCTGACAATTGTGATTATCTTAATGTACAATGTAATCATCTTTTCAATACTTAAATTAACTACGTATTGAAAACTCATTTCCAGAAGAGCAAATGCATTAGAAAACATTTGAAAGTGACAAAGAAGGGCGATCTACTTTCAGACAATCTTGTTGATATATAACGATTAATTGCATCTTTAAAATTTCGTAAAAATCTTTTTACCACAGCAAGAGAACGACTTGACAGTAAAAGAGTAAACAAGATGTCTTTGCTTTGAAAAACAGAAGCCATTAACAACGGAAGAGTGAGAAAACGTGAAAGGAGGTCACTCTCAATTAGAGAAATCCGCATCCTTTGAAGAAAGAACGTCGATTTGAGGTCAGTTCTGCATTCCATACCAGAGGAGCATGTTCGTCTCTAGGAAATCAATCTCGTGTGCACAAAAAGGTATCACGATGAATCGGGGTCTATTATCTTTTACTGATCTTACTTCCTCTATTTCTGAAGAAAACGACTTTCTAATTTTCCTGGGATCAAGGTGCCACCATGTTTACGCAGCATTTCTGTACGCCTGTAAAACAAATACCCCGCGACGCACAATCGTGTTGCGGACGGAGGCTTACATGTCATCAACATTTCCATTTTTCGGATAATCACATTTTCATCCATTAATCTTATAGAAGCATCTACATATATTTTTCCCTATTGGTAATCCCAAGAGTCAAACTCGGCGTCTTCCTCGATTTATCTTAAATTAAGAGATAAGCACATAGTTTTCTATTTTTAAATGATTGGAATGGTACTTTTTCACCTTAAAAAATACATGTGTTGCTATAGATCTTAAAATGAAATGCCCATTAATGTATTATTTAGAAGGATATGAAATAACCCAAGACCTTCGAAATTGGAACAAATTGATGAAAAATTGTGATGGCCACTAGCCAATGCTGAGATACGGGGACAGAGTGATTCCATAATGAGATTACGAGTATGTATCTGTCGTAGTCTGATTATGTGAATTTTTGGATTACAAATACGGGAATTTTTCTGTGTTCAAACAAGGAAAGTATGTCCAAGTCTTATCTTCTCCACCCAATGAACAAACGTTAGTGTTAGATTTAGAAACACAAAATAGACTTGGTATTGTGAAAAATAATGTTTTGAATGTTTTCTATATTTACACACAAGTATTTATTTTAGATAGCTACGGAATTTGGTGTCACAGTATTGGTCAATGACGTAATACAGTACATGTATATATCTTTCTGATCTGGTGAGCTAACAGTAATCCTAAAAGAATAAAAAAGTTATCCAGCCTTGGTATCCAAAAATGTTAGATTTACAATGCGTTTAATACACAGTTATTCTTACATTTTCAGTAAATGTCAAAGATACAGAATGTCATATATCTAACCAACCCCACCCCCAAACAAAAAAGAACATTAATACTCACGGAACACGCATTTAGTGTAGTTGAGGTTCGGGATAAGATTCCCTTGGCATAAACAGATTCTTCCATCACAGCCTCGTATGGTACACTTGGAATCTGAAGGGCACTCTCCATCTTTGGTGCAAGCATCCAACAGATTTTTGCCTGAGCTGCCTAAAAATTATTGGATTAATTACTATTTAGCATCTATAGTATTAAGCATCTCTGCCAGAGATGAAACGTTGAGTTGTGATCTTTAAAAAGTCTTTTTTGGTGGTTTTATCGTGTTTTAATGTTTTTCTATTGTAGAAATTGCATGGTTTGCAAAGTTGTTCGTGAACATCGCATGCCATTTGAGGGAAGATTAAACTATTTAAAAGCATAAGTGTTGACCATTGAAAACACGTTTCTGTCCTTGTTTATTTAGTTCTATGTTATATATTCTTTAATGTTGTAAGTTGTCATATAAATGGTAACTTTAAAGAAGAAATTAATCGTGGCTGTTTTTGTGGGAACTTTTATAACGTCAGTCCGATCAAGATAAAAAAAAATATCCTCAATGAAACTGTATACAGCCGGGGGACTGTTTAGGCGTAGGTAATTCCGAAGTATACACCAAAACAAGATAATGAAATAAATAGGCGGATCAAATTGAGGGTTATGTTGCTTTCCTCTAAATGCATTTAGAGCCAGAAATGACCGAAACATTGCGTAAAAGCTAGGATGTCATTTCCATCATTTGGACCACATGCAAACATGTCGTTATATAGATATTGAATTTAAGGTACTTTTTTTTTTTTTACAAATATATATTGTAAAGACAGTAATGACACTTGAATATTTATGTCAAAAACATAAATTTGAAACCAAACAACATATGTAATTCTTGTTATCCTATAACTTTGCATGTCCTCTTAATGTTAAAAAAATCCATCATCTAAACATATAAAACCCCATGCAGTTCCCTTTTAAAATCAATTTCATCGACATGCGTAAAAGCTAGTGAGTTCAATTTCAGTGATTGCATGTATGTATAAATACTAAAAATGACGCGAGCGTGTCATCATTATTTTCCTTGTAAAAATAATGATTCTATATTGAACACCATTTTCTTGTAGGAGAAGGAATCTTCAAATTTTTTAAATCTTATCAAATTAAATTATATAATTTACATCTTTTTCGGACGTGATAATATCTCAATAATTAGATATATCCAGCGTCTATACAAATTGACAAATAAAACATAGATAAAAACAGACTGATAATTTTCATTTAGACTGAATTTTTTTTTTTTAAATAATCGCTATATGGACTGCAAATATAACATAATAATGACATGTGTTTTACAATGCAAACGGCCTACCTTGAATTAGAGATGCTAGAGTAAGCAGAAATGTAATCCAGTGAAACATTTTTCTTGCTGAAAATGCAGAAAATTTAAATCATGAAATCCCTCTATCAAAATCGTAGCCCTTAATTTACAAAAGCTTAATTTTGCAAGTTTCATAATGACACTTTCATTAATGAAAACTTTATTTCTTTAAGACTATCCTGTAATTACTGACATGTATATTCTGTTCTTTTCATTGCGTTTTGCAAAACAGTAAAATCTAACCCAAAGAAAAAAAATCTAAAAAATGAAAAATAGGAAAATCTATTTACCGTTCACAGATACTTTTGACCCATTCCGCGACTCTGCTGAAAGTGAAGGTTACCGGTATACAAGCATCAGTCCTTAAGGAATACACGTTTGATAAGAGGTTACCTGTGTGATACAAACCATTGGGGGTAAGTAAATAAATTCCCCCAACACCAGCTACCGTATCGCTGACGCTCACACAGAAAGTCCCTCTTCCTTTCCTCGCCGATGAATCAAATTCCTGAGCTTGTTTGAGCCGAATCTAGAGCACAGAGCCTTGTTTACAACTAATTTTACAAACAACGGTCCAATACCTATCATTTCGGCCCAGAAAAGGATAGCGGGCGAAAATGATGCTTTTCAAACGTTGAACGAAAGAAGCACACATAGTTTAAGTTGTTTACAAAATGGAATATTGAAGCGTCTGTCACAATATTTAGACAGACGAAACCCAATAATTTTCATATTATAAAAAGTCATTTTTATATCATAAAACAAAAGTGTGTTAATGATATTTGAATCGTCTCAACGGTTTGAAACAAGACTGCCCAAAAGTGAATTAGACAAGTTACTTTGATCATGAAACGGCCTTCCATTTGTACTAGTTTTATTGCCATATATTGACAAATAATATACATGTAGTAATATATATATATAGATTCATTTTAACCTACCATGCATGCAAAAGATTTCACTCGGTTCGTAAATCGTCTTTTAATTAAATAGATAAACATTGACGTTTTCAATCCAACCGCTGACAATGGAGGCGAAAATAGCGCGGGGCGAAAAGGTCCCTGCTAACGGTAAACTGAACATAACCAACAGTTGAAGCTACTTCCTAAAGAGTAAATATCATTATTCAAAATCAATGACGAAAAACAGAGTTTAATCATTACCAAAGTTTTTCGTATTTTGTAACACAGATTTTTTTTGGCAAAACGTTCACACACACACACACACACACACACACACACACACACACATTTTTTTTAAATTTTTTTTCTTCTTTCCTACTCACTGGGTGTGTTCAATAAACAGATTGGGTAAAATTGCATGTTTCTAATGACCATGTTCATGCCTTACAAAGGGTAGGAATGAAGAATGTAGCATCAAAATTTCATTAAATTTGCCAATAGAAAATATAGGAGAATATATGCATGTCAAAAAAAGGGTTAGTTGAGCTAAAAACTAAAACAAAAGTCAAAGACCTATTAATGAAAAGTGATTTAAATTTATTCATTTAAAAGCTGAACAGACACAAATCAATCCATTCCCATATTAGGTTAATACCGGTTTGTCACAGCTAGATTGTTGGGGGAGGAGGATTCAGATAGAGTAAAAATTATAATAATAATGATATCACAAGCTAAATCACAACATGGGAATATAAAGTGTCCAATGAACCAAAAAATGAGCTTTTCCTGAAGACCCATTGAAAAAAAGTAACCTTGGTGAAAAAAAAGGTAAATTATAACAAGTAGTCTTGTTTAATCATTTTAAAGATAATGCTATTGGGATTTTCAGTTTTCATCTGAAAAATTTTCAACTGGACAATCCCTTGGTTATGAACAAGTTTTAAATTCAAAAGATATTACTGGAATGATCTTACTTAATTTGCAGCCTGTATGTACATGTACATATCTGTTTTAAACAGTCACAGTAATATCAATAACTGTACATACGTCTGTACACGTACCAAAAACATTATCGGAATACAGATGTTCCATCTTATAACATGTTATGAGTATGGCACAAAATCATATTAAGATTTCAATTGGTCGTTAAAATCATTTCACAAACCTGATCCCAGCAAAAACCTCATCAAATGATGTTTAGCAAATGTTTGCAGCATAAATGGAATACATGTATTCATAAAAATTGAAAAGAAAAGGCAAAAGTACAGAGTTCAGCAATTCAAACATTCATGTTCATCCCATTTCCAATTTTTCCTAAGGATAGCAAAATACAAATTTTCTGAATCTAATGTTTCAAACACATTAAAAAAAAATATATATATATACCCATAAAATATATAAATATGCTGTTCAATTATAATTATGATACAAAAATGCTATTCAATTATAATGATATGATGTACTAGTGCAGCATCATAACCTATATGATCACAGATATTCTACAGATTTTACCGATATTTTACATTTTTATATCATACATATAATTATATAGTTAGTTATATGCACACCTTCAAAAGTGATTTTACATTGCAGTGTAACAATGGTTGTTAAAGCTACCCTGTAAAAGAATAAATCAAAAAACTAATTTCTACTCTATACATTCTAACTAAAGCTACTTTTACATGAATTCCTATACTCTCTCTCTCTCCTCTCTCTCTCTCTGTGTGCTGCATTATGTTTCATATTTTGATTTCCCTTCTATCTATAACATAATATACCACCAGGCACATGACATTATTAAGTTTTCAATACCTCATATGGTACCTAATAAAACACCTTTGAATAATATTAGATAGATGGTATATCATTTTTATTAAAAGAAAAATAATAATGTCAGGTGCCTGTGAAATTACCCTATTTTAGATTTCTTTTAAACCTGAACAAACATCCTTTCAACAAAATAAATTTCTTGAAGTTTTGATTTTGTACCATGCAAAAGTAAACATATGTACATTGTACATCAAGATTTGGTTCTTCAAAATCATACACTATCAATATTTGACTTCATGAAAATCAATTTTAACATTGGAAAAGTAAATCACCCCACAAAAAGAGAAACTTTCCTTTCCAATAACTTATTATCTTTGTGACAGGTGTCATGTATACATAAATTCATTAGTGTTATTTTGTCATAATACGTCAAAAATATGCCAAAGATTCCCAGAAAACTTCACTGAAGTAATGATGTATATCATATACAGTTGAACTTGAACTTGAATGGATATTTCGACGTGATTTGTAAGTCCCAACCACTTCTGCTTCCAAGTATTTTACCCTTGATATCTCGAATACTTGGCTATCTCGAAGATTTTAACCAGTCCCATCTAGTTCGAGATAACAATGTTTGACTGTATAACAAAATTATTGATGTGTGCGTGGGGGGGGGGGGGGGGGGGGGGGGGGGGGGGGGGGGGAAGGAAGAGGGAGTATCACAATTATAGTATATACATGTATGAATATATAGGTACATTTTTTTTCTAATATTTAACTATATTTTGGTAAAAGAATGAAAATAATATCTGGACAATGTTACTTATGATACTTTGGATTAGAATTCTTTGAGAGTCAAAGCCTGCAGGTTTTAAAGCAAATTTGTTCTCAAACTAAATACTAGTATATTGACTGTTCAAAAATGTAAGCCAAACATTACATTGTCAAAAAAATTATATATTCAAAACTTTATGAAATTAGTTTTTGGTGATTTTCAGTGTTACAGTGTAGATCATTAAAATGGTTCTATCTCTGTCTTCTTAACCACCCACTGTAGGAAAAGCATCTCTTTTCTCATTAGTTCTTTAAATAAATTTCAAACAAATGTGGGGTTTATCCGATAAAAAAAAGTTAAAAAGTGCATGCAAAACTATGCATTTCACTGTTTTATAATACATATCTTTGAACAATTTTTTTTAATATGCAGTAAAATTGCTAAATAAATGTATTTTTCAAAGCCACTAACATATCTTGAGATAATCAAATCAAAAGCCCATGCACTCATACTCACACATAAAAGGCTACTCACACATGACTAAGACTTAAATTGAGGTATATAAATGCCACTTGCAATGTTGTGAGCTGGAATGAAGTGTTCCATGTATAGCATGTACATCTAAACACTTACAAGACAAAAAAAATGTACTAATTTAACACTGGAATTCATGTTAGACTTGTTGGTGGGTAGGGTGGTTTTGAGATGTAGAATGAAGAAAGGAAGGAAGGGCCCAGCTCTGATGATCAAGCTGTACTGTAAATTCCTTATTTTACGCGAGACTCAGTACTTAATTCCGCGATTCCGATGTATCAAATCGCTAGAATATAAAATCTCGATCAACATTTTTTTGTTATAATTTCCTAAAGTTCAAAACTGTCTGAAAAATAAAAGCATGATTATAAAATCTGCAAGGGTTGATTCTTGCAATTTTATGCATAAATTAATTCCTCGCGTTTAATTAGGAATCTACAGTATGTACATGTTGATAATTTCTCTAATCCATCACTTTAAAAACAAAAAGCATAGTACTTCCTTATTGTAAAACTATTCTGCTTGCTGGCTACATTGGTATTATATTTTTCTTTTTTAAATCTTTTGGAAAACACTGTATCTTGCTTGATGCCTTTACCATAAAAGTTCCATTTTACAAATAATGTCCATTGTTCTTTTATAAACATGATATCAAATGGAATTCCTTAAAGTATACAGAGCTATTGTGATAAATCTATTTTTGATATAGCTGTACTAGATTGTTTTGATATAGCTGTATTAGATTGAATATTTGTACATGAATTAAAAATTGAAGGTACATGTACATAGTGTTAGACTAATCACTTATTAATGATGTCATCTACATGTGCTAACAAAAAAAATAAGTTGTTTTCTATTATAAAAATATTTGCCTTGAATTATAAGATTATCTGCGAATAGCTGATGGTCAAAACAAACAACAAAGAAAGAAAAAATTATGGATATAATGACTCAATAAAAATATCAAATCTGGAATTCCCCCCAAAATATCATATGTATATCATGTAAATATTTGCACTTCCTTTTAATAGCAGTAAAGACGTTAAATATAAATAACATTTGAGGATTTGACCCTCTTCCACCTTATTCTATTTAATGGCCTGTTAAATGTAACATTACATAAACTTCAACTTGATTTCAGCAAATATTTGAAGGTAAAAAAAAAAAAAAAACCCAAGGGTTTTAGCATAATTTCATGATCAGCAATTTGGGAAAACATTAACAGAAAATTCACAAACAATTGAGGATTATTTAAGAAGAATCCTAGGTCATCACCAACACACTAACAATACCACCGATGTTAAACAACGAAGAGTGGATTTTAAGCACCGAAAACATATTACATACACAAACTAACAAGAGAATAGGTCAGCATCTGCCTAAAATTCTCTCCCGGCAAAGGCGATTTTTTTTTCATCAATGTATGTTTGTACAGTGTAGATACATAATGAAATAGTACCATTTGATAAAATCTGGCAAGAACTTATGTATTCAAATTGCAAAACATCGGAATTTTCTTTCACCCTAGCTTAGTCATTTATACTGAAAGGCTTTTAGAAAAAAAAATAATGATAAATGCATGTATATTAAACACGCCTTTTTTTTTTAAATTTCAACTTTCAAAAGTGTGTTACTCTTTGTTTTCAAAAGTGTGTTACTTTTATGCCAATATAAAAATATAAGACTTGACTGCTATATGACAGAAGATATAAAAATTGAAACCCCACTGTTGTACTGTGGCATCAAAATTTAAATGTGGTATTTTCAAACAAAAATGTCAGCAGAAACAGGTTGTATCCTCAACTCTCTGTATGACCTTGAATTACATCTTTGTTGTGTTTCAGAGCCCAATATATCCTCGGACCTTTGAAAAGAAAAACAAATCCAAATTATTTAGAACAATTGACTTTAAGCTATTATGCATTTACACAGAGTATGGTCAGGCAATAAGGTTCATCAGTCAAAAACTAGCACAAATTTTTTGTGCACTGTAAATTCAATTTTTTTGTATGGGAGGAATATTGTAGCTCTATGGCTTGTCAACCCAAATGTTCCTGCAACTATGAAAATATTTTCATCATTCTTTTTTTTCTTTTTTGTTTTAAATAAAAATTAAAAAAATCTTCTTAACATTTTAATACGTAGACTCCTTCCTCTTCCCATCAAAGTGAGCTACAATTTTTCATTTTCTACATCATGTATATATAATGCTCCTGGTACATGGAAATAAATGATATCGGAACTACTTATCTAACACTTAAAAATAGAGAAGAACTGAAACTGGAAATGTTTTTAAGATCTTCAACTATAATCTGATTGCCAGCTGTTGAACTGAGAAAATTAATATTGAAGCTGATGCAGCTAAGATAATTCAAGATGAAGAAGCTGCAATTTCATTGGTTGTACATGTACTTACATGTTTTAGGTGAATTTCTGAAATCACGTTGATAAATATAATCACAGCAAAACCAAGGTACTGCACAAAGTTTAGAAATTCCTACAAAAGTCAAATCAAATACCATAATTAGTCTACAATACATTTAAGTTATCTCTCTCTCTCTCTCTCTCTCTCCCCAAGCTCAGCAATAAACACTTTTTTACACTTGACATTGTTTTTGTGTAACTGGACATTGTACTTTCACCTAAGCACTTAGCATTAGAAGTACATGTACTTGGTACTTCAAAGTCTGTGCTCAATAACAGTAGTACATACACTATTTATGGACACAACTTGGATCAAAGATTCATTCAAATCTTATATCACAGTACAAATACATGATTATATATTATTCATTCAAAAAGTTATCAACCTTGCAAACACAAATTCATATATATATATATATATATATATATATATATATATATATATATATATATATATTATAAATATTATTTAAATATTATATAAATATATAAATATAAACCCTTTTGATCCAAAATGCAGCAGACGAGAGATAATCTAAGTAGCCTGGGCCTTATGATAGGTGTATACATGTACATGAAAGGTCATTGTATCAATTGATCAAATATCAAGAGACACCTACAATCTGCATGTGCTTATGCTGTAACACTGTAGGATATGAGGAGAATATATAGCCTATTATGTAGAGATATTGACAAAACCATGCACTGCAACTTGTCTTACCCAGACTTTGTCCATGAATATTACAAGACAATAGACTTGCAGCAGGGCCTGACCGTCGATATATCGCCAGACGTACAGGAGGATCCACGTACTCAGCGAGTGAAGAGAAGATGTCTGGCGTACCTTTATAATGGAACAATGGTAACAATGAAGAGAGACTCAACAATGAATAACAGATTCTATAGAATTATTAATGGTCCTTTGATTTAAATTAATATAGCTACAGTGTCATTTTGCATGTATATTATAAATTATACTTTTATGATGAAAATACTGTATAACTGAAGCTAGTGAAAGGCCTTGTTTATTTCAAAGAAACATATCATCTGTTAAGTTAAATAGTATCTTCCTGTACATGTACAGATAGTTAAGATTAGAATTAATACCAATACATCACAGCACCTGAATTTCAATAAAATCCTTATTAAAGTAATTTAACCCAGCCAACTATATAACATGTCATAAAACTTACTGTCTTTTGTGCATCCAACTTTTTTGCATATATTTCACCATACTGTTCTACCCTCTTGTCCCATGTTCCTGAAGCCACAAATACCTGCATTCCGAAGCAAAAACACTTCCAGAAGAGCATTTTCTTGCTGGGTTTCCCATTTGTTTTTTCACCACTGCTATAACCATTTTCTGATTTGGTAAGGGGTAAAGTGGCGCTACCATCCTCCTTATATTTATTGAAAAAGGACGGTGGTAGTTTAAACAGATAAAATAAAACTCCGATTGAAAAGATCACAGCGCCAGTGATATCACTACCAGCATCTATGAAAAATCCCCAGCTATCATGGTGTGACTTGTACTCATGCTGCTGGTTTTTATGACTTCGGAAAACAACCCCATCCAAACTGTCAAGCCACGTTCTGAACTCATAGAGTAGTACCCCAAGTCTTCGCGTTTTAAGGTTATCTGATGAAACAAACTTGGCTGCTATCAGAGACATGGATAGATGAGTGAAGCTTATCATGTTTGGTGAGATGAAGTAGAAAATCTTGCTGAATTTGGTGATTTCATCGAAGCATTCAGATGTGGGGTTGATAATATAATGTTGTATTGGATCGCTCATCAGCAACTTTGTTGAGAGAGGATGGAAGGGAGAGTAGGACCCTTCATGTTTTTGATCCATCAGCGTGGTGTTTTCCAGGGAGCAGTACAGAATAATGTCCATGATGAAGATGTATAAAAGCAGCAGCAATCCCGATATGAAGTAACATCCTCTCTCCGAATGCATAGACTGCAGCATGTAGGAAAACATTTTGAAGCCCTTTCCAAGCAGCTTGAAATCACTTTCCAAAATATAAAACAGGTCTATAAAAATATTACCATTTCACAGTTTCACTCTATTCCTTTCACAGTCTCATTGCATAAGCCATTAGGAGTGATTTTTCCTCTGTATAGATGCTCCTACAAAATCCCAACAACATGATAAATCAATAAGTGTCACGGCAACATGTTAAAATATAGATAATGAAATGGGGAAAACCATCCCATTACTCATGGTACATAAGCGAAATGAAAATCTCACTAATAACAAATGTTTATCGGTCACTTTAAATATGCATGACGTGCATTATGTGCATACCTTCACAATGTATTTGTATATGTTATACTCAGTAAACAGATATATTTCAAAATCTGTTACACTCACTACGAAAATAGTCAACAAATTTTGGTCATAATGATATGTGTCATCATTTCATCTCTGTATCTCTGTACCTATATCAGAACTTACTTGTACAACTCTTTTGACATTTCAATAATCCAAGGATTAATCTCTTACTTGGCCAACAATGACCTTAACAGTACTTGACTGATAAACAAGTTTTATTTAAAAACTCCAAATTTACTATGCACTTACAACTCTCTTATGCGTGAATAATAGATAACCAAATTTTAAAAAAAACAGCTGTTTAATTACACTGTATTGTAAACAAGATTAAAGTCTTCCGTTAATCATCCCCAAACTAAATATTGACCATGTAATCTCTCACAAATTTAATTCTAAGACGCATTTAAAGTGTGGGCATTTAATCAACAAAGAAGTCGGCCCACTGGAAATCTCAGACCCATTGTTACCCAGAAATAGAAGTGCGTAGAATATTCCATCTAAACAAAAACTTAACAGCATGTCTACCAAAGCTCAATGCATCTTCTTTTCCTTGATATGCTTTTACAATTCATTCTGAAACCCTGCATGCTGTGAAATTAAATACAATAAAATAATGCTCAAACAAATACATATTAAGCTTAAGAGCTTCGAAAAGTGCTTGTAAAACTGGAGTTTATTTTGGAAGGGCAAGCAATTTTCTTCTTTTCTGAATATTGATATCTATATTGTATAAATAATACACATGAGTGAGCATTACATGAAGTTAATACATTACTTATTCCTGACAGTGGCATTCAAATAGCAAGTTACATGCAGTCATGTAGATTGAATTGATTGAGCAGCCAAACTAATCTTACAAGTTCTACAACTTCATGAATAATTTATGAAGACAATAAACCCACGTTCGCTATTTACCTCAGAACATATAACATCAATTTAAGACTTATTTAGTCCTTGAAATTTACAATTGTCTTCTTTTTTCTTACATCTGACTACAGAAGAAAGAAAATGAAAGTGGGGTGCAGTGAAATATTTCATAAACCTCTTTTAAAGTTTAAACCACATCTTAACACTTGATTTATCAATCTTTGGAAAGTATTAAGCAGTTCCTGTTTGCATGAAACATGTCATCCAAACATTCACGACACATTACTAAAGAAAACTAATTTGCCAAAAAGCAGCACAGACTTTTACTTGAGAATATATATATAGTTTTTATTTATCATATCAGCTAGAAAAATTACTTAACTCCAGTCAGCTAAAAACATTTTTTGATATCTTTTTAATATATTTTATATCAGATAAATACAAGGAATTATTTAATTATGATTAATCTAAATCATTTTTCAAAAGACATGCAATGAAGTTAAAACGTTGATGTCAGTATGTTCATATGGTTCAGAAATTTGCATAAAATTCATCATGTATGTGACTTGTTGAGATACACCTGTGTCTCATGCCTGCTGCAAAATGATGTTAAAAAAAAAAGAAAGGAAAATAGTAAATACCTATAATTTCTCTAAACTTCACCAAATTATGCCAATCATTTAATTAACCGAGTTACAAGAAAACAACATTACAAGGATCTCTGGTATTTATCACGTTTATTATGCCAAAAAGAATGTGTAAAAGAAAACATTAAACTTTGAGACCTATTGTGTCACATCTTAACAAAATAATTAAGTGTATGAAGAATGAACAACCTTCAACATAACTACATAGTTTTAATTTGAAGAAATTTAATCTACTAATTAATAGAAATATGCAAAAATATTATGAACAACAGTAATTTTTAAAATAAACAGCAGTTGTTTATTGCCAAAAAAAAAATAATAATAAAAATTAAAAAAATCAAATGCATACATTTTAAGGTTTAACAGCCACAGGTGTAATATCCCTATCACCTTTCACTGATGGATATATCAATTTGTTTACCACGGGTTGTCATCGAGATATTGTATCTATAAATCAAAATCACACACCACATAGGGTACCACACCACTTATCGTGAACAGGATTCTAGAGCCAAAAACTTCACGATTCCTAGGCCCAAAATAAGAAGAATGTTGCGTCCTTAAAAAATTATAGATCTTGCTTCAAGTTTGAAAAATACTACTATGTGACTTAATTCACGAACACCTTCGTTGTAAAATCATAACGTTACGCGTGTAAACTGTCAGCTGATACAGCCGATCCATATCAAATCATCGCCAATTTCCATAGCCAACTTAAACCCTTTAAACAAACACTACATATTATAGAAAAACATGGGGATATAGGTACATACCCATACCAAAGGAATACATTCACAAGAAATTAAAATATTATGTCAGTTCACCTTAGAAAGGAGTTGCGACAATCTTTTTTCTCCAATGCGCATGCGTGAACATAACAACAACTCGTACGTATAGGAGTCGATGACACGAAATAAACAGGCAAAGGCGCTTGTTTCTGTGATAAAAGTTCACCTAATAGTGCAATAGTTATACTACTGGATAAATTTATCACAGAAACAAATGCCTATGAATTCATACCATAAATTTTTTAATTGGTTTTTAGTTTTTCAATTTTCCCTCCAAATAAAAAGGCATGTACATGTAGTATGATAAAAAAAAAAACCACATTTTTACATAAATGCAGTTAAAAATACCACCCTTACCGCATCTTACACCTAAAACATTGAAAGCATATACATATACAAATTCTCTATTTTAGACTTCTTCAATCTCACTTTCTTTATTTTATTTTTTTTCCAATAAATTGATTTAGTTCAGATTGATGCTACTTGGTACCGCCGGTCTGCAGGGAGGCAGGCAGGAGTTGGAAAGTGGCGAGAATACCTTGATCGAGATATTAATGTATATGATAGATTTATATCAAAATTAATGAAAAATCACTAGCTGATTTAGAAATTTCAAATTTTACGATATATGAAAAAAATTACTTCTAAAAAATTCTTTAAAATTTCAGAACTTGGGTAATTTTTGTAAAATATCAAGGAGATATATTTGCCGTGAATTTAGTTCCTCGGCCACTAACCAAAGCTGTTAGTCAGCAAGAATATATAATTCGTGTAAAAAAAAAGTCATAACATGGAAGTGTTACAAGCATCTTTAAATATATGTATTTTCATTACTTGAAATTGAAATTTGAACAGTAAATACGTAGCTCAAATTAATCATAATTATAATATGTAACAATAACTCTTTCTTTTGGATAAAAAAGCAAGAAAAATCTGTCACATACAATGAAGAATATTCTCTAAAATGTTTTGAATAACTTTTTGAGCTATTCAAAATTAAGAATCTAATTGAGTTTTTTTCAGTATTTTTCAAATCGAGATGTAAATTAAATATATAGCTTTTCTACTTGCATGCAACGATTGTCCCAAAACTTAATAATATCTAAAAAGTAAAACGGATTATATCATTTAAGATGGTTATATTTTTTCTACATATATCAACAAGACACATACACACACACATTCAAATTAACCCTTGTGCGACCACAATATTAAAAAAGTTAAATGAATCATACTGATCTTTTCATCTATAAATCGGCACTAAATTCTTGATTGATCTTGAGGATGCATGTGTATTGCTTTCTTTGTATAACTCTTCTGGGACTTCAGTCGTAAGTAGCTTCCATTATCGGTCGCAATGCATGGTCAGGAAAATGCTTCACTAGAACTTTTACTATATTCCCCAAAGGGTAACTGTCATAATGCTTCATTTACATGTACATTGAAATTATTGCACTATTTTTCAAAGCAGTTCATTTCATCAAAATAAACTCCCCGAATGAAGTAAACTAAGCTTCCACCATTACCGTTTTTTGACATATCAACTTTTGACATTTTATTGATATTCCATCATATTTGGGATGCACTGTAGCTCGGCGTTCTTTAGGAGGCTATGTGCTCAGCAAAGTAGCCAACAGATCAACTCTTATTTAGAAAACAAACATTAGATATAAACTATATATAATTAAGTACAGAAACTTTCTATATATTTTACCTTTAAATTTAAATTTTTTTTCAATACCTTTATTCAGGGATCTTCTCTTTAGAGAGATCAATACAGTCTAAAAATTAGTACTATCGAGCCCTCAATACATTTAGTGCAGCTTTAATATTGCACGATAAAAAGAATAAAAACGTTTCCGCACAATGGAGTATATTTGACATATAAACATTTTAGAAGAAATGAATATCCTATTGCTTTTTAAAAATATTTTTAAACATTTGATAGAAAAACCCACCAAGAAACACAAAGTCAAAATGCATGGTTTTATATGAAATGTATGATTAAATGATAAATATTGTAAAAATTATTTTTATACCGTACGTGTATATACTACTGTATATAACCAAAAACGTATGTTTTAAGTAAAAATTTATTGAAAAAGTTTATATCATCGAATAACCTGGATCATGCGTGTTGCTGGTCTCTCATCTTCCCCCCCCCCCCCCCCCCCCCCCCCCCCCCCCCATGCATAAGCCTGTTTCCTATCACGATCGAGTGTTAATTAACTTTTCTTCCTTAAATTCTTTTCTGGAATATAATGAACCTTTGTCCCCCGTAATTTGGATTTTTCGGAACTCCATGCCTTAATTTCAATGAAATGCGAGGTAAGGAATTTATACTATCGGTATGTGTATATTTCCCTAAAACGTTGCTTTTATTGGCGATAACATAGCTACTGTTCATTAGTTTAAATTTAGTTCTAATTAAAGGAAATTGGAATGAACACCAACATATCTATAACCAATTTATATGCGTCCAGAGTATTAACTAGGCTTTTTAAAAAAAAAGAAAAAAAAGAATCTCTATTAAGAGATAAACTATTCGATTAAAAAAAAATGCAATGATATGGCTCTTTTTTTCGATTAATACATGTATTTAAACCATAGAATGGTTTACCGTAGACCGAAGTAGGTAGTGGGTTCTGTTCCCTGACACCCCCCCCCCCCCGCACCTAGAAGTGTTGAAAACCTCTAGATAAACCCTCTTCCGCTATGAATTTGCCTTACTTTTCATAACACCAATGATTGCCAAAAGGACACTTTGAATATACAAGCGATTATATATATACATGTGTATGATATATAACTAGACATCAATAATCTCAAATGGCCCGCCTTCTATTTTTCTTGGAAATATAGTTCAAGGTCATTTTGCAACCTTTATCCAACAAGCACTACATGTATATATGTGTGAAGTATGGGGGAGAGAGTTAGACCTTAGGAGAATAAATGATATCAGAACAAGAATTTTTCACTGAGGTTTGCTTTGACCTTGACTTTTGACAAATAAACCTGATTCCAGGTCACTGCAAACTCCTTACCCGTAAGCTGTCTCTTGGTATTTAAGTCTGAGCAAGATTAAAATAAAAAGGGAGGTAATTTGCCCAGGTTATCTGTTACCTTGACCTATAACGTTGGTCAATTGTAACAGCATAGATCCTTGATTTCAGAAAGACTTTTGGTAAAGCCTGATCAATATTGGGTTGAGTGGAGAGAAATGATGGTCCAAAAACTGGATTTATAGAGATTTGTAATGACCTTTACCTTGGGAGTTCTTGGGTATGAGAGGAGTTCACACCTGGACAAAATTAGACATTTACCCATTGCCCTGGGCAGTGTCATCAGGCGTGTAGCCAGAATGGAAATGAAGTGTACACATAAAAACGGTCGGGGTCTGGGTGGGTCCAGCCCCCCGGAAGCTCCCGAGTTTTACCAAATTTTTAAGTCGATTTCCTGCAAAAGAAATCATGCTACATCCCTTTTTTCTAGCAAATATGCAGCACTGAAAAGTTTCTCAAGTTTATATGATACAAAACTGGGGTCATTTAAATACTAGTATCGTTATCATCAGATAATATTTTCAAAATATATTACATGTATATAGTTTTTTAGTGCATATGGTATTGTAATGTTGCAAGGAATCCTATGAAAGATGAGAGTTTTTTAATTCTCTACATTGGTAATATCAGTAAAAGAAGATATTTATACAATCATCTTTATTATCTATTTTGTTTAACCTAATTTTTAGTTTTACCTCAGCGGAAATTTGAAATCTTGCATAGTCGTATCCTTTTAGCAGCTTTTTTTTAGTTCCCTTAGCTCGCTTTCACTCATCAAATTTATGGTCTGGATTAACAGGATAAAACGGATTAACTGCTGCACTTTATTTCTACTATACTTTGTTTCTCTTAAAATTTGGATGATTTTTTGGCAATATGATTTAATAAAAGACTTTAAATTTGATTGCACGTACTTGCTGAATATAGATTTGAATCGGAACAATATTAAAAACACAAAATAATTTGAAACAGGTAGTGCTGGATGGTAAATTCTTTTTTTCTCCAAATAATCTGTCTCTCTCTCTCATCCCTCTTTTTTTTTGAGAATGATGTGTACGCACTTGCGTATAGGCAGCTACGGGCCTGGTCATGTTGTATAAACATATTAAACATTACGATCGAGACATTTAATTATTGTATAAACACATGCCCATGCCAAACAGGTATACAAACTAAACACCATTATAAGACACCTTTTTAAATTTTAAATTGGGAAAATGTAATTGAATGTAATTGAAATGTAATTGAAAAATTGAAAATATTTAAACACATTCAATTACTTGTATTTGAAGACTGACTCAATTACAAAAACTTCCAATTACTAATACATGTACTTTTTCAATTACCCAAAGTTCAGTAAACATTACCTGGTACATTCATTTATTTCATTTAAATGAAATCATTCATGAAATCAATATAAATACATGTGATCTTGTTTTTCAAACCCATAATCAGTAATGAACAGTTAGATTCAAAAGTTGACTTGATTCGGTACCAATAAACGTACAAAGTAAAATACACTCATTCAGTTATATAACATCCACATAACTTGCGCACCGTTCCGAGGTGAGTTTATGTACATAAAAGTGATGAGGTAGATATCAAGTTTTCTGTACAATTTCTGGTTGAGGTGGAACCTGTGCATTTTGTTCCTCTGCTATAGCCTTCATTCTGGCCTGCTGCTGTTCAAAAAATGATGACATCAGTCTCTGGTTAAAATTCATGTATCTCCCTATACAGGTGTCAATGCAGGATGTCTACAAAGTAAGAAATACACATTATTCACCTTTTCCAATAAATGGACAAGAGATATATGCTATGCTGGCTTATGCAGTATAAATAGCTACAATACATGTATATCTAGATAATCATCCAATATAAGATTTTCTAGATCGAGTTATAATCATAAATTTTGCATCTTGAGAAGAATTATTTTGTCGTATGGTACGGAAAATATAATATCTTAAATTTCATCACCTAGTCCTATAAGTAGAATTTTTTTTAAATAAGTAAGTCTACATAAGCTCCACTAGTACATTAAACCTTATCAAGAAAAGCAAACCTTTATTGTAATGTTATTCATGCATATATAAATAACAGGCAAATAATGTCTGCTTTGGCATTGGATAATTATTATGATGATTCCCATGGAATTGTGCAAAAATATAGCAATAGATCTATCCAATCTTGCAAGATGAATGAAATATATTTTATTGTTTGAATTATTACAGTTCAACAAATCAGAATAAGGTAAGTTAAACCATTTGTTCATACTAATGATATTGCATTTATTTTGTCACTGCAAGATTATGAACCTTTAACTGGTATATGAAACAGATTTCTGAATTGACATCTTACCTCCTCATCAGTGAGTTTATTCTGTCTGAATTTAGTAACGCATGTGCTGAAACACCTCTCTGTCATAATATTGTGAGATAACAACACATCCCTCAGCTTAAAAAAAAAATATAAATCAAGAGGGGATGTGAAATCATTTAAACTTTTCAGTAAAAGTTGCTAGACAGTATAGTTCTATGAAAATAGCATATAATGACCTACCTTACTAAGTTAAAAATAAGTCTAAAAAGGCATTTTCTTTTATATTTTCGATGAATATGTTAGATACCATTACAAAATCAGCATTTTGAATTCTGCACATATCATAATGCCAAAAACATAATAAAGAATTTAATAAATTTATCATTCATTTCAATTGTTTAAAGTAAACGGTCATTTGAAAATCTTCCAAATCAATGGTTTGTGTATAGATAAAGATATATAGAAAAATACATGCAGTGATATCTTATCATTCATATGATGCTCAAAATATTAACCCCCACAAACTTTCATAGATTTTCATGATTGCCACAGTTACCATGGTTACCATGGTTACATTTTTTGTATCTTGATTGAACTAATTATAGCTGTGTCCAGCTGTCATGTCATGTATACATGACTCCTCTGATCAGTTAACTTATATTTGTGCAATCTTTATCTAAAAACAAAGTTGACATTTTCAGGTTTTACTTACCATAGTAACCTCTCTTTCAGTTCCTTGCATATTTGAATCGAGATATAGTACAAGAAACTAAGGTACTAAATAATATACACTGATATGGACAAGTTACTGCAGCTAACAGAGGCAATTCAGTCTCTCAACATGGTTAATTATAAATTTTTGATACTTCGATTCCGAGGTAAAATCCAATGATTCTTAAAAAAAAACCGTGTAAACAGCGATGATTATGGATGCATTAAAACCGTTCCGATATTTCTTTTTTCATAGAAATGGATGAATGTAATATTTTTTCATGAAATCAATTTTTTTAAAGTTAAGAACAACTCGGGAAGCTGAACATTTTTGCTTTGCATGTTATATATGTAATACGTCATCATCGACAAGGTGTCAGGACACACAGACAGACAGCAGATGATACACACATACATTGCCATATACTTCAATTTTTAGTAGTTTTGAAAGGCGTTTACTAGGTAAGCAATAGTTATGGATGTGTCCTATGTGGGAATATGAAATATCATGTTATGCAATTCTTTTTGCATGCGCTTGTTTCGAAAGTTGTATAGTTAATTTTAAGCTTCTGATTCCATGGTAATGATATAAGCAGGTCTTGCACAAGTCACCGGTTGGTGGTTTGACTACCAATTGGTGGTTAAATTCCTATGGTACCCATGTTTTGCAAGCAAGTACTATCTTAGTAATTACTTACTAAATTGTCCTATCTTCAACAGATAATGTATCTTGTGAAGTTGATATTTTAATGTACATGCACTGGCTTCTGAATTTCTATCAATAAGCCATGAAATGTATGGGAAGAAAGATATATATACCCTATTTTTATAATATGTAAACAGTATGACCGTTAGGCCGAGCACAGATTTTAATGGTTTGAAACGCAGACAGTAGGATCCGCATGCCTACTCAAATCATAAGCCAAAGTTAAACTAAACGTCGTGTGCTCAGTCTGCATTATTTCATACGTAAAATATAAAAGTTGTGTCTTTGGAAATAACCGAAGAAAAGTATGTGATTCCGAGAATTTTTAATTTCTTCTTTCAATTAATGCTTACCCATTTCATAAGTTGATAAATTTTCTATTTATATACTTTATTCAGTATCTGAAAGATTGGTTCCTTGATGTGAATATTTTTATTTTCCATCAAATAATTTGATAGGACATACGTGAAACTTGTCTTATCTCCTGATTGAAGCACTGTTGAAACTTATCTGGTTTGCATAGTCAGTTGTTTTCATTTAATTTACATTCCATTGAAACTTGGAAAGTTTTTAATAGAGATATTAGACAATAAACATAGAAATGTGCCACTCATTTAATGAATGAGTTAACTTTGACGAACAAAATGGCGGTCAATATGGCAGTGCCCATGAACTGGAAGAAAATTTTTCAGCCCGTAGTACCCCTGAATCAACTTCTATTTTTCACTGATTTTCTTACGTATACGTGTTACCATTAAGCTTCGCTTCGTGAGGCGGGCTTTGCCCACCTTTCACTGTGCTTGGTATAAATACATTTATACATAGATATATGTATTTATATATAGATAGGGTATATATATCTCTCTTCCATACATTTAACGGCTTACTGATAGAAATTCAGAGGCCTGTGGTACATGACAGGCTTGGATACTGAATCTGAGCCATGGGATGCTGGAGGAGGTAATAGAATCGCATATCTAGATACCTACTGACCCTAACCAATTCAATCTTGCATGGTTGGTGTAAATGAGAAACAAGGGTAGCTTTAGACTCAATTTTCTGAGTGTCAGGTTAGGTTAAAATTTTTAGAGCAGACAGTGCAGTGCTAAGTTAGCTGTAGTCCTGGAGCTTATTACATATTGAAGTAAATACCTACTGGTCTTAACCGATTCAGACTTAAATAGTTAATGTAACTATAAATGTGAAACATATATCAGTTCATCGTTGCTTCAAATACAGAGTCTTATCTTGGTTATCGAGAATGCTAAAAAAAAAGTGATGTTATTCAATATTGTGTGTACTGTTATCATGTTATATTAAGAGTGTACTACGTTATTTAACGATGAATTGCTTATTAACAGATTACGGTGGATTTGATTTAGCATTTTTCTAAATGTACCTCTTTATTATTAACATATATGTTTAACATTAATGATTTACTTGATTTAGCGGAAGCTACATTCCGCCAAAAATGCTAAATAAAATTCACGGCCAAATGTAATACATTTACAATATATTATCCATTATGTTGGATGTTGCATTATAGTTTATGTTTTCTTGTAACAGATCAGATTATAGGATATTAACTATTATCTTGATATGACATGGTGATGGTGGCCTCATATATAAGTGATGCTTCATCCAGATGGGCTCTGAATCTTTGATTACCAGTGTTTGTCATTGGGAATAGGTCTGATAATTGGTTTGAATTTAAGGGGAGTGACAGCTTTGTTATCAGTTAATGGATGTATGTTCATTGATATTTGTAAATCACACACAGAGGTGACTTCATACATCTAAATCTGTTAATTTATTGTTTTTCATAGAGGATGGCAGATTCAGACACAACATATAATGGAGATTCGAAGGCAAATGACATGTTTGAACAGGATTTAAAGGACATCCTAAATGATGGACAAGACTTGACAGATGTGCACAACACTGTTCAGAGTGGATCCCCAAACAAGATCATGACATCCTCATACCCAGGAGCATCCACTGGTAACTTTGGAGCACAATCTGGTCTCTCTCGCTCTCAAACTATACCTCCTGGTGTGTGTGCTTTTTGACTTTTTTTTTTTGAGATTTTTTTTAATAACTCTTAAAATTTTGTTTAACATATTTTTTGGTGTAAGTGTGTCATAATTTTCTGACCTAACTAAAGACAAATGTTGGAACGCTGTATTTTGGGTAACAGTTAAAATTATATATTAACTTGAATTGGTTGAATATGTGTTGAATATGTGTTAACATATAAAATCACTAATGACAAGTACCAGTATATACATAACTCATTTTAACTTGATAATTCTCTTGTTACATGTGTTAGTTCATCTTTCAAATTGCTAGAAATGACAATACATTTTTAAATTTATGTTCTTAATTAACTTGACAAAGTGTTTAGAGTAACTGCCAAGTGTCTCTAAGTGCAATGTGATGTAAAGATCTTTCTTTTTATATTGAACAAAGAGAGGCATGTACCGATCCATACTATACAGAATGTATCAATTATAAGAAGTGAATCCAGTATCTTAAAACATGTGGTAGATAAGATTGGAATGAGGATAAAAGTGAACTAATCTTCTATTTAGTCACTAATTGTATTAAGCATACACCATTTTGAATTGATAAAACCTTTATCAACTGTAATTGTGTCGAGTGCCCATAAAAGAAATGGAAACTGTTGTTTGTGTTTTTTACTAACATCCATGTAGTATAGCTTACTGTTTAGGGGTTCAGTGAAAAATATCATATTTATGTAGATGAAAAAGCACGCATATTAGATTTTTAATTCAGTTGATTTTACTATTATGTTTTGCAGCAAATAGCAACATCTCTCTGGCCTTACAAGGGGTTCCTCAAAACAATGGTGGAGACTTCATACCGAAGACAATGCAAGCTGCACAGACGAAACTAGAAACCATCAAACACTGGAGTTTCAATACCTTCAAGTGTACCAAACAGCTAATATCCGAAAAGTTTGGGAAAGGTTCCAAAACTGTGGACTTAGAACTAGAGACTCAAATTGAAACCCTGAAAGATATGCAGAGAAAATATGCTAACATTTTGCGGTTGGCGCGGACACTAACAAACCATTTTAGCCAGGTTTTGCAAACACAGAGGGCCTTGGGAGAGGCTTTTGCGGAACAGTCTCAGCGAAATCCAGAGCTACAGGAAGAATTCTCATACAATTGCGAGACACAAAGGAATTTGGTGAAAAATGGGGAAGTCCTATTGGGTAAGGAGTCATGATCGCTTTTCACTTTCAAAGATTTAAGACACAAATCCCTGTCTACTTTAGATCTTTTATTTTGGGCTATTTCTTTATAAATGTGGTATGTAGCATTCTGATTGAATTATTAAAAGTAAAAATTAAAAATTTTTAAAAGATCTAGTTTCTTATCATGAAAACTCAGACCTAATATATCTGTGTATAGGTAAAAGAAGGCAGTCCAAATTTCTGAAACTTTAATATGTCCAATCCCAGGCCTAAATATACATGTATGTTCTCCTAAATTTATATCAAATGATATTGGTACAAAACCAAGTATTGTACTTTGTACTAAGATTTACCTATAACCTACTTAATGTTTTCTTAATACAGGTGCCATGAATTTCTTCACATCAACCATAAATACACTCTGTAACAAGACAATGGAAGACACACTTCTCACAATTAAGAACTATGAGGCAGCCAGGTCAGTTATATTTAAAATACCAGTAATTATATTTCATGTATGCACTTAATGGTAGTTTATTTCAGAGTGTTGTTACTGTTGTAAAAACTCCTAACAATTTATTTTCCATCAATGCCCTTTGTCAAAGATGATTTAGAAGTGCACTAGATTTAATATCCCTGCGTGTACTATATTCAGTCAATCAATGTTAGAAAAAAAATAATGGCATAAGGATAAATATTTTTACTTGTGTCTTAAGGCTGGAGTATGATGCATATAGGAATGACATCGAAGCACTTCAATTGGGACCAAGAGAGACCACACCTGCCCACAAGTTAGAGGATGCCCAGAAAAAGTTTGAGGATCATAAATCCAAGTTTGAAAAGCTCAGGGGTGATGTTTCCATCAAACTGAAGTTCCTAGATGAAAATAGGGTAATTTTTCCATCTTATACATGTAGTACTAGACAAATATTAAAGTAGAGAATTGTTCATTTCATTAGTATAAATGTAATGCGAAAGTGAATCTTGAATCAATTATTTGCTCTGATAATTTTTTCAATATATTAATATAAATATACATGTATTTGTATTATATATTTTAGTTTTGCTGACTTATATAGCATGGCATTTCTTCTTGAATTCATGCAACCATACATGCAATTAACTGTGTAAATCTGGCAAATCAATAAAACTATATCTGCAGGCTTGGCATTATTTATAGGTGAAAGTAATGCACAAGCAGTTACTGCTGTTCCATAATGCAACATCAGCCTATTTCACTGGGAATGCCACAGCATTGGATGCCACTCTGAAGCAATTCAACATCAAACTCAAATCTGCCAACTCTGCTGCCCCTTCTTGGCTGGAGCATTGAAGTGGAGGAAAACCCATCATCTAGTCATACAAAATCTTGTGAAATTCAACTGTGTGTGAGAATTGAGAAACTGACCAAGACTAAGGAATATGAGTTGTTAGTTTGTTTCATCTTTAGTCCTTTGCATACTGTTAAACATAATAAAGTCCCCCTTTTTCTGCTCTAAAATGCTTCTTGCATTTTTCTTTTTATTTTTTCATGGGTTTTATACATGGTATATTATTTATTTTAGCATAATTTACATAGGTACCTTTGCTGTGATTTCTTTTTCATGTGTTTGGGTGTAAATTTGAAGGTATTATAAAAACATCATAACTTGTATGTCACTAACGTGTACATTCCAGTCTCGGGTGATATTTTTGCGTTAAAGTTTAGATCTAGTGCTTAATACTGAAATGTTCATGTAAATTAGTATCAACAAAATTGTTCCCTTGTTGTGCTTGTAAATAGGGTGTTTTATCCTAGATTTAGTGATTTAAAATGAGGAGTAGCATTTAGTAATGTAAGATCAGGTTTGAATTGTTGGTTGAAATGTACCTAAATTTTGGGAAAACTAGCTATGCAAAAAGTACTTGTAGCTTATTATAATTTTTCTTACTGCTGTTATTGACATCTTTGTTGTTATATCATCTAAGCTTTAATGCTAGGTTCTTCCACAAATGTACTTTCTTGATATTCCTGTAATACTCTCTCAAATAGACTTCTGACAGAAAGAAACAATGCTAGCCAGCATGCTTTGATTTTACCGCCAATATACATTCATAATATCTGTGCTTTTGGGCACATTGGTTGTGAATCAGTGTTAAATTATAGCTTACGTACATGTTTGTACATCTATTATCAGCTCCTTATTTTACAAATAAGCATAGCATATATGTAAACTGTGGTGACTAAGTCTCACATTCAGCTTGACTACAATCAGTATCCAATTTTTATGCATTTAATGCATGTAAACAATGTATAATGAAAAGAAACTAGAAACTAGCGTCTGAATTTAGATAGATCTATAGGGACATGTATAGAGGTATAATTCTTACCTTGTTATTTATTTGGTATCTGTATAATAATTTCAGATACATGGAGTGACTATTGATAGTGCGTTTTGTGTTCTTGTGTCCTCTAATGTTCGGATACCTTACGTTATTGTCCCCTTATGTATATATAAGAAGTTGTTCAGCCTATGACTGATGGATAGAGATTGTTGCTATTATGTCTGAGTTGTTCATGATTCACTATTAAAGCATTGTCTACAAATTAAGTTAGAAGTCATTGTTATGGAAGGTACATGTAGCATATTCTGTAGATCTGTAGAGATGTTCTGTTCTGACAGCATTTTGAACACACCTTGTCCATATATTTCATTGAGCCTTGTGATCTATTTATCGCAAATCAAGCTTGTATGTATACACTTCGGCCGATGAAGCGATGCGTTGAGTGATGACACTATTTGATGTAACATTTAAACAGGTCGAATCACGGGTTGCAGTTTATAAAAGAAGCGTTTTAATCGGCCGATTTGGTACCCGCCCACTCTTACGCAGTATTGATAATTTATTCACCAACTGCCAGTTGTTTCACTTTGTATCAGGACTGCAAAATCTAATATAAAATCACTGCAATAGTTGACCAAGTGGTTTCACAATAATCGCTTTTTAGTTTTTTTATGGTGTACACAAAAATACACTGTTGTCCATAGATACAGTCATGTATTTTAAACAGGATCCTCATTTCATTTTTCAGCATAGTGCTACATCGATAAATTCAATAATTTTTACGCATCAATTTTTTATTTTGTTGTAGATAATTCCAAAGAATTCACAACAGATACTGACAATAAAATATTACATAATTTTCTTCCCGTAGATCTACATAATGTACATTTTGCAGCAAGCTTTTTGTGAGGAAAAAATAGCACTATTACAGTCTGTTCAACTCATGCGATATTCCACATATGGTACATTATGAACGGTAACAAACTATATTTGTTCACTAAACAGTTTCTGACGAATTTCTTCACAATAAACTGAATAACGTTATTCGAACAACAACCTGTGACCATAAACTATATGCGCCCTATGTTTTAGAGAACTTTCTTTTGGGGTTTTTTTCTGACCAATATCATTTACACATGTACATAGGCATTTCCCTGTTTGTTCTCCAATTAACTCTGTAATTTTTAACTTGCGAGCACAACTTTATTATAAGTTTTCTTTCTCCGACATTTGTTTCCACGTGTTAGATTCATGTTTTCAACATGCGTTTGATAAATGGGAGGGTCTACAAAAATGTGCCAATCAGAATCTTTGTTGGGAATCGCAATTGAAATACACACCGATTCAAAAGTGTCATCACTCAACGCATCGCTATATCGGCCGAAGTGTATCGTACATGTTAGATTTGTATCGTACATGTTAGATTTGCAATAACATAAGAAGGCTGATCGTAAGTCAAGATCATCAAAGTGATACTCAGGTCAGAAAGCCAAATGACATCAGATTTACATGTACATGTATTATGTCTTTACTTCAAAGGTTGACCATGATCAGATATGACCTCTTGATGTGTGATACTAGCATATATTCTTCAACTTTTTTTTTTTCATTTATTACATGTATTCAGTATATTCCTAAAAATGTAGATTTTAATTTATTGCATTTATACACTGTACATACTTACATCGTAACATGATTTATTTCATACAATTCATCAGAACATGAAATGGAAGGTAGAGAGGTTTCAGAGATTGAACATTATAGATCAAGGCCAATTTTATTGTAGCTATAATGGAAGCAAATGATTTGATCCAGCACATCACAGATTTAATGTAATCATTGTGAAATTAATGTGTGCAATCTTAATTTCATGAAATACTGAATTTTATCCTCAGTGCTATTAATGACTAGAACTGTGTTGAGCTTTCTTAAGTTTTTAATTTGCTTTATTTCAGAGAGAGGAAGAAATCAACAAAGCAATATTTTATTTGACTGATTTTGTACCATACAATAATTTTTTTTTTATGTGAAACACAAATGTATAAGGAAATCCATATTTTGCAATATGCGTTCATTGTAATTAACTCCTCTTTTTCTAAGGCTATGTAACTTTCAGATATGGTCATTATAAGCATATCTCAAAAAATGCTATTCAAAGCACATATTTATGTACCATATTTAAATAATTTTTCTTTATTTTAATGCTTATATATTTGTATCTATTTTTATTTGCTCCATGGATTAATTAAATATTAACAATTTCAGGTTTCATTTGTCAACTGGTAACGAGTGCTTAGTTGCATTTCAGATACAATGAACCTGCAGTAATGTTGAGAAATTTGAAAAATACCTTACCTGCTCATGTATGTACACTATTTATTTGTACCATTAAATTTGAAGTGACATCTTGATAAAACCATAGAGAAATGATGTTTTCTTTGGACTTTATTTTTTGAGGTTTATAATTAGTCGTCCCCAACCTAGTTTATACTTGTATAAATTGGGTAGCTATATTTGGGTTGCAATCGAGGTGTAACGAATGTGAAGTGTTAATTTACAGGTTAATACATGTATTAAAGATGGGAAATTAGAATATGTAGAAGCTTTTGCCCAATTATAAGTTGTGTTCAGAAGCTGAACACAACATGTAATTGGGCAAAAGCTGAACTTCAGCTTTAAGACACTGTAAATCCCTGTTATAAGGAAGAAAGCTGTTCATCCAGCATCAAGCATGGGGCATTGTATTAGGTTTATTCAACATTTTCTACATTATAATGTGTACAAATTCTTGAATGAAAATGTTCAAGAAAGATACATTCCACACCAGCTTAACTTCTTCAATTGATTCACATACATAAATAATTGCATGTAGTTAGTTCACATATTAATCATTGCATGCTGTTTCTGTGACAATCAATAAAAATTGAAGTTCAAATCCAAATAAGATGATATCGATATCTGAATATAAAACCATTGGAGGATGGTTTTTTAGTCAAAGCCTGAGGAAGGGGTTGCTGACAGAGCTGATCTTTGTAGACGGTTTGCAACAAAGTTTGTAGTGTCAATGAATCTATCTACACAGTTCTTAATGCACTGTTCCACAGAGGACCCTAATTTGTTTCCTGGAGAGGTAACACAGAAATCAAAACATTCTTCTGTCAGTTCATTAACTGTTGCCTGGAATTTCTGCTTCTGTTGCTCACTCTGTAAAGATAAAACAAATTAAAATGTTACTTAAGGTAGGATATACTGTGGTATCATTAAAATTCGTGGGGGCTAATTTTCATGGACTGCTTAAATTTTACAGGTTCTTTGGGAAGTAATTTCATGTATTATCTTATACGTACAAAAGGAAATATGACTTTATAACCATAATTAATTAATTCGTGGATGAGAGGTACCCACGGAAATTGTGCCACCATGAAACCTAATGATTCCACAGTACCTTAATTATCATAGCTCTATATATTATGATTATTATACATGGTTATTTTATGATGTTATAATCTTGGTAGAGATTTGGATCAGCTTGATATTTGGACTGACACCTTTAAATCCAAATTAAGAAGGACTGTCCAGATCGAGATTCGGTGACAGTGTCGGTCCAAATACCAAGTCGAACCAAATCTCTACCAAGGCTATAGATATGTTACAATATATTATAAATAAAAAATGAACATTGCTTATTCCACATTTTCATTATTCATACTATGTCTTTAAAACCAAAAAATGTAGACCTTTCAACAGGGACTACATGCATACGTTCATGCTTGGAACAAAAACATACTATACATGCTATAGGCTGTACAACAAAATTGCTTAATGTATATTTTTAGAGGGAATGAGGGAGTTCGTAAATATAGAAGAACTAAAAGGGCCAATTTTCCATATAATTGTATATTGTCATCTATTAGTCTCTTAGAAAAGAAGAACGGCACGGAGACTAAAGCTTGTCCATATCTCCAATAGCTGTTCAACATGTTCTAGACTATAGAGAATATATCCCCATTAACCAATGTTAATAGATTAACTCGAATTTGATGCTTATAGTATGAAGATTGGATAGAATGATTCCAAAACGTAAGTGTTAAAGCTACTTGTATTAAAGACTGTTAATATAACAATGATAACGGGAGATAAACGTAAGAATTAGAGTAAATTCGAAGTGCATGCACATGTTTTTTTAAGGGAAAAGATTCGTTTCAGTGATTAGAGATAGTCATTATAACTTTACCTGTATAAACTGCTGCAAAATGGGATCTTGCGACATATTTTTGCTTTTTTTTTTTTAAATTTTCTACTAACCTAAAGAACGAAAATTTAGCAACCCCCAGATACTACGTTAACTCGTTCAAATAATATTCGACATTGGAAAACTTTCAACTTCATAAAAAAACTTTCAAATATTTTTTCAATTCTGTTATTAATTGCATCATAGCGTGACTCTGTTGGGTTTATTTCAAATGGCAAAAGCACTGTTGACTACGTTGACTACATGTTAGCAAGCAACATACTGTACAATTGGTGCTTGGGGACGGGACCCCCCCCCCCCCCACCCCCCCCCCCCCCCCCCCAATATTCACCCCCACATTATTTTTTTTAATTATATGTTGATGTATGCTACACGAAAAAAAAATCGCAATCGACGCGAAACAAGTAAGTTATAAAAAAAATGTATACCGGGGGGGGGGGGGGGGGGGTCCCCTCCCCAAGCACTTTAGAACGATAGCACCGTAAAACATATTAGTTGTCTATATAGGAAAGTTATTTTAATAGTAGACTACTGCAGACAAGATTGTCTAATTATCTAGAAAGTAACTCTCTTTGAATTCCTTTCCAATATGGCTGTAGAAACCAACGTGGTAGATAACAACATTATTTTCATCTGACCATGTTATAAGACTGTTGTTTAATACAGAAGTAAAAAGTTCACACATGTAATTGCTAACATGGCTAATTACTCCATAGTTATTAGGATCAGATTAATCTCCCTTTTTAAAAATATGCACAATAATAAAAGAAGACCGAGATTCAGGGAAAAACCCTGTTTGTATAGTATACAATTAAAAAGTCTGTGTAGGATAGGCATAAGATATTCTTCAAATTCAATGAATTATTCATTAAGTAGACAGTCGTCACCATGTGATTTACCTTTTTTAATTTATTCATTAAGTAGATAGTCGTCACCATGTGATTTACCTTTTTAATTTTTTAAAAGCTACTTTAATTTCTTCATCATCAATATCCTTATCTAGTTCTTCAAAAATACATTCCTCAGCATCGTTGGGGGTATCATTATCAATATCTAAATTGCTTTGTGAGGTTAATTGAAAGTTATCAAAAAACAACTCACTAAGTAGCACATTAAATTTAAAATTAGATTTTCGTTTAAATTTTGCAAACAATTGCTTGGGATTATTTTTCTTGAGAATTTCTAGTCTTTGACCCTCATGTAATAAATACTGTCTTTTACATTTAGCTTCACAAAGCTTATATGTGCGTTTTTTACATACCAATTCTTGATGGTTAACAACACTTTTACAAAAAATGAATTTAAGTAATGCAACAATGATTTTACTTTATAATCAAACCATGGTTTATCACTAGTAGATATATATAATTCATGTACATTATCTTGCTTTGTTTGTTTTCTTCTGGTGCTACTACCACTGGTATCGAATTTCTTTACTTGAAAAAATGGATCTTCAATGTCATGAAACACTTCATTAAATTTGCTAATACATAAATCCATGTCCGTTTGAGATGAAATATCCTTAATATTAATACAATCTTTCAATATTGATTTAAGATAATAGATTCTGTGCACGCTCCGAGGAGTTCCACTTTCCAAGATGAACGTTTACGTTGACTGTATTCATGCAGGTCCACCGGCTTTTGGCATGGGTCATTGTTCATACAAGTGTGCAGTTCTATGTGAAGTGGTGCATGGTCAGAAAAAGCATTAAAATTGCAGACGATAAATTCATCAAAATAATCAAACAAGTAAATAAACAATTGAACCGAGTCCACGTGATTCCCGATCTCTCAGAAAAATTTTCTGATTCGCAGTCTATCCCCGTGCAAAGGAACATATTTGGTTAGCTCCTCGTCCGTCATCAAAGCTATTAAATCTGGTCCAATTTAAAATAAAATGATAAGTTGAATCAAATATGAGCAGAAAAATTACAACCAAATGGCCTTCAATGTGCTAATCGTGTGATTATATATGTGTATATTGCTTTGCATGCATTTCTTTATCGATTTACAATTAAAAAACTGAAACAGGCAAATAGAATCGTTTTTAGAGTTGGGTGGGGGGGGGGGGGGGGGGGGGGGCTCATAAAAAAAATCTTAGCGATCAAAGCTCCCAAAAAAGTGGGGAAGCAGCTCTTTGATATGTAAGTTTAAAAAAATTGTTTGATGCATTATTGCTTATATTATTGTTGTGTTTATAACGATTTTAAAATTCTTTTATTTACTATTTAGCAATAAAATTTCTAAATACTATTTGTGAAATGTACTCCGCAAATAAACTCAAATTCAATAATTGAACAATAAATCAAAGTAAGCCGAGCTATATTGTGGTTGTTTCCTCCATGTTTTCAATAAATTATTTTAGAAACAGAATAATGATATTGTTAATTTCACCTCAAATGTGTACATTATATGCAACAAATGGAACTAAGAAGGAATTCTAAAAATTATATCTATATGTAAACCACAAAACAGTACAAAAAGTCTTATTATACCTTTTCCCGTATAAGTTTATCTGTAACTTCATCTGAAGAAACGTCACTAATGAATTTAAAGAAATCGCCGTCTTCGTTCATTTTTCTGATTAAAGGATCCTGTTTGAGAATGGTATATTTATATTAGTATTATACGAAAGTTTCGTGTTTAATCGCGAAAGTAACGCGTTAATTCGCGAAAGTTTCGCGTTAATTCGCGAAAATTTCGCGTTTATCCGCGAAAGTTTCGCGTTTATTCGCAAAAGTTTTGCGTTTATACGCAAAAGTAAAGCGTTAATTCGCGAAAGTTTTGCGTTATATCGCGAAAGTTTCGCGTTTATTCGCGAAAAAAAATTACCTACGAAAATGAACTCAATGGGCTTACGTTGTCTTCCATTCATAATGCGAAGACCTGTTGTCTTACACAATGACAATAGTTTTGTACCGTATTCATTATGAATCAGTGTCAGTGTTCATTCTTACAGGTAACTTGCTATCAGCTGTATACGTAATCAGACTATCTAAAACATCATCATGTAATGAGTCATTTTCAATGAAGTCTGGCAATGATTGCCTTCTACTATTAAAGTCTCCAAAAACAAAAACATCACCTTGATTCTAGGGCTGTGCGGTGCACCGAAAATTCCGGATTTCGGTTCGGTTCGGTTCAAAATTTATCTAACATGTATAAACAAATATGGCCGCCAGTAGACGCTCAGAATGTGGGGACATTTAAATTCCTATCAGATGATGGAAAAGAAGATAAATCAACGACTATTTGTACCTTGTGTACATCACAATTTAAATATACAACTGGCTCTACCAACTCAATGTCTGCTAATTTCAATTCAATTTATTGACAGAAACCACATGTGGCACAAGTCATACAAACAGTATACGGTACAAATAGCCAGTACATATATTTTCTCAAGTTAATTCTTGTTAATTTAACATCTCTTGGATTAAGAATTTTATAAAATATACATGCGTTATTAAAAAGTGAACAATATTCACTTCGTAGTTGTTTATAAAGAGGGCATACAAATAAAAAATGATGTTCATCTTCGTCAACATTATGACAATAATGCAATAACTTTCATCTCTTGGAATAATAGGGTTATATCTGTAATTTGTGGGCACTTATTCTTAATAGAGTCAAAAAAGAAAGAAGCTTCTTGGAAATGGAAATATTTAAGTATGGTTGAATTTCAAGCTTGTTTAGATTTTGTGTAATTATTAATTGGCTGTAGAATGACAATTTTCCGTTGAATTTTTCTTTAATATTTTTAATATTACTATATTTGCAAAATACTTTTTTCAAATTATTTTCAAAATCGTTTCCAGATACTGCATTAGCATGCGCACCAATAATATCATCAAATATCCTTAAGTTTGTATACAGTTTTGCACAACAAGTATTTCCATTTCCTGCAAGTTTTTCATCCTCTAAATATTTAATTTGAATAGAATACATAACATTTTTGTTTGTTATCCTTAAGTAAAGGAAATTACAAGGTAAAGATTATTATTTTTATTTATAATGAGAAATATTAAGGCTTATATATGTTGAGTCGAATCGAACCGAAAAAAAACCGAACCGTAGCATTTCGAACCGAATCGAATGAACCCTGAATCGTCCCAGCCCTACTTGATTCAGTTAATTGCACAAAAAAATTCTAATTCACTAAAGATAGCACAATTTAAGCTTTTTAAAAACATTGAATTCACATGGGGTAAATATGTGAATGCGCATTAAATATCGCATATTTGAACAAAAAGAGATTTGTCAATTTTGAAACAGATAATCATATCATATAAAGAATCAATAATAGACACATATTTATCATATACATCTTTTATCAAAATAATGGTTCCTCCTCTTTGGAAGGATCTAGAATCTCTGTAGAATATGTATGTTTTACAGCTTTCCACATCCACGGAGAAGTCTATACGAATCCAACATTCCGATAGGCATATATATAATGTCATATGTACACAGGTAGCACTTTAGTTGTCTCCAATTATTCTCAAAACCACCATTAATGTTCCCTGGTCTTGTCTGTAGAGTCGCCCATCAATGAAAAGTTTGTCTTTTACAAAAACGGTTTTCCTATTGTTGGCCTTTGCTTTCTTTAGCACAGGAAGTAGTTGTTTTCTTCTGTCTTGGATTTCTCTTAGAAAGTGCTCGGAAATGGAGAGATCTGTGTTCTTCAACTTAAATGCACTCTTACGCACAAGTTCCCGCTGAGGAAATCTGGTGAATTTCACAACAACTGGACGAATCTTTTGCCAATCCTGTGCGCTCTCTCGATTCTGATGTCTTCCATAATTTCTAATTCAGATGAACAGATATCTTGAATAATTCGGACACAATCCTCTGTTTCTTTGTTTTGAACTTCCTTGATATTGTAGAAGAGCAAGTTATCCGTCATCGATCTGCACTATAAATCGAGAATTTCTTCTTTCATTTGTGTGTTTAGTTTAATGGACCCTAATTCTATTTTTAGCCTGTTCATAACACAACTGTTTCCCTCGGTTTTTTGTTTGTTTTCCTCTAATGTCTTAGAAAGAAATTCCTGGCTTTCCTCCACTTCACCAACTCTTGAAGACAGACCTTTTACTTCTCTTTGCATTGCACTTATCGAGGACTGGATACTGTCAAGTTGTTCAAGGTGGCGTGAAATTCCGTCTAAACTGCTAAATATATCTAGCGCCCACTTGGGTGGAACGCCTGTACTTGGTGACGGAATGTTATTATTAGGAATGTTCGATTAAATGTTCGGATGAAAGTTTTGTTGCATGTGAGAAGGGTTCATACTTGCATACAATTGTGGATCTACTGTCAATGGATGTAGGGTTGATATTTAGGCGGGACAGGAATAGTGCACGGATGTTTAAATGTTCGTTTGAAAGTTTTGTTGCATGTTTTGTTGCATGTGAGAGGGGTTCATACTTGCAAACAATTGTGGATCTACTGTCAATGGATGGTAGGGTTGATATTGTGACGGGACAGGAATAGTGCACGGATGTTGAAGTAGGCTAAAAGCAGGATCCGACATAGTAGTGTTCACGTTGGCCATGCTGGATGCCATATTGTCTTCCTGCCCACCCACCCCCACCCCCTGTTTGGATTTGGTTCTTTCTTTTTTTCTTTGGCGGTTTCACTGGGAACGCAGAACTCATTCTATTGACGCAGAACAGCGTAGTCAGCTCCACACGACATTTTCACATAAAAACCACAGAGATAAAATAGAGACTTTTACAAAAAATTACTCTCCCTCTTCACCTACCTAAATAGAGGTTGGCAGATATTGTAACCCTATTATTCCAAGGGGTGAAAGATATTGTATTAATTGTCATACTATTATTGAAGATGAACATCATTTTTTATTAGTATGTCCTGTTTATAAACAACTACGAAGTGAATATTGTTCACTTTTTAATAACGCATGCATGTATATCTTATAAAATTCTTAATCCAGCAGATGTGTAACTTCATACGTGATGCATTTACCATATTAAGAAAATCTATGTACTAACTATATTTATATACTGTATGTATGACTTGCGCCGCATGTGGTTTTTGTCAAAATATTGAATTGAAATTGAATATTTGGTTTGGGAGTTCTTTTGGTGTTGTACATGTACTTATTTTATATTTTCAATTTTTAAGGGCGGGGGGGGGGGGGGGGGGGGGGGGGTGTTGATGGGTGCCTTTAAAAAATATATATGTAATTATTACATGTGAAAAGTCAAATCTCAACCGGGGTGCTAACCACTGAACCTACTATATTGACTGACAGCCACACACCTTCTAACATCGTGACATACCCTCCCTCCCCCAGTTAGATTTTACGAAAAGAATTCTACGAGTAAAGTAAGTGCTATGAGGCACGTTCCTGTAGGGCATGACAGTGGGTTTTCTGTTGTGCACCAAATGTAGAGAGGTGGTGAATCAAAGAACTGAGAGTACTGATAGGCGGATGCACTATTGTTATTAAAATTACCAAACAAAATCAAGGAAGGAGTCTTTTCTACATGTAGTTTTCGACTTGTCAAAAGTTAATTTAATTAATAGTTCATTAAATCAAGATCAAAGGAAATTTAAATATCATATGTTTCTATTTTTTTTACTTATACAACTTGGCATAGAAATAGTATTCAAAGTTTAGAATCTAACAAGGACTATATATTTTTTATATTTATGTAAAAATCAGAAATATTTTGTTATTGGAAGAATAGAAAAATAATCAAAATATCTTCAAAATTTAAAAAAATTTAGAGAAAATGCGGGTTAAGCAATATCAATTTCAGTTTAAATATTTATTTCAATTGAGTAGTATAAACTGATAGACATTCTGATATTTCATTATTTCATAGAAGAATACAAACTTCATATCTTAAGCAGATGTCTACAAAACTGCAGATAACTTCATTTATTTTATCACCCTTTAAGTTGAAAAAAAGGTATTGACCTTGACCTCACCTTCATGCAAAAACAAGGAGGTCAAATTTCATTAAACTGATACAATCGTTTTGTTACATGATCTATTTGCCTGTGTAAAAATTTCATAATTTTTTTTATATAAGAAGTATGTCTAATAACGAGAAGACTCGCGGGTTTAAAATTTTGCGCTCTCTGCGCAGGGTATTGCGCATTACTTAAAGAAAATCGCTTTAATGTCATAAAGCGCAAATACAGAGTAAAATGTTCAAATATACAGGTTATCATGTAACGTTTTTATTTTGAAAAAAAAAATACTTATCATAAAAATTATTTTTAGTGAAATGAATCTTAATATTCCCTCGAAGGTAATATTCTTCTAATGTTCAGAAGTATTTTAATCATTTCGCCGCTTCTTCAAAATCGACGTTATCCATGTCGGAGTCAACGTCTTACGATGACGTCAGTTGAGACGACGTAACAATTGACAAAAATAAACGTCGTGTATTCTTTATTGCAGCCTCATTGATTAAAATTGAAATTAAAATCTGCAAAATTAAAACATGTGCGCGATCCTTTCATGTTCTGTATGAGGGGATAGGTATTTTATACAATTTATTTATACAATTCTATATGTAAAATGGCTGACAATATAGAGCCAAACTATGAGGGCGGATAGCATAAAAACTATCCAGTCAATTTCGTTTTAATTTGGCAAAAAGTTTACTTATACGTTAACCTTCCATTGCTGAAAATTTTAAAAAATCGTATGTTTGTAAGTTTTTACGTATGAAATTAAAAATGAAACCCCCTTTTCCCTATATAATCCTTTATAAAATGTCGGGGATGATTCGGACATACGACTTAAATTTGAGTGCAGTAAACAGATAAACTATCTGGTCAATTTTCTTTATATTTTGCACATAGTTTATAATCATAAATTGACCTTTCACTGGAAAAAAAAATGAAAGAAAATCGTATGATTGAAACATTCTCCTCCGAGTTTCTTAAGGTGGTAGGTCCAATGGGACACCTGTCGATATTGATATGAATGGAATTCATCATAATCAAAATTTTCTTACCAGTTTGGTATTTTTCAAATCTAACAAAATATTTGCCAAAAAATGTATATTTTAAATATTTTTGGAAAGGTAAAAGTTATAAAAGCCTCAGCAGGATTCGACTAACAGATTCGTAGCTAAAGTTCTAACCCAGTGCTCTACACTGTTAGGTAAGAATTTTGGGAAAGAAATCATTTAAGATCGGAGGCACGTCAAGTGTCCCATACCACGTTAATTGCATTGATAAAAAAGGCACTATTCTTTCTTGTTTACAAAATTAGTTAAATGTAGCAAGTGGAGTTTATATGTAACAAGTAGTAAATGATATTTACAAAGGAGATAAAATAAAACATGCGTTTTTCCCAAATTCAGTCGTATGTCTTTATAAGTACCTGAAGATTTATAGAAGTCAATATGTCAGGTACAGTGTATGTGTAAAATATAAATCCAATAAACCTTCTATGTTTTATGATTTTCAAGCAAAATGAACAAAGAAATAAAGTATAGTTGTTGTTTTTTTAGAGATATTTTGATATATTTACATCCACCAAGTATGATTCTCTCTATTTCTTACGGAAATTGATTGGAATTCAGCTTTGTAGAAACTTACACACACCCTGTTTATCGATTGGTCGAAATCTTTATCGACTTAAAAAAAATTACGGACTGCACGAAATAATCTTGATGATGTCAGACTTAAATTCCAATAGAAGACGATTTGGCTGTTTCTTTTATCTAACGTACTGCATGATGAATATTAACAGTTACAGTTTGGATAATTTTACTGACTTCTTACTTTTAACGATCAATTTATTAAATTGATGAAGGAAAGATGTAATTGTAAACTATAAAATGCTTTCTTTGATGATTCATCCGGGTTATGATGAAGGTTAGCGATCATTGCAAAAAAACATTACATAACACGCTATATAACACGGTTTATGTGGGGTTTTTTCTGCAATGACGCCACCTCCATATTCCGCAGCATTATAAAGCATTTTGCTTGGAGAAAAAAAAAACCCATTAAAGCAAGGTCGACTAGATTATATCTTCGTTTCTGAAAATATATCCAACCTTGTAGAAAATGTTGCTATTAAACCACTCAGTTGTCATTTTAAAGTTAAAATTCAATACATTTCAACGAGGCAGAGGGCTGTGGAAATTTAACAATTCTTTCTTACATTCAAAAGGTCAAAGGCACTATACAACAAGTGTATAACCAGTATAAAGGTACTTCTTCTGAAACCATTGAGGAGCACAATTCCAGGAAGTTCTGCTCATGGAAATTAGAGGTGTTACTATTTCATATTCTTCTTTTAAGAAAAAAGGACAATCACGAGAGGTCATTATTAGAAGATATAGAAAAAATGGAATCAAACGCTCATGTTAATTTTGATCTTATTAGTGAAAAAAAAATTCGGAACTAGAAAGTCTTAGGAAAGAAAAATTACAGGGACATGTTATTAGGTCATGTGCCAAATGGGTGAAAGAAGGGGAAACCTACCAAATATTTTTGCAGCCTGGAATCTCGAAATTTTTTAAATAAAACTATCAAGAAGGTGGAGTTGGATGAAAACAATACTATTTATGATCAGTTTGAAATTCTACAGCAAGTAAATTTCTTTTTTATAAAAGTTTGTATACTTGTAAAGACACTTAAACACATTGGCATTAACCTCACAAATGTATTAAATCCCCTACACTTTCAGAGGCTCGATTGAAAGACTTCAGATTCCCTCGAAGGTAATATCACAGAAAGCGAAATTTCCCTAGTTTTAAAAAAATATGAAAAATAACAAATCTCCGGGAAGCGATTGATTCACTGTTGAGTTCTTTAAAAAATTTTTGGAGAGATCTTAAGTTTTATATTGTTTCAGCTATAAATTGTATTTATGGATAACTGATAGGGTGATGCTCCGTTTGACATGTTACTTACTCGACACATTAACACAACACATTTGTAAGGAATTAGAATGGTCATTTATTGAGGAAATAAATGACAAAGAATATTTAACACAAAGGAATGTAGCAAACTGACAATGCTACACTCCTCCAACAAAATACATGTATGTACAATAGGTACAAAAGGAATGTAGTTATAAAAAATACTACACTCATCAAGCAAAAACATGTATATACAATAGTACTGTTTAAACCATAAACAGTCCAAAGTTAAAATCACAGTACCATAATGATGACCAGAATAAGTCAAAAAGTACATCATCAAAAAGATACAAATGTAAATTGTTAAAACATCGTCAAAGATGAGGAAATAAATGACAAAGAATATTTAACACAAAGGAATGTAGCAAACTGACAATGCTACACTCCTCCAACAAAATACATGTATGTACAATAGGTACAAAAGGAATGTAGTTATAAAAAATACTACACTCATCAAGCAAAAACATGTATATACAATAGTACTGTTTAAACCATAAACAGTCCAAAGTTAAAATCACAGTACCATAATGATGACCAGAATAAGTCAAAAAGTACATCATCAAAAAGATACAAATGTAAATTGTTAAAACATCGTCAAAGATGGGGCCATTGCCGCCTAAACCATAAACAGTCCAAAGTTAAAATCACAGTACCATAATGATGACCAGAATAAGTCAAAAAGTACATCATCAAAAAGATACAAATGTAAATTGTTAAAACATCGTCAAAGATGGGGCCATTGCCGCAGAAGGTAATGTAGTTATATATACAATAGTTACATTTAAAAAATGAGGAGGAGGGGAGGGTGGCGGTAAGGCTTGCTCCGATCTCCTTTCACAGAATAAAAACAATGGCGAATGACGCTTTCTCCTAGCGCATGCGCAGACACTGTAAATAAAACATTGTCCTTCACAAAAGGCGCCAAATACAATTTTAATAACAAATCGTTACCCATAAACCTTTTATGTTCATAAATATGTTTTTATGGATAACTGATAGGGTGATGCTCCGTTTGACATGTTACTTACTCGACACATTAACACAACACATTTGTAAGGAATTAGAATGGTCATTTATTGAGGAAATAAATGACAAAGAATATTTAACACAAAGGAATGTAGCAAACTGACAATGCTACACTCCTCCAACAAAATACATGTATGTACAATAGGTACAAAAGGAATGTAGTTATAAAAAATACTACACTCATCAAGCAAAAACATGTATATACAATAGTACTGTTTAAACCATAAACAGTCCAAAGTTAAAATCACAGTACCATAATGATGACCAGAATAAGTCAAAAAGTACATCATCAAAAAGATACAAATGTAAATTGTTAAAACATCGTCAAAGATGGGGCCATTGCCGCCACATATCAAGACCTGTAACAGGTGTTGATAAGCCCCATCCATCACCCTAGCAGTAAATTATACATGTTCATATCAGAGACAGATTGAAATAACATATAAATTGAAAGCACACAAGTAAACCTGAACAGGAAGCCCCTGACTTCAAAGTTCAGTGATTTATGAAATGGCGAATAAGTTAATTGTTGTTAGTGCTAAACGAGAAGCCCCTGTCTTCAATGTTCAGCTTGAAGTTTAACAACTTATATGACACAGAACAAAAAGTGCAAACAGTTGAGACGACAAAATGCTAAAATTATCCAACTAAACATAACATCAAAAATAGGTAAAAAGACAGATTTGACCAGAAACCCCTGATTCCATGGTCTAGTTTAGTCCTTGTCACTCAAAATCCCCTGATAGCAGTTGCCGCAGAATATGAAATGAGTTAAAGTGATAACACTGGAACCCTAATGTATTTTTTAAAAGCTGTTGATTTCCATCTGCCCATGTTTTGAATCTGAATATCAGAAGCCCCGATATCTGCTGCAGCAGTGGCTGCTCCTATACGAAAACTGTGAGACTGGTATTGCTTTGTGTCTAAGCCACAAAAAGAAAGAGATTTTTGTAGTTGATCGGTAAAGAATTGGCGAGACACTGGGTTTCCATCCATAAAAGAGAACAAGGCTTCATTTTGTGAACTATGCTTTCTGACCTGCATAAAGTGTTGTAAGGCTCTAACCGGACAGATTAAAGAATTTTCTAAGTTTTGACGGATATGAAGGGATGTTGGCCTAATAGAATGTTTGCAATGAGGGATTGTCAGCTCAATTGAGTTTTCCTGATGTGGACTGTTAGAAATATTTACATGTTTTAGTAACAAGTAATGCTGGTTTAACTTTCCCGTTTTAGTAATTTCACCTACTCTTAAGAATGCACTAAACGCAAGTACATACATAGCATGAAGTAAGGCTTTAATAAAAGCTGAATTTGTAACGTGAGGAAGAGATAATATGATTTTTGACAAAATAGCGGGGGTAATAGGTAGTCTTGCATCCTGCGAAGGTTTGGTTTTAGAATAACCCTGTAGTTGCTTTTTGATAATGAAATGTTGAGAAAGATCTTGATATCCCCCAAGCTGAAAAATGAAACTTAAAGCAGATATGTGTGTCCTAGTTGTTGATGAGGCTAAACCCTGTGTGTAACAATGGGCAATATATAAAACTAGATGTGACAATTTTGGCACCATAGGGTTAGCTGCTTTGTCAACATGATCGTGCAGAAACTGTTTGTAAGTTATAAAAATGTTCTTGTATGATGACCTTGACTCTTCGGAAAGCGATTTGCTAATCAACAAATCAGCCGTTGTCATTAAAGATGAAGGAATTCTGGTGGAACCACTGTAGGCCTCTTTTCCATATTGGGGTAATGGTCCTTGAATTGCTGAATCTGCAAACGAGATAAAAGATCCGCAGCAGTGTTAAGAAGGCCAGGAATATGTTCCGCACTAAAATGGATATTGTATTTCAGGGATACAATCATAAGGCGCCGCATAAGTGACATAAGGTACGGGTCTTTCAATGTATTTTTATTTATCACATGTACAACAGCTATATTGTCCGAATGAAATGTTATGGAAGTGTTTGTAACTGTTGGGCCCCACATTTCAATTGCTAGAACGATAGGCAAAAATTCTCTGACAGATATATGGAAATTCAACCAACTGGCATCAAAAGGACCATAAAACCACTGTTGTCCAAACACCCCCCCATATCCCGAATTACTGGCATCTGTGTAAAGGTGAAGGGACTGGGAAGTATGGGTTATTCCCGAGTGGAACAGAGCTTTTCCATTGAAATTCTCTAAAAAGATGGACCAAGCTTGCAGATCTGCTCGAGATTCTTTATTTAATCCGCGATGATGGTAGGGTTTTGACAAGCCAATGGTTAGATCAATTATCCTTCGAAGGAATGTTCTTCCAGGAGGTACCACAGCACATGCAAAGTTTAAGAGACCTATTAGCGATTGTAACTCTTGTAAAGTTGCTGAGCGCTTCTTTTTGAAAATTTGAATTTTGTTTCGCATATTTACTAGCTTGTCTTCTGGCAATCTCACTTCGAATTTCACAGAATCTAGTTCCAAACCCAAAAAAGTGATTGTAGTGGTAGGTAGAACTGTTTTTTCCGATTTAATTGGTAGGTTGATATCAGTAGCTAGAGTGTAAAATGACAATAATGCATCATAGCATTCGGTAGAGTTTGGCTGCCCAATAAACAAAAAATCATCTAAAACATGTACACAATGAGAGACCTTAAATTTAGACTCTAGTATCCACTGAAGGGCTGAACTAAATTTTTCAAAAAGTTGACATGAATAGCTGAGGCCAAAAGGTAATGTTTTGTCAAAATAAAATGAGCCTTCAATTTGGAATCCTAACAAGTCAAAGTCGTCAGGGTGGATAGGTACCTGCTTGTAAGCATTTTCTAGATCTGATTTCGACAGAAGTGCACCTACCCCTATTTGTTTAATTGCTGCAATTGCATGATCGATAGATTGGTAATGAACCGAACAGTATTGAGGTGGGATATGATCGTTAATAGAAGCGCCTTTAGGGTAAGAAAGATGGTGAATCATACGGAACTCACCAGGATTCTTTTTTGGAACTATGCCCAAGGGCGACACTTGTAAATTTGTAAAGGGAGGGGATGAGAAAGGACCTGCTATTCTTCCTGTGCAAAGCTCTTGTGAAATTTTTTGAAGCCCAACAGATTTATTCTTTTCAAAAGATGGTAAATTATTTGATACCCGAAAATTGCGTTCCCCTTGATAGGGAATTCTAAATCCTAAAGAAAAGCCCAATACAAGAAATTGAGTGAGTTCTGGGTCATATCCTTGTAGATATTTAGCTAGTGCATTCGCATCTATTGGTGTAGTAATAGTACAGTCAATCTCATTTGGGTTGAATCGTTTGTTTCTTTGAGGGTTCAGCATGCGCTGATTTAAGCTGACTGACATTTGATGAGTTGGAGCGATTTTTTGAGCATTGTAGTCTCGAATGTCGTCCTGCACAGTATTGACATATGTGTGCATATGTGCAGGAGTTGGCCTTATTGCATGATCCCTTGTTGTTGAAAGAGAAGCAATATTTTTGCTTCCCTGCACTTGTTCGAAAGGGCTGCTTTTTAAACTTTGTCTTGTTATCCAGGCTAGTCATTATAGCATCTTGAAAGAGTTCCATGTTTTTTAGATTCCAGGGGCATGCTTGGGGTGCTACCTGGCGCCATTGACGAAATTTTTCGTCGTAATCGATGGCAGCTTCGTCCCCGCAAGATTTCGCTATCCCCTGAACGATTTGTGCGTAAGTCATCAAATGCCCTACATCTTCTGGCTGCTTTTGACAATAGATTGCCACAAAGACATGAAAAGCTTCTGTCCACTGAGAGAGGGTTTTGATTTTTGCTGGGTCATTTGTTTTAACAAACACTAGCTGGCCATCTTGTTCTACAGTTTTAAATTTGGGTTCTTGGTCCCAAGTGGTTTTAGGCATTAATGAGACGAGTTTGATATATTCATTAGCAAATATTTTTGCAGTAATTTTAGGATCCACCCCTAGGCCCACCGGTTTAGAGATGCCAGGGTTCAATACAACTTGAGGGGCTGTGGGTAGTTCTACAGGGGCTGTACCTGATGAAGTTATTTCCGTCAAAATGGAGGATCCTGGTGCTGGAGTAGCTGCATCCTGTGCGATTGTGATTGTCTCATTTTGTTGTTTTGAATTCAAAATACACTGTCGCACTGTCTCCTGGACGATTGGAATTGCCGCGGCCATGCATGTCTCCACCAATTGACTGATGTCATCAGTTTGATTGTTCTGCGTTGGGCTCGTTGGCTGCTGGTTGGATTTCCAAATGCGACGTCGTTTAGGGGTGGAAGCCATCCTGAAAAATGACTCAACATCATGATTAAAAAGAAAACAGTTTCACACATCACCACTAGTGTAGTGAATATAATGCATACATCATGCATTACGTCACTGCCATTGCAGTGAATACAGTGTTCCGAATATAGACTGCTTCACTAAAATAGTAGAGCTTCAATAATATAGTTAACATAATTACTACCAGTGTAGTAGTTGAACCTAAAACACTGTATCATTAATTGCTACAGATAGTTAATGCAGCCAGAGCTGCTAAATGAAGCCAGAGCTATAATCAATTATTGGCCAGAGCCAAATAATAGCCAGAGCTATTAGTCAAAATTAATCGTGACAGTGGAGCCAGAGCTCTTAGTATTAAATATTGGTACAAGCCAGAGCTTCTATTAGTCATAATTAATCGTGACAGTGGAGCCAGAGCTCTTAGTATTAAATATTGGTACAAGCCAGAGCTTGTATTTCTGAACCAAGCCAGAGCTTAATCATAAATTCATTGTATTATGATTTCATTATGAGATCAATCATATTCTTGAAGCTTGCCCAAACAAGGCATGCTAATTCATTTTGCACATTCATATTGTAAAGTATGAGGCATACATTACCTTTAACTCTTGAAAAATGTCCAACAAAATTACAACGTATTGCTGTAGTCCAATCTACTATAACTATACAGGTAGCTAAAAAATGAAAATATAATTGTTAATTCACTACAGTCTACTGAATCTAAAACATGAACAGATAAGTTGTCAAAAGTTGCATGACATAATTACAATATTCTCAAAGATATGTATGTATATTTGTTTAATTGAATGTTAGTATTAGTATTGTTATTTTTAGAAAGCTACAGGTTGTTTGGGATAATAAAATTATCAGAAAGTGAGACATAATGCTGAAATTGAACACAGGGAATGCCACTAAGGCAAATAATTATGATCTGTAAATATTTATCAGTCATAGTAACTAAACTCAATAGCCAGAAGCACCTGACATCATGGCTAGAGGTTCTTATTGTTCTGATTTTTCATCAGGATTCCCCTTAACTGGCGGTAATATTTCCGCATTCCATGAGAGTTAAGGTGTACTCCATCCAGAAATATGTTGTTTGTACAGTTTGTAAAACCTTTGAGTCTCCAGTAAGTAAAATTGAGTTCTGCACATTGTTCTTTCAACATGGCATTGGCTTTAAGTAATCTGTTATTGTACTCTGCGGCACTTACATTACGTGTTACCGGTCTCGGAAGTAGTCTGATAATTGTTATTGACGATAAATTGTTAATTCTTTTCACTCTTGTCAACCACGCTATTAAGCCATGTATAGTTATGTCCACGCGATTTTCTAGGCTATCGAGATCATTCCCACCAAAGTGAACTATCAGGTGGGCGGGCTTGATACGCTGAATTACGCAACCGAACTCTTGCAGATGGCGCGGATTACTGACTTTCGCTCCACCAATTCCAAAGAAATTTACTTGGGGTAGTTTATCGATATTGAAGACGTCTGTTGATGATCTGTCGACTCCTAGAAATTGCTGAAATCTACGTACATGAGAACTGCCAATACATAGTGTTGTCATTTTGTTTATCGCTTGGTCACGTGATCTGGTGTTTACATTGTATAACTGTTTCACAGTCTAGTTTAACAAAATCAAACAAGAATCAGTCTCAAACTCTACAATCACTAGAAGTGTTATATCAGAATCACTAAAGGTATTCACGGTAAATCCCCATATAACGTAAATGTCTCAATATACTGTACATCTCGGGTTTGTGTTTACCACTGCACTGTTTACAGTCAAACGATCGAAGCACAACGAAAATTGCAATAGCCTTCGTGAATTATTACCTTAGGCTTTAACCGACTATAATCCTCGGGTCACATGTTTCCTCTGCTACAAGGTTGTTGATGTATGGTATCAATTATGGCGCAAACGCACCAAAAACACACTAAGGCTTGCTCCGATCTCCTTTCACAGAATAAAAACAATGGCGAATGACGCTTTCTCCTAGCGCATGCGCAGACACTGTAAATAAAACATTGTCCTTCACAAAAGGCGCCAAATACAATTTTAATAACAAATCGTTACCCATAAACCTTTTATGTTCATAAATATGTTTATTTAGTAAAAAAAAAAAAGAAAAAAAGAGCTTCCCATTACCCAAAGGCTTGGAGTTATATCCTGTTTATCCAAGGACAATAAGCCAGGACAATTCCTAAAAAAATGTCGCCCAATTACCTTGCTAAATGTCATGTATAAACTTATTTCAGGGTGCATTAGTTATAGAATAAGATCTACTCTTGATTACCATATTTCAGAAACACAATCAGGTTTTATGAAAGGTAGACACATAGGTGAAAACACAAGGTTTATATATGACCTTATGGCATATACAGAGTCATTAAAAATTCCTGGCTTACTTGTTCTTATAGATTTTGAAAAGGCATTTGATTCTATTGCATGGGAGTTTATATACAAAGTTTTGAATTTTTTTTAAATTTTTTTTTTTTTGGGGGGGGGGGGGGGGTTGGTTGGAAAAAATGTAATTAGCTGGATTAAGATTTTAAATACAAACTTTAAAGCAGCTTTTTTGCAATGTGGATATTTGTCTGATCGATTTGACATACAGATCTAGAGATGTTGCAGACATTATCATTAAAGTTTTGGAAATTATGTGCATGCAGCGGTTTAATAGGGCCGCTAACAAACTGTTCATAACTACACTCAATAAATGGGGAAAAGTCTGAGTGCAAAAGAGCCGAAATTGTCGGAAAATTAATGGAACCGTACTTTGCTGGTAATCCGAGTGAATAATGCACATCTACATAATGTTTCTTTATTTCGTACAAAGTTTCTGGAAATTCCGTGGAGCAATATAAGAGATTTGCGCTTACAAAAAAAGACTAGCAGATTGACTGACTGACGGTCAAAAACATTATATCCCCGCAACAAGTCGCGTGGGGTTTAAAAAAGTCTACGAAGGTAAGTTATTAAAAAAATATTATTTTAAAAACAAATAACGGCATAACAAAAAAAAATTATGAGCAGTAAATGGCAAATGTTTAAAGATGTGTGCACAGTTGATAGCATTTACTGATTTGCACACGTCAGCCCAAAATCACAATCAAATAAAAAATAACAGTTTTGATAATTTTTTTTCAAAACTTAATAGGTTTAATAGATTTCAAATTCTAATTTATAAAATCTGTTAATTTGATAACATTTTGAAATCATAGTATATGCATGCATACACACAGAAGAGACTTTTTATACACAGCAGCTTTGCTACCGGTTTAACGATTTAAGATTTAAATTTTATCCAATACTATTCGGCAACATTTGAAATTTCCATCGCATTCTTCAAACTATTAGAATCTGAGATACGGATGCGATAATTATACCTGGGCGAGTAAAGTAGTTTCTTCAGATGGCGCGAGATACAAAAGTTTCGCAGGGTGAATGCAGCCTCATTGATGTTCAAAACATCAGAAATGATATTAACGTCTTGTGTAACACAAGACGAAAAATATCTGCGTTCAGCAATTTAACAGAATATACATGTACTTTTAACTATTTGATAATCGTGTCCTATAACGGTCTTTTTAGAATTATTGAATTGACATAATATAAATTTTCTTTATTTTAAACCTGCACAATACCGCCGCTGGGTCCCTATGCCACCCCCCCCCCCCCTTGTTTTAATAAGCCTGGAATTTGTTACTTGATTATTGCGCGAAGCAAATAACTTTATAATTCTAATCTTCCTTTTCCTAATAGAAATATACAAACCGTTGTTCTTTTAAAAAAAAAACAATAGTCATTAAATGTGCATCTCTTAATTATTCCTACTCATATATTGACACCCCTTCGAATGTGTTCGGAATGTTGTTTGTTTTTAACCTTTTTATTGTCCCATCACTTACAGTAATATATTTGGTGCCAGGGTTGGGGCCCTGGGTTCACCAAGTATTAGGTTGCATACATTCATATACATATATATACTTAAAAACTTTCGTGAATGGATTTTTTTTTTTACATTCATACATCATTCACCCCAGAAACATGCATATGACAATATGTAGACTATAATTTTACGGCAATCTTGCTATTGCAATAGATAATTGTATTACATCTGTAACTGCACCAAAAATAATTATCATATTTCTTTAAAACATTATCAAGTTCCATCGCTTATTAAATCTTTCAATGTCACTACTTTTCTTATAAATATGTTTCTCACAGTGAAAGTAATAAACAATTTCCTCTTTGACCCTTTCAAATGACGGTTTACAATTCTTGCACCTACTTTTATAAATATGTTTTTTAATTATGCATATTATTAAGTTAAATATATTGTAGTATTTTCCGAACAAAACATCAACTATGTTTAGAGATATGTCTATTCCAAACTGTTCTTTAAACCAAATTAATACATTTTCTTAAATGTTTTCAACATATTCACATGTACATTCTATAATTGACCCACATTAATTGTATATCATTTGTTATTTTAAAAAACAAAATATTTTGTTTTTTCCACCAAGAGTCATCAACATTTAAATCTAAGATATTTTCCCATTTATTTTCACTTTTTGGCTTTTTGTATTTCTGACTAATAAAAACATCATAGAAATCTCTACCACCTTGTTTGCTTTTTGTTATTAATTGTAAGAATTTTGGGAAAAAAGGTTGACTTCTTTGAATATTATCATAGTCATAATTCAAATGTAATTTTCTAATATAATTAATTACTCCCCAAAAAAATGTAAATGGTGTTTTTAAATCAAATTTTGTACAAAAATTATGATATCCTAGCAAAGTTCCGTCAGTATCGTAGAAATCAAAAACAAATTGAATACTTTTTTTAGCCATGATCTATAACAAACACTTTTGTTGCTTATACAAATAGCTTGATTATACCATACTGGACTCAAAACAGATGTCTGATTATCAATGCATACCCTTAAATCAGATAAAGCTGTAAAAACATCAATCCAAAAAGCATTCTTGACATCTTTCTTAAGTTTCCTATAAAAATCTCTACCACATATAGCTAGATAATTAATGTCTGGAATCAAATCCTTCATTAAATGCTTCCAGGCTGAACTACAGGAATTATCAAAATATCTGCGAATCCAGGTAATTTTTAAACTTTTACAAAAGGAGTCAAGACATGTCATTATCATGCCACTGTTTTCATAACTTTGGCATATAATGTTTTTAGCTACCCTTGCTGTTTTGTTATTCCATACATACATTCCATACATCCATACATTCCATACATATTTAAACAATAAGTCTTCAATTTCTTTGAGGTTTTTCTTTAGACGGGCTTGGTAGCGTTATCAATAAATGACTGAATTTGGGTATAAGCAAAGTCTTTACTACTGTTATGCGGCCTGCAGTAGATAAAGTCCTTCTTGACCATGATGATATTAATTTTTTAACTGATTCAATCTTTGGCAAAAAGTTTAAATCAAACATAGTATTTGTATCTAAGTCTATGCAATATGTAATACCTAAGACTGTAAATGGACATTGGTTCCAGTGACCACATTAGGTTTTTATATTTTTCACACAAGTTAGCCAGTATGAACAGCATATTGTAATAGTTTGTATTCCTTATCTTCAATAACAATTCCCTTAATTAGATTATTATTTCTAATCATTATTCCCCTTATTTCTGCGCAAAGAAAGAACAAGTACGGTGAGATTGGGTCCCCTTGTCTACAACCTCGTCCCATATCAAAAAAATCAGAAAAATACCATTTTGAATAACACATAACTTAGGCTCTTTAAACAAAATCTTTATCCACTTTATAAAATTCTCACCAAAGTAAAAAAAAAATGTAATACTTTGTAAATAAATTTCCAAGAGATGGTATCAAACGCTTTTTCGAAATCGACCAGAAGAATAAGACCAGGATTATTTTTTTCCTTACAATAGTGCATAATGTCATATAATAACCTAGAGTTTTCACTTATGTATCTACCAGCAAGAAAACCCTTTTGATTTTCATGAATTATTTTCGTTAGAGTTGGTTTCATTCGATTGGCTAAGACACTAGATAGAAGTTTATATGTAATATTCAATAAGGTGATAGGTCGCCAATTTTTTTTTTAGAAATTCCCTTGGCTTATTGCCTTTTGGGATAATAGATATAATTCCTAGCATTTGATTATAAGATAACTGTCCCATTTCATAACTATAATTAAAAGATTTGAGAATATAAGAATCAATATCAGTCCAAAAAAATTAAAAAAAAATTCTGCAGTAAAACCATCTGTTCCAGGTGTTTTATCATTCTTAAAATTTTTGAGGGCTTGAAGCACCTCGTGTTTTGTAATTTCTGCATCTGAGATTTCTTTTACTCTATTATTTATTTTGGAGACCTCTACATTTTGTAGTAAATCTTCTAGGTTTACATCATCAAGATCTTGATCTTTGTTTGCATACCGTTGTTTATAAAACTTTTTTACTTCTTGTAATATTTCTTCTTGTTTATTTGTTTACCCTCAATATCCAAGTTGCTAATATTTTTGTTAACATAATTTCGTTTTTCTAAAGCACAAAAATATTTTGTAGGTTTTTCTCCATCCTCTATCTACTTACAATGGCTTCTTAGCAAAAGCCCTTTTAGTTCATATTTTCTAATTTCTTCCAGATATCTCTCAAGGTTGTTTATCATATCTAAATATATTGGCAAATGGTTATCAGCATACATATCATGTAAAAATTTTAAATTATTACTAATCTTTACTTTATGGTCTCTCCTTTCTCGAGTTAATTTTGACGACATTTGTATTGCCATATTCCTTATTTTCATCAATAAAACATCTAAAAAGAAGTTGTCTGGAATTTCCAGTGTTGATTCATCAATACGATATTCATTATCAGTTTCTTTAATAATATTTTTAACATTCATTACAAAGTCTTTATTCCTACGTAATGAGTTATTAAAACGCCAGAATCCCTTTCCCTTTTTAAAGTCATTTATAGTGATGTCTAATTCAATAATAGAATGGTCAGTCCTATAACCAGGTAGTATGTGTACATTATTAATAATTGATAGGAGTTCCTCTGATACTAGGAAAAAATCAAGTCTAGCCTGTTTCACAGGATTTTTTCTACTTCATGTATATTTTCTAGCTTTTCGGTATTTGATTCTCCAGGGATCTACTAAATTAAATTTTGATTTTAGTTTTTCTATTTCAATTTTATTTTTTGGATTGTTTTCTCTAAGATAATTAAAACAATCTAATTGGAATCTTGCACAATATTCCAGTCCCCACACATAATTATAAAGTCGGTATCAAAAAAGTCATTTATTTTATCACTCAACTCAGAATAATAATTAGGATTATCTTTATTGGGCCCGTATAAATTGAATAGCGTAACCGAGTACTTGTTATCTATCGTTATGTTTGATATAATGAAATTTCCTTCATTATTGCTAAAAATTTTTAAAATATTTATTTCATTTGTGTTATTAAATAAAGTTAATGTTCCTCTTGCATCCGATTTGCCCGAGCTTATGAGCATTTCATTACCCCATTGAGCATAAATTGAGTTTTTATCTAGTTCTGTGCAGTGAGTGTCTTGTAAACAATAGATAGATGATTTATGGCTTCTTAAATAGTTAAGAACATCTTTTCTTTTCATGGGATCATGTAACCCTCTGCAGTTTACAGAAGTTATTTTACACTTAGTCATTGATAGATGTAAACAACTGTATAGCATCAAGAAAGCACATATGCATGATACATTCACTCAATCCTTTCACGCATGCATCAAAATAGACAAATACTTCCTGTATGGTAATGTAACAAAACATGTCATAAAAAATATATAACGTACAGATTTGGGTTTTGCTAGTTTAAAGTATGTTATTAAATTGTGAATAAGATAGTAAACCTTATTTTAAATACATTAAAATGAGAAAACCCTGTAATTGCTCGTATAAACTCATACATCGGGGCACAGAAAGAAACAAGTGTAAGTCCCCATGTCTAATTACTACATATGAAAGAAAATACCTATAAACCTTATTTTAAAACTCATGCTTCGGGGCACAGTAAAAAACAAGCAAGTCCCCATGTGTAGTTAAGTACTACATATCAAAGAAAATACCTGTAAACCTTACTTTAAAACTCATACTTCGGGGTACAGGAAAAAAAGTGTTGTCCCCTTGTGTAATTTCTACATATCTTAGATAATACCTGTAAACATCATGTACATATCTAAGAAAATATCTGTAAACTCACACTTTGAGGCACAGGAGAAAGAGTGTACCAGTGTAAGTCCGATTTTGAAAAAAAGAAAAGAAAAAGAAACCTGCAAACAGATGCCGGTTTTATATATCTATGTGTAATTATCGATATCGATTATAATATCTATCAACTGACATCTTCATTTTCATCATTTTTCATGAGTAAAGCATTCGCACAAGATTTCTACTCTTAAATTCACAGCTGTTTTTGCATTCTTAATTATTTGGTATTCTCAAATAACATCCATGAACACCGGATTAACAAATCACAAATTATCACGTTTTGTGTAACTAACTAGGGGCCTTGTACGCGAGCCATTTTTTTTTTATCTTTTGGTCGGTATTCCATAATTACGCCAACTTCTGTTTCACGGATTCTGGTCTTCATTCCCGATTTCCTGAGTTCGTATGCCTTTCGAGCCAGTTCCCCCTTTTCTTCTTCAAATGCACCGGTAGGTGCGTTCAAACAGCGTAGCCCTCTGGTAAGGTTTTGAATCTTGCTAGATTTAACATCATATTTCGGTCCTCCATGCGGACAAATTTCACTATAACAGCTTCTGGTGCATTCGGTTTATAGGTGCTTTTAGGATTCTTTTGTACTCTATGCGAGGTTTCAATCAGGATCGACTCTGCTGATTCTGAAGAAATGCTAAGTTTTTCATGAAGAAATTTTATAATAATCTCGTGAGTAACTTCACCTGCTTCTTTTGAAATGCCATAAAATAATAAGTTGTATTTATGTGACCTTGCCTCTTGTTCTATCATTCGATTCTGGAGCTTTCAATGCATCCTCCAGCATGTCCATCTAGTCAACCTGTAGGTTTATAACTTCATTCTGTTGTTTTTCCAGCTCGGCAAGCCTATCCTCATGATTTTGAAGGGACTCATTTATTTGTTTCAACTCGCCAGTCAACGCTTCATCTACCTTGCCCTCTAAAGCAGTTAACCGCGCAGATAGCGATTCGTCTAGTTTTTTAATTAAACGAGAGAAAAGTCCTTCTTTGATACCTCATCATCCTGTATACTTTCTTTCTCTCTCTGGGTTTCCTTCTGCTGACCTTCTTTATCTTTCTGGGTGTCTTTCCGCGGCATCTTTCTCGTGCGTCCCGAATTTTCTCGCTGGTACGTGTGGTGTGTTTTATTCCAATTAGCATTTACAATGAAGCAAATACGTAATATCTGATTCAAACTTCGAATACCTCGGTTCGCATGTTATTCTCGTCACATAGGAATGTACCGATGTTCACTATCTACTTAAATAATTAGCAAAACGTCCCTCTGCACTTTTTACGCTCACGCCATGTGCGTAGCCCCACCGGAAGTCCTGTTTTCTTTATCGTTGTTAAGTATGTATTAAATTCAGAGGTGTTCGAATGAAAGTTCACGAGACTTTCCCGAGATTTGTTCAGTTCCTGTGAAATTTCGAGTGGAAGTATGAGTGTTCGGATAATATTCTCAAAATACGTAAGTACTGGTCGTTTTTCGTATAATATCTTACTTTGATATACTGTATATTAAACATGACAATCTATGTAAGATCTATGTCTTATTTCATCATCTAGCGGTTATTTAAACTAAACGATGATATTCAGAACAGAGTTATCGTTCATGTTCAGTCAGTCTACACGTGGTTGAAAATAAATATAAACATTGGGTTGCTTGATAAAATCATAGCCATGTTTGGTGTTTTTGTGTGCAAAACCATGCTTTTATTTTAGAAAAAAGAATGGGTGTCTGTTTTGTGTAAAAACATAGTATATCGAGCCATTCTCAAGGAACATTCTGCATAAAATAGTATAGCCTGTTTCACTATTGATGCTATTACTAGGACAGGCGCGGATCGAAAATTAATTCTTAAGGGGGATCGCTACTAATCATGTTATTTGTTGCAACAGCAAAAACAGTTATATTTTCTCTTATTATACCTCTAATTATTTTTCACTATATAAGAGTAATTCGATATATTTCGCTGATTCACTGAAAATCGCTGTAAACCGACTGATTCCCTGCAAAAAGGTGCGTCATGCAGTTCGATGAACTGATACACACCTATTCGTAACACTTAGTAATTTCTGTTAACCAAAGGATAAGTTCCGAAATATTTCGAATAAAATCATGAATTTTCATAACCATATGATTCAATTCTAGTTGCAACGTCCTTTTTGATTGGCTATAATTATTCATCTTTATCGTATAAAATCACTTGCTTACGTCACTGTACGACGCGCGTGCAATTTAGTATTACTTATTTGACGTTATAACTTGTTGGATACACGAAGAATATATATTAATCTGAACGTTTTCTGATTGATTGTTTGTTTCGGTATAATAAAACAGTTAAAGTATACAAATGAGGGAGTCAGCAAGATTCCAGTTTCCCGAGAGCAAGTCTATTTCCCGAGGCGAAGCCGAGGGAAATAGACTTGCTTGAGGGGAACGCTAATCTTGCTGACTCCCTCAATTGTATGCTTTAATTGTATATTGTCACATTTATTTCTAGAACTCATTTATCTACCAATTAATGAAGACAAAGTTTAAAATCAATACACGTCTAGATTTTATATTTGACTACAAGTACCTAGATTCTAGGAAATAGACTATAACCACGAGGCACGATTTTTACTGCGAAACTGAAAGGGTAAAATAAAACCACGTGGTCTAAATTTAAATGACAATAACATTCGCAGGGGTGATTGAACTATCTTCAGACCACGCCCCCCTTGGTTTTATATATATATATATATATATATATATATATATATATATATATATATATATATATATAAGCCGCATACCAAAGCAAGAGTTATCGTTCGTTCCTCTACTTAGCTTCCTTTTTTAGATAAAGGTAAATTCATTTAATTTTTACTGTTATATTTATCTTTGCTATTGGCCATTTTTCACATAAACCAAATTAATATTCATGAACGGATAAAGTAGTGATTTATACCAGTTAAACTTTTATTAAAACAAAGCAACTAACGGAAGTCTAACGATGGAAAGGGGAGTGTAGTTTGGCGAGTTGTTTGCTCTTGGTTTAAGTAACATCCGAAAGTGGAAGTACCATTAAAAGGGGGGAAGAATTTGACTTGTGACGTAGAAGGTCATGAAAGCAATTGCAATGGGTGCTTCCACCTAAAAATCAAGTCTCAACCGAACTCGAACCCACGGCCTCTGGCATACTGCGCCAGCGCCCTGACCATTGGACTACTGAGATCCGATATATTGATTGACCAGACAGTTACACACATTTGAACCCAGTGACAAATACATAAACTGGTAAAGTAAAACAAGTATATATATCTATTATCGAATAACAATTATAAATAGATAAAACCGAAACAAGAGAAAAAAAGTAAAACTGATCGAAACTTCCTCATTGACACATGCATGTCCTCTTATTTAACATTTTGTAAAAATATTTGCCCAGTATAATCTTCTGTTTCATATTTTAAACATATTTTTAAAAAAATCTAGTGCTGAAAAATACGTCAGAAAAGGGTGACCTTATTTTTTTTTAAGTGAAACGAAAGTAAGAGGCACGTCAAAATGATTTACGATGTCCACGGAAAATAGGAAATCTACGTCTCCCCAACTGCTTGTGGCTGCTATAGATTTTGGAACAACATATTCAGGATATGCGTATTCTTTCAAAGCAAACTGGACAAAGGTTTTTATGAACAAGTGGGAAGGAGGCCAGTTGACGTCCTATAAAGCCCCAACAGCTCTTCTGTTAAATCCAGACAAATCTTTTAATTCATTTGGATATGAGGCAGAGAATATATACGGGAATATTGCTGCAAACGGCGATGATGAAGGTCGATCGTGCAAGGAATACTATTTTTTTCATCGATTTAAAATGATGTTAAAATCAAGTTTAACGAAGGTTTGTAGAAATATTGCGTTCTGTGGTGTATAGAATTTCATTACAAGCTCTCTCTCTCTCTCTCTCTCTCTCTCTCTCTCTCTCTCTCTCTCTCTCTCTCTCTCTCTCTCTCTCTCTCTCAAATTCTACCACATCTACCTGTCAACCCATATGCAGTTTTCGGGCGGTGGTAATCTCGGTAGCTTAATGGGGGGAAGGGGGGGGGGGGGGGCTTGGTATTAGGTAGCAATCAAAATTTATTTTATTAAGGGAAAGGGAAACCAAGAGTTCGTACAATTCTTCTCTTCTATTTGTATTGCGAATATTTTTTGACATATAGATAAATATTTCAAGGTAATATCAATATATACATACATGTATTTGCTGGATATGAGCACAGTGACAGCAACTATTTTCATCGGCCTCGCCTCTAGATAAGTATATACAGTAGTCGCTTTCAAAAGGGACAATACGCGTATATATACATACACGTAATTGTTCCTCTTGTTAATAGGGATTATTTTTAGATGAATTTTTACATGAACTGACTGTTATTAATGAAAGTAAAGTCAATTTTTACGTACCTTCAGAAATAGCACAAAAAGGGGCATGCGAAACTTAAACATAGGTAATCAAAGATTACAGAGATCACCGAGACAAGGCATCACATTCATTAGACCATCTTTATCAAATTACATGTAAATCATAGTTAATGTATAATGTAGTGTGGTATGGCACTATATCGATTAATATCATATATCATTGTATAATGTCATATGATGAATTATTATTTAATAAAATATCATTTGATACAATACCATATCATATAATACAATGTCGTATAATACAATACCATATCATATTATACAATATAATTTGATACAATATCATTGTTTCATATAACATTTTACAATATTATATCATATGATACAAATATAATACAATATTGAATCATATAATACAATTATACGATATCAAATTATATGGTACAATATCATATTATATGATATAATATCATATTATATGATTCAATATCATGGGAATAGGAATCATATATTAGATATATATATGTATCAACAATCACATCTATCAAGCAAGTTTTAGGGAGGTAGGACAAGGTTTTCTAAGCATTCTTGATAACTGAGATCAGGCTCTGTATCTGAAGCTATCCGTATGTTTCAAAGCCAAGTTACATGAACCATGAAAGTTGGTCAGGACAGCATTTTTTCAAAATTCAAACCTGCATTTAACTACTAAAAAATCTTGCACCTGGTTCCGCATCCAGATAAGGAAGATCAAGTTCTTTATCTGAAGCTACTTCTATTTACACATCTATAGTTATACATGTATTACCTGTTTAAGCCTGATTAGGTATGAACAGAATTTGCTTTATTTTGTAACCAGCTCCAAGAACCTAACACAATTTGAGTTGTTCTAAAATCTTAAACCTGCCTAAGCATCTAGATAATCAATATCACTCTCCGTATCTAAAGCTATCTTTGTAATTCATTTACATAGTTAAGTTAACCATGCAAATTTGAATAAGTAAGTACTTTGAAATACATAACATGTGACCTGCTCCAAAAACCTTAATAATAACCTCCAGCATCCAAAACCTATGGCTCAGATTCAACATCCAAGCCTGTGGAGTACATCAGTATCACAAAATGCATCATCTATCCAAGTTTGGTAAAGATACAACTAATAATAAAACTTTAACCTGCTCCAAAAACATTAACCTCCTCCAGCATCTAAAACCTATGGCTCAAATTCAGCATTCAAGACTGTAAGTTGTATATGTATCATAAGATGCACCAACAATGAAAGTGAAGTAAAGTTAGGACCAGTAGTTACTTAGATATGGACATCATATGGCCATCATAGGGCACCTGCTCCAAAAACATTAACCTCCTCCGAAACCTATGGCTCAGATTCAGCATCCAGGCCTGTAAGGTGCATCAGTATCATAAGATGCACAATCCTTGCAAGTTTGGTGAAGATAGGACCAGTTGTAACTTAGATATCGCTATCAAATGGCACCTGCTCCAAAAACTTTAAACTTTTTCAAAAGCCTTAACCTCAAGCATCTGAAATTAAAGGCCCAGATTCAGCATCCAAGTCTTTTAAGTCCATATTAAATAGGCCCAGATGCACAATTTGTGCAAATTTGATGGAAATAGGACAAGTAATAACTTGGATACAGGACCTGCTCCAAAAGCTGTAACCAGGTCCGGACGCCGACGCAGTATAGCATAAGCTGCCTCAAACTTCGTCTCGGTGAGCTGAAAACTCCATCGTACTTATATGATTATATAAGGAATATGAAGTGCAGATAACAAACTTCAAATAATTTTAAGACTGTTTTTTAAAGGTTTTGTGCCGATATATTAGATATTAGATTATATGAATTGGTAGCTACGGTTGCATATACATGTAGTATAAATACTATAAATACTAATAGTTTTAAAGACTATTTACCATGGGCAAATAGAAGGAAAATATTTTACAGTTATTGTTGTGTATAGGAAATAGCAGGTCTATTCTTCTTTTTAATTGTACTGTTTCTACATAGACAAAATGCACAAAGGTTTAATGAAATACCTGTTGTTGCAGAGAGTTCACAGAGAGACAGAGTGCAAAGACGAAAGTGGACGGGAGGTGAAGGCAATGGATGTTTTCACCTGCAGTATACGATATTTAAAGGACCATCTTTTAGATGAGATATTTAGTAGTCATATTGGTGATAAAGTGAAAGTCACTGACATAAGCTTTGTTCTAACCGTTCCGGCAATATGGGATGACACAGCAAAAATGTTTATGCGAGAAGCTGCTATGGGGGTAAGTTTCATTGTAAGTTGAATTGTTTCATTGCGCACAAAGTACAATGCTACAAGTGTATTTTAAAACTAATTATTTTAAAGGGGACATGGTGACACGTCTTTTTGTTTATGAAGTCAGACAGAAGGTAGATAAGGCGGGAATTTCCACACTTTCGTTTTATGCTTGTCGTTTAAATTTCGTCATTTTTGGGAGTTGAACTATGTTCAATCTCCCTTAGTCATTACTCAAATTTCATACGCAGTAATTTGTATTGATTATATAGTGGCCGTCAGGGCTTCTGTGTCGGCTGATTTACTCATCTGATATTCAATATAACACCATGACTTTGTGTAAACATCCGCCACAAAATAGTTCATGTCATTTTTGCTGAACTGGTCTTATTTTGAATATTTAAAATGCAAGTAAATGTAACAATATATTAACCATATTTTAAAAATTAGATCTCGTTCAAAGTAATACAGATAACTGAAATATACAGAACCCAAATATCACCGTAATATTTGCTTGATATACCACATTTGTAGTGTAGTGCCATCTGTAAACATTGAAAAAGATACGAACGACAACTCTGCACAAGAACTATCGACACTGTAGCGCGATATATCTGAATATGGTGCGAAACCATTTGCATTGTCTGCCCCGAAGTAAGAGTTAGTTCACCGGTAATGTTATTCATATTTCATATTTCTGAAAATAACAATATTCAAAGTTTTTAGGAATTTCTCTTTGGTAATACTGTTAAAGCTGCATGGTCTTATTTTTTTTTTTGCTATTACAGTATCAAATAATTTTCCGTACTAACCAATTATTTAGAAAGATATTGACTTTCGCCAATCTACACCAGCAGAATCGGTCGCCTTTCAAATTAGAAATATTAAATGTAAATAAAAATAATTTCTTTATGGGCACACACCAAAAAAAAAACCCCAAATGCATCTTGAGAAAACTACTGCAATGTCTATTATAATACACATACTTAGCATAACCATCGTTTAAAAGCGTACACAAAATTGGATATAAAATCGGACCAAGCAGCTTCAGTATCTGTTTAATATTGAATTTCCATTTGTTGGTTTTTCTTACTTCACAGTATTAAAAGACAGTTAAGTTCTGACTCCACAAAAATAATGCTCATGTATTCAAAATACATTGATATTCACAGTGTAGTTTTATACAACAATCCTTTTAGCACTTAATAGGATGGTCTGTCGAAAGTGCCACAGTTTAACATCGAAAATATTTTCAGAATCATATTCTTTTTCAGTGGATCAATTGTTTAATCCCTAGAGTGTTAGGTTAATTCTCCCCCTGTTTAATTTTGTACATGATGTAATATCATCATAGTCAAATATAACATTTTATAAATACAGTGGTTTAAATTTCAATTTTAACTCACCTTAGCTGAAAGATCAAGATAGCTGTAGCTTCTCTTATCATTTGTTGTCCAATATCCGTTCGTCTATAAACTTTTCACATTTTGGACTTCTTAGAAGTGATCACTTCTAATCAAGATCAAGATAGCTGTAGCTTCTCTTATCATTTGTTGTCCAATATCCGTTCGTCTATAAACTTTTCACATTTTGGACTTCTTAGAAGTGATCACTTCTAATCAAGAATATGCAATAAAAGGATGGGTCAATAAGCATTATTAGCTCACCTGAGCCAAAGGCTGAAGTGAGCTTTTCTGATCAAAATTTGTCCGTTGTCTGTCGTCGTTGTTGTTGTCGTTGTCTTCATAAACTTTTTCAAGTGGTCATCTTCTTCTCAAGAACCACTGGGCCAATTTCAACCAAACTTGGCTTAGAGAATACTTGGGAGAAGGCTTTCAATTTTGTTCAAATAAAGGGGGAATGATTTAGAATTATTAAAATTGTATAGGTATTTTTCGGTATCCTTAGGTAATATAGATCCAAGTTTGTTCAAATCATGATCCCCGGGGTAAGAATGGGGTCACAATGGGTTACGAATATTCACATAAGAATATATAGAGAAAAATCTTTTAAAATATTCTTCTCAAAAATCATATGGTCAGAAAAGCTGTAACTTGTGCGGAAGCATCCTCATGTAGTGTAAATTCAAAATTTGTTCAAATCATGATCCCTGGGGTTACAACATTTTTACAAAATTTATACCTTTAAAAATTTTCTCTCAAAAACTTATTGGTCAGAAAAGCTAAAACTTGTGTGAAGGCATCCTGTAGTGTAGATTCATGTTTGTTCAAATCATGATCCCCGGGGGGGGGGGGGGGGGGGTGGCAACAATGGCGGGTCGAATTTTTCCATTGGAATATATAGAGAATAATCTTTTGCAATCTTCATCTCAACAACCAACTGGCCAGATAAGATAAAGCTTGTGTGGAAGCATCCTCAGGTACTGTATATTTATTCAATTTTGTTTAAATTATGATCCTCTATGGTAGGGTGGGGCCACAATGGGAGGGGGGGGGTTGGGTCAAATGTTTACAAAAGAATACATAGAGAAAAATCTTTAAAAATCTTCTTTACAACAAATTGGCGATACAAACTTTAATTTGTGTGGAAGCATCTTTAGGTAGTGTAGATTCAAATTAAATGATCCCTCGGGGTAGAATGAGGAAACTATTGGGGAGGGGGTTGAATTTTTGATTTTTGAATATGTAATAAATTGAATTATTCTCGAGAACTCAAATGTTACAGTATATGGTATTACTTGCATTCAAGAATCTTGACATTTGTTGATTCTTAATTGTTTATATTTATATGAATAGTTGTTCTTCTTGATCATGATCTTCTTGAGAGCTGCAATGCTCAATATGTAATATGACTATGAAGTCATCCAGGTACAACACGGGCTCATTGTTTACATTAAGATTATCTGAAGAAAATTTTTAAATCTTTTTATACAGGATCTAAATTGTTCAGATATTTTGTACATGACTCAATAAAGCTGATTTTATCACGACTGTCGTTGCTTAGGTGAGAAATGTGACCAATGGACCTCTTGTTTTAAAAACCATTGAATGTGAGGCAAAAGACAGATAAGTTAAAACGTAATACACATTTATATGGTCACTTTTCTTTTATGAGGGAAATATTTTGAAAATTTGGAAAACAAAAACGGGACTGAAACCAGGCGAGCATTGTTGCCCAAGTGCCTATTATTATATTCAAATGCTTCTAAAACAATTTCTCAAGTTTGGTGCAACACTATGAATATCTGCTACAGCTATCTGTATCTAAAATAATGATAATGTTCAGTCACTAAACTTCCTGACGCCTGCTTGACGCAGTAGTTAGAGCGTCTGCTTGGAGTTGCAGATTAAGGAGTTGATCACTTAAGTCACTGATTCAAATCCATGCGGGACGTCATGGAGACCAGTCCTTTGGATGAGACCAAAAATATTCCCTCCCTGCTAAATGGCCCTAGTGCCGAGTATAGGTATAAATGCAACCCTCCACCGGCAAGTGGATGCGTCTCCATATAAGTGAAAAATTCTTAATCAACAAACAAACTAAACTTTCCACCCGGAGTGGTATCGCTTATAATCGAGTTTACACAATGTTCAACTCCCATGAGTACTTTCAGTACTTTGATTAAAAACTGGGTCGTGTTCGGAATACGACTTGTGTCAGTGTCACAGTATTGCGATTGACGCGCGGGAGAGTAACGGCTGGATTCCTACATTGAATATTAGAATGTAATTAGGGGTAATAGATAATTCTATTGAAAGATATACAAACTGTGAAGAAATACATATTAAAGAGATACACAAACAGTAACGGTTCATGAATAATTAATCGACATGGGGCCTGCCCGTGCTCAATGTGCTGTAATGTTAACAGCCATTTGCTATATTGCGTGATATTGTACAGAAGAAAAATAAAACTTTTGAAATTGATGAATTTTCTTGAACTTGACCGTCTTGATATTTCAAAGGTGCATATTTCTAACGGTAGGATAAAATTTGAGTGAAGTCTGTTAAAATCATATTTCCCTCAAATTATTGATTCACCATGTCACTTCAATGTTTTCATACAAAATTGTGCCATGCAGTTATATTTACATTTCACGTATCATTTTGGTATGTAAACTGTGTAGAAATCTACGGTATTCAAAACACAACAACACAGACAGGGTGCTCAAATGTGTATTTATAAGCGAAAATCAAAATTCACGGCTCTGCCATTTATTTGAACTTATCCTAATGATTGAAAATAAAGATTTTAAGATATCATCACATTCGCAGACGAGCAAAAGAGTTTATGAATTGTAAATATAATGCTAAAGCGTGTAACTCAATTTGTATGCACACACCGTTGCAGTTATTTAAACAATAAAATGCATTCTTTGGTGATTCATGCGGGATATATACGAAAGCCCAGTAGGCTCATTCATACGAAAGCCCAGAAGGCTCATTCGAGATTCGAGATTCAGAATACAAGATTCAAAATACGAGATTCAAGATTTGAAAATCGAAATTCATTACAATATCTAAATTAACCAATCAAATAAAAAAACCTGTATCCTAGGACATCAAACTGTTCTAAATAAAGATCATTCGTACATGCTCTTTCCTACAAATAAATGTCTTAATAACTCTTATATAATGGTTATATAATAGTTAAATTAACTTTGATAACACTGTGTATTTCGCGAATCTAACTGATTTTGTTTGTACTGTATGTATTCTCCCCCGATACCATTTTAACCCGAAGTGTATTCGCCCCAGCTGTGTACAAAATGGTTCGCGAAAAAAGATCTGTTTAATCAAATTAATTTAAATTTTGTGTGGTTTTAGATATGAAACGATATTCAAAGAAATAATCAACCTATCAAAATATAATGATAAAGTTCAAAAAGTTTTAAAACTATAGAGGATTTACAACCTCAATGACAACAATCATAATACGAATAGTGTATTGTAGTGTACCAATGCCATGGTTGAGATTACAGAGAGAGAGAGAGAGAGGGGGGGAGAGAGAGAGAGAGAGAGAGAGAGAGAGAGAGAGAGAGAGAGAGAGAGAGAGAGAGAGAGAGAGAGAGAGAAATTATTGGTGTCAAATTCAACTTTGATTGAAATACAAGTATATATAGAGGATAATTAAGCCTTTTAAAGGAGAAAAGAGAGGAGGTAGCTAGGGTACGCCGGACCTACTAGCAAGCTTTAATTTCCCTCATCGTTGGTAGCGCACGTGCGATTTACATCGATATTCTCTCTCTCTCTCTCTCTCTCTCTCTCTCTCTCTCTCTCTCTCTCTCTCTCTCTCTCTCTCTCTCTCATCGCCTGATTTGAGGGGGCTTGTGTACTCAAAACCGTGGTTTGTAGCAATTTATTTCCTTTTCTGTGAGGGGGGTTTGGAGGTATTTGTGATGTCTTATACATCAGCTAGCAATAATGATTAAAAACATTTAATGTTCTGAAAATTGTTTGCGGATGGGACGTACCAATGATCTTTTTTCAGTATTTAATTTTTTTTATTTTTTTTTTTTGGGGGGGGGGGGGGGTTAAAGTTTTAATTCCGGATTGTCGGTTATTCTGTCCCCACTTCGTTTTCCATGCTTTTTATCGTTTTGGTTCGGCCAATTAATTTCAAACTTTCTGTGTAGCTACATAACGATACACTGCAGGTATATTATGAGTAGTTTTACTTTTGATCAACAGGTATTTACGTACTTAATTTTAAAATATGACTCTTATAATCGGGTTACATTATTAGGGTTCCAATAAATAAAGGCGAGAAAAGAGATGACAGGACTTTTTTGCGCAGATCCTACTGTACCATTAATCCAACACAAAAATTCGCACTCATCGAGTTCGACTTGCGTTACTATTTAATCCACTGGTTTAAAAGTTATTAGTTTTTGAAAATATTTCGTAGTTATGATCTGATTAGAACTGGTTGGTGCATCTATTTACCCAAATGGACCCAATTAAACCCAATGAAGCTAAAAATGATGACGAAATTAATTTTAAACAACTCATTTTTCATTACTAATCGGGTTTCTTCTTTCGAAAAAATCTTGTCTCAAATTTTCTCCACACATGATTAGCAAATAAAACAACAATTGTTTCTATTTTTAGCTCACCTGAGCTGAAAGCTCAAGTGAGCTTTTCTGATAACTTTTTGTCAAGCGTCCGTCTGTCCGTCCGTCCGTCCGTCTCTGTCCGTAATCATTTTACATTTTCGACTTCTTCTCGAGAACCACAGGGCCGATTTCAACCAAAGTTGGCACAAAGCATCCTTAGGTGAAGGGGATTCAAGTTTGTTAAAATGAAGGGCCACACCCTATTTCAAGGGGAGACATTTAAAAAATCATTGAAAATTTGTTGGTATTTCAAAAATCTTCTTCTCAAAAACCATTTGGCCAGAAAAGCTGAAACTTGTGTGGAAGCATCCTCAGGTAGGTAGATTCAAGTTTGTACAAATCATGATCCACAGAGGTAGGGTAGGGCCACAATGGGGAATCAAATTTTTACATAGAAATATATAGAGTAAATCTTTAAAAATCTTCTTCTCTGAAACTGATCAGCCAGAAAAGCTGTAACTTCTTTGGAAGCATCCTCAGGTAGCGTAGATTCAAGTTTGTTCAAACCATGATCCCCGGGGGTAGGGTGGGGCCACAATGGGGGGTTGAATTTTTACATAGAAATATATTGAGTAAATCTTTAAAAAATTTCTTCTCAGAAACTGATCAGCCAGAAAAGCTTTAACTTGTCTGGGAGCATCTTCAGGTAGTATAAATTCAAGTTTGTTCAAATCATGATCCCCAGGGGTAGGGTGGGGCCACAATGGGGCATATTTTTACATAGGAATATGTAGAGTAAATCTTTGAAAATCTTACTAAAACTGATCAGCCAGAAAAGCTGTAACTTGTGTGGAAGCATCCTCAGGTAGTATAGATTTAAGTTTGTTCAAATCATGATCCCCAGGGTTAGGGTGGGGCCACAATGGGGGGTCGAATTTTTATATAGAATAAATCTTTAAAAATCTTCTTCTCTGAAACTGATCAGCCAGAAAAGCTGAAACTTGTCTGGAAGCATCCCCTGGTAGTGCAGATTTAAAGTTGAGAAAATCATGATCCCCGGGGGTAGGGTGGGGCTACAATAGGAGGTCGAATTTTTACATAGGAATATATAAAGTAAATCTTTAAAAATCTTCTTCTCATTAACCAATCAGCCAGGAAACTGAAACTTGTGTGAAAGCATCCTTAGGTAGTGAAGATTCAAAGTTGTGAAAATCATGACCCCTGGGGTTAGGGTGGAGTCACAACGGGAAAGGGGGTGATATGTTCATAGGAATGTAAAGAGAAAATTTTTAAAATCTTCTAAAAACCATTTGCCTAGTGAAAGCAACTTCAGATAGTGTAGATTCAAATTCGTTAAAATCAAAATCTTGAGGAGTAGGGTGGGACACATTGGGGATCCAGTGGTTCAAAGGAAAACATTTAATTATTCACAAAAACTGAAATGTTATCATATATGGATTTACTTATATGCAAGCATTTTGACATATTGCCGATTCTTTAAAATTGTTTAGACTTTAGGCAATTTGGCCCTTGGACGATTCTTTGGCCTCACAAGGAGTTCAGCGTTTGATGTAGGTTTATATCTGTATATGAACAATTGTTTAGGATATTTTTGAGAACTGCAATTCTTAACATGTGATATGACTATAAAATCATCCTGTTAGAAAAAGGACTTGATTATAAACATAAGAATATCCAGGGGGAAATGGATTTTTATTTATACAGGTCTAAAATACCAAATTTCCCAGATATTTTGTATTATGACTCCATTAAGCTGATTTTATCATGCCTATTGTTGCTCAGGTGAGAGATATGGCCTCTTGTTTGTTTTTGTTTTTTTTTTTTTTTGGGGGGGGGGGGAGGAGGGCGGTAAGGGACATGTATTGTTGGTGCAATACTCCCGGTACGTTTATACACATGTAGTTAATACATATTCATTTGATATGAAATGAAAGTTTCTAATTACACTGTACATAGCTGCAATCATTTTGGCCTGTGCGATAGTTTATAACAATTCCCAAAGCATTTACTTGTAATTTTACCGATCATTTTTGGATTTTTTTCATTTTTGTGGATCCCTGCCTGATGGGTCCGCCTCCTTGAAATTGAGAATTACATATGTACATGTACGTTGACCATATATACACATTTATTAAATCGGCTATATTATGTGAAGATAACATTTTTTTATCAATGTATTTGCAGGATAGGTAACAAATTACAGCCTATTTTTGGTTTTTGCACTGAGTATTTGAAAGAATTTGCCGCCATCTTCTATGCATTCCCCACATCACATACAGTTTCTTTGTTTGGTGTTCTGTGTGTGTATGGCGACAAGTGGTAATTTTGCACCTCTCGCCCCCTTGTAGCTTCACCCTGATTAAATTTTATCCGACTAAGTGTTCTGTAGTAGTATATTAAGTACAGTACCCGCAACGTTATTTTTCACAAGATAAACGATAGGATAGGATTCACGCACGATAGGATAGGATTAACGCACGATAGAACTGTATACACGCACGATAGGATAGGATTGATACACGATAGGAAAGGATAAACGATGTTCATGATAAACGTATAATCGCGTTAAACAATCTTCACGATTAACCTGATATTGGCAGAATTTAAGAAAGAAAAATTCGTTTGTTAGTAACAAACTGCCATTTATAGAATGTATAAAAATGACCAATTAAATTTTTAAAACAAAATATATGAGCTTAAATGATCAATAAATTATCTATATTGATAAAATTGTTTTCATTACCGAACGCCCTAGCCGATCGCCGCAAACATTTCAGCCCGAGATCAAAACACACGGAGATAATGGTTAAATTAAAATACAACTCTTGTTTTAAGTACTGTAAATATAAAATCTATCATAAATACAGTTCTTTCTGTATAAGAAAATGATGCATTGAAAAGGAATTATATTACAAACAAGTTCAAAAAATATTTACATAGATACACATTCCGCGTGCGATTTGTTAACATTGTTTTGAAATTCATTATCGCACACCCTAGCCGATCGCCGAGGACATTTCATTCTGAGATCAAATAACACACGGTAAATAGCGGGTTCTATTAAAATAAAACTCTTGTTTTAAGTAAATATAAATTATATTATAAATACTTTTGTTTCTGTAAAATATAAACAAATTATATTACATACAAATTGATATTTACGCAGGTATACACTCCGGGTACGATTTAATATATTCGATATACAGGTAAATATGTTACCTTGTTCCAAAAAAACTTCGATAGTTTACATTAACATTTCATTTCCACTGCTTACAGATATGATTTACATGTATTATTGGTTAATTGTGATCTAAAGAATAAAGAAATTAGTATCATGATAGAAGATTTTAAAGATTTTACATTTCTTGTTTGACAAATTGTCGTATACGACGCACTGAACGACTTGTAACTTGTAACTTTAAAATAAATTTACTTGCTTATGAAAAGGCACGAAACGATTAACACGATAGGATAAACGGAAAAACTGTTAATTTTAAACGATAAACCTGATAAGATTAACGCACGATAGGATAGGATTAACGCACGATAGAACAGTATACACGCACGATACGATAGGATTGATACACGATACGGTAGGATAGGATTGTAAAAAATAACGTTGCGGGTACTGTACTAGTACACAGATCTTTGCAGTACACATTTGTATCATTTCAATGGGGGGGGGGGGGGGGGGGGGGTCGTTGGAGGGACACTACAAAAAAATCCAACGTGGATGTAATACAATAAAAACGATAATTAATGCTTATATTCATTGTTGAAATCGGACTGATAATTTATATTTAGATTAAAACGACATATTTTTGATAATAATCTTCATGGGGAGGGATTTAGGTGGTCTGGACACCCCCCCCCCCCCCTCCTCGGGAAAATTGAAGCTTATTAAATTTACATAGAAAAATTATTGAAAATAGGCCTACGACCCTCCCTTTTTCTACCATAACCCCATTTTTATACAACAGGGGTGAATAAACCCAGGGTTTAAACTATTGATGGTGAAATATCCCAGGGTTCAAGCGCATATATTCCGTGTAAAAATAAATATAAATATAAATATTTATTTAGAAATGTTTGATGTCGCTAGGATAAAGGTTTCATATCCATGATTTGATTGGTTAATTTAAATCTTGAATCTCGTATTTCGAATTTCGTATTTTGAATCTCGAATTTCGAATGAGTCTTCTAGGCTTTCGTACATTCAGGATTCGAAATTCAAATGGTGAGATTCGAAATTCGAGATTCAAGATTCGAGATTCGAGATTCAATATCTAAATTAACCAATCAAATCATGGATCTGAAACCTGTATCATATCGACATCAAACTGTTCTAAATAAAGAACACTCGTATATGCTCTTGTCTACAAATAAATGTCTTAATCGCTCTTATATAGTGGTTATATACTGGTTAAATTAACTTTGTTGAATTAACCCTAAACAGTATAAACAATTAAATTAAGTGATAACACCGTGTAATCTAACTGATTTTGTTTGCCCTGTATGTATTTTTAACCCGTAATGTATTCGCCCCAACTGTGTAAAAATCGGTTCGCGTAGAAAGATCTGTTTAATGTAAATGATTAAAATTGCGTGTGGTTTTAACTATAAAACGAAATTCAATGAAATAATCAATTAAAATATAGATTATGATGTTGTTCAAAAAGTTTTAAAACCATAGAAGATTATGATTACAACCTCAACAACAATCCAGATAGGAATAGTGTTTGTAGTGTATCAATGCCATTGCCGATATTACAGAGAGAGAGAGAGAGAGAGAGAGAGAGAGAGAGAGAGAGATTCGTGGTGTCAAATTCAATTTTGATTGAAATACAAGTATATATAGGCGATAATTAGTCCTTTTAAAGGAGAAAAGATGAGGTAGTTAGATAGGGCAGACCTACTTTAATTTCCTTCAACAGTGGTAGCGCATGTGTGATTTACATCTACTTTTCCCATCTCTCTCTCTCTCTCTCTCTCTCTCTCTCTCTCTCTCTCTCTCATCACCTGGTTTGAGGGAGCATGTGTACTCAAAACCATGGTTTGCGGCAATGCATTTCCTTTTCCGTGAGGGGCTTTGGGGGGGGGGGGGGGGTGGGGTGGGGTGTGTGTTTGTGATGTCTTACACATCAATGGTCAATCGCCTTAGCGGGTTATGTAATTTTTTTCTGCAATGATCGCTACCTTCATAACCCGCATGAATCATCAAAGAAAGCATTTTATTGTTTATATTTACATATTTCGTTTAACAAATTGATAATTTGATTGTAAAAAGTAAGTTTAATTAGCTAAATTACTGTTAATGTTTATTAGTATGTTAGCTAAAAGAAACAGCTAAATCGTCTTCTATGGGTATTTGACTCATCATGATTATTTCGTGCAGCCCGTGATTTTTCTTAGGTCGCTGTATGTTTCGACCAATCGATAATCGGGGCATGTATATTTCAGTCCTATCAGTTTCCTGTCAGTTTCAGTCGCTGTAGGTTTCGACTAATCGATAAACGGAGCGTGTAGATTTCAGTCTGGCTTTTTCTATAGAGCTATGAATTAACTACAAGTTCCGTTGTAAATATAAGACAATATCTATCAAAAAGAATGATTCACTGCTTAAATGGAAATTAATAAAACCTGCTAATCAGAAAAGAACCTCTTTGAATAATTTTTGTTTAACGAGATCATTTTTTTTTTTAAAATTCGCAATTTTTGCTTCATCATAAAGGCAGGGATACCCGACAATCAGCTTGATATAGCTTTAGAGCCTGAAGCAGCATCGATTTACTGCCATCTGATGCATTTAGATGAAATCCAGAGAAACAACAAAACAAAAAGCTTTACAAGAAAGTCAGGTGTGAAATATATGGTGGTGGATCTCGGAGGTAAATGTTTATACCATTACTAGTATTATTCATTGACTCGAAAAGTAAACATGCATGTGGGACTTTGCGGGTTGCTTTTTTTACATTGACCTGAGAAACCAGTAAGTGAACCCTCTAAATACCTTTCAATAGTTTTTTTTTTGTTAAGAGGGACGTTGTAAAAACAAACTATATATATGTCATATGAGTAAGTTAAAAAGAAGCTACAAGGCAAATGTAACCTTAGGTAAAGGATGCTAGTATCTCCAAATAAGTTTTCCAAAAAAAAAAATTACCATACAAATGTGTTCGTCGGAAGCTCAATGACTGTACGAAACGGATGTGAACATTTATGCGGCCGTTTTACAAAACCATCAAATGACTAAGATCTGTCTTAAGAACAAAATTTGTAAGATCTCATCATAGCTGTTTCACAAAACAGTCGTATCTTATGATTATCTTAACATCTGTCTTAAATAATCTTAAGACAACCAGATACTTGTACATGTCTTAAGGAAGGAGTCTTCTCGTTGTTATACACACTTCTTATATTAAGAAATTCATGAAATTTTAACACAGTCAAGCAGTTCATATAACCAAATGATTTTATCAGTTTAATCAAATTTGACCTCTTTGTTTTCGCATGAAGGTGAGGTCACTACCCTTTTTTCTCAACTTAAAACTTAAACGATGATAAAAATAAATGTAGTTATCTGCAGTTTTGTAGACATCTGTTTCAGATATGAAGTTTGTATTCTTCAATGAAATGATAGAATATTAGAATGTCTATCAGCTTATACTACTAAATTGAAATAAATATTTAAACTAAAATTGGTATTGCTTAGCCTGCATTTCCTCTAATTTTCATAAATTTTGAAGATATTTTGATTAATTTTCTATGCTTTCAATAACAAATTATTTCTGATTTTTTACATATTATGAAAACTTTATAGTAAGATATTCAATGACAGAAAAGCTAATGTATTGACCATTTAATAAGAGAGAAAATCCTATTTTAGTGATTTTTTCACTCAAATCTATTTATAGAGTCAGCACTTATAAAAGATTATAAAAATGTAATTTGATAGGCAAATTATGTTTTAAAAACATATTCTAAATCCTAGTATATTATTATTAGTTCAAATTAGTTGAAAAAATCCATCATTAATTTTATTGTTTTAAAAATGATAAATAAACTCATGAATCTACAGCAATTCTGAATTGCAAAAACATGTGATATTTTCCTACGCCAATGTTCCGCCAAAAATATAGTCCTTGTTAGATTCTAAAATTTGATTACAATTTCTATGCCAAGTTGTATAATAGTAAAAAAGATAGAAAAATATGATATTTTCATTTCCTTTCATTTTGATTTAATGAACGATTAATCAAATTTACTTCTGACACGTCGAAAACCAGAAAAGACTCCTTCCTTATAAGTCCAAACCTTAGTTAGCATTGTGACAGCCTATACTTTTGTTCAACACAGAAGGCTGAGTATAATTCGAGTGCGCGTGACTTTGTGCTGCTTTGTATTTTAATGCTGCCGTTGGTACAAAATTATTTTTAATCACATTCCATGATTTATTTTTAAGTCATTATTCGAGTAAACTACAGAGTACTCCTGTATTGCAAACTGTGTATGAAACCGAAGAAAAATGTATTATTCGTTCGCGAATGCGGTCGTAGATTTTTAGCTCACCTGAACCGAAGGTTAAAGTGAGCTTTTCTGTTCACCTGTTGTCTGTCGTCCATCTGTCTGTCTGTGTCCGTCCGTCTGCCTGTCAACTTTTCACATCTTTTAATTTTTCTCTATACTCTAATCCAAGTTATATTTGCCGCACATTTTGTTAAATTATTCTATATTTATGAATACCTCTTGATTAAAACGATGTTCATCAAATAATATGAAAAAATCCTAAGATTTACCCTTTGAAACGCACCCTCTAACTTGTCAGGTTTCACAGCCCAAAATAGAAAGTTTACGGGGATTTTGCTTTGTAAACAAAATTAAGTACCCCAGATGATAACGTTAAATATTGTGCGAGGCGTCCCGAGTACTTCCAAATGGAGAAAAGATGTAAACATTTCCCATTTTGAATCTCGTAGGGTTTTTGTTTTTGTTCATGTGAAATTCTCCAGGGATAAACAGACAATGTATCGATGAAGAAATAATGAATTTTTTTTTCCTTTTATTGATTTGAATTGTACTTCATTGACAGGTATGTTTATTTTAATTAAAAACATCAAAAAGTGATGGAAGCAATAACTTGGGACAGACTATAGAACTACTGGGCCAAACTTAACCAAACTTGGTACGAAGATTCCTCATGGGAGGGGAATTCTAAATTTTTTAAAAAGGGCGAAACCCTTGTAAAAAGGGAGATAATCACGAATTAGTGAAATAAAGTTGTGTCTTAAAAATCTTCTTCTCAAGAACAACTGCACCAGATATAATATAATATTTACACCAAAGCTTTTATATATAGTGAATATTCTAAATTGTTAAAACCGTTATCTCTGGGCTAATACAAGGACCCCAAGAGCGGTTCAAAGTTTAACGTAGAATTATATAGGGAAAATGTTTAAAAATATACTTCTCAAGAATACAATGCTACAGTTTGTAATTATACTATGCAACATCTTCAGATAGAGTAGAAATTTAAAAATTGTTAAAAACCATGACCCACGGACCATTACTGGGGTCCCAGAATAGGTTTAGATTTTAACATTGAAAAATATAGGGAATATGTTTTAAAGTATTTTCTAAAGAATTACAATGCTACAATTTGTGAAATTACTATGCAATCATCTTCGAATACTTAAGATTCTAAATTGTTGACCCACAGGCCAATACTGGGGTCCCAGGAGGGGTTAAAGGTTCAACATAGAAGTATATAGGAAAGGTTTTATTTTTATAATTCTTCTTAAGAAATACAATGTTACGTTTAATTATTTTACTATGTAATCATCCTATTATTCACAGTGACGTTCTTTCACTTTTCATAATTATTTTAAGTTATTTTACAATTTGGTTATCTTTGATATGTTGAGGCCAAGGATAATGAGATTGGTCAGTTTATGCATCTCAGATCTTAGGATATGGTGTCCAAACAAGTACGTTTCTTTTTATGTATTGTTTAATGTATTGTCAAATCTTGGAATATATGAGAATTGTTTAGCTGCAGAAATGTAATTCCACGGGAAATTTGGATTAAAGCACTGTGGAGCTACAGTTCCATCCACACAAAAACTATATATTTATTACGCACTGTTTTCAACTTATTCAACTTATTTAGGAATAAATTCTGTAAATATTTTCATACCAAAATATTCCTGAGATATTTTACTACTGATTCGCCACTTTACTTGCCTCAAACATTTTTCTAAACACCCTTACCGACCTCAGAAAGTGAAGTATGTTAAATATTCACATTTAGAGGCAAGTTATGTAATGATATCTTAAGTAAAATGTGTGAGGAATTTTTCGGTATAAAAACACACACACACACACACACACACACACACACACACATGTATGTATATATATATATATATATATATATATATATATATATATATATATATATATATATATATATTTATTTTAAATATCTCTAAATAAGTTTACTTAATTAGTAAGTCGAAAACCGTGCGCAACTTTTTGTGTGCAATAAATATACAGGTTTTTTTTAATGATTGGAACTGAAGCCTTACGGTCCGTTAACCCAAATTTCCCGTGGAGCTACAGTTCTGCAGCTAAGAATTTTTGTGAGTTTTACAATTTTTTTAAAGAGTTTATTATTTAAAAATTTTGAAAGAGAATGACACAAGAACTATTTTTCAGGTGAGTGATGTGGCCTATGGGCCTCTTGTTCGGGTTTTTTTTTTACCAAGAATTTATTGACAGGTCATCAAAAGAATACATGTAAGCGACATATATAGTTTTAGTTCCTTTAAAAGTAATTTCTGTACGCTAATATACTAGTATATGCACTATGCCAATTAAAAAGGGGGGATATGGCATTAATTAAAAGAACTTTAATATAATCCGTCAACCAAACTCATGCCCACCTTTCCTGTTCTTGCAACTCAAACATATCCAGTTTTAAAAAAATAGAATATCCGTTTTCAACACAGTCTGTTAAAGCGGACACCGCACTTCGTAGACATCTTTACACACATTTTTTCTGACCGCACGGACTTCAAAGTTGGTCACAACTAAATGCATTTGAACATAATATATTTTTTGAACAGAAGAAATACAGCGGGGAATCAAATAAAGTAATATATGAGGGCTGCAATATACTTCATAAAATTGCCTTTTTATTCCTAAAGGTAGATATTTATAACTTTATTAATGTAGTTTATTTCATAAATGACCAAATTTTATCATATTATATCAGACAGTCCAGTTTAGCAAAACACCCCGACCCGAAAATATTATTATTTTAAAGCTTAAAACTCAGTAAAATTAGTAAGATACACTTTATATAAGCAAAATGAAAACGGCCACCTCGCAAGTCTAGTTTTTCATTACAATTTGCATCAAAAGATTAAGTATATGCAAGCATGAAGTGTATCTTTTATATTAGAACTGTCTTAAGATTTCTAACACTAAGATAGTTTTGTGAAACAAAAATGATAGATCAGTGTATCATATCTTAAGATTATCTAAAGATATGTCATATGATAGATCTTATGAAAGGGTTGTGATCAATCAAATGGACAAATTTTGTTAAGGCAATTTTCATATCGGAAAATTTGACCAAAAATATTATTGATAATAAACTGATGTTAGTCACATTTAAAAAGGAAGAGCTATATAGATGTCCTGTTTGAATAAAGCAAAGTTACATATTTGTCCTCCTGTACAAAAATTATTTTGCTATACATTTCTCATTAGAAAAAACTTTCTTCTGAATTTATTTCAATCTTATTAATCATAAAGGTTTAAATTGCATGCAGAATTATCATAAAAAGAGGTTTTTGCATGAAAACAAATTTCTAAAAATAATGCAGCTAATATATCTTTATATACTGCCCACTGATTCAACCTTTTTCATGATTAAATGGTGATATATTTAAGAATGAGTTTAAAATATAACAACAGTAAATGATACGAAACATTAGCTAGTCAATTGAATGGTCTTCTTCACCGACTGCAATAAAAAATATAACTAGACCTGTTTTTGTCTTCAACAAAAAGGAAGGGCTTTTCGACAGTCCTTTAAGCCCCTTATTTAAATTCTTTTTTTTTCAAAGATTGTGTATCATAAAATGAGAACTTATCTTATAAACATATCCCATACATGAACTTGTAAGAATTTTATATACCGAAAGAAAGACAACTCCAGAACTTTATATTCAAATATATTGTTTATTTCTTGAAGAAAAGTTTTAAAAATCCATATGTTAGAAAGTACTAATTTATGATTCAAGACTTTTGGTATACCTATAGCTCTAATGCTTATATTTCATTGTGCAAAGCGAGATAACTCTTGAAATTTAATTTTTTGAATTGTGATAAAGTTATCATTTTCCACCCCTGAAAACCCCTATAAGGAGTCAAAAAGTGGCCCTTCGGACCATATTTTTTAAATTGCACTCTTTATTCCAAACTATTAACAGAAAAGATTTTGGAATTCGAATGAAAAATAAAAGTTACAGCTAAAGGGCTGTTTTGAACGTTGACCCCTCCTGATCCCTTATTTTTTGGATTTTTTTTCAGAACCTTTTCCGGTCTGCGCATTAGGTCCCATATTATGAATATGAAATATAAAAATATAAAAATATTAGGTTGAAAACTGTTCGAGAAAACGTTACATGCGTGATTTCAATTTAACATTGAAAGTCCCATAGACAATTTTCATTGACTCATAAAACCGGAAGTACTCAATATTTTTCAATGAAACTTCGTGTTTATATTAATCACATTCATTTTAAGAATATACGTGCCTCCTATAAAATTTCTAATGTTTTTAGAATTGTTTGTTTTTTCATCCCCGCTTTTTTCAACTTTGGGGCCTTATATCTCAAAAACTGTAATATATAGAAAAATGCTTACACTTACAATTTTGTACAACTTTATATGGTACATCTATTTCTTAAATTTGAATGCTCTAACTCAAAAGGTAAGAAAGATATTGTGTATCAATAAATTTTCAGTATTTTCTTTGTGAAAACCGGAAGTACCAGAACCGGAAGTCTAAAACATTACATACGCGTGTCATTGGGAATTGCTACAAGTCTGTGCAATTAAAACTTCAATATCTCTTACCGTTTTCAAAAAATCCTTGACAAAACTTTGTCGAGAATAATAATAATAATAAAAAAACAATAGGTCTTTTCGACCGAAAGTCGAAAAGCCCTAAATAGTTAAAGTATAGTTTTATCTTGAAAGCGAAACAAACGCCCAGTAAAATAATAAATTCAAAATATATGAAAAAAATGTTTGTTCTTTTCATTTGCTAAAACAAATTTGGTCGCATTTTAAAAAGTATGTGACAATGTTTTAAACTTTTACTTTAGGCGGCACAGCAGATATTACAGTACATCAATTACAAGAGAACAATACTTTAGCAGAACTTGTGCCCGCCAGTGGTGGAGAATGGGGTGGAACCAATGTTGATAAAGCTTATAGACAATTCTTGGAGGATATCTTTGGAGCAAATGTGCTGGAAACATTCAAAATTGATCCAGATAATGCCATAGATTATTTTGAATTCTGGCAAAACTTTGAAGTCAAAAAGAGAGAAAACATAAGTTCAAAGACCACCGATAAAATGCATTTGTTAATTCCATTAGCCATAACTGATATAGTAAAAGAACAAACGCAGATAAAGGGAAATTCTCCTGCAATATTAAAAACGTGTTTAGGAGAATCAAAATATCGTGACTCAGGCATATATACTGAAGCAGGGAGGCTGTGCTTGCCAATTGAAAGTTTTGAGAATTTCTTTAGTCCCACAACAAAGGAACTCATCGAACATTTGTCAAAAATGTTTAGAGATGACCTCGATTCAGATGTTAAAACAATCTTGTTTGTTGGGGGCTTTTCTGAATGCGAGCTAGTGCGAGAGCGACTCAAGAACCATTTTGGAAACGCCAAACGTTTAGTGTTTCCTTGTGAAGCAAGCCTTGCAGTCTTGAAAGGGGCGGTGTATTTTGGTCACTGCAAAGACCTGATATCGCGCCGAGTTGCAAGATGTACTTACGGGTTTCAAATTTGGCCAAAATTCGACAAATCCAAATATTCTCCAGACAGAAAGAAAATGGTGAATGGAGAAGAAAGATGTCGGGACGTTTTCTTAAAACTTGTTACCAAAGGAGATCCAATTGCACCAGGTTTAAAGAAGTCCCAAATTTTTAAACCACTTGAACAGGGCGAAAATGTGCTTGAGTGTGGCGTTTTCGTATCAAATCAGAAAGATCCAAAGTACGTTGATGACCCGGGCTGTGTTAAATTGGGGACCCTTGCAGTCCCACTAACAAAATACGAACGCCAGACAAACGCGGAAATCGAGGAATCGATCATTTTTGGGGAGACCTATATCAAAGTTACAGCGTATAATTGTAGAACAAACGAGGAACACGAAACCATATTTGATCTTCTCTCCCCAGAAATTCACATGCCAAGCAATCAGATTGAACTTCGATAGTCTTTACCTGGTTATCTCCAGGAAAATTTCAAACATGACTTTAATCACCTATATAAATACTACGTCTTGCTCATTAACCAAAATTGTTTCTAAAGACCAATATCTATACTTGTTGTTAATTTAGATATATTTATTTCAAACTATAACTCTTTGTACGTCATTACTTCAAAACTCAAATTGTCGATTTGCCCATGTAAAATTTCGAGTGGGAAACTTTGTCTTTTATAAACATTGTATCATCATACGCTGACATGAAACAACGTAGTATTATCGGATCATTATTTAATATTTTACAACATTAGGACTGTGCATCTCCTCTCTTGTGGTTTGTAAAAAATGAATGATGCAAACACTTTCTTTAATGCAATCGCTTAAAATAATTCACGAAAGTAGATTATTATTGTATGATGTTGTACAATATATTAATATACAATATATCATAAGGTACAAAATTTAATCAAATCATATCATATGATATGATGTGAACTCATATTTACATGATTAAGGTTTGTTTGATTTCGTAAATATTATATCGTAAACTTGAAGATGAGCACCCGCATTACCAAACACGATTGCTTGGTCACAACTATTCAGTCTATTGTATAAATGGTCGCATTCGTTCAAGTTTCTGAAAAAAAAATTATTAATTTGATGGATTTCATTTGCAACTTTTATTCAGTTATTTTAATAACAAAATTAAATGGAATTTAAAAATTGATTACAACATAGGCTTTTTACATAGCAATACCATAATTTTACAAAAGTATTGATAAAATCAACACTTCAAATTTTAGAGTTTCGATTGTAAATGTGAACAGATTGTGATTACACATTAAAAATACTCAATTTTCATATATTTATAAAAATTAATACATAAACCTAAGCATGTGCTTTATAACATATGAAAATTTCATGGTCACTTTCTTGACATTCAACGGAGATACTGCAATAGGAATCACCCATACCCCTACTAGTTTTGGAATTTTGACTTTGTGTGACAATTTCTGTTTTGAAACATCAAATAGTAATACATTCTTTGGATTTATTTATTAAAACTAACAGAATAATAATTAAAATATATCATTCTATGATTATGTTAACCACTTATGACTTTGTACTTCAACATTTCTAAAATTAAAAACGTTAAAATCCCGGTAACGTATGTAAATTAACTTAGGAAATTTTACATAATACAACTGATCAGAATATGTCAGCTTACTAAGATACGAACCAAAAAAAAATGGGTTTTGGGGGACACAAAACAAAATGGAGGTGTCTTATTTACATCTCTCTATAGATTATGTAAATGATTGAAACAACTAAATTTCCACATGGTTTATTACCTATATATTCTATAATAACTGTCATGTTACCAACAATAGTCACGTGATCAACGCCCTGTCTCTATTAATTGTGAAATTCATAGTCATGTAGTGAGAATATATTAAATCTTAGAAAACCCTCTCGACCTCCATTAGTAATTGAGGAAAACTGAATGCATGATTATGATCTCCATGAAGCCCTCTACTTAAATTGTGAAATTCATGACCCTGGAGCTGGGGTTCAGGTCCAAGGGAGGTGGGAATATGGCCATATAGTGAAAATGTATTAAATCTAAAAATCTTCTTCTGTACTCCCAAAGTAGTTTATGATGCTCATAAAACCCTCTACCAAAATTACGAAATTCATGAGCCTTGGGTTAGGGGTTCACGTCCTTAATCTATGTATGCACTAGCTCTGCAGGATGCGTCCGGTTTATTTCCAGCCTGACATATTAACCACTTTGCCTTACAGAACTCATCACCTATAACTCAATTATTACAGTAAGAATGTACGTGGACAATGCAAAATTACATCTGTGTGAAACATTGATTCAAATAGCAAGTAGTTATGAAAATTGGATGTATTTGGTTTTCTCTGTTTTCCTACTTATGAACAGCCTTCGCCTTAAATGTAAACAAAAATTGCGTTTTCATTTCAAAACTGCAAGGTACATGTACTCGGCTTGTAGTACAGCGGAAAATAGCAAATATGTATTGCTGCATAATGCAATTTATTGATTATACTAATCTCTGAATGATTTTGTAACTTACCATACACCATAATCCATATAAATGCATTAAATTCCATTGCCTTCACAATACTTCGATAGCTGAAGAGGTTGAGAAAGTGCACCTAGAATCACAAAAGTGCGCCAAGGTTTTTTAATCTCACAACATTTTCAGATGCAAACATTGAGAAGTAACCATGAAAGGCCTGCAGGTCTTTTTTTGCCAAAAATTTACAACTAGCTAGGGTAAAGATAATTCGAGGTTTCTCCGATTCTTGTTCCCCCCTTATGAATTGTTGCTTGCAGACATCAAATAATGAAAGCCGACTTACAGTCAGAGGTGTCTCGGACTAGGGTTTAGTCTAAAAATGAAGTTTTAAATGCAAACATGAAACTCCTTGACAGGTCAATCTATTGGCTATAGTACTCAGGTGACAGTCAAGGCATGTGGGCCTTTTGTTTTCTATATGATTTTTTATTATTAATAAAATACAATTTTACCATTTTGTGACAATTATATATGTGCTTGGATATATAAATGTTAGTGTTTGCATTTCAAACTAGATGCTGTCATTAGACAGTAATACCCGCACCAAGTGTTTGCCTCTAAATAACATTCTCTTGTACCGGTTTTAGTCAAAAAGAAGGCCACATGCAATTTCCGGCACGTTTTAAAAATTATGATTTTCATAAATGATGAGATCACATCCCATAATAAATATATTACTTTTATGTACAATTGGGTTTGAACTGTTTGCATATGAATTTTAAATTAATAAAAAATCTAGACATTTCATATCATAGAAAGTATGGTCTATATAATTATTAGAAACAAAATTAAATCATGCCAATGCCCCCCCCCCCCCCCCGGCTGTTGCCTGCTTTATTTATGCTTTTGTGTGCCAACATCATCGTTTGCGTGGATTTAGAGAAAGGGTGGGGGTGAGAAGCCCAGACCCCACCCCCCCCCCCCCAAAAAAAAAAATCATTAATGTAATAAAATTACCAAAACTAAACCTTGGGCTACAATCCCCCCTCCCCGCAAACACAGTTATTACTCTGAACCCCCCCCCCCCTACCCCCTACCCATGGATACCTGGTAAATAAAAATCAGAATATTTTTATAACAATGAAAGCATGTACATCTAATTGCAATAAAGAATATTGTAAACAGTGCAAAATAAATGTCATATTGCGCAATGATTTTCACTGCAGGACTGCTTTAACGATTTTAAAAGGTGGTATCAGACACATGTCGATATTTATGTAGATAAAAGTTCGTTATTTTATATTATATGTAGTTATATGCTAAAATAACTTTCACTGTTTTAGAATTAAAAAAATTTACAATGAATATTTGGGCAAAAAAATAAGTTTTAAATATTTTTGGAAACTTAAGGTAAAAATAAGATAAGCCCCAGCAGGATTCAAACTCTCTACTTACAGACACATTGTTAACGCTCTAACCCATTGCACTATGCTGTTAGGTAACATTATTTTGGGGGGAAATATTATATTTTATACTTTATTTTTTTCGTTCAATAAGGAGTACATAACAATATGTAGGTGTCCCATGCCACCTTAAAGCTGAAAATTGTGCTTTACATGATTAATTACCTAATAAAATTGTACAAGGGGTTTTAAAGAATAAAGCTGTGAAAATACATGCAATATGTTACAAGTAAATGATCTTTGTCCGAAGTTACGTATACAACACAGGTCTACAGGTTGCATTAGCAGGTACTAGTTTTACCCAGCTCTTTGGTTAGATGGGTTTCATGTGGTGTACATGCATCTGTGTTTTCGATATGCAGAATAGGATTAATTATCATGAATAAATGTTTCTTTTGTGGTGATCAGCTAAAGGAATTCATATTGTGCTCTAATTGGATTATCATTATGATGCTGACCAATATAGGTAAGTATATACATGTAGTAGCGCAATATTATGAGACACCAGTATACAAAACGTACAGTTAAGTTTTACTTTCACTTTCTAAAATGTGATCTCCCTTTGCCAGCATACTGTAACACTTTGTATTAAATTTGGGTATTAAATATTATGTTTATATGAGTTATAATAGGGAGGAAGGGGAAGGGGCCTTAACCGTTCCCCATCCCCAGGATGTGTGGATTAGGTATACATTTCTAGTGAGAATGAAGGCATGCTGCAGCTTCCCCCCCCCCCCCCCTCCCCCATTAAACCCCCTTCCCCATCATCATACACCAGTAATAGAAAAAGAGTTAATGACTGTAATTTTTCTTTTATTTTAATTATTCTTTTTTGTCAAGAGATATGTGGTATGTCAAGATTTATGACTCATGAAAATTTGTGCATTTTAATCCTGACTGTTAACAAATACACATGTATAATTATATATAAAGAAAAATACATGAGATATTATACTAGGGATGCCAATCAATTGCAGAATTGCCAATCGGTTATTTATAACTCATTTTGATTGATTAATTTGTTAATCATTATGAAAATATAGACATTTCTAAATACATGTATAACATATTATCAATATTTTTTGAAAATTGATTTTGTAACTATTAACAACTTATTTAGGGCTCCACTCTGCAGATGCCCTATAGTTATCATTCTGTCCAATTCCGCTGATCATGTCAAGATATATTTAAGACAAATTGGCCCTTGCCCCTTGGGTCATTCCCCCTAACCCCCCCCCCCCTCCCCAAGAGTTGCTTTTAAACCACCACCACCCCCCTCCTCTGAAATAGGGAATGATAATACATTTTGATAATTGTTGAGATCCCCACCCCTAAACCATATTCATTCTTGCTCCTTGTGTCATTGCACATCAATTGGTACATGTATATAGGTTATACCCCCTTTGAGATGCCCAGTGACTTTCCAGAGTTAGAACTAATCAAGTAACCTATCTTATTCATATGTAGTGTAATTCCTAGCCCTAGCCCAATGATGACCCCAGTGCTTTGTTTTTTACAGCAAGGTTTTTGTTGACTGACTTTATAATTTCCACAATTATATATAACATTTTGTTTTTCTTTAAGATTAAAATGCAATTCCCAAAATCTCTTTATGTACAACTGACATCATACAGAAAAAACCAATCAAGAAATGATTTTGCTACTGTAAAAATGTGAGAAGAGACTCTGAATCTCCCCACCCACCTGCCCCCCGAAAACATGAATAGTCGAATATCTTTAAAATATCCTCAAAATCATCGAAATCCCCGCTCCTAATCCATATATATTTTTGCTTCTTGAACCATGACCATGTCAAGGCAAATCATTTTGTGGTATTAGTAGGTCATGGCATCCGGGGGTAACCTTAACCCCATCCCACCCTCCCAAAATCAAAAATGATCAAATAACTTGAAAAAAATGCTTGTGATCCCCACCCCTAAAGCATATATATTCTTCCTCCTTATGCATCTTATGGTACGTTATTTCAATCACAAGAGATAAGAGGATGTCCAGGAAGTAGGTTTTTTATGGGACGGAACATCATTTTGCAGATAGCATTGACCCTCAGAATCAAATTTATATTTCTAAAACCTTATTGCATATCTATAGCTCAGCCCCTATTATATCCCTATAAATGATGTGGCTATTCATTAAATCATGAGAGGAGTTCTGGGATGTAGGTTTTTTCAGGAGTGATAAACGTCAATTTTCAGCTACTATTTGACTCCCTGGATGAAATTTAAATTTTTTTAAACTTATTGCATGACTATATGACAGCCCCTATCATACCCCAAGTTATGATGTGGCTATTCATTAAATCATGAGAGGAGTTCTGGAAAGTAGGTTTTTTTAGGAGTGATAAACATCAATTTTCAGCTACTGTTTGACTCCCTGGATGAAATTTAAATTTTTAAAACCTTATTGCACATCTATAGGACAGTCCCTATCATATCTCAAGAAATGACATAGTTACTGCATAAATTGTAAGAGGAGTTCTGGGAACTATATTTTTTTGGCAAAAAAACGTCATTTTTTTATGCCCACAGACCCCCGTGATAAAAACAAAAATTCTGAAACATGATTACACGTCAACATGACACCCCGAAGCATATCCTATAAGATCATTAGGCTACTGCAAAAAGAAATTGACGTTTTTTGAAACCAGACTTTTTGTAAAAAATAAAAACGTCATTTTTCAGCCATTTAATGACCCCCAGGACAAAATTGAAATTTCCGAAACCTTATTGCGCATCTATAGGACACCCCAAAACATATTCCAAGAGATGATTTGTCTACTGTTGAAAATGTAAAAGGAGTTCGAGGAAGAAAGATTTTTGTCAAAAAACGTCATTTTTTACCAATTATTTGACCCCCAGAACTACCAGAGAATTTTTGAAACCTGTTTACAAAACAACATGACACCCCAAATCATACTCCTAGAGTTCAGTTTGCTGGTTTATAAGATGTAAGAGCAGTTTGAGAAAGTAAAACGTGACAGACGGACGGACGGACGGACGGACAGACAGAACAGGGTAACAAAAATATACCCGAACTTTCTTTAGAAAGTGCGGGTATAAAAATGTACATGCCAATTCGGGTTGGTGTTTTTGTGTAAATCATTGCTTAATACTAATGTACATGTAAATGTGTTTATCTCTATTATGCAGTCAATCAATAAACCATAAAAATATCCAAATTTCAGATAGAATAATGAATCAATTACTCAATGTCGGAATTATTTATCTGATGTTGATGAAATTGATGAATCATGTATTGTTGATGTCGTTATTTAATATGTTTTACATTTTCTGACTACTAAATTGTATTATTAATTATAGGATAAAATTTTTGTAATAGAGGTATAACAATTTCAAAGTGAGGGCTGAAGGGATATAAATTAAAATGTCTTAAGAAGTCCTACTTCATCCATGAGAACATTTTTCTTTACCACCCTAAACAAAAGAGCTTTGAAAACCCATTTATACATAGCTTTTTGAATTACCTTGACCTTTTGGGTCATTTTGATAGGCCAAGGTAGACACTTCCATCCCAGGTGGTCCGATGTCTCTATGATGAATGGTTTAAAAGTTGTGTTTTTTATTGAACTTTAGAAACTTTCAGGGGCAATAACTGCTAGAAGGGAGTATCGGATTTTTCCGTATGAATAGATTGAAGAAGCCGCTATGTGAACTCAAGACATTGGTAAACGTTTCAAAATTCGTGTTTAAAGCAAATTATTTGTATTTTAAAAATCATACTATACGTAGCATAACAGTGCATTAACACACTATATAAAGCGAATATATTACTTATATAGGCCTATAATGTATTTATTATTCCAAAACAATATTTAGGAAAATTTCTTCAACTCAGAAATTGATAAGTCCCCAAGGTGTTTGGGCCTTTGTACTTGGGAAAGATAACTCTTACCTGAGGAATTTCATACCAAATAAAATTTTTAAAACTTTTTGTGTTTATTTGCAATGATTTTCATTCAATTTTTTATGTCATATTTATTAAAATACATTTTCTTATAAAATCAAGCAGCTTTTTCAGATGATTTGTCAACAGAGTAAGAAGATAAGAAAATCATATGTTTTGGGGAAATACTGAAAAGGTTTGCAATAAAAATATTTTTTGAATGTTATAAAGTGTTATATTTTTTATGTGTCTGAAGGAAATATCCATCATTTGACAAACAATTTTCTGTCAATTTGTTAATAGTTATCTTTTTAAAAATGATTTTACAAAAACACGAAAAACATTAAAAAATTCTTTAAAAATACCTATAGTATCAATATCATCATTTTAATATTTGATAAGAATGTGTTTTGTGGTCTTCTATTGAAAATTGGAATAAACTGTGGGTGTATAGAGCCACCTTAATTCGATGGGATATAGCATTATCTGTTCTTACTATCAATTGTAGAAAAAAACGACTCTATCCTCTAAAGTCATGAATGATTACTTAATTAAGGTTCTTTATCAGTCAAAAGTCAACCACAACATGTGACTCATTGTAGCCAAAACCAGTACTAGTTTCTACCGATGACGAAATATTCACCCAAAATAACTCACAGGAAAATGAAATAAAATACCATTTAGTAATTTAAGTATATCCATTACAGATAATTGAATAAATGCCCCTCTCTACTGAATGTACACCGACATGGAATTGATGTGCTCGAAACATTCAATAGTAATCCAGAATATTTCATCGATTATCTTGAATTTCGGTCGACTTTGAAAGTAAATTATGGAATCTTCAAGTTCTAGATTTAATCATAACGACAAAATGCACTTAGTTACACCCCTAATGTTATTGAAATATTTTTAAAAGAGCAAAGGAGTCAGAGGGTAAGCCATGATACAATACCGAACGCTTTATTGAAAAAATCAAAATATTGTGATGAAATAATAACTGCTGAAGCAGGGAAACTAAAAATGGCAAAAGAATGTTGTAAAAGTTTCTTTCATCCAACAACAAATAAACCATCGCTCATTTGTTCAAAATGTTCAAAGATAAACTCAATTCAGATATTGAAACAATTTTGATGGTTGAAGGCTTTTCTGAATGTGAGTTAGTACAAGAACAACTTAAGCAACGTTTTGGAAACACCAAAAGACTAGTGTTTCCATGTGAAGCGAGTCTTTCTGTTTTGAAGGGAGCATTCTATTCCAGTCACTGCAAAGACGTTATATCGCACCGCGTCGCAATGTTTACCTTTGGGTTTCAAATTTGGCCAAAATTTGACAAATCCAAATATTCTCGTGATAGAAAGAAAATAGTTAATGGAAAGGAAAGATGTCGAGATGTATTCTTAAAGATGTTTACCAAAGGAGAACCCATCTCATCTGGATTGAAAAAATCTCTATTTTTTCAACCGATGGTTCAAGATGAAAATGTGCTTGAGTGTGGTATTTTTTTTTTTATCGAACCAGGAAGGCACCATGAACGTATATGAACCGGGATGTTTAATTTAAAGCTTGGTACACTTTTGGTTGACATTATTTCATGTTCGCTAGTCTAACCTGTATTTGTGTTGACAATACAACGAATTAAACACCCGTTTAACAGGCTGGTGAGAGTGTTTAAAATAATTTCAGAGTCAAGTTAAATGACGACATCTGTCAAGATAAATATAAGGGATTCGACTACTTATACAGAATGTAAATCAGCTCAGAACTAGGGTATGGGCGACGGAAAGGGTAAAAAGACGTTAAGCTAAAATACGAAACAGACAAAATCAAAATCAAAAGATACCGATGCAAAACAAACGATATCTGGTGCAAAACCAACAGTCATGCTAGATGGCGTGCAAAGAGGTATCAGGAGGAATCGTACCCAGGGGAATACGTAACCCGGAGAAAACGTACCCTTAACTTATAGGGAACGTTTTCATGCGCAGAACTAGCATTTGTTTTCAGGGAGAGGGGTTGGGATTAGAGGGATATTTAGGATTGCCAGGTTTGGGGTTGGGGTGGTGGGGTGGGGGGGGGGGGGTCCGAGCCATTTCGTTTCGTTTGTAACTTGACTTTTGACTTCCAAATTTGGTCAGGCACAAAAAGCAGCGATTTACCATTTTAGACATTAACATTTAAGTCACTTTAAAAACTTGATTCTGAAATTGTATTTGCAACGAAATTATTTTCCTATATGCTGTCATATACAAAGGTTTTAAAATATTTATGGTAAATTCTCGAGACATTGGAATACTTGCACCAAAAATAAAACAAAAAACGCGCTATCGTCTTCTTATTGTAACGTGACTGTCTGGGAGTTAGTCCTGTACATAATCCGAGTTCGGAAGGATAAAAGGATAACAAGAATTTCAGTGTCTTAAGAGTTACATGTAGATCTATATTCTGTGAAAATAACGACCATGCAAAACAAACGCAAATGTTAAGAAACATTATCATATACATGTAAAATCCATGAATGTGATTTTTACTATTATTGTAGATAGAAATTTAGTTCCCAATTCCCGTAATACGTCTAATCGATGATCAATGATATTGCCGACTCCTGCTGGTTAAACAAATTCACATATTATATAATAATATAAATCCCCGCCGGTTATTATAAACCTGGGCACGCCAAACATATATGGATACATATCGACATAATAGATATACAGATACACATAATATACATGGATAAATAAATGAATACACATAATCAAATATACATAAAACCATCTCATTTTTCTTATGATTATATTAATCTTTTAATTCTTCAATTATAATGCAATCGAAACTGTTATATTTTTTTTTTACAATTTCATATATACTATATCGATTGATTATTACATACATACATACATACATACATACATACATACATACATACATACATACATACATACATATATTCAATACATATATTATTACATTAGGACGGAGATATACATATTAATTAAGACAAATTATTTTTATACACCGTTGCTTTCTGAAGAAAAGTGCATAGTTTATTTAATTGTTTTTTATTTCTCAAAGTAAGCATTTGAACAAGCTTGAAACAAAAAGGCTTTGATCAGTAATATTTTTTTTATATTAATACACCGTAAATGACTGTATTTTGGACATTCTAGGATGACGTGAAATTCATCTTCAATCTTATTAAGAGCACAAAATCTACAAATGCGATACGAACGTGCAGTTTGGTTATAACGACCTTGTTTAATCGCTAGTCTATGTGCAGACAATCTATATTTTGTGAACAATATTTTCTGATAAACATTTTTAAAGGTTTTTAAAGTGACACGGTGACTCAAAATACATGTTTTACTTTTTGATTATGACAACAGAAATCAGAAGAAATACACCAAATTTCATCATACGGAAGGTTTCATGCATCATAAGTCATCATCTATCAGTTTACAAGTCAATAAAACTCATCCGGAAAATGCACATGTAAACAAACCGAGTTGTTTTGGACATTGATTTTAGTGTCACGTGATTGCGATTGCTGTCTAAAAATAGCTACAGTGCGATTGACACACTGAGAAAAGAATTTGAATGTGAAGCTATTCGATGTCTGTGGTAAGAAATATGCATTCATAGAGAGTGCATCTTAATAAATTTAAAGTCGTTGAAGACATCAGGTTTCAATGAGAGTCAACTATTATGATATATGCCACGCTGCATTATTTACATTCCTCTGCGCTAGCGTGGCTATGAAGCGGAAGGGAAACTCAATATTTTTTGTGTTGGCCCAACACTTAATTCTTTTTTTCTCTTTTTAATTTGATTTATTTACTTCATAACACCGTAATTTTCTTTTTCTTTTCATATGATAAATAAAAAATATGGAAATCGTGTAAAAATTCGATATTTGCTAAATCATGGGTTTGTTCGTCATTATGTCTCTTTAAGATAATACTGGAGACCAAAAGAGTCTTACACATATTTATATACGTAACATTTAGAGGAACATGCAAAGAAAGCGTTTCTTGCATTAACGTCTTTTTTACCCTATCCGCCGCCCATAGCTTTGTCTCCAACTATTTCGATCATTATGTAACATCTTTTTCGAAATCCGCGGTCCTTCACACTCGCTTTATACAATCCATGTACATGCGCTGATGAACGAGAAGATATGCTGAATTAGCAATATTTATTATTGTATGGACCGTGCAGTATTAAAGACTTGGGGATAAATTATGAGTTTTTAGAAATTATCATTTTATGGTTTTTTGGCAAAATTGGCCGTTGTTGCGGCGTTGAGTCTCTTTAAATTTGAAAAATGGGCCTATCACGCGGTTTGCAAATACAATTCTTTGAAGCTTCAATTTTTCTTTTAATTACATGTAATACATATAGGATCTCTCATGATTTGCGATGGTATATGATTTTTATCCAACTCGTTGTGTGTTTTCTATCCCCTCACCAGGCGAGGGGATAGAAAACACACACGAGTTGGATAAAAACCATATACCATCGCAAATCACGAGAGATTCTTTTTATCACATGTTTTACCACGTATTTTGTTAATTTCAATTTTTTTCTGTAAAAATTATAATTGTGAGCCGCACAACACATTAACTACAAGACGCCAAACACTTTACGCATGGAAAAAAGTTCCTTTAAGTTTAACAAACAAACATTCATTTTCGAACAAATTTATATGAATTCATGAAAAATAACTGAAACAACATTAAATGCTTCACTTTTACAGCTCAACACTTTTCAATTGTATTACTTTTTAGCTTTTCATTATACGTCAATCAACCGGCTAAAAGTACGTAATGATTAATTATGACGTCACATGGCATAAGAACACACAGTGTAATATCAAAAATTTATCCCATGAGTGATATCCACCGTATATTGAGATAAACATGTGATAAAATGCATTAGATGAATATCTAATAAAAACGTGTAAAGAAAATATAATGCAGATAGATCATTTTAATAATTGGTTTTTTTTTCATAGAATTAAAGAATTATTTTTGTGTTTTACTTGAAGAGAAGATGAAAAAAGAAATCGTTAATTTTGCATTGTAACAACTTTGAAACACAACTTTGAAAAATTATGCTAGAAATTCCAAGTGACTTCCGGATGGACGAAAGATATCAACACTTCCCATGATAAATCTCCGTAAGAAATTTGATTTCGTTACTGTGAATTTTTCTGAGTGAAAAATGATAATGTGTCAATGAAGATATCTTAGAAATTTTCCCTTTCATCGATTTAAGCTGTACTTCTTTCACAGATATGTGTATTTTTATTAAAAATCGTCCACATGTGAAGGAAACAATAACTCGCCAGAGTAAAGTGAAATCAATGTTTGTATTTGTACTGATTAATGTACATGTAATTGTGTCAGATATGGGTGACCATTTTCTTTTGTATGAAACGGAAGTACAAGAATGAGGTGGATGTAAAAAAAAAAAAGTCTGTAAAACGTCTGTGTATATTTGCTTTCATGATTAACAATGTCGAAGGAAAAGAAGTCTACGTCTTCCAGAATGATAGTGGCAGCAATAGATTTTGGAACAACATATTCAGGATATGCGTATTCATTTGATTCAGAGTGGACAAAAGTTCTTTTGAACAAATGGGAAGGTGGCCAGTTGGTGTCATATAAGGCCCCAACAGCTCTCCTGTTAAATCCAGACAAATCGTTCAATTCTTTTGGATACGAAGCCGAGAAAATATACGCAAATATTGCAGAAGACAAAGATGAGGAAGGTCGATCGTGCAAGGAGTACTATTTTTTTAATCGATTCAAAATGATGTTGAAAACAACATTATCAAAAGTTTGTATATAATTACATCAAATATAAATGTAATAAAGTTTGGATACATTTTGATAGCATGAAACATTAATTCACAGCCATCTGACGTTAAATATAAAGATATTTCTTTGAATAGTAACAATAAGTAAAATAATTTCTTGTTATATATTGATAACAAGTTTCGTTACAGTCGTCACTTTGAATGTTAAGTTCACCGAGACGAAGTCAGGGGGAGCTTGTGCTATACCCCTTGCGTCGGCGTCGGCGTCCGGACCTGGTTAAATTTTTTGGTGCAGGTCCTGTATCTAAGTTATTACTTGTCCTATCTTCACCAAACTTGCATGGATGATGCATGTAAATCTACTTATGAACTTGAAAGACTTGGATGCTGAATCTGGGCCATGAATTTCAGATGCTGGAGGAGGTTAAGGTTTTTTGGGCTGGTTAAAGTTTTTGGAGCAGGTGCCTTCAGATGATTATATCTTAATTATTACTGGTCCTAACTTCACCAAACTTGCATGGATGGTGCGTCTTATGATACTTATGCACCTGACAAGCTTGAATGCTGAATCTGAGCCATAGGTTTCGGATGCTGGAGGAGGTTAAGTTTTTTGGAGGTGGTTAAAGCTTTTGGAGCAGGTGCCCTTTGATGATTATATCTTAGTTATTACTGGTCCTTACTTCACCAAACTTGCACGGATGGTGCGTCTTATGATACTGATGCACTTGACAGGGTTGAATGCTGAATCCGAGCCAAAGGTTTCGGATGCTGAATGAGGTTAAGGTTTTTGGATCTGGTTAAAGCTTTTTGGGCAGGTGCCCTATTTTATCTTAGTTATTACTGGTCCTAACTTCACCAAACTTTCAAGGATGATGCGTGTTATGATACTGATGCAGGCATGGATGCTGAATCAGAGCCATAGTTTCCGATGAAGGAGATGGTTTAGTTTTTTGTAACAGGTCACATGTTTAAAGATAATTGTACTATTTCAAACGTGTATGGTTGATTTAACTATATAAATGAATCACAGAGGTAGCTTAAGATACAGAGTCTGATCTCTATTTTCAAAGATGCTAAAAAAATCTCCTACCTCACTCAAACTTGCTTGATAGATGTGTTTGATGTAAAATGATATAACATGATTCCTATGATAAAATATTGTATGATTTGATACACTGTTGTATTATACAATACAATATTTTATCATATAATATCATATTGTAAAAAAAATTATGATACTATATGATATTGTATCCAATTATTTATCAATATCATGATATAATAATATATCATATGATTTTGCTATATATAATATTGTATATTGTGATACAATATGATATTGTATTACATAGTTTATTATTGTATCACATTATATTATATCATATGATATTATAATACTGTATCATATGATACGATATTGTAAAATTATTGTATCACATAATAGCATATCATGTAATATTATAATATTCAATATTACACGTTATTGTATAATGATATGGTATTAAATAAAATATTATTGTATTATATGATATTGTATCATATGATATGATATAATGTTTTGTCAAATTAAATTGTATCATATGATACAATGTTATATTATGTATCATGTATGATACAATACCATATGATACAATAACAATATCAGACAATATGATATCATATGTAAGAATATTGTGATGTTCTATGTGATATGATATTTTATCATTTGAATTTATATTGTATTACATATTATGTTATGATATTGTATTATGTGATCAAATACAATAATGTATAACACAATACAATACTATATCATATTATATGATACAAAATTATATTTTGATATGATGTCATATTTACGTATCAATATCATAATGTAATATATTACAGTATTATATTGTAGCATATTATATTATATGACACAATATTGTATAGTATGATAGGATGCAATATTGTATTTTATAGTAGTCTATTTATATACATTGTATCTTACGATACCGTATGAATCAACATATGATTATCAAACAATTTCTTAAAATATGATATAGGATATTGTGTCAAACCACACTACAGTATCCATGAATATTCAAGATCATTAACTATGATTTCCATGTAATGTGATGCATAAAGGTGATGCCTCATAAAGGTGATGCCTCGTCTCGGTGAGCTTTGTAATCTGTGATCACCTATGTTTTAAATCGACTCATTTGCCATGATCTTCTGTTCGTTATTTAATTACTTTTAAATTAATAAATCGTTCATTTATATAAAACTTAATTAATTGTTTCCAATATTTCCGCGTGCTACTTACTACCTTTATATTTGTATTTACCAAATATTTCCTCTATTTCTTAAGAAAGCCTATAATTATTGTATTTCATAGTTCAATAGAAACTGACAGCGCTGAAATCTTAATGATCCAGTTCTAACCAGTTTATCGATAGGTTGAAACCATCAGCAACCTAAGAAAAACAGTGACTGTACGAAATAATCATTATGATGCCAGACTCATTTTCCCATGTAAGACGACAAGGTTATAACTTTTAACTAACGGACTGAATGTACATTAACAATAATTTAGTTACTTTAATTTACTCTTTACGAAGATTCAATAATTTGTTTAAAGCAAAATTTTGATATAAACAATAATAAAAAATGCTTTCTTTGGTGATTCTTGCAGGCTATTAGGGTAGCAATCAAGCACAAGTGAGTTTTTCTGATCACTTTTTGTCCGGTGTCCGTCCGTCCGTCTGTCTGTTAACATTTTTACATTTTCGACTTCTTCTCCAGAACCACTTGGCCAATTTCAACCAAACTTGGCAAAAAGCATCATTTAGTGAAGGTGCTTCAAATTTATTAAAATGAAGGGCCACACCCTATTTCAAGGGGAGATAATTAAAATCTATTGAAAAAGTGTTGTTATTTTTCAAAAATCTTCTCAAAAACCATTAAGCTAGAAAAGCTGAATCCTCTATGGAAGCATCCTCAGGTAGGGAAGATTCAAGTTTGTTCAAATCATGATCCCCATGGGTAGGGTGTGGCCACAATTGGGGGGGGGGGGTCAAATTTTTACATAGGAATATACAGAGTCAATCTTTTAAAAATCTTCTCCTCAGAAACCGATCTGCCAGAAAAGCTGTAACTTGTGTAGAACCATCCTCAGAGTAGGGTATATTTAAATTTGTTCAAACCATGATCCCCAGGGGTAAGGTGGGGCCTCAATGGGGAATTAAATGTTTACATAGGAATATATAAGAAAAATCTTTTAAAATCTTCTCAGAAACTGATCAGTCAGAAAAGCTGAAACTTGAGTAGAAGCATCGTCAGGTAGGTTAGATTCAAGTTTGTTCAAATCATGATTCCCGGGGGTAGGGTGGGGCCACAATGGGGGGGGGGGGGGGCAAATTTTTACATAGGAATATATAGAGAAAAATCTTTAGAAATCTTTTTTTTTTTTAAATCATTTGCCTAGAAAAGCTGCAACTTTAATTAAAGCAACCTCAGATAGTGTAGATTCAAATTTGTAAGAATCATATTTTTTAGGAGTTGGGTGGGGCCACATTGAGGAGTACAATTTTGCTAAGGAAAACAATTTAAATCATTCACAAAAAACTCCAATATTATAATGTATGGTTTTACTTATATGCAAGCATTTTGACATATTGTTGATTCTTTAAAACTGTTTAGACTTTGGCCCCTGGACAATTCTTGGGCTTCACAAGTTTAATGTAGGTTTGTATCCCATTTGATTCAGATCTTCTCAAGAACTGCAATGCTCAATATGTGATATGCCTATAAAATCATCATGTGACCAAAGGGGCTTAATGATAAACAGAATATCCAGGGGAAAATCGAGTTTTTTTAATACAGGATCTGTTATATTACAGTGTCCATATATTCTGTATATGACTCCATAAAGGGGATTAAAGCTGATTTATTATGTCTATTGTTGCTTAGGTGAGCGACGTAGCCCATGGGCCTCTTGTTTTATTGATGATACAACCTTTACAAATCATTTTCCGAGTTCAGTCTACTTGGTCAAATCCAATATAATCCGCTTGCGCTCCAAAAGTATGTTATATGTGTCATTGATGAAATGTATTTAACTATATGTTACAATTTTGTGTGATAATGCTAGTCGTGGTGGTATCTCAGCCGACACTGGAAACTGTTAAAATATACTCTAATATCGCAAACATAGTGAAAGTATATGAAAGAAGTGAAATCTAGACTGAGAGTGTATTTTGTGTAAACCAATCAATTCAACAGAAGGGTTTAAATCAAGATGATGACTGGAGACCGCAATCAGAAAAAAAGATTGCCAATTTCATGTTTTCATATATTGGTATTGTAGCATTGATTATAGTAATCCCAGCCAAAAGGCAATGAAATAGTTAAAGTATCTGTTTACTTGAAACATTGTCTTCAATTTCAATTTTACAACCATGTTACAGAGAGTTCATAGAAAGACCAAGTGCAAGGGCGAAAATGAACAGGAGGTGGAGGCAATGCTGGTTTTTACCAACAGCATACGATACCTAAAGGATCATCTTTTGAAAAAGATATGCAAAAGTTTCATTGAAGAGTCATTTAAGATCAGTGACATTAATTTTGTTCTGACTGTACCAGCAATTTGGGATGACACAGCTAAAATGTTTATGCGAGAAGCTGCCATAAAGGTAATTCTGTCGGAAATATAACGTTATGTTTTTTAATCATACAAATGTACACATTCTTGCATTAAAGAAAAATTAATAAAAGAATAAAAAAAATTTGATCACATTGTGATTGAAATATTCCTTCTGTATTTAAATCAAAGATTTTATTAAATGACATTTTAGCGTTAAACAATGCAAGATGGTAACAAGGGTTTTATTTTTTATTTTTATCAATTTCTTAGGCTGGAATACCTGAAGACCAGCTCGAAATTGCTCTAGAACCGGAAGCAGCCTCGATTTACTGCCATTTGATGCATTTAGATGATATCCGAAAAGATAACACATCAGGAGTGTCTGGCCATAAATATATGGTTGTGGATATCGGCGGTATGTTTATGTTAACCACCTTGATACCCACTCACTAGATCAATATAATTATGTAAAGTCAAACTCTGCCTGATAGTATATATATGTCTACTTTATCTATATATTCCTATTGAATACTTTTGCAAATTAATTAACCCTATGCAAAGTTTTTTAAATGTTTCATGATTTTTTTCTTACATAAGATACATTTTATTGACTGTTCAAGGATACTTTCAATTAGATAGGACTTGTCTTTAAATTCTAAAAAGTTGTATATTCGTATCCAAATTAAATGATAAAGCAATCAAATGATACATTTAATTTTAACACTGATTGAACGAAAAAAAATATATAAAAGTATGCGTCTTTGTAATTAAGGCGGTACAGCCGACATAACAGTACACCAATTACAAGAAGACAAGACCTTAGCAGAGCTTTTGCCCGCCAGTGGCGGAGAATGGGGTGGAACCAATGTTGATGAAGCCTACAGGCAGTTCCTGGAGGATATATTTGGAGGGAGTGTGATGGAAACGTTCAAGAGTGACGAAGATAATATCAGCCACTATTTAGACTTTTGGCAAAACTTTGAAGTTAAAAAAAGGGAATCTTTAAGCAGAAAGAACACCAACAAAACGAATTTAGCTATACCCTTAGTGTTAACTGAAATAGTTAAAGAGCAAACGAAACAGAAAGAAGGTCATAATGCAATACTGAACGCGTTATTGAAAAAATCAAAATATTGTGATTCAAATATTTTCGCTCGTCATGGAAAGCTGAATATGTCCCTAGATAGTTTTGAAAATTTCTATAACCCAACAATAGATACACTCACTGCTCATTTATCTGAAATGTTCAATGATGAACGTATTTCGGATGTTCAAACGGTCTTGCTGGTTGGGGGCTTTTCTGAATCTGAGTTGGTACAACAGCAACTCAAGCGCCGTTTTGGAAACACAAAACATCTAGTGTTTCCTTGCGATGCCAGCCTTGCAGTCTTGAAAGGTGCAGTGTATTATGGTCACTGCAAAGACATTATCTCGCGCCGAGTCTCAAGGTTTACTTATGGGTTTCAAATATGGCCAAAATTTGACAAATCAAAATATTCATTGGACAGAAAGAAAATGGTAAATGGAGAAGAAAGATGTCGAGACGTATTTTTAAAAATAGTCAATAAAGGAGAGCTTATTAAACCCGGGATGAAAAAATCTCAAATCTTTAAACCACTGGAGCAGGGTGAAAATGTGCTGGAGTGTGGCGTTTTCGTATCAAATCAGAGAGATCCTATGTACGTAGACGACCCGGGTTGCGTAAAGCTGGGGATCGTTGTTGTTCCTCTGACAAATTCTGAGCGTCAAACGAATGCAGAAATCGAGGAATCGATTATTTTTGGGGAGACCTATATCAAAGTTACGGCATACAACTGTAGAACTAACAAGGAACATGAAAGCATTTTTGATTTACTTTCACCGGATTTACATCTACCGGACCAATACGTAGATCTTCAACAGTCTCTGTCTGCTAAATCCAAGGAATGAGAACAATGATGAAATAGCATAATGCATATTTAGCATTACATGTAGATGATACCAGAAAATAAGAGGCCCATGGGCCACATCGCTCACCTGAGCAACAACAGACATAATAAAATCAGCTTTATGGAGTCATGTACAAAATATCTGAACAATGTCGTATAATAGATCCTGTATATAAAAAATTCCCCTGCATATTCTTATGTTTATCATTGACCCCCTTTTGTAAAACGATGGTTTTACAGTCATATTGCATTTTGAGCATTGCAGTTCTCGAGAAAATGATCAGACTTAAACAACTGTTTATATATGGATTATAAACCTACATCAAACTTTGAACCCCTTGTGAGGCCAAAGAATTGTCCAGGGGCCAGAGTCTAAACAATTTTAAAGAATCAACAATAATACAAAATGCTTGCATATAAGTAAAACCATATATAATGACATTTGAGTTTTTGTGGATAATTTAAATGTTTTCCTTTGTAAAATTGGAACTCCCCCCCCCACCCCATGTGGCCCAACCCTAGTCCTGAAGATTATGATTTTGACAAATTTTTATCTACACTATCTGAACTGACTTTTCTAGGCAAATGATTTTTAAAGATATTTCCCTATATATTCCTATGTTATAGTTAAAGTTTGACCCCCCCCCCCCCCAATTGTGGCCCCATCCTACCCCCAGTATCATGATTTGAACAAAGTTGAATCTTCTATACCTGAGGATGTTTCCACACAAGTTACAGCTTTTCTGCCCAATCGGTTTCTGAGAAAAAGATTTTTAAAGATTTTTCTCTATATATTCCGATGTGAAAATTTGAGCTTTCAGCTCAGGTGAGCTAAATATTGAGCTGTGGTTTTTTTTGCCGGATCATTCAATTATGAGTGATGAGAAAAACATTTCTATTTACAAAACACTTAATCAAAAGCACATGCTGAGCGAAATTCACGATTGTTTTAAAATTAATAATAATTATGTTTCATGCTCCGCCCAAACTGTGTAATTAATTAGTATTTAATACTAATTATTCAGTGAACGTTCTTGTTAGAGGAGCTGTTTGAAATCCAAAACTTCAGCCAATCGACTGTTCCTATGGCGGGTTCTCCATAAATGGCGTCTACATGGTGATGTAGATTCATTTTTGAAAGATTATATGCAGTTTTTGTAAAATAAGAAATTTAATTCGATACATCAAAACCCAAATGTGTATCTTCTGGACTATAAAATCTGTATACTAAATACCATATGTCTTTTTAAGTATGTAATACATCAGGGATTGTGTTTGTGTCAATATTAATATATCTAACATTTGTTTAGTTTCGATTATTACTAAACAATTTATGCAGAATGATATTCGCTTTAAAATGACATGATGAATAAACGTTTCTAGTATTTAATACCGTAATAATACGAGGTGTTATTGTTCATTTCTTCACTGCATATCTATAAGGCATTTACCCGGTAATCTAGCATTGGCAGAAAAATAAACTATCAGGAAATTTATACTAAACCAATGATATAGGTAATGTGGTCATTCTTATTATGCAATCAATTAATAAACAGACATAATAACCCATGGTCAGATAGAACAAACCAACCAATCACTGACGGAGTCATTTATTTATCTATTGTTGATGATGTTGATTTTGTTCTCTAATCTATTTGACATTTTCTGACTAATAAATAGGTTTTTTTTAAAGTCAACCATTGGTTTGAAGTTTTGCATGGCCCCTCGAGTAAAGAGTTTTTTGAACTACTATTTTTGCATGTACAATATAACCTCATGAATGTGGTTTTCCGAAGATTCTTATACTACAAGTTTTACAAGTATTAAATAAAACAAGGGTACATGCATCGACCTCAACGGTTTGAAGATTTTACAGCATTAGCGGCGTAGCTAGCATTGATGCTAAAACGCATAAATTGATTCGATCGTGTGATGTTTATATAATCAGTATAATGGGTATTAACTAAAATTAAACGTTTTGCGGAATCTTATTCGCCCCGCTTGCCTCCATAAAGGCGGGCCAGGCTCAGACCCCCTATCGACTAGGCCTTTACAGCATATTAAGGTAAGCTACACCGTGAAGTTGTGGGGTAAAAAATGCTTTAACACCCCCTACACTAATGGGAGAAGAGAGTTTTAGACCTCGCTGTCTCCTCCCAAACGCCTATGCATCATATTTACTATTAAGTGATCGTAATTTGTAGTGCTTTTTCCCGATCCATTTCATATATGCATATTAACTTTGATTGCTTTTGAATACAACATTTCTGTCATCTATATACAAGAAAAAGCATTGATTTTTCCCTCTCCTGACTTTCTGTAATAATTTCCAGAATTTACCACAAATTGAAAAATTCCTAGGTCAGATAAATGTTATACATTAATACAAAGCAGAAGTCATTCGTATGTCGTGATTCGTGATCTCCTCGTTTGCCGCCAGTGGAAGGAAATTAGACCATTTATCGACTCGTGTGAATTGGAAGATTCTGCCATCTTCGATTACAATCGATAATTATAGCAGTAAGCAGACGATATACATAAATAATTATAAATCGCGTGAATGAATTCGAAAAACGAGAAATTCTTGAAAATTAATTTTATTTTTTAATATTTTGTATATAAAACGATATTAATTTTAAACTCGAAACATGTCTGGATATTCATTAACATGCGCATGCATGCTAACACGTTGTTTACATGAAAGTGAAAGCGGAAGTGACTTTGTTGACATAGCAACGATATATTAAGCAGATTGCGATATTCTTAGCTAAGAATTACTAAGCATGTTGCTTAGAATTTTTATGCAACGGAAATTAAGCATCTTGCTTAGTTAAGAATATTCTTAAGAAATTTAAGCATAAACTTAAGAAAATTCTTAGAATTTTTATGCATACGACCCCAGGTCCTTAAAACTTAATATTTAGAAAAACACACTTTTTAACTCAGTCTCACAATTCAATTTATACTTATTGGGACAGCCCATCTGCATTTAATTAGAAATTGTGCATCGAAGCGGGGACTCCCTGTTTGTTCACAGGGGCTCGTCGTTATTGATCTCTATCGTCACACCGCGAATTTTTGTGTTAACTTCATCTAACAGTAAACGTATAGTGATGTCTCTATATACACTTCATATTCATGATTTACATTGAGATTTATGAATACTTTTGCCATTTCAATATCATTTTCATCAATTTTCATCCTATGACAGAAGTAAAGAAGGGCCACTCTATGCTTAAAAATTATTTTTATATAGCTTACGATTATATTTTTTTTTAAAACTTGTCATGATTTAAACGTCTGTCAAATATTAAAACTCATTTAAGTGCATGGGCGTAAAATTTACTTCTCTGCAAGGGTAACTGGCAAATGTCCAAATCTTTGATTTTCTAAATATAATTTTATTGATTGTCAAACTGAAAGGAAAATAGTTTTCGCTATGGCCGAAAAACAAGTAGGATCGTCGGTAAAACTGAGACCATCACAATGTACCGGGGTATTTGTGGCCGCTATAGACTTTGGAACTGTTTATTCTGGTTATGCTTATTCGTTCAAATCAGAATGGCCAACTGTTCTGACTATTAAATGGAGTGGCGGAGATCTCTCCTACAAGACACAGAGCGCCAGACCAATCTTTTAACTCATTTGGATTTAAAGCTGAAAAGAAATATGCATCCTTACCAGAAGATGGTGAAAATTGTAGAAAGTACTTCTCCTTTCGACGTTTTAAGATGATTCTGAAATCATCTTTGGAAAAAGGTAATTCCACCTATTTTTTTTGTCGTGGCATACTGTGATAACCAACATGCATTTGATAGTGATTAAGTTACATATTTGGTTTATACTTATTCGATTATGAATTATAATAATAGTTTAAATTTTCTTCGACAAAATTCACTTAAGTATTGCATCACGACTTTGATATATTATTGTTTGACGAGAATTCAAGAAATGCATAACCCACCAAAGTTTTAAAGTTTTGATAATTGAAGTAAACTCTAAAGCACATAAGTACTATGGTACTTTGAAACAATATCAATAAGGATTAAAGTACATGTATGTCATACGTGAGATATTATTCTGAAACCAAAGTAATATTAAGCCATATTGATAAACGCACTTATAGGCTCATAAAATGAACATAAAAAATATGATAATAAATTTTACACCTCGCGGTGAAATGCGTAACTAAATTTCATTGGTTTATGTAGAATGTGTAAAAGACTACATGTGTCGCAACTCAAACAATGTATTCTTGCTGATACTAAATCCAAGCTTCACCGTAAGGTGTCAATTAAATGTCTATATTTGCAAAACTTGGTTATTGACTAACTATTGTCGCTTTTTGGGGGTTAAATATATATCTGATACATGAATATACAATAACAAGAATGAATGAAAGTTAAGAAACGAATTGATAAACATGGATCAAAAGTGAAAAAAAAAATCTTGAAATAATGGTTCTCACTTTAAAAAAAAATGATCTTTTAAATATGCAGGTTATCCCTTTGTAAAGATTGATTTAAAAAACTAATTCCTGACATTGAAAAAAAATACCTATATAAATCGCCTCTTTCAACGACAGTGGCATGCGCATAAAATATGATTTCCAATGAGACCAAAGAAGTTTTCCTTCCGACAAACAAACAGTAAAATTCAATTAAATTAGAGATAATTGATAATTATAACCACCCTTTTAAATGTGTAAGATAATCATGATTTAATGATAAACTCAATCGATATCTAGATATTCTTCCGTGAAACATGTAACATGAAACTATTCCCATTTGGAACCAAATCTGCATATATTCATAGTACTTGATACAAATGTACCATCCTTTACTTGGCAGTATCAAGAAGAAATAACTTACCAATTATTTGTCTTTACAGAGAGTTCACAGAAAAACACAATGTACGGCGGAGAATGGCGTATCTATCGATGCTATCCCAGTTAGCACAACAACGTTATTAAAACGTTATGTAAATATTATCAAAATGATACAAAAACGTAATCTATAACGTTAAAATTACGAGAATTTGTATGGGTTTTTTTAACGCTATAATAACGTTATTTAAAATGATGTTTTTATAACATTAACATTACATAAATATTAACATTCTGAATTACGTTTTTAAAACGTTGAAAAAACATTCTTTAAAATGTTAAGCTAAGGTAATTTTGTATGGTTTTTTTAACGCGATCGTAACGTTTTTAAAAATCTTTACATACTGTTCTGACAAAATAAAACAAGAATTGTATTAGAAGACCAATAAATGTATTAAATTGAAATTTCCAAACAATGATTATTATTATTAAACATTTATAGAGCGCTCCATATATTAAACTCTAAGGCGCTGTACAAACATATTATGTAAAACAAATGAAATTTTAAAAATTTACAGCAGTCATATATGAAATCATGAGATAAATATATTAAACTTCCAGTGTCCATAATATCAATAAGTACTTATTAAGGATAAATAGGATAAATATTTAAATTGCAGTGTCCATGATTAAATGAATTTTTTTTTTACAAGTCATAATCCTTTTTAAAAAGAAAGGTTTCTAGCTTTTTCTTAAAAATTCCTATTACTCAAAAAGAGAGTTACATAAGGTAGATGCAGTTTTGTTGAATCGTCTATTCCCATATGAATGCGCGGTATTCAATTTGTCTGCACGACCTGGTGTGTTATAGGACTGATGATATCCCAAAATAAGCATTCAATGCTAAAATGTCACATTCCTTGTTGATGGAACAACTAAAAGATTTTGATGATTCAGAGCGAAGGCTACGCGAATGTATGTAATTAGCTCAATTAGTCTACTAATATATGTTCAAGCTTGTCCTGATAATGGAGTGCTGTGATAAGAAGTTTCCCCTGAATCTGTTGAAAATTCATCGGCTTATGGTCTTCGGTTTCCTTTTTCTGAAACAAATACATACAAACTCATTATTAAGGGATACTTGCCTAGAAAATTACATATCAATGAACATTTCTAAACATATTAGATCAACGATGGCACAGTTTCGGTGTGGGGTACTACCACTGAGGATCGAGACCGACTGATTTCGGGGGGAGGGGGGACCTGTAACTGAGTGTACATGCAAATTCTGTACTTTGGACCAAATAGAGGACGAATTCCACTTTCATTTAAAATGTACTCTATATATGAACAATCTCAAAAGTGAACATAATCAAAGTATAATTAGTTTTCCAAACACTTCTTATTCAACTCAAGACAACCTATATCAAACTCTCATTTGTAATTTTCCAAGACAAACAGCAAATTTTGTATACTTTGCATTTAAAAGAAGACAAATCAAATTCTCGCACATGCACTTAAAATTATTAATTAGTGTTAACTGACATAGTTCCAATGGGCCGGGTGTTTGATTTATGAAAATGTATATTCTTCATTGTATGAGGTACACAGGTCACTATAATAAATGATTTACTTAGCCGGTACATGTACTTACTTACATAACATTAGTACAGGTCCTACTATTGGTACATCAACTACTGCTATGACGACAAACATAAGTTATATCAGTAAATGTGCAGGTACATACCTTCAGTTAAATTGTTGGGTTGGTTTGAGGCAAATCACAAAACATCCCGATCCTGATCCCAGAACCTATTTATGGTCTCAAAGGGTATAGTTTTCTTTCCTGTAAAACAGCAGCTGATTAATAAGAAAAATAAAATAATTAGTAATCTAGCAAATGAATGTTTAAATAACAATATGAAATGTTAAGAACGAACATTTTAAGCATCAAATACTGTGGTTTCATCAAATATATTCAATAATTGTTGAACAACAATTAATTTTTGTGAATTTCATTGTTGAAATGATTGAAATTAAATATATACCAAACTGCAATACATGTATCTCATTCAATTATATTGAAAGAATGATTGACTGAATTCAAATACCCATGAAACTAAAATTTAGCAAATTCGCAAAAAGTTATGACCAAGAATAGCTGCAGTTGTCCGATTTTATTTAGAAACGTAATGCATGTGACATACACAGGAAGATTTTGTAGAGCAATGAAAGAATGTTTTCCCTTTTGTTCTGCAGTGACAGTTAACTCGCTCATATAGATGTTTGTCTTATGGTCTTGTTATCATTGACCCGGGTTGTTTTACCCATTGCTTGAATTTAGAACATCCATGCAAATATAACTTTTGTTTGTCATGAGCTTTCTGTTGCTTATTAAATAAAATAAACTCACTAATCTCTAATCTTTCTATGTGAAAACAAGTTTCAGGGAGGAAGGGGTCCAGACCCCCCCCCCCCCCCCCCCCTTCTACAGATCCACGTATTCGGCATGCCTCAATGATGTGCAATATCATCGGAAAATAAGAAATATAATATAAAATCTTACGATGAAATAGAAGTCTTTTATATGTATGTAATGATAAATTTAATGACTATATGTAACAAAGCTTTACCAAGCGATTCAACAAGGTCTGCATGGACCTCCCAGGATATTTTTCTAAATTTTATTTGGCATATCTGGTGATTTAAATGCAGGGACTACATGAGGGCTGCCCCCTGATAATCAACAAAAATACACAAAATAGACACAAGATAGAATCTTATCGCAAATAATGAAATAAAACTGTTTGAATATAGACCACGCTACTACTTTCCTAGGATTGTTCGAGAAAGGAAGTTGTCTACCGCTTCCGAATAAACCCAAACCCTAATGGACCTTTAATTTCCGGAATGAGAAGCGACACAGAAAAACCTCAGAAAAACGCACATCATATATCATAATCTGAGACAAGTTCACATTTTTTTAATGCTGTTCACGATTTGTGAATTTTTAAACGTTCGATAACCACAGTAACTGTATTGTCAGTAACGGCGGAAATATTGCATAACGCGGATTTAGCCATATGGCATTCTGCTATAAACATTCACCAACTTAAATATTCAATTAAGGAGGATATCGGAAACCCTGTCAGCATAATCATTCATTAATTCCAAGTCAACAACATTATGTATTGTTCTAGTTTGTAAATTTGATTTTGTTTTCACAGAAAAAAAATATTTAAAAAAATGTTATCCAAACGTTTTATTAAAATTTCTGAAAAATGTTCCAAACAAGTTATGTAGTAACAAACTATTAACAAAAATGTACCGTATTTTGTAAGAGTCCACAGACAGACACTTTGTAAAAGATTATTGTCATATCAAAAGAAATAAAAAACAAATAATGTTAAAACAATCATTTTTGAAACGTTTTAAAAACAATTTTGAAAATGTTTCTGATTAGTCACATCTATAATGTTGATAACAATGTTTTAGTAACGTTATACGAAGTTTACAATGTTGATAATATTATTTTTTTTAAAAATGTTTTTGAAACGTTTTTAAAACATGTTTTAGTTTGGTTCTAAGTAATATATTTTACAACGTTATAAAAACATTTAAAAAATGTTATCATTACGCAATGAAAACATTTGTATAGAAACATTTTATGAAAACCTTTCTTCAACTAGAATATAATGTTATGAAAACGTTATGTGCTACCTGGGATGAAAGTATTCACTTTATTTATTTATTTATTCACTTAATTAATTGCATCAATTATATGATAGAGTGCCTTCTGGAACGCATGAAACACAGGGTCGATATCAGTATGACCATGGATGACATAGACTTTGTTCTTACAGTTCCCACAACTTGGGATGTTACAGCAAAGATGTTACTGCAAGAAGCAGCTGTGCAGGTACATAATCCACAGACACTTAGAACATTTTCATATTATTTTGAACTTGAAAAAAATCTTGAAAAAAGACCAAAATACTTTTTTGTTTATAAATTTTTGTTATGCTTAGTTATTTATTGATTATGTAATATATTTGTCACCTTTAGCTTTTGTTTTAAAATTCCGTTTATCAATCTATAAATATAAGTCAAGAAAGCGGTTACATTATGTTAGGATACATTCCATGAAGTTGATGCACTCAAAACTTCAGGTCACCTGGACACCATGAATAATATTAGTACTTCTGATTTTAATATCCTAATTGATAATAGTTATAATAGGTAAACTGCTTATATAAATATTTTTGATAGGCAGGGATAAAACCAATCAGTTGTTGATCACATTAGAACCTGAATCAGCACTTTTGTATTGCCAACTGATGCATTTGGAATCAACTGACAATGAGACATTTTTTCCTAGCAGCACAAGAATGTGGTGCAAAGTACATGGTCCTTGATCTCGGAGGTATTAAAATTTTTTTGATCAAGATATAATTGCCATTGTTCTTAAACTCCCAATATTAAATCTATTGGCAATAACTTTTTAAACGTGTTTAATTATTAGGAACTACTAACATAACAATCCATCAGTTGAAAGAAGACAGAACTTTAGGGGAACTCGCATCGGCAAGTGAGTGCAGTTGGGGAGGAACCTCCATTGACAGAGCTTTCTATAAATTTCTGACAAGTCTTTTAGGAGAGAGAGTTATGCATACTTTTCAGACGGGTCCAGGGTACCTAGAAGATTATTTTGAATTTTGGCAACGATTTGAAGTCAAGAATAGGACGTTTGGAACCAAAGGAAATAATAACAAAAATGAACAAAAGGAAAAGATTCAATCTAAAAGAATTGTATTTCAGATCCCGCTAGCAATTGGTGCAATTGTAGCAACACAAAATAAGCAAGGTTATAGAAGATTTGCAATGAATGCAGTCATAAACGAGGCAATACAACGATCACAATACAGGAATGATTTGACATTTAATTGTAGCAGATTGATTATGGAGACTTCTTTTTTCGAGCATTTCTTTAATCCAACTGTTGAAATTCTTATCAATCATTTGAAAAAGATTTACAATGATATCGGAGGGGGTTTAAAGGGAATTCTAATGGTTGGAGGGTTCTCTGAGTGCAGTGCAGTGTTATCCAAGAAGCTGTCAAAGAAGAGTTCCAAGGAAAATGCAGAGTGGTTGTTCCTAACCAAGCAGGTCTAGCTGCTATCAAAGGAGCAGTTTACCTCGGTCATCAGCCAAACTTGATCTTAGAACAAGTCTCCAGGTACTCCTATGGAATTCAAACAGGATTGGCATTCAACGAAACTATTCAAGTAAAATCTACACAAGTTGTCATGGATGATGGACCAAGGTGCAACGACGTATTTTTCACATTCGTTAACAAGGGAGATATAATAAAGCCAGGAAACAAAATATCTTACATATTTAAATCCCTGAGACCAAATGCAACGGTGCTAGAAATTGGAGTTTTCGTTTCAAATAAAACGAGTCCAAAGTACGTGGACTATGAAGGGTGTGCAAAGCTTGGCATATTGGCAATTCCACTCAATAGAATAGATGTAAATCCAGATATAGAAGTGTCCCTGGTTTTCAGGGACCCAGAGCTGCACGTGACTGCTTGCAACTGTACAAATAAAATTGAATACACAATTTCATTTGACCTGCTTTCCGAAATATTCATTTTGAAACATGACTGATTCTTAAAAAAAGGAAGCTTTCATATTGTATGAGGCCCGTTATGGTTTTATACAGGAACTTTAAAATCAGGAAGCACATGGGCCACATGGCAATTTTAACGCTCTGAGAAACAGTTTATATCTCCAATTTGTTGGCTATCTCTGTGGCGCAATGGGTGTACCTTCGGTCTGATAACCCGCAGGTCCAGAGTTCGAATACTGCAGGGACTTATATTTTTATTTCCGGAAGAGCGGTAACATTTTAAAAATTGATTTTCCACAAATTTGAAGTTTTTTTTTTGGTTATTTTCAAGTCAAACAAATGCTAAAAATCCATATCTTTAAGTAATTTAGAAGAATGGGCTAGTATGAAGCACTTTTCCCAGGTGTACGGAGGACCCTTAATCCTACATGAAACTTTGCACCCCTTGTGTTGCCAAAGATATGTCCAGGGGCCATTCTAAACAATTTAGAATCAACAAATGTCAAGAAGTTTATATATTAATACATTCTAGCTTTTGAGAATAATTAATTTTTTATGTAAAAATTAACCCAACCTCCCACCTCATTGTGGCACCTTCCTACCCTCGGGGATCATGATTTGAACAAACTTGAATCTACATTACTTGCGGATGCTTCCATACAAGAATTTGAGAAGGAGAATTTGGAAGATATCTCTCTATGTTAAAATTCGATCCCCATTGTTGCCAAACCCTTCCCCGAGGATAATATTTGAAACAAATTTGAATCTACACTACCTGAGGATGCTTTCACACAAGTTTTGTTTGGTACAATACACGTATATGAAACTAAATTAAATCACGTTTTGATTTACTTGATTTACTTTTTTAAAAATGAATAATGTACAAGTTATATTTATATAATAAAAATACTTTAATGTTTTAAAGTTGTTGTCAAAGAGGCAGTTTACTACTTTGGTCACCATCCAGACCTGATCTCCGAGCGAGTCTCCAGGTACAAGCCATTAAATCTAAACATTGCTGGCATTCATCCAATGGTCAAACCAGGTCGGAACAGTTCGAAATGAAAGATTGAACAAGAAGTTGAGAAGTATTTTTAGATTCGCTGTAAAATGGGTCAAAAAAAAGATATATTAGAGTATCTGATATTTAGGGAAATATAAATAAGAATTAAGACAGAATACATAGTAACGCTTTACCTTCTTTTCTGAAATAACTGAGTTTTCTGAAATATGTTATCTTGTTTCCTTTTTAGACCTACGTATGGTGTCAACCATAAAAATAAATATCATGTTCTGATACTTTCGTGTACTAGAATTTTTTTTTAAGGTGTTTTTCTAAATAATTTATTGTTTGGCACATTGACATTGATTGTCATACATCAAAATATGCGTATTTATACCTTTGCTGTGAGACTGTTTATGTGTTTATAATTAGCCATAAATAGCGTTGTATAATTCAATGCTATTATTTTAGTAAATTCTACATCCCGAAAATCTGGTGATGATTTTTGTTAATAGTAGATATAGTAAATGTGTAGACCTACATGTAAACCCATGCCTTTTTGTTTCTTTGCATGTAATTTTTTTTCAACTAAAGGACACGTCAACAAAGTTTTCGGTAAAATAAAATATGAAGTGAAACGAGGATTAACATATATCATTTCAAGAACACATGTTTTTGAATTGTTGTTTGAAATGTACCATAAAATTTGGTATAGCTATGTATAGGAGTAGTTCCAACTGTAACTGTTTAAATGTGATCTTTTGTAAAGTATGATGCAGACCATGTTATTGTTATTTAAGAAATAATGGCTTTTTCATCACGTACCAACCCGTATTCATATATATTTATACATAAAATCGATACTTATTTTCTTAAATTTACATGTTTGCTGTAAATTATGGCAATACCATTGCTACAACCTTTCTTTTTGTGATGACTTAAGTCCTACTAGGACTGTCCTAGACAGATTAGTTTCTTCCGACTTAACCAAAATTATGAATTTCTTATTCCCACTAAGCCAAAGTTTTGATTTTCACACCTGAGTGGTCACCTGTATATAGTTTGTTTTTATACTAACATGGTAATAACTGTAGTTTGCGCTTTAGATGTACAATTTCTTTATTATAATAACACATTATATTAATAAATATAAACGATTAATGATTTTCATATTGCGTTAATTTTGCCTTTATGTATGGGTTTTGTTTTAAATAGAGCTGACATTAAAACATTTAGTTTATTTTGGATAGAAATTATACTTAAATTATTGGGGGAAATAGTAAAAACAGAAACTATTTCCTTATTGACTGCATTCAGTAAATTCATACTGCTATTGGCTTTATTGACAACATTTTAATTTAGATCCACACGCTTCAGTCGATTTGGATGCTCAATATTTGACATACAAAAACTCGAATTAAAAAAAGAGATGTTTGTAGAACACATGCCCCCATCCCTTGAAAACATCTGCGAAGAAAATGAACGGACACTGCAAAAAATCGGAATTTTTCAACGTCCAAGGGGCATAACTCTGTCGAAAATGGCTCATTTGTACCCAAAATCGAACTTGACCTATATATTGTTATGATAAATCTGTATACCACATTTCATTACAAAATATGCAACCTCTGCAAAGAAAATGAACGGAAACTGCAAATATTTGGAATTTTTCAAAGTTCAAGGGGCATAACTATGTCGAAAATAGCTCATTCGTACCCAAAATCGAAGTTGATCTAGATATTATTATGATAAATCTGTATACAAATATTCATTTCAATATGTGCAACCTCTGCCAAGAAAATGAACGGAAACTGCAAATAATTAGAATTTTTTAACGTCCAAGCGGCATAACTCTGTCGAAAATGGCTCGAACAAACCCATAATCAAAGTTGACCTAGATGTTATTATGATAAATCTGTATACCAAATTTCATTTTAATATGTGCAACCCCAGCGAAGAAAATGAACGGAAACTGTAGGTGGACCGACCGACCGACCGACAGAGAGACAGACGGACAGCAGCAAAGCAATATGTCCTTCCTTCTTGAGGGCATAATTAACCGTGCATGGCTAGGATAGAAGGAGGGTCAGCATAACTCTAATTGATGCCAAAACGTAAATTTCTTAAAACCGTGTGGTATGTACAGGTTAGATATATTTATGATTAGTAACACCAGCTGGGGATAATAAAACAGTCATTTTGGACAGTAAAATTTTACTCAGAATCTAATTTTAGAGACAATTTCTTTAGCCATTAAAATTAGTAACAAAATCCAAATATTTTAGCTTTTAAATATAAATGTTTTACTAAACTAGATACGATATCGTTACAAGTAACGAGTAGGTCTTCCGTTCAATTTTTTAAAAAGTTTAAGGACTTTGGCTCCTTTACTCCCCTAATTAAGTAATAAATGGGTGTGGAAAAGAGTTGTTCAAACAGATTTTGTTACGATCAACAACTTGTCTTCTATAATGCATTACACAATCTTGATCGTTTTAAAGTTATTTGTAATAGTGTTAACTAGTATCTTGGCCCCTAATTTTAAGGGCCAGCCCCTTTTTCTTGAGTTCATTGAAAAGGTCTTAAGAATACTATCATTTTTTGTTCGTAAACCTATCAAAAATTGTTGTTAATTTTTGAGATATAAACGATTGAATATTTTAGGGGACAGTCCTATATATCCTTAATGGGGACAGACATTGGTGTTTTGATGAGTGGAATCGATTAGAACCATCCATGCAGACATTTTCTCTTCTACAATACTTAACAAAATATGTCTCCTCCTCTAGATATATTGCGTCAAAGTTTAAGGACTTTGGCCCCTAAAAATCCCTAGTTACGTAATAAATGGGCTGGCAATGATTTTTTCTGATAGATATTGTTATGATCAACAACTTTGCTTCTATAATGCATTACAAAATCTTGATCGTTTTTAAGTTATTTGTAATAGAGTTTACGAGTGTGTTGGCCCCTAATGAAAGGGGTCAGTCCCTTTTTCTTGATTTTGTTGGAAAGATCTTAAGTATAGTAACATTTTTTGTTCTTACACCTATCTTAAATTGTTGTTCATTTTTGAGATATAAATGATTGAATCTTTTAGGGGTCAGCCCTGTAAATCCTTTATGGGAACATATATGGGTGTTTTGATTAGTGGCATCGATTGAAATTATCAATGCAGACATTTTCTCCTCTACAATGCTTAACAAAATATGTCTCCTTCTCTAGATATATTGCGTCAAAGTTTAAGGACTTTGGCCCCTAATAATCCTTAGTTACGTAATAAATGGGCATGGCAATGATTTTTCAGATAGACATTGATACGATCAACATCTTTGCTTCGATAATGCATTACAAAATCTTGATCGTTTTTAAGTTATTTGTAATAGAGTTTACGAGTTTATTGGCCCCTAATTAAAGGGGCCAGCCCCTTTTTTTTGATTTTGTTGGAAAGGTCTTCAGAATGCTAACAATTTTTGTTCTTACACCTATCTAAAATTGCTGTTCATTTTTGAGATATAATTGATTGAATCTTTAAGGGGTCAGCCCTGTAAATCCTTAATGGGGACAGATATTGATGTTTTGATAAGTGCAATCGATTAAAATTATCAATGCTGACATTTTCTTTTCTACAATGCTTAACAAAATATGTCTCCTTCTCTAGATATATTACGTCAAAATTTAAGGATTTTGGCCCCTAAAAATCCCTAGTTACGTAATAAATGGGCGTGGAAATGATTTTTCCTGAAAGATATTGTTATGATCAACAACTTTGCTTCAATAATGCATTACAAAATCTTGATCGTTTTAAAGTTATTTGTAATAGAGTTTACGAGTATCTAGGCCCCTAATTAAAGGGGCTAGCACCTTTCCCGTGATATCGGTGAAAAGAACTTTTCATACACTACCACTTTTGTTATATATGTCTCAACAAAATATCAACTTATAAAAAGATACAGATCAAAACGTGTGAAAATTTTGATTAAAATTCTGTATCCAATTTTCGAGCCATAGCGAGCTCCAAGAAATGGCGCCACAGGAGTAAAACAAAAACAATGGGCACAACTTCAAACTATGGTCTAACTATCCTGAAAATTTCATATTCATATGTCTAATAATTTTTGAGTTTTTGTGTGCACAAAATAGGTCGTAAAAATGTACAAAATGGCCGATAAATCGGTACCGGAAGTGACGACAGGAAAATTATTAAAAATGTTTGAAGATCATATGAAGTCCAATCATCTGTGAAAAAAATGTGGAAATTGGTCGAATAGTTTTCGAGAAATCGCGTGCACAAAATTCGTGGAAAAGAAAAATAATAATAATAATAATAACTAGATACGATCTCGTTCCGAGTAACGAGTAGGTCTTCCGTTCAATTTTTTAAAAAGATTAAGGACTTTGGCTCCTATAAATCCCTAATTGAGTAATAAATGGTTGTGGCAAAGAGTTTTTCAAACAGACTTTGTTACGATCAACAATTTGTCTACTATAATGCATTACACAATCTTGATCGTTTTAAAGTTATTTGTAAGAGTGTTTACTAGTATCTTAGCCCCTAATTTTAAGGGCCAGCCCCTTTTTCTTGAGTTCATTGAAACGGTCTTAAGAATACTATCATTTTTTGTTCGTAAACCTATCAAAAATTGTTGCTTATTTTTGAGATATAAACGATTGAATATTTTAGGGGTCAGTCCTATAGATCCTTAATGGGGACAGACATTGGTGTTTTGATAAGTGGAATCGATTAGAACCATCCATGCAGACATTTTCTCTTCTATAATACTTAACAAAATATGTCTCCTTCTCTAGATATATTGCGTCAAAGTTTAAGGACTTTTGCCCCTAAAAATCCCTAGTTACGTAATAACTGCACTGGCAATGATTTTTTCTGATAGATATTGTTATGATCAACAACTTTGCTTCTATAATGCATTACAAAATCTTTATCGTTTTTCACTCATTTGTAATAGAGTTTACGAGTGTGTTGGCCCCTAATGAAAGGGGCCAGCCCCTTTTTCTTGATTTTGTTGGAAAGATCTTAAGTATAGTAACATTTTTTGTTCTTACACCTATCTTAAATTGTTGTTCACTTTTGAGATATAAATGATTGAATCTTTTAGGGGTCAACCCTGCAAATCCTTTATGGGAACATACATTGGTGTTTTGATAAGTGGCATCGATTGAAATCATCAATGCAGACATTTTCTCTTCTACAATGCTTAACAAAATATGTCTCCTTCTCTAGATATATTGCGTCAGAATTTAAGGTTTTTGGCCCCTAAAAATCCCTAGTTACGTTATAAATGGGCGTGGCAATGATTTTTTCTGACAGATATTGTTATGATCAACAACTTTGCTTCTATAATGCATTACAAAATCTTTATCATTTTTCAGTTATTTGTTATAAAGTTTACGAGTCTCTTAGCCCCTAATTAAAGGGGCTAGCCCCTTTTCCGTGATATCGGTGAAAAGAACTTTTCATACTCTACCACTTTTGTTATATATGTCTCAACAAAATATCAACTGATAAAAAGATACAGATCAAAACGTGTGAAAATTTTGATTCAAAATCTGTACCCAATTTTCGAGCCATAGCGAGCTCCAAGAAATGGCGCCACAGGAGTAAAACAAAATCAATGGGCACATCTTCAAACTATGGTCTAACTATCCTGAAAATTTTATATTCATATCTCTGATACTTTTTGAGTTTTTGTGTGCACAAAATAGGTCGTTAAAATGAACAAAATGGCCGATAAATCGGTACCGGAAGTGACGACAGGAAAATTATCAAAAATGTTTGAAGATCATATGAAGTCCAATCACCTGTGAAAAAATTTTGGAAATCGGTCGAATAGTTTTCGAGAAATCGCGTGCACAAAATTTGTGGAAAAGAAAAATAATAATAATAATAATAATAATAATAAGAAACAGTACGAAAACAATAAGGTCTTCCGTTGGAAACGGAAGACCTTAACTAGATCTCGTTACGAGTAACGAGTAGGTCTTCCGTTCAATGTTTTGAAAAGTTTAATGACTTTGGCTACTATAAATCCCTAATTAAATCATAAATGGGTGTGGCAAAAAGTTTTTCAAGCAGACATTGTTACGATCAACAACTTTGCTTCTATAATGCATTACAAAATCTTTATCGTTTTTAGGTTATCTGTCATGGAGTTTAGGAGTATCTTGGCCGCTAATTTAAAGGGCCAAACCCTTTTTCTAGATTTCATTGAAAAGGTCTTAAGAATACTATTATTTTTGTTTCTTAAACCTATCTAAAATTGTTGTTCATTTTTGAGATACAAACGATTGAGTATTTTAGGGGCCACCCTGTAGATCCTTAATGGGGACATACATTTAGTTTGATCAGTGGAATCGATTAAAACCATCAATGCAGACATTTTACCTTTTACAATGCTTAAAATATGTCTCCTTCTCCAGATATATTGCGTCAAAGTTTAAGGACTTTGGCCCCTAATAATTCTTAGTTACGTAATAAATGGGCGTGGCAATGATTTTTTCAGATAGATATTGTTATGATCAACAACTTTGCTTCTAAAATGCATTACAATTCTTGATCGTTTTTAAGTTATTTGTAATAGAGTTTACGAGTCTCTTGGCCCCTGAGTAAAGGGGCCAGCCCCTTTTTCTTGATTTTGTTGGAAAGGCCTTAAGAATAGTAACAATTTTTGTTCTTACACCTATCTTAAATTGTTGTTCATTTTTGAGATATAAATGATTGAATCTTTTAGGGGTCAGCCCTGTAAATCCTTAATGGGGACAGATATTGGTGTTTTGATAAGTGCAATCGATTAAAACCATCAATGCAGACATTTTCTCTTCTACAATGCTTAGCAGAATATGTCTCCTTCTTTAGATATATTGCGTCAAAATTTAAGGATTTTGGCCCCTAAAAATCCCTAGTTATGTAATAAATGGGCATGGCAATGATTTTTTCTGATAGATATTGTTATGATCAACAACTTTGCTTCTATAATGCATTACAAAATCTTGATCGTTTTTAAGTTATTTGTAATAGAGTTTACGAGTGTCTTGGCCCCTAATTAAAGGGCCAGCCCCTTTTTCTTGATTTTGTTGGAAAGGTCTTAGGAGTACTAACAATTTTTGTTCTTACACCTATCTAAAATTGTTGTTCATTTTTGAGATATAAATGTTTGAATTTTTTAGGGGTCATCCCTGTAAATCCTTAATGGGGACAGATATTGGTTTTTTGATAAGTGCAATCGATTAAAATTATCAATGCAGATATTTTCTCTTCTACAATGCTTAACAAAATATGTCTCCTTCTTTAGATATATTGCATCAAAATTTAAGGATTTTGGCCCCTAAAAATCCTTAGTTACGTAATAAATGGGCGTGGCAATGATTTTTTCTGATAGATATTGTTACGATCAACAACTTTGCTTCTATAATGCATTACAAAATCTTAATCGTTTTTACGTTATTTGTAATAGAGTTTACGAGTGTCTTGGCCCTTAAAAAAAGGGGCTAGCCCCTTTTTCGTGATATCGGTAAAAAGAACTTTTAAATTTCTACCACTTTTGTTATATATGTCTTAACAAAATATCAACTGATAAATAGATACAGATCAAAACGTGTGAAAATTTTGATTAAAAATCCGTACCCAATTTTCGAGCCATAGCGAGCTCCAAGAAATGGCGCCGTTGGCGTATAAAAATTATATGGTGCACAACTTCAAACTATAGTCTACCTATCCTGAAAATTTCACATTTATGTCTTTGATAGTCTCTGAGTTTATGTCTGCACAAAATGGGTCGTAAAAACTTACAAAATCGGCCGTAAGTCGGAACCGGAAGTGACGATTTCAAAATTTAAAAAAACTTCTAGAATTATGACCACAGGCAATCATCTGTGAAAAAATGGCTGAGATCGGCAGGATAGTTCACGAGAAATCGCGTGCACAAAATTCGTGGAAAAAAATAATAATAATAATAATAATAACTAGATACGATCTCGTTACGAGTAACGAGTAGGTCTTCCGTTCAATTTTTTAAGAAAATTAAGGACTTTGCCTCCTATAAATCTCTAAGTATTTAATTGGTGTGGCAAAGATTTTTTCAAACAGACATTGTTACGATCAAAAACTTTGCTTCTATGATGTATTACAAAATCTTGATCGTTTTTAAGTTATTTGTAATAGAAATAACGAGTATCTGGGCCCCTAATTTAAAGGGACCAGCCCCTTTTTCTTGATTTCCTTGAAAAGGTCTTAAGAATACTAACATTTTTTGTTCTTCAACCTATCCGATATTGTTGTTCATTTTTGAGATACCACCGATTAAATATCTTAGGAGCCAGCCCTGTAAATCCTTAATGGGGACAAACATTGGTGTTATGATTAGTGTAATCGATTAAAATCATCAATGCGGACATTTTCTATTCTACAATGCTTAACAAAATAAGTCTTCTTCTCTAGGTATATTGCGTCAAAGTTTAAGGACTTTGACCCCTTAAAATCCCTAGTTAAGTAATAAATAGGCGTGGCAATGATTTTTTTCTAATAGATATTGTTACGATCAACAACTTTGCTTCTATAATGCATTACAAAATCTTTATCGTTTTTAAGTTATTTGTAATAGAGTTTACGAGTATATTGGCCCTTATTTAAAGGGGCCAGTCCCTTTTTCTTCATTTTGTTCGAAAGGTCTTAAGAATACTAACATTATTTGTTCTTACACCTATCTAAAATTGTGGTTCATTTTTGAGATATGAATGATTGAATCTTTTAGGGGCCAGCCCTCTAGATCCTTAATGGGGACAGATTTTGGTGTTTTGATTAGTGGAATCGAATTAGGTCATCAATACAAATATTTTCTCTTCTACAATGCTTCACAAAATATGTCACGTTCTTTAGATAAATTGTATCAAAATTTGAGAACTTTGGCCCCTAAAAATCCCTAGTTACGTAATAAATGGGCGTGGAATTAATTTTTCTTGATATATATTGTTACGATCAACAACTTTGCTTCTATAATGCATTACAAAATCTTTATCATTTTAAAGTTATTTGTAATAGAGTTTACGAGTGTCTTGGCCCCTAAATATAGGGGCTAGCCCCTTTTTCTTGATTTTGTTAGAAAGAACTATTAATTCTCTACCACTTTTGTTATATATGTCTTAACAAAATATTAAGTGATAAAAAGATACAGATAAAAACGTATGAAAATTTTGAATGAAAATTCGTACCCAATTTTCGAGCCTAGGCGAGCTCCAAATTAAGGCGCCACTGACGTAAAACAAAAACAATAGACACAACTTCAAACTATGGTCTACCTACCCTGAAAATTTCATAATCATATCTCTGATAGTGTTTGAGTTTATGCGTGCACAAAAATGGTCGTCAAAAACAACAAAATGGCCGATAAATTGGTACCGGATGTGACGACGTCAAAAATTTCAAAAACATATAAAATTCAGATTACACCCAATCATCTGTGAAAAAATGGTTCAGATCGGTCGAATAGTTTTCGAGAAATCACGTGCACAAAATTTGGAAAAAAATAATAATAATAATAATAACTAGATACGATCTCGTTACGAGTAACGAGTAGGTCTTCCGTTCAATTTTTTAAACAATATGATTAAAATATCAATGAAATTCCAGAATTCCCCCTAAACTCCCCCTTTGAGATAATGGATACGATTGTAAATATCCTTTACAATGCTTAACAAAGTGGTTTGCTTTTTCATATACAGCACATTAAAGATTCAAGATGTTAGTCCCCTAAAATCCCTATTTACGTTATCAATGGGTGTGGCAATGAGTTTTACAAACTACAAACTAATATTGTTACGATCAACAACTTGCATCTATAATGCATTACAAACTCTTGATCGTTTTTAAGTTATGTGTAAGAGACTTTACGAGTTCCTTGGACCCTAATTTAAGGGGCCAGCTCCTTTTCGTGATTTCATTCGTAAGGTCTCACGAATACTAACAATTTTTGTTCTTACAACTATTTTAAATTGTTGTTCATTTTTGAGATACAAATTATGGCATATTTAAGGGGCCAGCCCTTTAGATCCTTAATGGGGACAGACATTGGTGTTTTGATTAGTGGAATCGATTAGTATTATCAATACAGACATTTTCTCTTCTACATTGCTTAACAAAATATGTCTCCTTCTCTATAGATATTGCGTCGAAGGTTAAGGACTCTGGCCCCTTAAAATCCCTTATTACGTAATAAATGGGTGTGGCAATGATTTTTTCTGATAGATTTTGTTACGATCAACAACTTTGCTTCTTCAATGTATTACAAAATCTTGATCGTTTTTAAGTTATTTGTAATAGAGTTTACAAGTTTCTTGGCCCTTTATCAAAGGGGCCATTTTGATTTCGTTGAAAAGGTCTTAAGAATACTAACATTTTTTGTTCTTACATCTATCTTAAATTGTTGTTCATTTTTGAGATAAGAACGGTTGAATATTTAAGGGGTCAGCCCTCTAGATCCTTAATGGGGACAGACATTGGTGTTTTGATTAGTGGAATCGATAAGAATCATCAATGGAAACATTTTCTCTTCTAAAAAGCTTTACAATAAATATCTCTTTTTCTAGATATATTGAGCCAGTGTTTAAGGACTTTGGCCCCTGGAAATCCCTAATTACGTTATAAATGGGTGTGGCAATGATTTGTTCTGATATATATTGTTATGATCAACAACTTTGCTTCTATAATACATTACAAAATCTTTATCGTTTTTAAGTTATTTGTAATAGAGTTTACGAGTATCTTGGCCCCTAACTAAAGGGGCCAGCCCCTTTTTCTTGATTTCTTTACAAAGGTCTCACAAATACTAACATTTTTTGTTCTTACACCCATCTTAAATTGTTGTTCATATTTGTGATACAAATGATTGTATATTTTAGGGGCTAGCCCTCTAGATCCTTAATGGGGACAGACATTGGTGTTGTGATTAGTGAAATCGATTTATATCATCAATACAAGTATTTTCTCTTCTACAATGCTTAACAAAATATGTCTCGTTCTCTAGATATATTGTATCAAAGTTTGAGAACTTTGGCTCCTAAAAATCCCTCATTACGTAATAAATGGGCGTGGCAAGGATTTTTCCTGATATATATTGTTGCGATCAACAACTTTGCTTCTATAATGCATTACAAAATCTTTATCATTTTTAAGTTATTTGTAATAGAGTTTACGAGTGTCTTGGCCCCTAAATATAGGGGCTAGCCCCTTTTTCCTGATTTTGTTAGAAAGAACTCTCGATTCTCTACCACTTTTGTTATATATGTCTTAACAAAATATTAACTGATAAAAAGATACAGATAAAAACGTCTGAAAATTTTGAATTAAAATTCGTACCCAATTTTCGAGCTTAGGTGAGCTCCAAAATAAAGCGCCACTGGCGTAAAACAAAAACAATAGACACAACTTCAAACTATGGTCTACCTACCCTGAAAATTTCATAATCATATCTCTGATAGTCTCTGAGTTTATGCGTGCACAAAAATGGTCGTCAAAAACAACAAAATCACCGATAAATCGGGACCGGAAGTGACGACGTCAAAAATTTCAAAAACATATAAAATTCAGATCACATCCACTCACCTAAAAAAAAAATGGTTCAGATCGGTCGAATAGTTTTCGAGAAATCGCGTGCACAAAATTTGGAAAAAAAAAATAATAATAATAATAATAAACAGTACGAAAACAATAAGGTCTTCCGTTGGAAACGGAAGACCTTAATAAACAGTACGAAAACAATAAGGTCTTCCGTTGGAAACGGAAGACCTTAACTAGACTCTTGTTGCTATAGCAACAAAAAGGTCTTCCGTTCCTCATGTATTAATCCTTCAAAAAAATGTATTTCTCTTGTAAAAAGAAAATGGATATAATATATAATGTAAAGGAATTTCCTAGTAATTATTTCTATGTAAAACAAAACAAAAAGACAATAAGTCAATTTTTGAGTATTTTCTGTGACGATCGGAAGTTACGCCGGATCAGACAGAACATAGTAAACATATCCTCATACATTGTTCTGTCTTTTCTCAAAGTTTGAATGTTCAATTTTTTGTTACATGTTCCAATCAAATGCCTATCATACATAAAAGTCTTGTATTTTGATCTCTTGCAGTTTCAGAGATCTCGCGGGTTCAATTTTTTTTAAAAAAGAAAGATACCTGAGATATTTGAGATGTCTAACCGGAAAAATAATTTTTTCGTTTATTTAACCATGTGTACATGGCCTTTTGTATTTCTATCGCTAAAATGTTACTTCCATGCGAACAAAACCAAAATATTTTTGAAAAATCAAATTTTGGCGTACTTCCTGTGACGACCGGAAATTACGCCGGATAAAACAAAAAGGTGTAAACACATGAACATACATATTATTATCAAACCACAAAGTTTGTTTGCTTAAGTCTATACCATTTCTGAGATTTCGTGGAGAAAAGGTCTTTTGTTTCGGGGCAGGAAGCGGACAAACGGAAGTGCTCAATGAAAATTAAATATGATATTTCTTGTATACTTACCTATCTTACATTATAATATATCTAGCTAACTAAAACTATTAAAGGAAAACTGTAAAACTGATAAACAGCTTGATTTGTTTGAACTCTTCTGGTGTGGACCGGAAGTGACGGTCGACAAAATGAAACTGTTTATGAACATCTTCTATCAAATGTCTATCACCAGTAAAAGTTTTGTGTCTTGGTCACTTACAGGTTCTGAGATCTCGAAGATACAAAATCTGTTTTAAAAAAGTAAACTGAGATTATTGAGATATCTCACCGGAAGTAGATTTTTTTTGTTTATCTAACATCGGATAGATGACTTATGTAAGGAATAATACTAATATATTTATTTTATGTAAAATCAATAAGTAACGTAAATAAAATAAATTTTGAAGTACTTCCGGTGACGACCGGAAGCTACGACGAACAAAACAAAATAGTTTAAACACATCTACAACTATAGGTCTATCATCCCACAAAGTTTGGACGTTCAAGTCTTTTTCGTTTCTGAGATCTCGATTAGACAAGCTTTCTGTCGCGGGACAGGAAACGGACGACCGGAACAAAATTTTGAAAAAATGAAAAAATCTCCTAGAGATATCAATATTTTCCATCACTTCTGAAAATTTCAAGAAGATTTATCCAGCCAATATCTGAGAAATTTTACGGACAAAAAAGGGGAAAAAATAGAGTTTACGAGTGTCTTGGCCCCTAAACAAAGGGGCCAGCCCCTTTTTCTTGATTTTGTTGGAAAGAACTGTTGATTCTCTACCACTTTTGTTATATATGTCTTAACAAAATATCAACAGATAAAAAGATACAGATCAAAACGTATGAAAATTTTGAATGAAAATTAGTACCCAATTTTCGAGCCTAGGCGAGCTCCAAGATAAGGCGCCAATGCCGTAAAACAACATAATAGGGCACAACTTCAAACTATAGACTACCTATCCTGAAAATTTCACAGTCATATCTCTGATAGTTTTGGAGATCACCTGTGCACAAAATGGGTCGTAAAAAATTGAAAAATCGGCCGTAAATCGGGACCGGAAATGACGACGGAAATAATTTCAAAAACATATAAAATTCAGGTCACGTCCCATCATCTGTGAAAAAATGGTTGAAATCGGTCGAATAGTTTTCGAGAAATCGCGTGCACAAAATTTGGAAAAAAATAATAATAATAATAATAATAATAACTAGATACGATCTCGTTACGAGTAACGAGTAGGTCTTCCGTTCAATTTTTTAAAAAGATTAAGGACTTTGACTCCTTTAAATCCCTAATTGAGTAATAAATGGTTGTGGCAAAGAGTTTTTTAAACAGACTTTGTTACGATCAACAACTTGTCTTCTATAATGCATTACACAATCTTGATCGTTTTTAAGTTATTTGTAAGAGTGTTTACTAGTATCTTGGCCCCTAATTTTAAGGGCCAACCCCTTTTTCTTGAGTTCATTGAAAAGGTCTTAAGAATACTATCATTTTTTGTTCGTAAACCTATCAAAAATTGTTGTTAATTTTTGAGATATAAACGATTGAATATTTTAGGGGCCAGTCCTATAGATCCTTAATGGGGACAGACATTGGTGTTTTGATAAGTGGAATCGATTAGAACCATCTATGCAGACATTTTCTCTTCTATAATACTTAACAAAATATGTCTCCTTCTCTACATATATTGCGTCAATGTTTAAGGACTTTGGCCCCTAAAAATCCATAGTTACGTAATAAATGCGCTGGCAATGATTTTTTCTGATAGATATTGTTATGATCAACAACTTTGCTTCTATAATGTATTACAAAATCTTTATCGTTTTTAACTTATTTGTAATAGAGTTTACGAGTGTGTTGGCCCCTAATGAAAGGGGCCAATCCCTTTTTCTTGATTTTGTTGGAAAGATCTTAAGTATAGTAACATTTTTTGTTCTTACACCTATCTTAAATTGTTGTTCACTTTTGAGATATAAATGATTGAATCTTTTAGGGGTCAACCCTGCAAATCCTTTATGGGAACATACATTGGTGTTTTGATAAGTGGCATCGATTGAAATCATCAATGCAGACATTTTCTCTTCTACAATGCTTAACAAAACATGTCTCCTTCTCTAAATATAGTGCGTCAAAATTTAAGGTTTTTGGCCCCTAAAAATCCCTAGTTACGTTATAAATGGGCGTGGCAATGATGTTTTCTGACAGATATTGTTATGATCAACAACTTTGCTTCTATAATGCATTACAAAATCTTTATCATTTTCCAGTTATTTGTAATAAAGTTTACGAGTCTCTTAGCCCCTAATTAAAGGGGCTAGCCCCTTTTCCGTGATATCGGTGAAAAGAACTTTTCATACTCTACCACTTTTGTTAAATATGTCTCAACAAAATATCAACTGATAAAAAGATACAGATCAAAACGTATGAAAATTTTGATTCAAAATTCGGACCCAATTTTCGAGCCATAGCGAGCTCCAAGAAATGGCGCCATAGGAGTAAAACAAAAACAATGGGCACATCTTCAAACTATGGTCTAACTATCCTGAAAATTTTATATTCATATCTCTGATAGTTTTTGAGTTTTTGTGTGCACAAAATAGGTCGTAAAAATGAACAAAATGGCCGATAAATCGGTACCGGAAGTGACGACAGGAAAATTATCAAAAATGTATTAAGATCATATGACGTCCAATCATCTGTGAAAAAATTGTGGAAATCGGTCGAATAGTTTTCGAGAAATCGCGTGCACAAAATTTGTGGAAAAGAAAAATAATAATAATAATAATAACTAGATACAATCTCGTTACGAGTAACGAGTAGGTCTTCCGTTCAATTTTTTAAAAAGATTAAGGACTTTGGCTCCTTTAAATCCCTAATTGAGTAATAAATGGTTGTGGCAAAGAGTTTTTCAAACAGACTTTGTTACGATCAACAACTTGTCTTCTACAATGCATTACAAAATCTTGATCGTTTTTAAGTTATTTGTAAGAGTGTTTACTAGTATCTTGGCCCCTAATTTTAAGGGCCAACCCCTTTTTCTTGAGTTCATTGAAAAGGTCTTAAGAATACTATCATTTTTTGTTCGTAAACCTATCAAAAATTGTTGTTAATTTTTGAGATATAAACGATTGAATATTTTAGGGGCCAGTCCTATAGATCCTTAATGGGGACAGACATTGGTGTTTTGATAAGTGGAATCGATTAGAACCATCCATGCAGACATTTTCTCTTCTATAATACTTAACAAAATATGTCTCCTTCTCTACATATATTGCATCAATGTTTAAGGACTTTGGCCCCTAAAAATCCATAGTTACGTAATAAATGCGCTGGCAATGATTTTTTCTGATAGATATTGTTATGATCAACAACTTTGCTTCTATAATGCATTACAAAATCTTTATCGTTTTTAACTTATTTGTAATAGAGTTTACGAGTGTGTTGGCCCCTAATGAAAGGGGCCAATCCCTTTTTCTTGATTTTGTTGGAAAGATCTTAAGTATAGTAACATTTTTTGTTCTTACACCTATCTAAAATTGTTGTTCATTTTTGAGATATAAATGATTGAATCTTTTAGGGGTCAGCCCTGTAAATCCTTAATGGGGACAGATATTGGTGATTTGATAAGTGCAATCGATTAGTACCATCAATACAGACATTTTCTCTTCTACAATGCTTAACAAAATATGTCTCGTTCTCTAGATATATTGCGTCAAAATTTAAGGATTTTGGCCCCTAAAAATCCCTAGTTACGTAATAAATGGGCGTGGCAATGATTTTTTCTGATAGATATTGTTATGATCAACAACTTTGCTTCAATAATGCATTACAAAATCTTGATCGTTTTTAAGTTATTTGTAATAGTGTTTACGAGTCTCTTGGCCCCTAATTAAAGGGGCTAAACCCTTTTTTGTGATATTGTTGAAAAGAACTTTTAAAATTCTACCACTTTTATTATATATGTCTTAACAAAATATCAACTGATAAAAAGATACAGATCAAAACGTGTGAAAATTTTGATTCAAAATTCGGACCCAATTTTCGAGCCATAGCGAGCTCCAAGAAATGGCGCCTCAGAAGTAAAACAAAAACAATGGGCACAACTTCAAACTATGGTCTAACTATCCTGAAAATTTCATATTCATATCTCTGATAGTTTTTGAGTTTTTGTGTGCACAAAATAGGTCGTAAAAATGAACAAAATGGCCGATAAATCGGTACCGGAAGTGACGACAAGAAAATTATCAAAAATGTTTGAAGATCATATGAAATCCAATCATCTGTGAAAAATTTGTGGAAATTGGTCGAATAGTTTTCGAGAAATCGCGTGCACAAAATTTGCGGAAAAGAAAAATAATAATAATAATAATAATAATAATAAGAAACAGTACGAAAACAATAAGGTCTTCCGTTGGAAACGGAAGACCTTAACTAGATACGATCTCGTTACGAGTAACGAGTAGGTCTTCCGTTCAATTTTTTAAAAAGTTTAAGGACACTGCCTCTTATAAATCTCTAATTAAGTAATAAATTGGTGTGGCAAAGAGTTTTTCAAACAAACATTGTTAGGAACAAGAATGCATTACAAAATCTTGATCGTTTTTAAGCTATTTGTAATAGAGTTTACGAGTACCTTTGCCCTAATTAAAGGGGCCAGCCCCTTTTTCTTAATTTCTCTGAAAAGGTGAAAAGGTCTTAAGAATACTAGCATTTTTTGTTCTTAAACCTCTTTAAAATTGTTGTTCATTTTTGAGATATAAATGATTGAATCTTTCAGGGGTTAGCCTGTAAATCCTTCATGGGGACAAGCATTAGTGTTTTGATTAGTGGAATCGATTAGAATCATCAATGCAGACATTTTCTCTTCTACAATGCTTAACAAAATAAGTCTCCTTCTCTAGGTATATTGCGTAAAAGTTTAAGTACTTTGGCCTCTCAAAATCTCTAATTACGTAGAAAATGGGCGTGGCAATGATTTTTTCTGATAGATATTGTTATGATCAACAACTTTGCTTCTATAATGCATTACAAAATCTTAATCATTTTAAAGTTATTTGTAATAGAGTTTACGAGTGTCTTGGCCCCTAATTTAAAGGGCCAGCCCCTTTTTCTTGATTTCCGTGAAAAGGTCTTAAGAATACGAACACTTTTTGTTCTTAAACCTATCCAAAATTGCTGTTCATTTTACAGATATAAATGATTTAATATTTTAGGGGCCAGCCCTATAAATCCTTAATGGGGACATACATTTGTTTTATAATTAGTGGAATCGATTAGAATCATCTATGCAGACATTTTCTCTTCTACAATGCTTAACAAAATAAGTCTCCTTATATAGGTATATTGCGTAAAACTTTAAGGACTTTGACCCCTAAAAATCCCTAGTTACGTAATAAATGGGCGTGGCAATAATTTTTTCTAATAGATATTGTTACGATCAACAACTTTGCTTCTATAATGCATTACAAAATCTTTATTGTTTTTCAGTTATTTGTAATAGAGTTTACGAGTATATTGGCCCCTATTTAAAGGGGCCAGCCCCTTTTTCTTGATTTTGTTCGAAAGGTCTTCAGAATACTAACATTATTTGTTCTTACACCTATCTAAAATTGTGGTTCATTTTTGAGATTTGAATGATTGAATCTTGTAGGGGCCAGCCCTCTAGATCCTTAATGGGGACAGAAATTGGTGTTTTCATTAGTGGATTCGATTTACATCATCAATACAAGTATCTTCTCTTCTACAATGCTTAACAAAATATGTCTCGTTCTCTAGATATATTGTATCAAAGTTTGAGAACGTTGGCCCCTAATAATCTCTAATTACGTAATAAATGGGCGTGGCAATGATTTTTCCTGATATATATTGTTACGATCAACAACTTTGCTTCTATAATGCATTACAAAATCTTTATCATTTTTCAGTTATTTGTAATAGAGTTTACGAGTATCTAGGCCCCTAAATAAAGGAGCCACTCCCTTTTTCTTGATTTCCTTGAAAAGGTCTCACAAATACTAACAGTTTTTGTTCTTACACCCATCTTAAATTGTTGTTCATTTTTGAGATACAAATGATTGAATATTTTAGGGGCTAGCCCTCTAGATCCTTAATGGGGACAGACATTGGTGTTGTGATTAGTGAAATCGATTTGAATCATCAATACAAGTATGTTCTATTCTACAATGCTCAACAAAATATGTCTCGTTCTCTAGATATATTGTATCAAAGTTTGAGAACTTTGGCCCCTAAAACTCCCTAATTACGTAATAAATGGGCGTGGCAATAATTTTTCCTGATATATATTGTTACGATCAACATCTTTGCTTCTATAATGCATTACAAAATCTTTATCATTTTTCAGTTATTTGTAATAGAGTTTACGAGTGTCCTGGCCCCTAAATAAAGGGGCTAGCCCCATTTTATTGATTTTGTTGGAAAGAGCTATTAATTATCTACCACTTTTGTTATATATGTCTTAACAAAATATAATTTGATAAAAAGATACAGATCAAAACGTATAAAAATTTTGAATGAAAATTAGTACCCAATTTTCGAGCCTAGGCGAGCTCCAAGATAAGGCGCCAATGCCGTAAAACAACATAATAGGGCACAACTTCAAACTATAGACTACCTATCCTGAAAATTTCACAGTCATATCTCTGATAATTTTTGAGATCACCTGTGCACAAAATGGGTAGTAAAAAATTGAAAAATCGGCCATAAATCGGGACCGGAAATGACGACGAAAATAATTTCAAAAACATATAAAATTCAGGTCACGTCCCATCATCTGTGAAAAAATGGTTGAAATCGGTCGAATAGTTTTCGAGAAATCGCGTGCACAAAATTTGGAAAAAAAAAATAATAATAATAATAACTAGATACGATCTCGTTACGAGTAACGAGTAGGTCTTCCGTTCAATTTTTTAAAAAGATTAAGGACTTTGGCTCCTATAAATCCTTAATTGAGTAATAAATGGTTTTGGCAAAGAGTTTTTCAAACAGACTTTGTTACGATCAACAACTTGTCTTCTATAATGCATTACACAATCTTGATCGTTTTTAAGTTATTTGTAAGAGTGTTTACTAGTATCTTGGCCCCTAATTTTAAGGGCCAGCCCATTTTTCTTGAGTTCATTGAAAAGGTCTTAAGAATACTATCATTTTTTGTTCGTAAACCTATCAAAAATTGTTGTTAATTTTTGAGATATAAACGATTGAATATTTTAGGGGCCAGTCCTATAGATCCTTAATGGGGACAGACATTGGTGTTTTGATAAGTGGAATCGATTAGAACCATCCATGCAGACATTTTCTCTTCTATAATACTTAACAAAATATGTCTCCTTCTCTAGATATATTGCGTCAAAGTTTAAGGACTTTGGCCCCTAAAAATCCATAGTTACGTAATAACTGCGCTGGCAATGATTTTTTCTGATAGATATTGTTATGATCAACAACTTTGCTTCTATAATGCATTACAAAATCTTTATCGTTTTTAACTTATTTGTAATAGAGTTTACGAGTGTGTTGGCCCCTAATGAAAGGGGCCAATCCCTTTTTCTTGATTTTGTTGGAAAGATCTTAAGTATAGTAACATTTTTTGTTCTTACACCTATCTTAAATTGTTGTTCACTTTTGAGATATAAATGATTGAATCTTTTAGGGGTCAACCCTGCAAATCCTTTATGGGAACATACATTGGTGTTTTGATAAGTGGCATCGATTGAAATCATCAATGCAGACATTTTCTCTTCTACAATGCTTAACAAAATATGTCTCCTTCTCTAGATATATTGCGTCAAAATTTAAGGTTTTTGGCCCCTAAAAATCCCTAGTTACGTTATAAATGGGCGTGGCAATGATTTTTTCTGACAGATATTGTTATGAACAACAACTTTGCTTCTATAATGCATTACAAAATCTTTATCATTTTTCAGTTATTTGTTATAAAGTTTACGAGTCTCTTAGCCCCTAATTAAAGGGGCTAGCCCCTTTTCCGTGATATCGGTGAAAAGAACTTTTCATACTCTACCACTTTTGTTATATATGTCTCAACAAAATATCAACTGATAAAAAGATACAGATCAAAACGTGTGAAAATTTTGATTCAAAATCTGTACCCAATTTTCGAGCCATAGCGAGCTCCAAGAAATGGCGCCACAGGAGTAAAACAAAATCAATGGGCACAACTTCAAACTATGGTCTAACTATCCTGAAAATTTCATATTCATATCTCTGATAGTTTTTGAGTTTTTGTGTGCACAAAATAGGTCGTAAAAATGAACAAAATGGCCGATAAATCGGTACCGGAAGTGACGACAGGAAAATTATCAAAAATGTTTTTAGATCATATGAAGTCCAATCACCTGTGAAAAAATTGTGGAAATCGGTCGAATAGTTTTCGAGAAATCGCGTGCACAAAATTTGTGGAAAAGAAAAATAATAATAATAATAATAATAATAATAAGAAACAGTACGAAAACAATAAGGTCTTCCGTTGGAAACGGAAGACCTTAACTAGATACGATCTCGTTACGAGTAACGAGTAGGTCTTCCGTTCAATTTTATAAACCATATGATTAAAATATCAATAAAATTTCGGAATTCTCCCTCACCTCCTCCCTTTCAGATGATGTATAAGATTGTCAATATCATTTACAATGCTTAACAAACTGTTTTGCTTTTTCACATACAGCACATTAAAGATTTAAGCTTTTGGTCCCCTAAAATCCCCAATTACGTCACCAATGGGTGTTGGAATGAGTTTTACAAACTGATATTGTTACGATCAACAACTTTGCTTCTATAGTGCATCACAAAATCTTGCTTTCAAGATATTTGTGATAGAGTTTACGAGTCTCTTGGACCCTAATTTGAGGGGCCAGCCCCTTTTTCTTGAGTTCATTCGAAAGGTGTTTCAAATACAAACATTTTTTGTTCTTACACCTATCTTAAATTGTTGTTCATTTTTTAGATACATATGATTGATTATTTAAGGGGTCAGCCCTTTAGATCCTTAATGGGGACAGACATTGGTGTTTTGATTAGTAGAATCGATTAGTATTATCAATACAGACATTTTCTCTTCTACAATGCTTAACAAAATATGTCTCCTTCTCTAGATATATTGCGTCAACATTTAAGGATTTTGGCCCCTAAAAATCCCTTGTTACGTAATAAATGGGCGTAACAATGATTTTTTCTGATAGATATTGTTATGATCAACAACTTTGCTTCTATAATGCATTACAAAATCTTGATCGTTTTTAGGTTATTTGTAATAGAGTTTACGAGTTTATTGGCCCCTAATTAGAGGGGCCAGCCCCTTTTTCTTGATTTTGTTGGAAAGGTCTTAAGAATACTAACAATTTTTGTTCTTACACCTACCTAAAATTGTTGTTCATTTTTGAGATATAAATGGTTAATCTTTTAGGGGTCAGCCCTGTAAATCCTTAATGGGGACAGATATTGGTGTTTTGGTAAGTGGAATCGATTAAAATCATCAATGCAGACATTTTCTCTTCTACAATGCTTAACAAAATATGTTTCCTTCTTTAGATATATTGCGTCAAAATTTAAGGATTTTGGCCCCTAAAAATCCCTAGTTACGTAATAAATGGGCGTGGCAATGATTTTTTCTGATAGATATTGTTATGATCTACAACTTTGCTTCTATAATGCATTACAAAATCTTGATCGTTTATAAGTTATTTGTAATAGAGTTTACGAGTTTATTGACCCCTAATTAAAGGGGCCAGCCCCTTTTTCTTGATTTTGTTGGAAAGGTCTTAAGAATACTAACAATTTTTGTTCTTACACCTATCTAAAATTGTTGTTCATTTTTGAGATATAAATGATTGAATCTTTTAGGGGTCAGCCCTGTAAATCCTTAATGGGGACAGATATTGGTGTTTTGATTAGTAGAATCGATTAAAATTATCAATGCAGACTTTTTCTCTTCTATAATGCTTAACAAAATATGTCTCCTTCTTAAGATATATTACGTCAAAAATTAAGGATTTTGGCCCCTAAAAATCCCTAGTTACGTAATAAATGGGCGTGGCCATGATTTCTTCTGATAGATATTGTTATGATCAACAACTTTGCTTCTATAATGCATTACAAAATCTTTATCGTTTTTAAGTTATTTGTAATAGAGTTTACGAGTCTCTTGGCCCCTAGTTAAAGGGGCTAGCCCCTTTTCCGTGATATCGGTGAAAAGAACTTTTAAAATTCTACCACTTTTGTTATATATGTCTTAACAAAATATCAACTGATAAAAAGATACAGATCAAAACGTGTGAAAATTTTGATTCAAAATTCGGACCCAATTTTCGAGCCTAGGCGAGCTCCAAGAAATGGCGCCGCTGGCGTAAAAAAATTATATGGTGCACAACTTCAAACTATAGTCTACCTATCCTGAAAATTTTACATTTCTGTCTATGATAGTCTCTGAGTTTATGTCTGCACAAAATGGGTCGTAAAAACTTACAAAATCGGCCGTAAATCGGAACCGGAAGTGACGATTTCAAAATTTAAAAAAACTTCTAGAATTATGACCACAGGCAATCATCTGTGAAAAAATGGCTGAAATCGGCTGGATAGTTTTCGAGAAATCGCGTGCACAAAATTCGTGGAAAAAAATAATAATAATAATAATAATAATAATAATAAGAAACAGTACGAAAACTATAAGGTCTTCCGTTGGAAACGGAAGACCTTAATAATAATAATAAGAAACAGTACGAAAACAATAAGGTCTTCCGTTGGAAACGGAAGACCTTAACTAGATCTCGTTACGAGTAACGAGTAGGTCTTCCGTTCAATGTTTTGAAAAGTTTAATGACTTTGGCTACTATAAATCCCTAATTAAGTCATAAATGGGTGTGGCAAAAAGTTTTTCAAGCAGACATTGTTACGATCAACAACTTTGCTTCTATAATGCATTACAAAATCTTGATTGTTTTTAAGTTATTTGTAATAGAGTAAACGAGTATCCTGGCCCCTAATTTAAAGGACCAGCCCTTTTTTCTAGATTTCATTGTAAAGGTCTTAAGAATACTATTATTTTTGTTTCTTAAACCTATCTAAAATTGTTGTTCATTTTTGAGATACAAACGATTGAGTATTTTAGGGGCCAGCCCTGTAGATCCTTAATGGGGACATACATTGGTGTTTGATCAGTGGAATCGATTAGAACCATCAATGCAGACATTTTCTTTTCTACAATGCTTAACAAAATATGTCTCCTTCTCCAGATATATTGCGTCAAAGTTTAAGGACTTTGGCCCCTAATAATTCTTAGTTACGTAATAAATGGGCGTGGCAATGATTTTTTCAGATAGATATTGTTATGATCTACAACTTTGCTTCTATAATGCATTACAAAATCTTGATCGTTTTTAAGTTATTTGTAATAGAGTTTACGAGTGTCTTGGCCCCTAAGTAAAGGGGCCAGGCCCTTTTTTCTTGATTTTGTTGGAAAGGTCGTAAGAATACTAACAATTTTTGTTCTTACACCTATCTTAAATTGTTGTTCATTTTTGAGATATAAATGATGGAATCTTTTAGGGGTCAGCCCTGTAAATCCTTAATGGGGACAGATATTGGTGTTTTGATAGGTGCAATCGATTAGAATCATCAACGCAGACATTTTCTTTTCTACAATGCTTAACAAAATAAGTCTCCTTCTCTAGGTATATTGCGTCAAAGTTTAAGGACTTTGGCCCCTAAAAATCCCTAGTTACGTAATAAATAGGCGTGGCAATCATTTTTTCTGATAGATATTGTTATGATCAACAACTTTGCTTCTATAATGCATTACAAAATCTTAATCGTTTTTAAGTTATTTGTTATAGAGTTTGCGAGTGTATTGGCCCCTAATTAAAGGGGCCAGCCCTTTTTTCTTGATTTTGTTGGAAAGATCTAATGAATACTAACAATGTTTGTTTTTACACCTATCTAAAATTGTTGTTCATATTTGAGATATAAATGATTGAATCTTTTAGGGGTCAGCCCTTTAAATCCTTAATGGGGACAGATATTGATGTTTTGATAAGTGCAATCGATTAAAATCATCAATGCAGACATTTTCTCTTCTACAATCCTTAACAAAATATGTCTCCTTCTCTAGATATATTGCGTCAAAATTTAAGGTTTTTGGCCCCCAAAAATCCCTAGTTACGTAATAAATGGGCGTGGCAATGATTTTTTCTGATAGATATTGTTATGATCAACAACTTTGCTTCGATAATGCAAAACAAAATCTTGATCCTTTTTTAGTTATTTGTAATAGAGTTTACGATTTTATTGGCCCCTAATTAAAGGGGCCAGCCCCTTTTTCTTGATTTTGTTGGAAAGAACTTTTGATTCTCTACCACTTTTGTTATATATGTCTTAACAAAATATCAATTGATCAAAAGATGCAGACCAAAACGTACAAAAATTTTGATTCAAAATTCGTACCCAATTTTCGTGCCTAGGCGAGCTCCAAGAAATGGCGCCACTGGCGTAATACAACATAATAGTGCACAACTTCAAACTATGGTCTACCTATCCTGAAAATTTCGTTGTCATATGTCTAATAGTTTCTGAGATCAGCTCTGCACAAAATGGGTCGTAAAAAATTACAAAATCGGCCGTAACTCGGTACCGGAAGTGACGACAACGCAAATTTCAAAAATATATAAAATTCAGATCACGTCTCATCATCTGTGAAAAAATGGTCGAAATTGGTTGAATAGTTTCTGAGAAATCGTCTGCACAGAATTTGGAAAAAAAAATAAGAATAATAATAATAATAATAATAATAATAATAAGAAACAGTACGAAAACTATAAGGTCTTCCGTTGGAAACGGAAGACCTTAATAAGAAACAGTACGAAAACAATAAGGTCTTCCGTTGGAAACGGAAGACCTTAATAATAAGAAACAGTACGAAAACAATAAGGTCTTCCGTTGGAAACGGAAGACCTTAATAATAATAATAAGAAACAGTACGAAAACAATAAGGTCTTCCGTTGGAAACGGAAGACCTTAAATATCTTTATGTAGAGCTCTTTGTCTTTAATAGAGAATAATATTGTCTAAAATGGGTTTGGGCATCGAATTCATCAAAAATGGGTTTGGGCATCGAATTCATCAGATTCGCACTACTGGCCTCTACCGAGACGGACCAGTCCCTGGCCTCTTGCCTACTGGGCGTCCACAACATACTAGTACTTAGGCAATCTACTACACTGGAACATCTCATTATAAGTAGTGGTACAAAATTACCTATTGTCAAACGAAGCTTTAGCCCTCATTACCCCCTCCTTCAAAACGCATGAAACGCTTGGGAATTTTCTTCTCAGATTCATTTCGGAATACATATTGACTTTGCTTTTAAATACAATTTTTTCTATTTTTTTTTCTTCTGTTTTCGAATTTTATCAAACCCAAATATCTGATAGATGTTATGCAGTACATCAAACGATGTAGAACTATTAAATTCATGCCCTGCTTATTCGCTGCCAGTGAAAGAAGGTACATGTAGTCCATTCTGGTTTGAGGGAAATAAAAGACATGATATTGGTTTTAATTTTATTTAATATTAAACCCAGCCCTTGGGCAAAAATCTTACTCTTGATCTCAGTTTTTTCTTTTCCACTACTGTGGAATCATTTTTATTCGTAGGGGTCAATGTTCGTGGGCAGCCAAAATTTTCCTGGTTCGTGGGGACGTAATTTCGTTCGTAGTGTAATCAGGATAAATTTAATAAATATTAAACAAATGATTGTGTATAGGTTTGTGGGAATGTAAATTCGTGGACACGGGTTACTAACGAAAGCCACGAACATTGCTCCCCCACGAACAATGATGAACAATACTCCTAAGAAACGCTTCCTGTTCCACCATGTTGTTATGCACCGCAAAGGATTATTGGGATATGTAGAAAGTTCTTTTACGCGGGTCCACAAAAATTTCTCTGAACAATGTGCAGATTTCAACTCGAATTTCCTCCGTTCGTACACGTTGTCTATGGAGCTCGCTGCGCTCGTTGTAAAAAAATTCAGATAAAATTGAGCTGTGTAAAAAGTTTAGCTTATCTGTTTGCCATCAAGCAAAGGTAAAAAGACTAGTTTATCCAGAAATGGGCAAATGGTAAAAATACCTTAAGGGTCAAATACATCAAATTTATAATCAAAACTTTGGATTTAAAAAATACTTTAGCATTCTATCGAAAAAATTAGGAAACCACTTATTAAATTCAGAGCATCAAATCAACTGGTAGATGGTATTGAATTCCTGTCTACCAGTTGTTCATATTTGAGATATAAATGATTGAATCTTTTAGGGGTCAGCCCTTTAAATCCTTAATGGGGACAGATATTGATGTTTTGATAAGTGCAATCGATTAAAATCATCAATGCAGACATTTTCTCTTCTACAATCCTTAACAAAATATGTCTCCTTCTCTAGATATATTGCGTCAAAATTTAAGGTTTTTGGCCCCCAAAAATCCCTAGTTACGTAATAAATGGGCGTGGCAATGATTTTTTCTGATAGATATTGTTATGATCAACAACTTTGCTTCGATAATGCAAAACAAAATCTTGATCCTTTTTTAGTTATTTGTAATAGAGTTTACGATTTTATTGGCCCCTAATTAAAGGGGCCAGCCCCTTTTTCTTGATTTTGTTGGAAAGAACTTTTGATTCTCTACCACTTTTGTTATATATGTCTTAACAAAATATCAATTGATCAAAAGATGCAGACCAAAACGTACAAAAATTTTGATTCAAAATTCGTACCCAATTTTCGTGCCTAGGCGAGCTCCAAGAAATGGCGCCACTGGCGTAATACAACATAATAGTGCACAACTTCAAACTATGGTCTACCTATCCTGAAAATTTCGTTGTCATATGTCTAATAGTTTCTGAGATCAGCTCTGCACAAAATGGGTCGTAAAAAATTACAAAATCGGCCGTAACTCGGTACCGGAAGTGACGACAACGCAAATTTCAAAAATATATAAAATTCAGATCACGTCTCATCATCTGTGAAAAAATGGTCGAAATTGGTTGAATAGTTTCTGAGAAATCGTCTGCACAAAATTTGGAAAAAAAAATAAGAATAATAATAATAATAATAATAATAATAATAAGAAACAGTACGAAAACTATAAGGTCTTCCGTTGGAAACGGAAGACCTTAATAAGAAACAGTACGAAAACAATAAGGTCTTCCGTTGGAAACGGAAGACCTTAATAATAAGAAACAGTACGAAAACAATAAGGTCTTCCGTTGGAAACGGAAGACCTTAATAATAATAATAAGAAACAGTACGAAAACAATAAGGTCTTCCGTTGGAAACGGAAGACCTTAAATATCTTTATGTAGAGCTCTTTGTCTTTAATAGAGAATAATATTGTCTAAAATGGGTTTGGGCATCGAATTCATCAAAAATGGGTTTGGGCATCGAATTCATCAGATTCGCACTACTGGCCTCTACCGAGACGGACCAGTCCCTGGCCTCTTGCCTACTGGGCGTCCACAACATACTAGTACTTAGGCAATCTACTACACTGGAACATCTCATTATAAGTAGTGGTACAAAATTACCTATTGTCAAACGAAGCTTTAGCCCTCATTACCCCCTCCTTCAAAACGCATGAAACGCTTGGGAATTTTCTTCTCAGATTCATTTCGGAATACATATTGACTTTGCTTTTAAATACAATTTTTTCTATTTTTTTTTCTTCTGTTTTCGAATTTTATCAAACCCAAATATCTGATAGATGTTATGCAGTACATCAAACGATGTAGAACTATTAAATTCATGCCCTGCTTATTCGCTGCCAGTGAAAGAAGGTACATGTAGTCCATTCTGGTTTGAGGGAAATAAAAGACATGATATTGGTTTTAATTTTATTTAATATTAAACCCAGCCCTTGGGCAAAAATCTTACTCTTGATCTCAGTTTTTTCTTTTCCACTACTGTGGAATCATTTTTATTCGTAGGGGTCAATGTTCGTGGGCAGCCAAAATTTTCCTGGTTCGTGGGGACGTAATTTCGTTCGTAGTGTAATCAGGATAAATTTAATAAATATTAAACAAATGATTGTGTATAGGTTTGTGGGAATGTAAATTCGTGGACACGGGTTACTAACGAAAGCCACGAACATTGCTCCCCCACGAACAATGATGAACAATACTCCTAAGAAACGCTTCCTGTTCCACCATGTTGTTATGCACCGCAAAGGATTATTGGGATATGTAGAAAGTTCTTTTACGCGGGTCCACAAAAATTTCTCTGAACAATGTGCAGATTTCAACTCGAATTTCCTCCGTTCGTACACGTTGTCTATGGAGCTCGCTGCGCTCGTTGTAAAAAAATTCAGATAAAATTGAGCTGTGTAAAAAGTTTAGCTTATCTGTTTGCCATCAAGCAAAGGTAAAAAGACTAGTTTATCCAGAAATGGGCAAATGGTAAAAATACCTTAAGGGTCAAATACATCAAATTTATAATCAAAACTTTGGATTTAAAAAATACTTTAGCATTCTATCGAAAAAATTAGGAAACCACTTATTAAATTCAGAGCATCAAATCAACTGGTAGATGGTATTGAATTCCTGTCTACCAGTTGTTCATATTTGAGATATAAATGATTGAATCTTTTAGGGGTCAGCCCTTTAAATCCTTAATGGGGACAGATATTGATGTTTTGATAAGTGCAATCGATTAAAATCATCAATGCAGACATTTTCTCTTCTACAATCCTTAACAAAATATGTCTCCTTCTCTAGATATATTGCGTCAAAATTTAAGGTTTTTGGCCCCCAAAAATCCCTAGTTACGTAATAAATGGGCGTGGCAATGATTTTTTCTGATAGATATTGTTATGATCAACAACTTTGCTTCGATAATGCAAAACAAAATCTTGATCCTTTTTTAGTTATTTGTAATAGAGTTTACGATTTTATTGGCCCCTAATTAAAGGGGCCAGCCCCTTTTTCTTGATTTTGTTGGAAAGAACTTTTGATTCTCTACCACTTTTGTTATATATGTCTTAACAAAATATCAATTGATCAAAAGATGCAGACCAAAACGTACAAAAATTTTGATTCAAAATTCGTACCCAATTTTCGTGCCTAGGCGAGCTCCAAGAAATGGCGCCACTGGCGTAATACAACATAATAGTGCACAACTTCAAACTATGGTCTACCTATCCTGAAAATTTCGTTGTCATATGTCTAATAGTTTCTGAGATCAGCTCTGCACAAAATGGGTCGTAAAAAATTACAAAATCGGCCGTAACTCGGTACCGGAAGTGACGACAACGCAAATTTCAAAAATATATAAAATTCAGATCACGTCTCATCATCTGTGAAAAAAATGGTCGAAATTGGTTGAATAGTTTCTGAGAAATCGTCTGCACAAAATTTGGAAAAAAAAATAAGAATAATAATAATAATAATAATAATAATAATAAGAAACAGTACGAAAACTATAAGGTCTTCCGTTGGAAACGGAAGACCTTAATAAGAAACAGTACGAAAACAATAAGGTCTTCCGTTGGAAACGGAAGACCTTAATAATAAGAAACAGTACGAAAACAATAAGGTCTTCCGTTGGAAACGGAAGACCTTAATAATAATAATAAGAAACAGTACGAAAACAATAAGGTCTTCCGTTGGAAACGGAAGACCTTAAATATCTTTATGTAGAGCTCTTTGTCTTTAATAGAGAATAATATTGTCTAAAATGGGTTTGGGCATCGAATTCATCAAAAATGGGTTTGGGCATCGAATTCATCAGATTCGCACTACTGGCCTCTACCGAGACGGACCAGTCCCTGGCCTCTTGCCTACTGGGCGTCCACAACATACTAGTACTTAGGCAATCTACTACACTGGAACATCTCATTATAAGTAGTGGTACAAAATTACCTATTGTCAAACGAAGCTTTAGCCCTCATTACCCCCTCCTTCAAAACGCATGAAACGCTTGGGAATTTTCTTCTCAGATTCATTTCGGAATACATATTGACTTTGCTTTTAAATACAATTTTTTCTATTTTTTTTTCTTCTGTTTTCGAATTTTATCAAACCCAAATATCTGATAGATGTTATGCAGTACATCAAACGATGTAGAACTATTAAATTCATGCCCTGCTTATTCGCTGCCAGTGAAAGAAGGTACATGTAGTCCATTCTGGTTTGAGGGAAATAAAAGACATGATATTGGTTTTAATTTTATTTAATATTAAACCCAGCCCTTGGGCAAAAATCTTACTCTTGATCTCAGTTTTTTCTTTTCCACTACTGTGGAATCATTTTTATTCGTAGGGGTCAATGTTCGTGGGCAGCCAAAATTTTCCTGGTTCGTGGGGACGTAATTTCGTTCGTAGTGTAATCAGGATAAATTTAATAAATATTAAACAAATGATTGTGTATAGGTTTGTGGGAATGTAAATTCGTGGACACGGGTTACTAACGAAAGCCACGAACATTGCTCCCCCACGAACAATGATGAACAATACTCCTAAGAAACGCTTCCTGTTCCACCATGTTGTTATGCACCGCAAAGGATTATTGGGATATGTAGAAAGTTCTTTTACGCGGGTCCACAAAAATTTCTCTGAACAATGTGCAGATTTCAACTCGAATTTCCTCCGTTCGTACACGTTGTCTATGGAGCTCGCTGCGCTCGTTGTAAAAAAATTCAGATAAAATTGAGCTGTGTAAAAAGTTTAGCTTATCTGTTTGCCATCAAGCAAAGGTAAAAAGACTAGTTTATCCAGAAATGGGCAAATGGTAAAAATACCTTAAGGGTCAAATACATCAAATTTATAATCAAAACTTTGGATTTAAAAAATACTTTAGCATTCTATCGAAAAAATTAGGAAACCACTTATTAAATTCAGAGCATCAAATCAACTGGTAGATGGTATTGAATTCCTGTAAATGACAGGAATTGTACACTCTGTAATACCGGTGAAGAATTAGCGTACGAATTTCCCTTTATTCTCGAGTGCAGATCCCTTTCAACTTTACGAAAACAAGTTCTACCCACCAGGCATTGTTACAAATAAATACAATAAAATTTAGAGAACTGTTGACGATATTAAACTATTGAAAAATCTGAGCATTTTTATTTTGAAAATCCAGGAACAAGTCTGCTGTCCAGCCTAAATTTATTTTAGCATTTATTATTATTCTTTACGTATTAATCACCAAACTCCGTATTCACTACAACCTGATCATCCACTCCTCCCTTCCTTTTTTACTTATGCTTAATTATGTTATGTATAATTAGACCCTTGATAATATTATTTAACGCAAGTATACCATTTTGTACCTCATGTACCATTGTTTTTATAAAATGGTTTGAGTGAATAAACGATTGAATTTAACAGTCATTGCAATTAACATCCACTGACCAATTTCCCTTCACAGCCTCAGCATTAGGGCCTTATATGACTCAAATTTACATGTAACTTGGTCATGCAGAAAGATACAAAATAAATTTGAAATGAAATTGTGTTAATATATACAACTTCATATCTTTTATACGACTTACCGATTACTGATTGTGTGCCGGTTACATTTACCATCATTCGACGAATGTTAAACGCTTAGAACGAAGCAGTCGGTAAAGGAGAATATATTACATAAAGGAACAAACATTTACCAATTTAAACCATATGAAAAGAACATCCGGGGAGGGTGGTGAGACCTATTCAACCCAGGGGAGGGGTCTTTCCATTAATTCATTATTTCTGCCTATCATGCTAATGGAAAAACATTTTGAAGAAGAAAAAACTGGTAGAAAGCATGGTTTCGGTAATACTTTAATTAATTAATTATTTAATTAATTAATTAATTATGATATTTGAATTATACTCAAACAACTATGTAAACAAAGCTTTTGTTTACATTTTGAAAGTTGAACCGAAAATTCCACTTTTAGACCTAAAATGAATGTGTTAAACGTTAGGAACTGTTTATTAATGCTCAAAATGTATAAGAAGATAGACAATTCAGCTTCAATATGATATTTTACTGGTATAGTGAACCTTTCTAATCAAAAACAGGACACGAGTCTTGTTTACATGATAAAGAAATGTGATCACTGTATCTTGCATATAACTCTACAACTGACAAATTTCATTTGATCATTAGAAATGCATTTCTATATAAAGCATTGTAATTAATAAAAACAGAAAATTTGACCAAATTCGTGACCATGCCCTTTAAAAAAAACTTTTAAATTAATATAAGTATGTAGTTTAAAGGAAAGGGTAGACTTGAAAAAGAAGAAAGTTTAGATTTTATATTTGCGTATGTATCGGCACGAAGTTTAGACAAAAGGTAAGAAGTTTATAGCCCCCCCCCCCCCCCAACACACACACACACACACACACACACACACACACACACAATTCTGGTAGTTTTAGAAACATTAACAATCACTATGATGTTTTATTTAATCTAATGTGTCAAATATTGACAGCATGGATGTACAACTACAATTTAAATGGCAATTTTCCAGATGTTTGGTGATCTAAATATAGATTTATCGTCAAACCGAAAGTAAAATATTTCTTCGTAATGGCCGAGCAAAAACTAGGATCGTCCGTAAAACAAAGGCCATCAAAGTGTAAAAAACTGTTGGTGGCCGCTATAGACTTTGGAACTGTTTATTCCGGCTATGCTTATTCGTTCAAATCGGAATGGCCTAATGTGATGACCAATAAATGGAATGGCGGAGATCTTCTCTCATACAAGACACCGAGCGCCCTACTGTTAAACTCAGACCAATCTTTTAATTCATTTGGATTTGATGCTGAAAAAAGATATGCGTCGTTAACAGAAGATAGTAAAGATTGTAAGAAGTACTTCTTTTTTCGACGATTTAAGATGATTCTCAAATCTTCTCTGGAAAAGGTATTTCAATTATGAATCGTCAGAAACCACAGGGGCTTGATTGGCGGAGAGTGTTTGCTGCTCAGGACTAAACTAGCTAAAATTGTTAACCTATGATATGTGTTTCTATGTATTACAATGAGAAGTTATATGTACATGAATGTACATATAACTGTAAACATACATTTTAACACGTTTTTTTTCATGTTATATGATATTTTTCTATTTGGATATTTTATAGTTTCAATGGAAACTATATACTATGCCTTTATTTATAAGCATTCAATTGCACTTTGCATGATATTATAAAAAAAGATATTCTAACTCCAAAAAAAAGTCTGGTTATGTACCCCGAATTTCTGGACATTAACAGGTTTAAATGCAAATAGATAAGAATAATACTCTTTCATTGAAAATTATTTAAATTTGAGAAACGCCTCATGTGTCCTTAATCAGGACTTTTTTGTAGGTCTTTTTATTGTTAAAAAAGTGAGCATATTTGGCTTTGGTAACACTACTATACGACAACCGAGCCCCAGTGTCAAAGAAAATGTATAGTTCATATAAAGTATGTACGAATTTAATCGTTTTCAGTACATGTAGTTTATTCTTATTACACAATTTACAGCACACATGCACGTATATTTCTCTCACTTGCTGTATGCTTAGCTTCAAGTCTAATGAATGCACAAAATTTAACATACCAAAACTAAAAGTTATATTAATTTATGACCTAAAGAACAAAATTTAGAAATCAGAGAAGACGCACTATACACCCACTCCCTAATTTGAAATAGAATTAAAAATTTTGTAATTTTTTCCAGTCAACTGAAACAAAAAGACTAAAGGCCGTGTACATGTACATGAAGCATTGTATCATATTTTAAAATGTATTAAGTTGCAATAATTCCCTCGCTTGCGCGGGATATTATCTAGTTATATTTACATTCTAGTGTGTTTTTCCATTAAATTCTGTGATTTTTAAATGCCTCTAAATGCAACAACTAATCACTGCGTATGAATTTACATGTAATTTACATAAGTAGTTCCCAAACATTGATTTCTATGTTATCGGTTGAAAATATATTTCATACCTGTTGTCAAAACACCATGTTTTACAATTATTCAACAAAAAAAGTTGATTTTATTGTTAAAAGCAAAATTCAAGAATTATTTTTCATGGATTATTTTTTCATGTTCATCGATCTCAACTCAACAGTCAATGTGATAACCAGTTTAATCCGGTTTTTATAGAACAGCTGTTCTTGCTGTTACTGATTTACTCCCTCCGTAATCTGCAATTTGTATCGATTTATTTAAGTAAATTATTGATTTCATCAGTAAGGGAATGTAAATATAAGCATTGAATGATTTATTTTTGACGTCGTCGTGTCAATAACTGCCGTCAGTTGAGCAGACAAATTATCATAGATATTGTCATCTGCATTTCATGAGGATGGTGTGTTACAACGCACTTTGAAAAATTACGCACTTTGAAAATTTTTTTCAAAGTGCGTTAAATTTGGGACCAAGTCAACGCACTTTGAAAAAAGTGCGTTGATATGGTTGATATTAACGCACTTTGAAAAAAAAATTGGGCAAGGTCTAGTTGAAGTCGTTAAGACCCTAAAATATGATAGTTAAATGTTTTAACCTAGTTTTGCTCGATAAGACATCGAAAAAAACCCCCATGAGATGTTTAGCTTTCCTAAATAGGTAGTTGAGATATGAAAATCAAAATATCACATGAACTGCACCATTTAGTCGTCAGCCGTCCTTCCAAATAATTTATCTTTTTACAGTGTTAATATATTTACTCTCTAAAGAAAAAATAAAATGATTAATTAAGGGACAAATAGCTGACCTATATACGGCGTTTATAGGCTTATGAACAAATATAATGACAAAGTATATCCAATACAATACTAGTATGTATATTTTTTTGAAAATTAATGCAAAAAAGTGCAGACTCAAATGCTGATTTTTGAGTTGAAATGTTTTAACGGTTGTACATGAAAATATCTTACTATATATATCTCGAAATTATTTATTTATCTTAGAAACCTGCAGATATGTAAGTTTATGGAATTGATATAATGTTTGGGAAGAAAAGATGATGCGGATGCATTCTTCGTGATATAAAATTGTGATATCTTCGTGATATCTAATTGATATAAATATTTTATTGGAAATTGTAGTGTATCTTTGGTTGTATCCTCCCTATTCCCAATGATGCCATACCATATTAAAGAGATTTTACAAAGAAATATAAACACTTAATCTGAATAAAACGAAATCAGTTAAGAACGAAGCCCATATTTTGTGATTTATACATTTTTTTTCAAAGTGCATTAAGTGTCTTGATAGTAAATAATGTTGATGTACACTCATAACGCACTTGGAAAATTTTTTGCAAAGTGCGTTGATTTTGTCCCAAATTTAACGCACTTTGATATTTTTTTTCAAAGGGCGTAAATTTTTTCAAAGTGTGTTGCCACAATGGTTGCGTATCGTTGTCGATGTCAATCGATGAGAGCTCTTTTGCAATTGACCATTATTTTCATATATTTGACAACATATATAATTATAAAATAGAATGTCAAAAATATCCCTTCTGGGGCCCCTCGACTCAAAACATATACAATTTATAGATTTTAAAGTGATAGCTATACAAGTTTTATCATATTCAGAGACTGCATATCGTACCATAGACATAAGTTTCTTTTCCTTTATGAGTAAATATCTTCTTAAACAAATAAAAAACACTGCTGTGTGACCCACCTGTCTATAGCAAGAAGCTGGCAAGCTAATGAAGTCTCTAACACGTGTTCGCCGCTCACGTAAACTTTTAGCTTAGCCCCACATTTTAAAGCCTTTAAATTATATGAGCGCGATTAGGTACACTTTTCTCCTTTAGCTTGTTAATGTATTTTATAAAATCTATCTATTTGTGAAAGGAGAAAAATTATCCTCATTGTGCTCATATGTAACTTTTAAAAAGATGCGTTAGTCAAGTTAGCCTCCCCATTATAAACTGATGTTGTTTACCTGGCGTGAACTCGCTTAACTTTTCATAATGTATATGTAACTTATCTAAACCCCGCGTGTCTTGTTACAACATTTTGTAAGCGTGTTCGATGGATGTGACTATATATGCAATAAACCTTCAATTATGCGAATATATTTTTGTAAATTGTATTTTCAATGGATGCTATTTCAGATCACTAAGCATTCCCCCAATGGTGAAATTTTGGCATTTGTCCGAACTACTTGATTTCATCATGCACATATCCTCTATCGTACTCAGGCCCACCCTTTCTATTCATTTTTATTTAATAAAAGGAGAGAATCACAAACTATAACGAAATTCGCTGATACTGGGTCTACACAATCAACGATAGTGTGTTAATCATAATACAATAAAAAAAACTATTCCAAGCTATTAATACAAATTAGGGTGTCATTTTTTCTCTCATTTGAAAATTATCAAAATTATGGTAGATTTTCTGTAACTCATTGTACAAAAAGGGACCGCTGACATATTCTAAGGAATATCATCCTTTTCACATTATTTCTGAATATTTACGCACGACTTTTAAATCGCAAGCTGTTGCTTTGCTTATTAAACAATACAAATGTGGAAGATAAATAAAAGAATAATAGATTTGATATTCTGTAAATTGTGAATTCCTCTTTAATAATGTATTTTAAATCATGACAAAATCAATCTTTAGTTTGCCCTATAGTTATGCAAAATTCAATAATTTGTCTAGAATATATTATTGGTAAATTTTGACACTCCAAAGAAAATTTTACTGTATAATAGTGAAATAACTTCCAGAGTTTGCTTCCTTTAGAGAGTTCACAGAAAAACACAATGCATCGCCGAGAATGGCTCGTCTGTTGATGCCATGAAAGTGTTTACTCATTGCATCAATCATATGAGAAAACATCTTCTGAAAGACATAGAAAAACAATTGGCAGGCGAAGTAACCATGAATGACATAGACTTTGTTCTGACTGTTCCTGCAATATGGGATGACACAGCAAAGATGTTTATGCGAGAAGCTGCTGTGGAGGTACATGTTATGCTCTCTCTCTCTCTCTCTCTCTCTCTCTCTCTCTCTCTCTCTCTACGACTGAAGAACTTTTACACTATTTTAATCTATAAATAAACATCAAGAATTAGTGTTTACAAGCACGCTATGATGTCCTGCTGTTAAAAACTACGTGTTCAATTACTGTTTTGTCCCGCAATGTTTTCATGTTAGTTTGCCTGTAGGTGTCGTAACCAACTATGAGATTATTAGATCATGAATCTTGAAAAGAAATTTTCTATTTATATTTTAGAATTTACTAAACACGTTTAAGAGAAGCATAACATAACTGTAACAACCAATTTCAGTTCACATGACACACACAAGCTGGACCTAAATGACGAGTTTTTAATTAGATCATAAGCTCTAAATGTCAAAGCGTCGTTGATAGTGGATATGAATTAAAATTTATTGAACCGAATTAGCGATTTTTCCCATACATTTTCTTAATTTGTCACTTTATTATTGATTTTTTTTTATGCAGAATCAAATATAGTATTGTACAGAATTTTTCCACAATAACTATTACAATATGATTACATTATATAAATTTCTTAGGCAGGAATAAAGAGTGACCAATTACGGATCGCTTTGGAACCCGAAGCAGCCTCTATATATTGTCAACTGATGCATTTAGAATCGACAGACAATAAGCGATTTTTTCTGGCGGGAAAAGAAATTGGTGCAAAATATATGGTCCTTGATCTAGGAGGTTTGTTAACTATTTAACACAGTTTGCCATAAATTACTTACGGTTCATAAAATGCAGATAACTAAACTTCAGTAAAGATATTTCAATTAATAAACATTGTATATTTCATTAGTTTACAAAGTACATTTTAAAGTTTGAGTGAAATTTTTATACGATTTAGCTGTACTATTTTCACTCATGATATGTTTATATCAATAAAAAGGATATTTGTGGAAGCTTTTAATAATGATATGATTGAAGCAATTTTAACTGATTATCATAGGAGGAACAGCTGATATAACGATTCATCAGTTAAAGGAAGACGGGTCGCTAGCTGAGCTCGTCCCAGCAAGCGGAGGCAGTTGGGGAGGAACGTGCATCGATGAAACCTTCAATGATTTTATGACAAAAGTATTTGGGGAGACGGTCATGAAGATATTTAAGACAGATCCCGAGTACTTAGATGATTATTTTGAGTTTTGGCACCGTTTTGAAGTCAAGAAGAGAAATTTTGAAAGCAAGAGCAATAAGAACGATGAACAAAATGAAAAGGAGAAATCCGAGTCTAGGTTTGCAATTCAAATTCCGCTGGCACTAACTGAGATTGTTGCAAAACAAAATAAACAAGATATGAAAAAAACGAAATCGGATGCAATCATAACCAACGCGATTCAAAATTCACAATACAGGAATGATTTGACATTTGAATACGGCAAATTGTTTATGAAATCGTCCTTTTTTATGAAGATGTTTAATCCAACAACGGAACTGATTGTCAATCATTTGAAAAAGCTTAACAGAGATATCGGACAGGATTTGAAAGTGGTTCTAATGGTTGGGGGTTTTTCGGAGTGCAGCGTTGTCCAAGAGGCTGTCAAGGAAGAGTTCAAAGGAAAATGCAGAGTAGTTATTCCTAATCAAGCAGGCCTAGCCGTTGTCAAAGGAGCAGTTTACTTCGGTCACCAGCCAGACCTTATAACGGAGCGAGTCTCCAGGTACACATATGGAATTCAAACATGGCCGGCATTTAATGAGACTAAACATGTCAAATCAAAACGAATCGTAATGGAAGATGGACCAAGATGCAAAGACGTATTTTTCAAATTCGTTGCCAAAGGAGATAAAATAAAGCCGGGAGACAAGAAGTCTTACATATTTAAATCTCTGAGACCGAATGCAAAGACGCTGGATTGTGGGGTCTTCATTTCAAATGAGAAGAATCCACAGTATGTGGATGATGTAGGATGTGCAAAGCTTGGGACATTGACAATACCACTTGATGGTAATGACAGAAATGTAGATATAGAAGAGTCTTTGATATTTGGGGACACAGAGCTGCGCGTGACTGCTTGCAACTGTACAAACAAGATGGAATACAAAGTAACTTTTGACCTGCTTTCCGAAAAAATCAATTTCTCTTGAAGCATGAATGAAGATGATCAAAATTCAGACTCATTTAGACCATTAGGGTTTTATACAACAAAAGCGTAGGACAACTTTTATGTGATAAACGTATCAAAAGATATATATTCATTGAACTAAACTGTATACACATTCACACTTTATGTAACAATCTGTATAATATTATATATATTCGATACATCATCTTCAGTGTGTTGTTTAAGAAATTCTTATTTGTTAATGCACCTGCTCAAATAGAAATACACTTTTTTAAAAAGGTAAATAAATGACAAGAAATGAAAAATGTGCAGGAAAAATTTTCAAAATAAATTTTGTTGTAATTGTATTCGAAAATATTTGAATTCGAAAAATGAAAAAGGTATTCGTTTCTAGAATTTTATCAGTCTTGATTTTTATATGATGGTCATGTTGGAATTGAGAATAAGTTTATATACGCGATTAATTTAATACATTTCTTTGAAGATTAAAGTCATTTTGAACACCTATCATTTTATACAGCACAGTAACCAAGCTCCATACCGACTAAGCTGCCGTCGAAATGGACATTTTTACAGTAAATTGTAACAATTTATACAGTTCAAATACGAAAGGAAATGAAACTCTTCGACACCTCTACGTTATTTTTTTACTCCCCTTCCAAGTTGCTAAACCTGCCACTGAATAGTATGATTTTTAGTTTTATATTGTACTGTTTTATGTGAAGCAAAACTTTTAAAATAAGCAACATGGATTTATAATTCCCCCCTGTGTGAAAGTCTGGCTCTCTAGAAGCTACTAGTACTAGTAGTTGTTTGGACAAATTGAGAATTTATTCATATGTAACCTATTCACTGACATGTTTAGATACGTTTTCAAGTACGCTAGTTTAGTTAAGGATCCTCGACACCTCGTGACTTCTAAATTTTATGACAGTACGACACAACACGGCGATTTTAACCCATTATTAAACTGTTATTATCGCCAAAATGTGGTGTCTATCTCTGTAGCGCAATGGATGTAGCTTCGATCTACTCACCCGCAGGTCCTCCGTTCGAATCCTGCAGCGACATTTGTTTTAATAAATAGCAGTTCAATTTTAAAAGTTGATTTTTTACCCAAAATTGATTTTTTTTCTTGTCATTTTCAATTCGAACACATGCTAAAAATCCATTCCTGAATTAAAAGTTTTGGTTAGTATGTAGAACTTTTCCAAAAAGCTGTGGATGACCCTAAATTTGCGCCTGGGAAAAGAGAGAATGGTATTTCAGACAGTCTTGAAATTGTAGGTTCATTATATCTGATCTAAAAATTAATGATTGTTGATTTCATATATGTTTAGAATGATCTGATTTCAATTTTTTGGATGTTTCAATCGCAAACCTGTTAGAAAAAAAGCTATTCAATCTGATCTTATTAAAATATGATTACATATATTCCGTATTCCATATCATGTACTTTTTCAACCCAAGACTTTATTATAGCCGGGGGTTAAGGGTATACAGTATCCTATCTGTATGCGAAATAAATGTGAAATGATTCCATAACCAATCATATAGTTAAATCAACTACATAGAGAAATTTAATTCATTTTACTATGCTTTTTACATCAGGGTTATTTTTTTTTTACATCTACATTGCAACCTGGTTCTGATATATCGCTTTTCCGAAAAAAAAACATTTAGTTTTAGGAAAAACAAATTATAAAATTACAGCGATTTTTTCTTTTATTGTACATGTAATTACATATGTTGGAGTATTATTAAATCGATAATTGCTTTTTAGGGTATTGACTCTTGATTGAATTTCAATAAATCTCATTAATCAATTGGTATGTTATAAATAATTAGTTTAAATCAAATGATTGAATTTTAATTAATCTCATCAATCAATATGTTAATCAATCAAACTCATTAGATAGCGTCATAGGAAACCTCCCACCCTAGGAGGCTACCAAGAGGCTACTCCACTGTAACTCTATGGGAGGCTACTTAGTTGGAATCCTGGTTTTCCCCCTTACTATTGAGTTCTTAGATAGAATAGTGTGCAATGATTTATACATAAGTTACTCAGTAAAATTTTACGAAAATAAAGTTTAAAATACAGTCTGTTTTCATTTCTTAGCATTGATTTGAAATAGCGTGAATGCTCAATGATCAAATTGCTGTTCTGTAATATGTTTATATATTTTTGTACATATACCTTTTGTAAAATAATTCAACATTAAAAATGTTAAATGTCAGTCAAATGTCTATTTCCAGGAAGCTGAGATACTGAAATGGTATTCTATAAATGGCATACAACGTTTTTATTGAAATTCAACGATTTCCAACTCTATTGTTGAGTTTTACATCAAGCATCAATTGTGAGGTGTATTAGAATTGTAAAGAAATTCACTGATACTTTTGAAATTTGTTTAATTTTTTATCAAGTAACATCAATAATCAAATGTATGAAGCTGTTTTGTGTTGCTGGTTTTTAACGCACAAATTATAAAATGTGCTGTGTTTTGTTTCTGGGAAGATGTGTTCGTTTTTGCGTATTTATACTAACTTATGCCTAGGCATCTCCGAAAAATCAAATGCTATTTTGAAACTTGTTTTGATATATGTTGAATTGCATTTTTTTTAAACTAGTAACCCCAGAAATAATTTAATAAAGAAAATGGGCTAGTCGGGGGCGGGGAGTCGCTGCTTTAGCATGTTGTTGCAACAGCAGAACAAATATTTTGCTTATTTTAAAATATTACTCATTTTATCCACTAATGACCATAAAGGTGAAGTTTAAAATTGATATAAACGTCTAAATCTTATATTTGACCACAAGAACACATTTTCTATGAAACAGACTATGACCACGAGACGGTTTTTGCCGCGATTTTACTGCGAAACTGAAAGGGTCAAATCAAACAACATGACCTAAATTCAAATGACAATAACATCCACAGGGGTGCCAAGTAAGATAGTAAAAATTTATCTAACAGGTAAACAAGTCTTTATATTAATATTCTCTAAACCAATATGACCTTGAATATGTTTTATTCAGAATGTAAATGGTTTTTCCGTTGTTAATCGTTGCATTAGGAACTCATAAACATCATTATATTTTAATCGTTAAAAAGTTAATAATTTAGTTAAAGAGGTACTTGATCTGGCTATATGGCAAATCATATGAACGATGTAAAACAATGGTTCTAATAAATTAAATGACATTGTATTTTTTTTAATTTTTACTGAATATTTAATATTTCAATCAAAAACACCCTTTATTATTTTGTGGGGATAATTTCTTAGGAATCTGTAAATTCCTTGTCCAACACATCTACATATTTATTTCAAATGTCGCAGTCAATTTACACCTTTGTGTAATTGGCGTCCTACTTACATGTAAGCAATACATGTGAAAGCGTAAACATTTTTTAAAAAAACCTCAGAGATTCCCTGTGTGCATCTTTTGGTAAACATTATCCTAGTAAATGCGGCAATTTCTTAAGAGCGGTAGGCCAGAGAGATGTTATATTACTTAAACTTACGACATATATATGAAATTGCTTTGCGTTATTGTACTGTAACACTGTAAATTTATCTGGCCTTATTTTCCATTTCAATTTTGAAAGTAAAATTCCGGAAATTTAAGCAATTAAGTGTACAGACAATATAAAAGAACTTTTCTAAAGATGAGCAAATATGAATACTAATGAATGAAAAACTTATTCTCAAGATCAAACGAATGTCAATGCAGACAATAATATCATTAAGATTGCTTGTTGATATACAAATTCAGATGTTTTTCTATAGGGAATGGGGATCAGTATGAGTCCTTATCCTACTTTTAGACATAAAAAAGAGGGGAGGGGTTGCTATTAGTATATTTGCGTAGCTTGTCTTTATCGCCAAATATAGGTCTGCACGGGACTGATCATTCCACCTTAGCGGATGTCGGAAGGCGAAGTCTTCAAGAGTGCTAAGATTTTGAGTAGGATTTTACTTTTTACTGTAACTGCTACAATTATTTCCCTTTTTATCAGTGTGTGTGTGTATTTATATATATATATATATATATATATATATATATATATATATATATATATATACACACTTGACTAAGCCAATTGTACAGGACATTTTATTGACGCTGTAAAAGTTTTGTTGCGTGTATGTATATTCAAAGCTAAAGCAGAAGTTTTCCCGGCAATTTAAGCAATGTTTCTATAAATAAAACGATACTTATATTGTGATAACAAAAACATGAATACATAAAACTCTTAAACGACATTAGGAAATTTCGCCCCTTAATATTTTTATCCTGAGGTTGAGATCGGTATGTTTATAAAAAGAAAGTAACGGTGATTATCCTTTAAAAATATGTATACATATTAACACAGTATACAATACTGCATAAAATTCAGTGTGATATAACGAAAACAATCGGAGGACGAAGTGAATAGATTCTTTACACTTCCACTGCACATGCACAATGTAGTTGTAGTTCTATGGTAAAAAAAAATATCGGACCAAGTAGCTTTAAATACAGTATATAGAGTTATAGACATTTTACAATTCAAACAATTTGTGTTATGTTCCTGTAAATAATCTTGGCTTTGTATACATACATTATCATGAATTTAATGTTTCAATTCAAAAGGTTATTGACATTGTGTTCAACAATGGATGGTGAAAATGATGCATTTGTATTAGAAAGTGAAGCGGGTGCATCTGAAATGGACAAGAAGAACTCAATCTGTAAAAAACCGATTGTGGCATCCACTGATATTGGTACAGCATACTCTGGCTATGCCTACTCCTTCAGAAATGTTTGGACAAAAGTAATAACTCATTCATGGCATGGTGGAGAATATATGACCCATAAGGCACCAACGACATTGCTTCTGAAACCAAACGGTGATTTTTTAGTACCCATGCAATTATTCCTCAATCATTAAGATTTGTTGTATGTACTTTAAAATGTACCGAATCGATATTTTATTTTTCAGAGGATACATATGGAAACCGCGTGTAAAGATGAAACAGGAGAAGAACTCAACGCATTGAAGCTTTTACTTTTTGGATTCATTATTTGATAAACAGTTTTTTGGACGACATTTACAAAACTTTCCAAAAAAAATGTTCAAGTTAGTGACATCGAATTTGTTATCACTGTTCCAGCCATATGGGACGACACAGCCAGAATGTTAATGATTGAAGCTTCTGAAGCGGTACGTAAGATTCTTATGTTGTCCTATAAAAGCACATGTATATGTAAAAATTGAGTTGCATCGAATTTTTTTTAAGTTATCATTATTATCAGTTATTTAGAATTCGATTGGAATCAACAAATATATAGGCCTAATTGAGACTCAGTGAAGATTTTGTTTCCTCACAATAGACGGGAATACAGACGGATCAGCTAAAAATCGTTCTGGAATCGGAGGCAGCTTCATTCTATTGTCAGTACATGCATCTAGAAGGAGACAAAGGAAAAAAAGGCGGGAATTTCGAGATAAATTCATCACTGGATTCAAATACATGTTGATCGACATTGGTGGTAAATCAAATGTATTTTACACACTTCCCACCCTTATTGTTTGTACTGATCATTATATTATTTATCATTTCTACACGATAGTGGGGCTCAACTGGCTAAGTTTCAATAGGGTATTTGCGATAGTGACCATCATAATCAGGAGAGATAGTCTTGAGCATAACATTTAAGCATAGAGTAAACAAGAGCTTAAACTAAATTTAAAAAGTATTCAAAATACAGATATCCAGGCTCAATTGATGTATATTGAAAATGTCTTCATGAAATGATATAATGATTATAACAGACTAAATAGACACATTGAGTCATTATTAATGAATTAACTGAGTTTATAAGCGTATTTATTAATATTACATTTATATCGTAAGTAATATAAATCATGGGAAGTTCAGATATTTAAAAGTTAAAACCCAACTTAGATTAACTGTTGTACAAGTTCTTAAAACAATTCTTACCGCAACAATATGTACACTCATGCAGCTTTAAAACGGGATCTCTAATCATAAAATGTCCTAGGCTATTAGGATAAACAATGTATTACGCTGCTCAGCAACTTTAATTTGAAAACTCGTTAAATTTAGAATGTTCCACAGAACAAGATTACCTTGGGATGTTTAAATATATTAGATGTAAATTTACACTGACCAACTGACATGTCATACACCCTACGTCGACTCCTCTTTAGATTTGAAACTACAATTTTGTGCAAAAAACAATTTCAACTGTTGTTCAGTCAACATCCGGTAAACAATGCACTGTAGCCATAGCCTGGCTATTACTCACGCAATGGGTCCGGCTAAAAATTTACAGGCTTTCAATCACAATCACATTCAAAACCAAAAAAAAAATTACTGAATAATTATTTAGATCCAATTACCGGTAGGCATTTTAATACGTTTTATGTTAATGAATACATGTAAATTCATCTTTGACGTCTCATAAAGGAAAAATTATCATACTGTAAAGTTCCAAGCCATTAAATGTATTGTTATTTATCGTTCACATTTGAGTTTTTATGTTCTTTGTTCGTAATAAGGTAGAACAACTGATATCTCGGTGCATAAGAAGACCATAAATGGAAGATTAAAGCAGATCATTAAGCCGGATGAAATACAGTTTGGCGGAATTAATGTCGATGAAGCATACTGGAAATTATTCTGTGACATTTTTGGAAAAGATTCGATGAATAGATTCAAAAATGAATGTACAGCGGACTTTTTGGATTTTGGTCGAAAGTGTGAAGCTCAAAAAAGGTCTGGGAAATTAACAACTTCATACAACCTCTACATTAGAATTCCTTTGTCTGAAATCCTTGATGACAAAAAAGGAATAGCTGAGGCCATTTCTTCATCAATGTACAGAGACATTATTTCCTTTGATTCAAAATCTTTCAAACTGATATAAAATATAAGTGTTTATAATTATAATGTCAGATAAATCTGTTTTGAACTTTTCTTTTTTTTTTTTTTTTTGGAGGGAGGGGGGTCGTCATCCCCATTTTACTTCACTGTTTCACGCATACATCATTTATCAATAAATAGACGTAGATCACAATCTGTTCATTGTTTACAAATTAATGTCTAAGGTTTACTGCCAATCTGTCGTGGTATTAAAATGTATGAAATTAAAAAACGCTAGGGTATGCATATTTATTTGCATTTTTTAAACCAAAGTTGTTAGATTCTGCCCGACGGTCAACTCGCCCTACGTTTTCAGCCACGAAGTTAATTAGTCAACCCCTCTTTTGGGCACCCTGTTCTGGAAATTTCTTTCCATCAAAACTAAAATTGCATCAAATTTTTCCATTCTATGTATTAACTTTTTTGTATTTATCGAAGTCCGATCCAAGGTATCTACCCGTGACGCATGATGAACTCGTCCTACACTTTTCGCCTTAGGGTAATTAGTCAACCCGCGTTCTTGGTTACCCCGTTCTGAAAAGTTCTGTTCAATTCTCTCGCCAGAGGTCGTGCTTTGCAAGCGAATAAGTATCAAAACTAAAATCTCGCATTCAAGAAACTTGGCTCATTTTAATATTTACTGAACATTTGTCAAATCTTAACTTATATCTATACTCTAAATAAGTATCCAGTAAATGTATTCACTCTTTGTGTAATCATTGAATTTTTCGATATTATTTCACTGCAAGCATATATATTGAAGCAAACTACCCCTGACTATATCTTAAATGGCTATTAGATATTTAACAGTTGAGAAGAAAGGTGCTGCAGTTCCTACAGTTTCCCTAAAGGGGTTACAGAATTTGTTGAAAATCTTTTCAATGTAATTATTTGCTCGCGAGCTTAATTTTTTTTTTGAACAGTACTTACTGTGTGCAGTCCGCATTATAAACTTGAATCATAATTATTTTTTCTGAACAAGGGATTTCAAAACAATGTACGCATCAATGAAGAAAGTTGATTTTTTTCTGGGTTTTTTAAAGAAATTACCGGGTATGCTGTTTTCAAAGATACATGTACAGGTTGTTAAAAGCTAAAATTCATATTTAAAAAAAGTATTAATTGGCGATAGGTAGATGAAAATATGTACGGATAAATATGTTCCACCTTTTTATCTAGACTATAGTATGTCCCAGGTAACTGTTTTTCTCATTTTTTGACGAATTTTAACGAAAATACACATACCTGTCAAAGAAGTACAATTGAAATCAATGTAAAGGGAAAAATCCAAGATCCCTTCAATGTCACTTCATCTGCTTTTACCTGGAGAAATTAATATGAACGAAAACAAATTTCGTACAGAGATTTATAACGGAAGATGTTTACATCTTTTCTCCATTCGGAATTACTCGGAGCACATTGCACAATTTTTCAACGTTATCATCCGGGTGATTTCATGTCTGCTGCATTGCAAAATCCCCGTACACTTTCTATTTTTGGTTGTATGTTGAAACCTGAAGCGGTAGAGGGGTTGTTTCAAAACAGATTATCTGAACTGTTTTCATTCTGGCTGAAAAAACGTAGTTTGGACACAGCGGTATTTATGATTATCGAAATATAAAGCAAAACGTGGTGGAAGCAGAAACTTGGGACTGAGTATTGGCGTTTACCTAGATATTATACAAACAGGTGATGATTTTAGTTACAACTCTGACATTTTTGAAGAGCCAGAATCAGATTTATTTATGTTGCTCCAAAGAACGATATTTTAAACACACCGGACAATAGAAATAAAAATGTTTTGTGTCAACATCTAACATCAAAATACAGAATATATGGCCATCTTCCTAACTGTATCTATAAAGACCAAATGATGGTTGCCGTGTTCGATAAAAATGCGCGTAAAATGTTTGTGTATTTTGCGTACATATGGAACATACCCGCTATGAAAATAGAGTCGTCTACGTAATGTGTCTAGATTTAAGTATGACTCTTCAAGTGTAAAGGGTATTTAGGGAATAATCCCGCTTTTTTGCAACATATTTTTAAAGAATTATCCCCCCCCCCCAAAAAAAAATATTATACATTCATGAAATAAATTGTTCAACTTGAAGGTACACAGTTTTACAGAATACTTAGAATGTAAATGTATGTATATATTGATGTACGTCAGGTTTTGATAGTTTTCCTTTTTCTCTTTATTTGCTACTACTTAAGTTTCATATTCTTTAATATTCTAATTAGTTTATGATGAAGAACATTTGAATATTTTATATTCATTTGCTTAATTCACGCCGTGCCGAGGGACATATAGAAAATCGATGAATATGCAATAAAAAGTTAGTTTGAACAAGTTTAATAATCAAACGGCCATCCAGACCAATTATATAACACGTTATACAGAATTGTTATGGGTATTATTTAGATATTATATACAGGGAAAAAATCCCCGTTTAATCTTCGCCAACTTTGTCCATGTTGCCTAATTGGCAGCAGGCGGACCATAATTTTTTCAATCAACAATTCTATTCAGATACCCGACAAAGCTCTCTCTCTGGAGAGGGTGCCTCACAAGATGGACAGGATGGACAGGGGGTAACATTACACACACCTAAAGAAGAAAGTTTCACTGACTGCACATCAAAAGATGATCCCACAACGGTTACAAAGAAAATAAAAAGACAACGCCTTATTCAAAATGAGGAAAATGAGAGGTGAATCTGAGCGAAACTAGGTGAATGTTTTAAATACTTTTTTTTTTACAAATTCTTCGAATATGAGTTTGGGATGAACTTCACATGATATTACATCGTAATTATCGCCAGAAACATGTAATAATCGGGTTTTTTTTAAATATTCATTAGCCTACTACTGCAGAGAGAACTCATACAAATTCAGAGAGAAAGGTTGGATGTCGAGAAAGAGAGACTTGGCATAGAACGGCAGAGGTTACATATCGAACGTCGGCGCTTGAAGATGGAGGAGCAAGCTAGGGGTGTCTGTACTTGCATATAAAGGGAAAAGTGGCTCGCATGCGTATGATTTTCATGCAAGTTCCTTTTCATAAGAAAATCGTGCGAAAATCGTAGGAAAATTTCTCAAGTGAATATCATGCAAATGTGTTTGCATGTTAGAATTTGTACGATTTTCATATGCGAATTATTTTTGGCATGCATTTCAGGCGATTAGATAAGTGTCAAATTCATATAAAATTAATGCAAAATTCACATGAAAATTGCATGTTTTACGTCTGAAATTTGAATTATAACAAATCAATCCATAACACTTTAACATTATTTCATTCGTATGTTGACATACTAGTGGGGATTTTTTCAAACAATTGTTCTTATAAATTTAACATAATGGTTATAAAACAATTTCGGCATATGTTAGATTTAATACATGTATAATTCAAAAATTAAAATAAAGTTTACATGTTACATTCAATATACGTGTATTCAAAACTTTTTATGTCTTTGTTCATGTAAACATGTAAAACTTTGCCATTACAATAGTCATTCAAACCCACTGAGAGTTATCACCACAATGCACGTAATGGTAGTACTTATGTTTGAAAGTTTCTAAAAGACATAATATATGTCAGAAAGCCTCGATGAAGGATTTCTTCAGTATTTCCTTTAAAACGTCAAGCCCAAGTAAACTGCAAGTTCATCGTGATAGCATGATAGTTCATTCTTATCTGACAATTGATATCAGTCTTCTACCAGGCTCTGGTATATATTGCTAAGAAATCTAGCAAGATGGGGGAGCTTTCGCGTACGGCACAAGGGAGTCCGTATGTAAGGAAAACGGTCTGATGACTTGCGAATAGTTAACATTCACAGGCCCTACATTTATCCGTATTCGGTTTCATAGACTTGCTCACGACTCTATGTTTAATCATTAGTGTTCTCTTTAATACCTACAAATGATGCCAAACATTCTATTAGAGCGTTTGATAACATTAGGAATGGTAAAGGGCATAAATTACATTTTCTGAATCACGGTAAAAAAAAAATGCAAGAAATATAGAAAAAAAAACCCAGAGACTTAAACAGGTCGGGGAAACTATTTATGTGACGTCGGAATAAATTTACATACTAAATGAGGCACCAACGTAATCGACAAACTGACCAATCAGCTGAATGACATTTCTGAGTTGAAATTACAAAAAATACTACGTTTAGAAAATGCTTGTTTTTCTAATTGCTTTTGGAAAGGCATAATTAATTTTTTCAAGCATTTTTCACTCTTAAAACAATATTTACATCATTATCTACTAATTCCATGCTCACAACAACAAACACTCATTTTACAATGGTAAAAATTTGGTTTCATCAACTGCATTGTACAAGTCCATTTGTTGACGAAAGCCTTACTACCAGAGCTGATTTCTCAGTGAATACAGATTTCACGTGAATTACATGGTCCTAAGTATATGACTTGGAGGTGTTCGTACATTGTCGGGCATTCAAAAGATTCATGTGGCCATTTAAAGCTTAGTGTAAATGGTTACGAGACGCGTGTTTGGTGCGTACTTTTGATATTAATCCATGTTATGATCAATGTCATTTGTAAGATGATTTCTTGATTTTCTAAATAAATCACATCATTACATTGTCACGCATATAATATCAAATCTTGTTTTTTGATTGAAGAGATATTTTAATTACTTGTTACAAGAGATTTATGGTATTCAATGTATAATGTACAACTAAACAATTGGTTAAAGGTCAGACGATACGTTCCTCAATTTTATATAACGTTTTCCAGGAATTTGTTATTGATCTACTACTATTTTGACAAGCTTTCTTGAAAAAATTAGGGTACCTTAACAGGCATTTGTGCAAGATACTAGAGTATGCAATTTCCTATGTAATCTTATTGAAAATACATTTGAATTGCTGATATAATTTTTTTTGGCATATATATATAATTTTATTTGGTATATTATCAGGCCGTTGTAAATTTGAAAAAAAAAAGATGCAGTTAAACGACAATTTGAGAAGATCGAAATATAATATCATATATATATATATATATATATATATATATATATATATATATATATATATATATATATATATATATATAATCTCTTATTACATTTTAATAGATGTTTTGTATTGTTGGTTTATTTTTTTAAAATTACCAAATATTAACTATACATGTATTTAAATCAGATAAACTAGGAAGATGTGTAACGAAACTATTCTTTTCAAGTGGACTTTATTTCAAAATGCAACGAGCATATATGTAGCAGAACTCGTGAAAATCATTTTGAAATTCGTTTGGCAGACTCTCCAAATGGCATAACGTGACGATCAAAAATTGGGGTAGTCGAAACCTATGGAACCTATGGAATTCCATATTCGACAAACAACTGAAAGCTGCCAGCTGCTTACTGTCAGCAGTTTCCTGCTTGAAACATTCTGCTGTCTTCTTATCACTGTGCATGTGCGAAGAAATGATCATGCAAAGAAATAATGTTCATGCTCTAGACACAAAATTGTATTTAAAACTAGTATGTTTTAATCATAGCGCATATGTTTAATCATTCGGAAAAGCACTCTGCATAGATTAATTCGATATAAAATTGTCATAATATAGTTCAATTTATTATACAAGAAAATCCTTTTATTTTAAATTCATGTGGGTATGAAGCTAGCACCACAGAAAAAATACATAATCCGTCTTAGCGGAATGAATCTCTAAAGAAACCATATTAATGTTTATGTTGATATTTATCAATGAATATCAATAGAAAGTGGGTTAAAAAGGTAAATCGTTATTATTGTCGTGATTTAACGTCACAGTGAAGGAATAGTCAATTGTCCATGTATGTGAAGGTTTCCATGGTAACTGCATATACGTGGAAGTTTGAGGGTAGTGCGTGCAACTCCATGTGGTTTGTGCTTTTAATATAGCTTTATTTTCGATTGATCAAGAAATAATCCACGCAAAATCAAAACCAAAAATATTGAGAAATATAGAGAAGACAGTAGTGAACGAACTAAATGTAATTGTTATAGCTACTTGAATTAAAATTGGCATTTGATAAGCTAAACAACGCATCTAAATACAATCAATTTTCATAAGGAAAAAAGGGAAATTACTTAGTGGGTGTAAATATTACACAGTAATTTACAGTTGTTTCAATGTTTTCAATTTTCATATTTACATTGTCGACGGTTTTAGACACTGTAGTGAAAAAAAATTATAGGCTTTACCTTGTGTTATATGATACAACTCAGAACCAGAACATGAGTATGTATATATCATATGAATGTTTATGTTTCGTTGGAAAGGGTTAAGCAATATCTTTATGTTCAATAAATGCTTGGTAGCCAAAACTGACAGCGATCTCCCACACGGTTAATTACCATTCTTGAAAAAACATGGTTTTTTGGCATCTTTTTTCAATTGGTAATCTTTGCACGCGTGCAGAACCCATCATCTAAACAACAGTTTACAGTAAGCTATAAACAGTAACAGTAAAGTAGTTGGTATCTAATTGTTGGTTGTTATATGTAGACATGCCTTGCTTTTAGGATTACAATTGCTATTGTAATGTGTTTTGCGGATTCTAACCACGAATGATATTAATCTTCCTAAGCGTTGCCTTACGTTGTATTTGATTGTTGTCAACTAGAATCCCCTCTCTTTGATCACAAATATGATTGAATATAATAGTAATTATCCTTCCTATCCTTTGTGCTTCAGCCTTAGCGCACAGACCTGATGTGTCTGATCCTCTGTGTTTGGTTATTTCAATCAAAATAAGGAAACACAGAGGATACTATCAATGATAACTTATTCACAAAAGATCAATTACGTGAATATTCTAGCTACGCCACTGACTCCGTAAATGACCCCTGTCGTTAACAAGAATAAATATGGGTTATCCACTTTTAAATTACTTGAATTTTTACTCTAGTCAGCTGATTTTGAAGTTTAAAACACTGAACCTGTTAAGAGATCGCTGTACAGTAAAACACGTTTCTAACGAAGTGCCATGGACGGTCGATTTTTTCACAAAAAATAATATTTATATAATATTCTCTCTCAGATATTGTGAGATAATCAACGAAGCATTCGGTTCTGTTGAATATAACTTCATGTATAAAACTCTTGAAAATTTCAATTTCGGACACACATTTATCAAATTGGTGAAAACATTATATTTCAAACCAAAATTTAAGGTTAAGAATAATGGTTGGATGTCAAAATCATGTGAAATGCAGAGGGGCATTAGGCAAGGGTGTCCAGTGTCTGCATTTTTATTTCTTTTAGTATTAGAAATACTTGCAATTCAACTAAGAAATAAAGATGAAATACTCGGTTTATCAACAGGTAACACCGGAAATGAAAATCTAAAAATTATACAACATGCCGACGATTGTACAAATTTGTTAAAAGATACCAACTCTTTCAAAAAAGCACTAGAAGCAATTATGGATTTCAGCAAGGTTATGGGTCCAAAGCTGAATTTAAAAAAAACAATGTTTATTGACCGGATCTTTCATTGACATGTAAGTAAATGACAATCATATTCATGGTGTTAAAATGTAAAATCATTAGGCGTATATTTAGGTCATAATAAAGAAATTTGTTATGAATTAACCTGGACAAGCAAACTACAGAAACTAGAAAGACTATTAAGCGTTTGGAAAAGACGAACCTTGACAATTTTTGGAAAATGCACAATCGTAAATACTTTAGCAATTTCTAAGCTAGTATACAACTCTTTCATATTGTCCAATCCAAAACAAGATTTCTTTAAAAAACGTTTCAAAACTTGTATATAACTTTCTATGGAAGAAAAAAAGAAAGAATCAAAAGAAATACACTAATCGGAAAAGTAGACAAAGGTGGAAAAGGTATCACAGATATAGAATGTAAATTTTCTGCAGCAAAGGTATCGTGGGTAAATAGAATATTAGACGAAAAAAACGTTTTGATACAGGATATTGTGAAAACAAATGTCTGTAATTTTGAGGATACGGGTTTTTTTTTTCAAATGTTGAATATATCACATTTTTATGGTGAAGTGATATCTGCTTTTAACAAATGTAAAAAGGTTAAACATATATCTAACTTAAAAAGGGGTGAATTTTTGACGGAATTCAGTTGGAGTAATAATCTCTTTGAAAATGACTCAAAACTCATTGATTTCGAAAACTGGATAAAAAGTGGTATTTTGTATATCAAAGATGTTCTTGATAATCATATGGTGACTTGTATAATTTAAAAAAAAAGAAAAAAAACATACTATGTAAATATATTATGATTAAAAAGGCACTCAGAGAATTCTTGGACTCTGTTCTTTTGCTAGATGTGTTAAAAAAGAAAGTGAATTATCCTTTTTGTTTAAAAATAACAATGTAAGTTTTGTAAAGAATCTTAAGATTAATTTTTATTACCATTTTTTGATTAATACAAAATTTTAAAGACCAATATCTGAAAGGAAGTGGCAAACGACTTTTAAGTTTGACAATAAATATATCTGGAAGAATATATATGTATCAAAAATTATGTCTATGTATGAAAAAAATATTGCCGAGTTTATTTATAAACTTTTGAATGGCATTTTAAATAATAATCTGAATGTGAGTAAATGGAACAAAGATGTCAACTCGCTTTGTGAACACTGTCTGTTGTTGAAGATACTGAGCAGCTTTTATATAAGTGTACACTTGTAGAAAATTTTTGGAGGAGAATCAGTTTGTTCTTAGGTTTTGAAATTACTTGGAACATTTTGGTTTTAGGCTTTTACAATGAAATGAATACAAAAACAACAAGATTAACTAATTTTCTGTCTTTTATATGTTTTACGATTTATAAATATAAAATGGAATGTAGATTCAAAAAGAAGAATATTTCAGTTATGAATCTTAAAATCAAAGTCAAAATCAAAAACTGTCTTTGTTTACAAGATCTGATTTTGAAGAAAAACTGTCTTAGAATTGATGAAATATATCTCGAAGCAGGCAATTATATATAATCTGTATTCTCGATATTATTGTTAGTAGCTTTGTATGTAGTATATAATTCATGAAACTGTACATTTATGTATTTATGCTTTATTTTAAATAAAAGAAAAAAATGAACAATAATCATGAAAATTATATAATTGTTGTAATAACATAAGCAATATTCATTGATGAAAAAGTTGTCAATCCAAGAATGACCAATATTTTCGTGAAAAAGACTGAGGAGGCAGCTGGCTTAGGAATATGAATACTTCTTATTTAGATTTCTAGGGGAAAATGATTTTTTTGAAAATTATTTTACGTTAATTTTGTTTTCTTCCACGTTTTACAATACATCGATATTCTAAACATTTGTTGTAATGTTTTATTTGCTGATCATGAATGGAACTATATATTTTTTCAGAGCAATTATGTGAAGAGTACCTGACTATAGTAATAAATATTTAAAAAAAAAAAATAAATAGTAAGCAAGTGATCAAATATATTTTTAAAGAATAATACCTAAAAGCATTGACATGGTATAAAAAAGTAGCATTTACATAAAGTTCACATTATAGGTTTTATTCTTTACGTATACAAAGTTTTAATTGCAATTTTATGTAAAAGTAGATACAGTGCTTTAAAGAGGCTTGGTGGTCAACAAATTAACCATCAGATCTGCCCAAAACTTTAACATAAGATTATTTTGTCTATATACTAACAATTACAAATGTTACAAACAAAAGATATATGAAAAAAGATATATAGCTGGTTCCAGTAGATGTTCTACGAAGCCTCTATCTTTACTCCTTAACAGCAGTAAAGGAGAAACTTTAAGAGTACTATGCAATAGTATATTCAAGAAGCGCTGTAAATCAGATGTGGATACTTAAGAATGTTTAGAGAAAATTTAGAAAATTTGAAATCCCAAAATTTTACCAAAATCAATAACAACAAAACTTACGAGTTTTATACAACTTTATACAACCATCCCTACGATCAATTAAAGTCCAGGCTTTTTGACATCATTGATAGCTGCTTTTTCAATAAAAATGGATCACGTAAATTTACTTTCCTTGTCATCGGTCATTTACAAAACTATTTTGTTAAAAACCATTCTGATTCTACCATTCACAACGACCTTGTCAGTAAATACAATCTTCCACTGGGTCGCATGTTGACTGGCGTTTTTCATACTTATTGTTAGACCATAACTAATCACCTAATTGTCTAAGGACTTTTCCGTTCTCCCGATTACGACAAAGAGCACACGGCAGTTGTGGTCGGTCAGGAAAGGATGCTCACTCCTCCATGGCTTGATCCTACCTCTAATTTTACATATAGAGTAAATTGATAGATAGATTATTCGAGTAATAATTCCTAACAGTGGATTCAACTTTTCATAATTTTGGTTTAATCATTAATTCTGGGTGCTGCACTTGCATACCCAGTAGTTAGTAGTAGGGGGAAAATATGAACGTCAATGCAAGTATAATGCATGGCCAATATAGAGTCTACTCTTCCATCGCCAATAAACAGAATTTCGTTATATAGTGACTTGTATCTCGAAATAATTTTAATGTGTTTTCACTCGTAATAATGAGATACATGTAACTCGTTGTGATAACAACTATACCTCGGTACAGTATGTCAGTTTCTTGTTATAAAGAAAGGATTTGTTTTCTCTAAAATAAACCTCTTCTTTCACTTTAAGTTCATTTTAATATGAACTTTAATTTCTGTTACTTTCTGTTTACTGCAATAAAAATGGCAATATTGTAGAGACTTTAGTTATTTACATATACATGTAACAAGAAGTGATACTGAAAAACTCAAATTTATAAGGGGGTCATTATTCTACAGGGGTCACTTTTCTTCACTAAGAGTGTGTTCGTTTTTATGAAAATGACGCTTATTCTTCAGCCAAAAGGGTCATCATTTTTCTACGTAGAATAATGACCGGGGCTCATTTTTTTACGTCGAAAAATGGCCCCCGGTCATTATCCTACGGGGTCATTATTCTGCTTTAACCGGATAATATACCAAATAAAATTATTAGTATTATTATCATTTTTAAATTGATTAAAATTCTTAAATATATATAAAGATGCCAAAACATTTTATATCAGAAATTCGAGTGTATTCTCAATAAGATTGTATAGGAAATTGCATACTCTAGTATCTTGCACAAATGCCTGGTAAGGTGCCCTAATTTTTAGCAAGAAAGCTTGTCAAAGAAGTAGTAAATCAATAACAAATTCCTGGAAACAGTTATATAAAATTGAGGAACGTATCGTCTGACCTTAATACATTTTCACTTTGTGACCATATTTGCTCTGGCCTAAGACCTAAACCCCTGACCCAGATGCCACAAGTTTGGTAGAGGGCTTCATGGACATTATAACCATTCATTTAGGTTTTTTCCCAACATGTGCGGGAGTAGGGAAGATTTTTGAATAGTTGGCATAATTGGCGCCACCCATGGGGTCATGTGGGATGGTATATTAATAATTTTCACAATTTATACATGCATTCCTCTTATCCTAGTAGGTAGAGATGCTTCAAACCAAAAGTGGTTGTACTATTCAAGAAATTGTTAACGCACCGTCGGACGCACGAACGAAGACCAATTGCAATAGGTCATCTATATATATATATATATATATATATATATATATATATATATATATATATATATATATATATATATATATATATATATATATATATGTAAAGGGGTAGCTTATATATATATATATATATTCGGAGCTACTTTGGGAACCAGAACTCCAATGCCTTTTTGTTGAATTATTAATTCTCAATTTATTCTCGTCTTCTTATTATTTTATTAATGGTTTCCACATGGTGATCTATAATAATCATATACAATTATAATATTACTAAAGCACTCTCATTCTCTACATTTACTCATTAAACTTTAAATTTAGTTAGATAGAATTTAAATTACATATATTTTATCAAAATAACTCACCAAGTATAACAGCGATATATGACTACTAAATAATTAGTTATAGTCGAGTTGACAAAGCTAAGGAGCACATATCAACCGTCTGTCTTGGGTGGCGTCATGGTATTAAATTCTAAAAGTTCGTGCTAAAAGGATTATATAAACTGACATGCGCACTCATTCACTCAAACCCGAAAAACCAGTCTAACACACCCATTCATTCACCGATCCATCCGCCACACGTAACCACGTGACCTCTCGTACTACTAACATACTATGAATGAATGTATGAATGAAAGAAACAGCTCAAATGGAAACAAATGAACAATGGAAAATGAAAACATGAAATGTTGAAATAAATGAACGCAATTATGATTAATAATTAACTAAAATAATTAATCCTGTGACATATATATAGATATTAGAGCTTGCTCATTTTAAGGTCAGACGACACGTTCCTCAAACTCTTTTTTGTATCTCCTCGTAATAGGGAGTTCAAAAAAAATAATCCAGATTTTCACCGAAATTGGTTTAAAAAATCATATCTGATTATACCCCTTTAAATATAAATATATATACCAATTTTTTTTTACATCAGCAAGTGTACTTTCAATAAGATTATATAGGAAATTGCATACTCTGGTATCTTGTACAACTGCCTGTTAAGGTACACTAATTTTTTGTAAGAAAGCTTGTCATAGTATTAGTAAATCAATAACAAATCCCTCGAAAAAGTTATATAAAATTGCAATCTGATTAAAATCAGATCCTTGATCCGTTCCTTCCTTTTCTATTGTCGCAACACGTGTAGCGACAATAGAAAAACAAGGAATAAGGGGGCTAGGTGGTCAACCCATCAGATCCCCTTCAAATATCTTAAATAAAGAAGCTTCTTGTGGATTCGTGCCTTACCCGGTACTGGTAAGGTTATTTATTTATCTTTTTATTTACTTCATTTCTGACTCTCTTGCTTGTTTGATCCTCATTTGAAAATAAGGCGCCAATATTTCGGAAATTCTCGGGAGTTATATACAACACCAATAAAATTCGAATGTGGGGAAATCCCAAAGTTCATTCAAGAATTTAGCTTTTGTCTACTGCGGTTGCAGGTACGTAATTTGTGCATTTAAGGAGTCAGTATATCATTATTTATATTTTATAGTCATTATGATAAATATCTGTTGATAGAATTGTCGTATCAGTCAATATTTTGAACACCATTGCTTGAAAAAAAAAATGTTTTTCAAACCGAAAGTAGACAACTTGTTAATTCTTGTCCATCTTTTTCAATTGTTAATTATTCTTAATTTGCCTTTCTATCTCTTGCTTTCAAATAGAAATAATGTAGGATTGCAGTTTTTTTTTTTTTTTTGGGGGGGGGGGGGGTAGTATGAATTAGAAATCATTTTTTCAGTATTACAGTGTTTTCCTTAAGAACCGGCTACAGGCCAAATTGACTGCTTCAATTCATAAAAATGCCGCTTAGAAATAAAAAATTTTAAAAAAATAATTGTTTTTTTTTGGCAGAGTTCTGTTCATTCACATCAACCCTTAGCCTGTAACAACTGATCTTTAAACCTTTACTTTAAAATAAAGGGAAAACACTGCAGTCTTATTAATTGAGGTGAGGTTATGAGGTATAATGATCTCAAAATTTTGGCCAGGGAGTGATCAAATCCAATAAAACCCAAAGGGCTTAATTTTATGATATATTTGATTACGCTCAAACTTAATTATCACCTCAAAAGTCATAAAATTCAAAGAATGATTCCTTATTGCTTATGTATTTTTATATAATTATCAGCAATTGTACAATGAATATGAAATTATTGACATTTTTACTTTATTTTCATTTTGTATAATTATGCTTCAGTTTCTGTTCAGTTCAGTTCTTTATTAACTTTAAGCTGTACAGCTTATCAGTACAACAAATATAAACAATATACACATACAGAAAAAAAGTTCTTTCTTTTATGCTTGTAAAATTTCAAGGCAATTCCAAACAAACAATACATTATAGAACAATACAATACAGATGACATCACAATGCCACTGAGTAGTTTGTTTAAGAGTTTAGAGTAGAATGTAGACATATGTTCAGCAGAGATGTTGCCCTTGCATTGGATATTTTCTTTTGTTATAAAATCCTTAATATTCTTTATAATAGAAATTTGTGTTTGAGGAACATATTAGTATTTTCCTCTTTTGTTTTATTTGGCTTTATCACATAATTATGAAATACCTATTCTATGGATCCTTTATGGAGTCATTTGAAATTCACCTGACCAGTGACAGCCCTTGTTCGTCTTGTTGAATACTCTTTTAAATTTGTTTTGTACCAGGTTTCTTATATAAAGTTATACATACATAGTCATTTTTATGTTTCAGATCATTAGAATTTTGATCAATCATGGCGGTAAATATGGAAACTGATGATGATTATGATTTGTCGGATAGTGATGATGAATACGAGGAAGAAGTTGACAAGAAGAGCTCAGTCTGTAAAAAACATTATGTAGCAGCCATTGATTTTGGAACAGCTTACTCTGGCTATGCCTACTCCACCAAAGGTGATTGGACAAAAGTTATAACTCATTCATGGCATGGTGGAGAATACATGACCCATAAGGCACCAACAACATTGCTTCTGGAACCGAATGGGGATTTTGCCGAGTTTGGATTCAGGGCAGAGAAAAAATATGCTGAATTGGCAGAAGATGAGAAACATAAAGATCATTACTTCTTCCGCAGGTTCAAATTAATTTTGAAACCACAACTCACAAAGGTAAAATAGGAAAGACTGTGCATCTACAATATTTTTGAAATACATGTACTGTATAGCTGTTTTTTTGGGGGGGGGATATAATTTTGGCCTTTTTTGGCGATTTTTGAAAATTCACCAAAATTAAAATCACCAAAGGACTATATATGGTTTGAGCCTAAAATGGCCCCCTTAAATGAACATCGTCATTTTACTTTAATTCTTTGTTTTCATTGTACAGATATACATTTGAAGTTTTTTCATAACTTTCATTTTGAATAAAGTGCCCACAATTTAAAAATATGACATCAGAAAGTTTACCTTTTCCTCCATTTTCGCATTTTTAGCATAAAATGGCTTGTTTAGAAGCAGTTTTTCTTTAAGAAAACATTGAGCGATTGCTTGAACAAACAAAATATTTTGTTTATATAAAAGGTGTATATATACAGTACTTATAAATAATAAAAAGTTTGTTCTTGTTCAAAGCGTCGCATTCCCATTCCCATTCGAAAAAAAATTCGAAAAATGTCAATGAATGACTGATTTTGATTGAATTATAAAAATAGCGTCACTTCTGACGTCACATACTGCCAGCGAGTGCAAATAAATCATATAAATAGGTCAAAAATATATTTTATATAAACTCTTCTAAAAAATAACACAACAATTTCATGTACCTGAAACACTTTAAAAAATGGTGAATAATGGGGGCCAAATTTGACTAATATCATATATAGTCCTTGAAGTACTTTCTGTGTAAATTTTATTGACAAACATGTTACAGTAGTTTATTTTGGAGATTATCATGGAGATTATTTTTTCTTATATTTTTTAAAGTCTGTGCATGAGCATGATAAAAGGAGACAATTGTTACATGCACACAGTGATATAGGTACAAATTTTCATTTACTCTAAGTCAATACAAAACTAATGTAAATAAAAAAAAAAGCTAACAATTACTATAAATTAGAAGTTAATTGTTTAAACAACATCACTTTTCCCTGTTCAGATGTGTAATTAGCCCCAGTGACAGGGTGTTAGCTTGTGTTGTTTTAGGAGACATGTGATCCATTATCGACTCAGGTGCAGATAATTGTCTGATCAACAGTTTCTTCACTAACAGTGAAATAATAAAAATTGATTGTCAAGAAAGGTATACTGTTTTCATGCACATAATAAGTACTATTCACTTATTTCTGTTGAAAATATTGAAGTGTGTGAAGCCAGGGTCGGACATCAAATTTTACCACCTTTAATGCTGACATAAGATTTTTGCTTATATAATAACCTCTCAGCTATTAAAAATAAATTGGCAGTAGATTTTTAATGAAGGATAAAGGATTCTAGATATTAGTCCTGACTTTTACCCAATTTCATTTGTAACCAGTAACAAGGCACTGTTTTCTGATGACAAAAGTGACATATATGACAAAACTGTTTATTTTCTTTCTGCTAGAGTAGATAATTTAATTTCATCCAGTAACAATGGTTACAGCTATATTTTCTTGATGACAAATGTTTAGCAGGGGGTCTTATTTTATTTAGTTACATTGGTTACAATGGTTACAGCTAGATTCTCTGGTGACAAAAGGTAACAGAGGTGACAGATTTACAGTCAAGTCGTACAAAGACCAACTCGTATACAGGTCAACTCGTATACAAAAATCCCCGTATAAAAAACCAGAAGTCAACTTGTATACAAAAAATTCATGTATACAAAACCAAAAGTCAGCTCGTATACAAGAATCATGTATACTATTACAAAATGTTGTATACAAAAAATGAAAGTCAACTCGTATACAACGTATTTTTGAGTCATTATCTGCATATTAAAGACGGATTTAACGTTAGTCTATTTACAGGAAATAGATACTTATCACCGTTTTAGACAATGAAAGTCGACCTTTGCAGTAACATAATATATTATCTTATAGGCAAATTATCTGTTGTAAATATATTTGTTTATTTATAATTATATATTTAATATTTGACAAAAATGGTATTTGATTATGCTTATGATGCAAAATGGTGATATAATGTTTTAAGCAGCAATCATAGAGAGCTTCATAATGAAAAGCATATTTTTACACATAAATGCATTTTATATTACTAACAGTATGCATGTCGACAGGAAACATACAATTAAGTGTTGTACCATGTTGAAAGAAGTTTTGGAAATGGCATATAAAAGCGGAAAGTTGGAGATATTTTTTTTCAACCAAACTAATTAAGACTGGATCATCAAGTTTAGAGAACCTAAAAATGCCACGCTTGTTGTTTTAGCAATTAATGTTGCACAATGTGTAGAAATAATTGCAGAATGATGATAATAATTGGATTAGCACAATTAAAAAACTTTGTGTAACATATTAACTCAGTTTAATTTTTTGTTATCAGAATTGATAAATATCGTTTATTTTGTTATTTTTGTATACGAGTTGACCTGTATACGAGTTGGTCTTTGTACGACTTGACTGGACTCCAGGTGACAGGCCTTTTCCTGTTTAACATGGGGTCTTATTTTATTTGGTTACAATGTTTACAATGGTTACAGCTATATTCTCAGGGGACATAGGGTAACAGTGATGACAGTCATTTTCATGATATACAGGGGGTCCTTTTTTATTTGGTTACATTGGTAACATCAGTTACAATGGTTACCCTAACCCTAAACCGTAATCCTAACCCTAAACTAGCCCTTATCCTAACCCTAACCTAAATCTCACCCTATCCCTAACCCTAACCCTAACTCTATCCCTAACCCCAAACCTAACCTATTTTGTAACCAATGTTACCAGTAACCACTGTAACCAGTCACAAGTACATCAAAGTTTGTAAATCATTCATAATCAAGCATTGTAACCATTGTTACTGGTTACAAATAGAAAGGGGTCTAAGTCATGCAGGACTAATTTCTTGCCATATATGAAGGATTCACCAAAATAGTATCTGCCAAAATTAATGGTAGACCTTGTAGGCACAAATCTGCCAAATTTGTGTCCTGCCAAAAAAACGGGCTATACATTATTGCAGTCTGTTCACTTTTGCTCTTACAGACTTATAGCAATTAAGGTACACCATAGTGACTTCTTTTTGAAACAGATATTGATTGTCATTATTGTAGCAGCTTATTTTATTACATACCACTGATTTGTATCAAATCACAAGAACTTAAAATTGTGAACACCAAACTCATTTGTACAAATCCATGAAGTTCTCAACTCGCAGTAAAATAAAAGCAAGATTTTAAAATCCTCAAAAGGTGCTTTTCTCAATTTTATGAGTTCACTATGTAATTTATAGCATTTAATTTGGTCAACCAATAGAATACATATACAGTTTTGGCCAGTTTTTAATGTATTAAAGATCAAGCTTCTGAATATTTTGTTTGCAGAGAGTGAATAGGGAAACAGTTTGTGCAGATGAGAATGGGAAGGAATTCAATGCCTTGAAGATTTTTACTTATTGCATTGGTTATTTGAAAACCAGCCTGTTGGACGATATAAACAAAACAATCAAAGGTGAAGTTGCACTGGGTGACATACAGTTTATGATCACTGTTCCAGCCATATGGGACGACACAGCCAAAATGTTCATGATTGAAGCTTCTAAATCGGTATGAAGGCTTATTTTCACTCCTAAGTATTGTTGACATTTTTAGCTTACCTGAGCTGAAGGCTCAAGTGATCTTTTCTGATTATAATATGTCATTTGTCTGTCATTGTCATCGTAAACGTTTCACATTTTCATCTTCTCCAGAAACACTGGACCAATTTCAGACTTGGCACAAAGAATTGTGTGAAAGGGATTCAAGTTTGTTCAAATGAAGGGTCATGTTCTCTTTAAAGGGAAGATAATTTATAATCATCAAAAAGGACTATATATGGTTTGAGCCTAAAATGGCCCCCTTAAATGAACATCGTCATTTGACTGTTATTCCTTGTTTTGCTGGTACAGGTATACATTTGAAGTTTTTTCATAACTTTCATTTTGATTTAACTGCCCACAGTTTAAAAAGTGGGGGCCAAATTTGACTAATATCATATATAGTCCTTTGATGGTATTTTTCCAAAAGTCTTCTTCTCAAAAACCATTTTGCCAGAAAAGCTGAAACTTGTGTTGAAGCCTCCTTAGGTAGTGTAGATTCAAGTTTGTTCAAAGCATGATCCCTTGGGATAGGTTGGGGCCACAATGGGATGTCAAATTTTTACATAGGAATATATAGAGGAAATCCTTAAAAACTTCTTAAGGAAAACCATTCAGCCAGAAAAGCTGAAACTTGTATGAAAACACAGGTTGTGCAGATAATTGATTGTTCAAATCATCCCTGGAGAAGGGTGGGGCAACGAAGCGGGGAGAAGCATTTTTATACCATGAAGTGCGATGGGGGTAAAATATTTTTTACCCTTCCGTCAGTCAGTCAGTCTGTCCTGTTTTCTAGTAAGTGCAACTCCTCTTAAACCACTGTACAGAATTTCGAGAAACTTTGTAGCCATTTAGGACACAAAGCATATTACCAGGAAATTCCGATTCATATTTTTATGGAAATTTTGGCCCTTTTGGACTTAGAGCTTTATAGTTGTTTAAGAAAAAGGAATATATGTGCATATTTGCAGGAAGTTTTTAGCTGAGAATTTTATGTGAGTTATGCCCTTTATCATATTATTTTGTGTATTTAATGCATACCTTGCCATTCAGTGGCATCCATTATGTGTGATGGGGGTCCATGGAGTATGTGAGCTTGCTCACTTTTTCTTTCAGTAAATAGGAATACAAAAAGAAAATATTCTCACAAATACTGAAACAACAAGAGTTATGGCTATTGCTCAGGTGAGCGATGACGCACCTGGGCCTCTTGTTATGTATTATTAATTTGTAATGCCCTGCATGTAATGCAGGAGTGCTACATATATATCATAAAAAATAGTACCAGAATGGTGAAATTAAAAAAATATTTGCCAAATACTTTCAAACTAAACTTTTCAAAATTTCAGAAATATTGCTTATTGTCACTTTACAATTGAACTGATCCCGATTGGAATCCCAACTAATCCAAACAAAATTATTAAATACATGTATTTGAAAAGCAAAAAATGTTTCTGCATGTTATCTGAAAAATAAAATTTTTTTTTTTTTAAAAATGATTGTGTTTTCCCATAACAGACTGGAATACAGAAGGATCAACTGAAAGTTGTCCTTGAATCGGAGGCAGCTTCTGTCTATTGTCAGTACATGTATCTAGAAGAGGACAAAGCAAAACTAAGAAGCCAATTTCAAGATAAATTGATACCTGGCTTCAAGTACATGGTGATAGACCTTGGAGGTAATGTGTTGTATCATATAAGGTTATGATACAGAATAAATAAAACATATACATGTACTATAACTTGTTAGTGACCCTCATTCTAAATCAAAAAATACGAAGAACAATGTGCCTGTCTATCATATATTTTTCATTAAAGTCATAACTAACAGATTAATTTATGTTACAACACATAATTTATTCATGATATACGAAGTTTCATTCCATTTGATGAAAATGTATTTTTGTTACCCGATTTTAAATTCAACATGTTTTGTCACCACGGCGCAGGGTAACGTTGAAAACATGACGTCAAGATGACGTACCCCCAGTTAATAGAAATATCCAATCTTTATATCCCCTGAGTCTTTTGTGCTTTTCACCATACAATTTAAATCGACACTATATCACTTGACATCTAATTTGTTCACATTTGTTCAAAAACCATGAGTTAGTTCCTCGAAGTTTTCTTATTTTTTACCGCATGTCTCTTCATTTACAGTAAGAAAATCCCTGAATGTCAGATGACGTTGTTTATTCTTTTGATCAAATATTTACAGATATTCTATTTTTCCACCATTGAGCATTTTCACAGTTTTTATCGGCTTTTTCACGAGTTAAATCCATACTATTTATACTTTTCGTTGCGCCGTGACGTCCGGTGACGTCAATATTTTCAGTCAACTTTAAAGAGGACTATATGTCTTTAGTTACTGATATCTGTTCAACAAATCTATATATCCCGTCATTATTTGGTACATAGAATATCATGACAATTCTTAATTTTTGGTTTCAATATTATTTGGTTTTAAGCCCAATTCATGGAGATATTGCTTTCAACATAATATGGTTTATTGTTGACAGAACACAAAGTTTGACAGTGCGCCGTGACCTCATTTTTGCAGTGTTAGATTCTTAATAATTCTTAAAATAAAGGAATACATGAACTTTTTTGATTTCAAATTGTTTGAAACATTTGCTAAATTATGTCTACTAAATTTAGTAATAATATGACGTTAAATAACATAGCTATGGCAAAAGTCTTCGTATGTATTTTATTGACCCTAGTATATAGTAAAAAAAATTTAATCTACAATGATTCTGTATATTAATAATAAAGTTTGAAAAAATTTACACCATCTAAACAGTGTTAGTTGTTCAAATAGTTTATTAACATGAGGATTGAAAAAAAATCTATAAGTCATATAAACTTCATATGTCAAGATGCTGTGTTGAAGTAAATCTGCCCCCCTCCCCCCCCCCCCCCCCCCCCCCCTTTAAAAAATGATGCTTCCTACCTGTATAAAGGTTTATAGAGATTTTTTGTTTATATTCAGGTGGAACAGCCGATATCTCAGTTCACAAGAGGGACTATGATGGAAGTGTGGAGCAAGTCATTAAACCTAGTGGAATAAGCTGGGGTGGAACTAAAGTGGATGATGCATACTGGAAATTCTTCTGTGACCTTTTTGGAGAGGATTCCATGAAGACATTCAAAGATGAATGTACTGAGGACTATCTGGATTTTGGTCGAAAGTTTGAAGTTCAAAAACGGTCTGGGAAATTGTCAACTTCAGACAACCTCTACATTAGAATTCCTTTGTCTCTCTCTGAAATCCTTGATGACAAAAAAGGAATAGCTCAGGCCATTTCTTCATCAATGTACAGAGACATTATTTCCTTTGATTCAAAATCTTTCAAACTGAGACTGCCATTTTCTGAGTTTGAAAACTTGTTCAAAGAAACAAGTGATCAAATAAAATCCTACCTTGATGGTTTATGGAAAGAACCTGAATTGGCAGATGTTGATACTGTTCTTTTGGTTGGTGGTTTTTCAGAATGTTACATAATTAAAGATATGATCAGAAATGAAATGAAATCAAGGAAAAAACACCTTGTTTTACCAGATGAGTCCAGTCTTGCAGTGTTGAAAGGTGCAGTATATATGGGTCATGTGCCAGATGCTGTTACCACTCGCATTTCCAATTACACCTATGGTATCCAGAACTGGCCCAACTTTGACCCAACAATTCATCCAGAAGAAAAAAAGATTATGGTGGGAAATGAAGCAAGATGTCGAGACGTTTTCAAGAAATTTATCACAAGAGGTGATAAACTGAAGTCAAAGTACCCAAAAACCTTTATTTTGGAGGTTTTAAAGCCAGCTGAGGATACTCTTGAATGCAGCGTCTACCTGTCCCAAAAAGAAGATCCAAAGTTTATCGATGAGGAAGGAGTTTCCAAGGTTGGTTCTTTGAAGGTCCCATTGCCAAAGGTAGAGAAAGGGACCGTTATCGACATTGAGGAAGAAATATCTATTCTTGACACAGAGGTTGAAATTCTTGCTAGAGAGCTGAACAAGTTCAAAGAATTCACACAAAAATTTGACCTGCTGTCTCCAGATATACTAAAGAAAAAATAAATGAAGAGGATGAAAAGTTAATTGATCATCAATAGTTCAATCCACTCTTTCCAAAAGTTATGTCCCTTGGTTGGCATCGCTGGGGAATAAACCATAATTTCTTTGTAGTTTTATAATTAGGGGGATTGTATAACTGTGAGTCACTAGACATTAAAAATCTGTTTCCATCTTGCCTCAGGATGGAGCTTCCCATACATTGAAGGAAGACTTAAAGCCAAACAGAATTCATCACAAGATGCCCAAATGTTTGATAGCATTAAGAAGAGGAGTGTTGGTTTTGACCTTTAGGTTGACTCCATAAAGGGAAACAACTCAATAAAATTTTTGCAAATTGTGGATTGGTCTATTTCAAATCTAACAGATTTTTTTTTTCATAAGAAAATTATCAACTTAAGGAGCAAATAGCACATGATTCTTTGTAGGTAATATATACATGTATATAGTATGTAATGACATTTATTGCTTGGCTTATTATTGGTTGATTTTTTTGTTGATTCAGAAGTTGAATTCTTTCAATTTTTTGTTTTCAAATGTATAAATTCTAGAGTTGAGAATAAATTTAAGATTCATTGTAATTGTTTAATAAATCTAAAAATGGAAATGCATAAACTTTTATTGCATGTACAAATGTGCAAAGTAATCACTTGAATTATTTTAATTAAAATCATATTTGTATGTGTACATTAACATGATAAAGCAATTGAAGGTAAATACTGTTGTATCAAGAATTTGATCATACAATATTTTGACTTTTGAAATCTTTAAAATACTGGCATTTGCATTGGCTAAATTGAAAAACAAATGTTCTTGATAGAGTCAAAGCATTGATAGAGAATCATGTTTGTTTTCTCATATTACATGTATATGCAGGAGAATGTTATGCATGTTAAACATTTTCTGGTTAAAATATATCTTTATTCCAAAAGTATTTTAAAATAAAACTTTATAAAGAAAGGTTGAAGAAAATAATAAAAAAAAAAAAATAAAAAAAAATTACATGTAAACATATATAAAACAAGAAAATATCATAGAGCTACAGTGTTTGGGGTTTTTTGTTTTTTCCTTTTTGCGTAACATTACAAGTTTTTATTTGCTGTATTTTTTAAACTTTGCATTTATTATCATATTTTTTTCTTTTTATGACAGCACACAAAAAGCATTGATTTGATTGGTGACAGGATGGATTTTACAGTACCTGTACCTGTATTTTGTTTACAATGCTTCCACCTGCAAAGTAGTTCATGTATGAAACTAACTTCTTATAGAATGACGTTTATCATTTTTCCTTTTTTTATCCTTTCATTTCATTTTTCATTTTTTTTTTATAGAACCATATCAATTTAAGGTACCTCACTACACCAAGGCTAATACTTTTTAAGACGCTACTTCACAAAATGGCGATTTAAATGCTTTGTTAAATTTTGTATCCAACAATATGGTTGAATATCTTCATAGTTCAGTAGTTAAAGTGTCGGTCTTGTGAACCGCAGATAACGAATTGGGCTTTTGTTCATATTCACTGAATCATATTTTTAAAATCATATTTTTTTTAATCCAAAATTGCATATTTTTTTGCCTATTTATCATATTCATGTTATTTTCTTTTTTGTTTTGTTTTTTGTTTTTTGTTTTTAATATGAATATATAGTGACTGTATTTATACAAAATCATGATACCTTGAATTCATAATATTAACCTTTATTTACATTGTATATTGCAAGAAAATATCCATCTTCGCTAGACAATTATCTCATTTATGAGAAGCGTAGTGTATCGGAAACCCTTGGCTTGCGAAGATGGAAAATATCAAGTGTTTGTATTAGCATGTCTTTAGTAAATAAACTCTACATTTTCATATGTGGTTTTTTCTAATATCATTCCAATAACCATATCAACTTTCACTCATTTTTTTTAAAATTCTTGGTACTTTTAAATTGTTTTTTTTTTCAATTAATAACGATTACTGCCAGAAAAATTGGATGGGAGTGGGGGGGGGATTCACATCCAATGCGTCCTCGTGTTCTTATTTCGTTATTGTGGTACTCATTTCGATCTTTGGAAAACACCGGTAGTAAAGTCCTTGCTACCAAAGAGCCGTTTATTTTAAAGCTGATAGTGCATATATGCATGTGTTTACGAGGACTGATGAGTAAATAACAGTCTTGCAGAGAATTATATGTTTGGGATGCTAAATCAACTTCTGATTGAAATTGGTTGACTTGCGGTATACAAAATTTAGTGTATCTCTGTGTAGAGCCCGAGAAAATGTTTGAGTATTTTGTATACAAATATTTAGATGCGACTCTTACTTCCCTTGCCTTTCAGACTCTACTTATACATGTATGACTCTTTGTTGGATACTCTTTCTCTTTCCCAGTCATTAAACTACTTTTCAATAGAATTACATTTCATAAGTCATTGTAAATTATTTGACTGTAATTTTTTTTATTGAAAAAAGTTAACAAATGTAAATGCATTTAATTTTGCTACCTTTTAAATATATATATATATATATATATTTTAAATTAAGAGTCAAAAATCATACAATTTGAAATTCTGGTTATCTATGGATTGCATCAATCATGAGTCCTATTTTATTCATTGATTTCTCTCAATTCTTATAAAAGTGAAACATTTTATTCAAAACTATACCCACTGACGAATTTGGGTGGTACAACCATAATAACTGGCCGCCCACCCTGTAGGAATTTTATGGCACTGTCCTTAAATGACAGGCCACATCAAAGTAGAAGTATATGGTACATCTATAATCAAATTTCTTATCAAGACGATGCACGGGCTTAGCAGAAGAGAATGATAAGTTGTTTTTTTCAATGATTCGTCTGACTAATACCATTTCGTCTCTTTGAGAGTTTCTTCCTTTTCCCCCAAAGATTAATTTTCTTTTCATTTTGTATTCGGTTTTTAAGTCCGTTACAGTCTTAACAACAACTTCATTCAAACGTCCATACGCAATATCTTTATGGCAAGGTCCTATTTATCTTTCGGGCGATAAAATATGACCCTTAGTAAAATTGAATTCCCCTTCAGATGGATAGATTTGTAAACAACGTTCAGTGTGGACCATATACTTACTGTCGACATTTCACCGAAATTTAATAGGGATTTTTCTTGTGCGATGTTTAGACATAAAGTTGCTTCTCGTATCGATCATAAGTTTTAACACCCCAATTATAGTAAAAGAGAAAGAAAAAAACCGTGTATCCCATTCGAGAGGATATCCTTTAGCACAATGAGGATTTCAATCATTTTCTTGGCGATAAATTTGACTATGGTGATATCAATGTCGACCTCGAATTCCCCGAGTGGCATCTCTTCAACTCCACCAGGAATTTCATCCACGCAAGGACAAACTGGATCCGCCAATCAAAACACGGAACCTCCGAAAAGTTTTCAAGAGAAGGAGATCATGGTAGCCGTATTCACCCTGGTTCTTCTGGGCATAAGCGCACTTTTCATTGCAATCGTTTTCTGTATTGGAGAATTCGAAAATAAGCGCACGGGATTGTGGAAGAGCAGACGACTCTCGGTTGCTGTCGAACACGATCACACTGATCTCGAAAAGGAAATCAGCAAATACAATAAGTTCTGAACATATTCCAAACACTGGGATGTTTTATGGTATACTTATATCTATTCATGTATACATGCGATTTTTCACTACCTGGTGAATACTAATACACGATGAAAGTATTCAGTAAAGTTGGTTTTTATATATTCTTCCATCCGGACAGCTTGGGTGAAATGCATCTATTCTTTAAAATAAAGAAATGGATTTGGACTACTATATAGTAATTTACCTATTCATATGTGACAGTATTCCGGCTACCAGCTGACCACCCGACTCACAATTGTTAGATAGTGTAAAACTATAAATGCAACTGGCCATCGAAATTACTTAATCATTTTATTTGTCGAACATTGCTGAGGAACGGATATATCCTAGCTTCTGTGAGGAAAAAATTAATATGCTTGTAGTCGAATACCTGTATCTGCTATAAATGTGCAATCGTCTTGCATTGCATGGATGCATGTGTATATATATAGTAATTGGACCAGAAAAGAAAAGAAGTGAGCATTTACATAAACAATAATCGGGAAATGGAAGCTTAATTACATATATCACTTCCCTTCTATTTAACGGGTCTGAATATATTATTATGATTCAATGTGGTGTATTCCAGATTTAGATTTACTTCTTGGATGTATGACTTTTATTTAACAACACAGGACTGTTACATAAAAAGAGAAAGAGTGTCAATTGCGTATTATTTTCTATAAATTAATGTATTGTTCTTCGCAATGTTTCACAGGTATGTAGCATCAGGTGGGCCTTGCCCTTCCACTTTTTCTCGCAGCAAAGATGCAGTTTTATCAAATTTACATATAGAAAATTGAATTATCATATCCCCCCCCCCCCCCCCCCCCCACACACACACACATTTTTGGGAGATGTAAAAAAATCGAAGTGAAAATAAGGAAATTGACAGTGAAATTGAAGTTATAGTTACAGATACGTTCACCCCCCCCCCCCCCCCCCCCCCCATTAGGTTTTATGATTTGCGATTTTTAAAGATTTTGTTTTTACCTTTGCTTGTCAAGATGAGTCTGACCCCCCCCCCCCCCTCAAAAACAATGCTACGTGCCTGTTTAATAACTACATGTACTTTTTTACAATAAAAAAATGAATTGACAATTTTCTCTCTCTAATTAAATAGGCTCTGACATTACTAATCAATGATGCGGTCCAATGAAAAAGCAATTAAAGCTTTTTGAAGAGTTGTGTTGACATACTTGAGAACAAAGCAGTCTGACTAAAGCCAGCCCCTAGCTCTACTATTTCACTTCGAACAAAGAACAAAGAAATCAACTTAATTTTTTTTAAACGATGAGAGAAGAACAAATATAAAGCCGATTCCACGGAAGCTTTTCGAGGATCGTGTGAATTGAAGAGCTCAATTCGAAACGCTAGTTAAAAATTTAAAAAAAAAATGATATAAAAAAAATAAATTGATATCACTTTGTCGGATACGTGATGTCGCAGATGCTTATCCAGCTCTTAGTACATGGTGATATCGCCTTTCCTAATACCTGATATCATTAACGGTGATATCACTTAATAAGTGATATCACCAAAAACGAATCAGTATCAAAAAACTGATTCGTTTTTGGTGATATATCACTTTTTGATGATATCAGCGTTTGGAGTAGGCAATGTCTCTTTCTCATATGTGTGATGTCAATGAAAATACGGTAGATGAAACTATATCACCTATTTGAATAGATACTTTTAACGCTCATTTTATTGTCTTTTCTACAAGTTTATAGTATAAATATCTAACAAATTTTGCCACAAATACCCTTTTTATTTATTCATGTAATTTTTACTAATAAACGTGCAGATATCTATTAATGCAGTCGGTATTAAAGTGAAATTAAAATGTGATAATTGAACTATTATAGGTAGATATATATCCTTTTTAAATCCAGCTACACAGTTGAAAAATACGTTACGCTAGATCTCCCAAAACCCATCTGATCAAAATTGGCAATGTTTAGATGTGGTGTAAGTCACTACAGAGGAGAACCGGTGCAGGACAGAATATGTAACATGTGACTTGAACGAAATCGAAACTGAAAAGCATTGTTCATTACATTGTCCATTCTTAATAAACAGAGAAGTCTATTTCATAAAATTAGATTTGATTTAAGGTGGAATAACACACCTGGAAAAAAGCACTCAAATTAACAGTACAGTAAATTATTTGATTTTGAAAGATAGAATTATAAATAAACTGTACAAATGTCAAATAAGCGAAAAATTTGCAGTTTGGGGATAAAAAATGATTATCTAAAAAATTCAATTCAATTCAAAACAACAAAAGCCCCTTCGGAATTCGAACTCGGGATGTACGGGTTACTAGCCCCACACTTCATCCACTCGGCTATGTAGAAAGATACCTTTCCGTCGATAAAATTCTTCTAATAAAACGAAATGTCGTTTCGATCAGAGATCAACCATTTTGTGATGATGAGTTATTCCACCTTAACTGTAAGTCAAAATATTACCAATTATAGTTCTCTGTTCATTTAACAGAATCGCTTATTTTATTAATGAATTATACACTCTAAGACAGAAACACTTGACAAATTAAGCCATCTTGCTCCTAAAACATGAACATTTTACTCACATTGTACACATAACAGTTTGAAAGTGACTTATATAGGTCCGTTGGGCCGGGTGTATTGATGTTATATTTTTAAAAGGAATTGTGATTATTATGTTATATACACATGTCACTATAATAAACTATTTAAACTATTTTCTTACTTACTTACTATAGGTAGAGCAGTGATATGTTATTTCGTTTTTATCCGGTCGTTAGATTTTCAACCGGAAGTCCAGTTTTCCCGCGTGCAAGCGGCACTTTGTCAACAAAGTGAAAACAGAGAAAAGGAATAAAACACCCGTCTTATGTCAAAAGTAGTGACGAGAATTGACTGATATGTTCAAAGAGTTATCTTGATATCTTAACAGATAAAGGTTTGTATTTATTCTTTCTCACCTTAATTATTTGATTCTTACTATTGAAGACAAATGATGCGTTTTTTGGGGGATCGTTTAACAGTTGATTTATTTCATTTGTCATGTTTGTATAGTATAGATGAAGTAAACATACAACATTTACCTTCATTAAAAGAAAGTAACTTTTTTAGAAACTTTCCAATAAACTTTTTCTAAAAACGAAACTCGAAAGAAGAGAAAGATGTACATACACTGGATGTATGATTCATACAGTGACCGTACAGCGTATATAAAACATGTTATGGATTAACTTTTTTTTTTAATTTGGACACAGCTTCATATACATAGTTTCCTCGCCAAATAATGTCCGTATCGATTTTGGCGAGTACACTGTACACACAATGAAGTTGAAGTTAGATGTCAGTTTATTACTGCTTGCCAAAACCACCTGTTGGTGACTAAATTCTTTCATTTGGAAACATAAATGGCAAGTGTCTATATAAACAAATCCCTTAAAGGTTTTAGTAAAAGAATTTCATTTTATATGTATTCTTAATTTTTTAATCAAATCTTTTAGTTTATCCTCCACGTATACATACATACATACATACATACTACTAATATGTAAACGGTATGACCGTTGGACCGAGCGCAGATTTAACACAGTGCAGTTTGATTTTTTTGTAGAACAAAATTTATTTGAAACGCACACTGTAGGATCCGCCTATCTATCAAATCATATGCCCAAGGTAAACTAAACGTCACGTGCTCAGTCTTCATTATGACGTCATGTTTCATACGTAAAACGTAAAAGTTATGTCTTCGGAAATAGCCGAGGAAAAGTTCTTGATTCCGAGAATTTTTTATTTCTTTTTTTAATGTTTATAATTTTCCCAAGTTGATGAATTTAATTTTTTCTACTTTATTCAGTCTCTAAAAGATCGGTTCCTTGATGTTAATGATTTTATTTTCCATCTGATAATTTGATAAGACATACGTGAAACTAGTCGTATTTCTTGATTAAACCACTGTTAAAAGTTGTATAGTTTGCACAGTCAATTATTTTTATCTTAATTACTTTCAATTAAACATTGGAAAGTTTTTGATCAAGTTTCGGGGCGAAAAACATCGACAAGCGGCAGTCATAAATGATCGAGTTAACTTTTGTTTAACAAAATGGCGGCCAATATGGCGGCGCCCAGGGCTGGAAGAAAATTTTTTGGCCCTTAGTACCCCTGATTCAACTTCTATTTTTCACTGATTTTCATATATATACGTGTTACCATTAAGCCTCACACCTATTTACTGGCTAAAAGGACAATAGCGTGAGTATTGTCCCAGAGACAGTAACTATTTCCTCAGGCAAAGCTGAGTAAAATAGTTGCTGTGGATGGAAATAGTTTCTGTCGAGGACAATAAATTGCTATTCTCCCAACAGTCAGTATTTAAAATAGAAATTTTATTACCCCAAAGAAAACTTATCAGCAGAGTTTGTTGCTAGTAAGGAATAGGGCTGGTTCAATATATCGGTAATCGGTATATATCGATTCGATATTTTTCAGTGATACGATAACCGATACAGAGATGCCTGTGTCTTGCTTGAGATTATTTTGACATTTAAATGAAAATAATTTCATCTTTTCGTTTACGACTTACGACAGAGCGACTTACTTTTTGTACGACCTAAATAACCCCCTCTAAAAAGGCCAGTCTAAGTCATTTAAACTCATGCGTGCAAGTGAGACATCACGATGTCAAAAGTTTGGTCCCATTACACAAAAGTTGACGGTAAAAAGGCAAAATGTAACATTTGTCTACAAGAAGTCGCAAGTTCTGGCAGAACAACTAATCTATCTACCCGTCTAAGATGGCATCATAACATTGATGTGTTTGCTACTACGAAACATGGAGGCAATTCCGGTAGGTAAAATAAATCGTCAAACAGAAAATATCAAATCAGATTTTCTTAAAATATCGGAGTGCTGTTTATTTAATTCAAACTTAAAGCATTTCGATAAAATATTTTAGTTGCCGTTTCATCCACAAGTACGACAACAAATGTCAACACAGTCAACGTCAACACATTAACCCCAACGACGGTGACAAGTGTCAGTTCTTCTTCCGTCACACCATGGACCTTTGCTATAACAGCAAAACTGCCATCTGCTAAATCTAACGAGATTACCAATGCGGTTGTAGAATACATAATCCAGGACCTGCAGCCCTACAGCACAATTGAAAGCCATGTCATCATTGTTTGAGGATGACATAGAAATAACTCATGTGGATCCTCCTTTGCGAGACACTGAGATTGCCAAAAAGGAAGTAGACAAATACAGAGCAATTCCACAAGCAAGCATGATGGATAACCCTCTTCAATTTTGGAAGGAAAGGAGTTCTGACTTTCCAAATTTGATTGACTTAGCTTGTTGCTTCAGAACGATTATTTAGCACAAGTGGTGACATTGTTTCCAGCACAAGGGCCTGTTTAAAACCAGACCAAGTGGATGCTTTGGTTTTTCTTTAAAAATGGCATTAATCTGTCTTGCAATGTCAAAGTAAATAAAACAAGAACAATGATTTCAAATGTAGTTTTATTATTTTATGACATATATGCTGCAATTGAAAAAGTCTCCCCCTTCAAAAAAAACACAAAAAACAGAAAACATTGAACAAAAATAAAGTTTTTTTCTCTTTAATTTGTATTGACAATACATATCGCACTCTGTATTGCAATATGTATCGTATCGGAAAAAAGCTTTCAATACCCAGACCTAGTAAGGAAGTTAAAATTATTGGACTTTAAATTTGATGTAGTGACTACGATAACGCCAGATGAGCTCTAAGACTAACTGCAAGGGAAATCAAATTCTGCTGGTGAATAATTTCAATGACCTTTCACTTTGGCAGATAGGAACTGTATCATGGTAAACGTTATCTAGATGAAATAAGTTTATTTGTCATAATTTTACATTTAAATATAAACAGAGGTATAATAAAGTCGCTAAATCAGATTGGAAACAGTCCACCATTCAGTGTCTCTAGTCAATAAAGGCCTGTATCTTACTCCTATTTTACCTACCTAAAGGGAGTCAAATATCATTTAATTTGGATGATGCTTTTCTGAAGAAATGTGTATCATCTAAGTCTTCTGACATTTTTTTTGTATTAAATTTAAATCCATGAGGACATAAGGCAGGTGTTAATCTCTGGTTTCTATGGTGCTAAGCTGATGAGAGTCTTTCATGATGATTTCCTTTTCTTTCTACAATCGGAGTCATCAATTCTTGCATGCAACTGTTGCTAAGATAGTAAAATTGTAGGTGTAAAATATGGCTTTTTGACATATGTTTAATGGTAATTCTTTTTTAACAGATTGTGTCAGACAAAACAATGACCCGTCTAGAGATCATTGGTGAGCTGAAATACTCCGGTCTGGAGTCTGGAACGACCAATTGGAAACAAGGAACCATGGTTCTACACTCAAAAGATGGCTGTTGGAAACTAGATCTTCACATCAATTGTAATAGGAGGGGGCCTGTCCAGTCATTTCAGGTATATGTAATATGAAGTGAAGCCCCAATGTTGGTGGTTAATAATCTTCAAAGTTGATCTGACACCAGCAAATTTAAAGATTGTAGTGTTCTAATGTAATGTGAATGTCTTGCATGTACCGTTAAGTAATGCATATCTAAAAAGGCTGCATGGACTCTGAAAGGTGTTAGACCCTTTCAGTACTCTGTAGAATTTGCACATGCTTGCTCATTTCAATGGATCATGAAATTTAAATATTGGTTTCCAGTTTATTCAAAAGAATAATATATTTCATCATAACAGTATTTTAATCCTTTTTATTCGTTTATTTGTAGATAAACAGTAACACAATCAAAAAGATTCTTCTGAAGGAAAAAATTTACTTTATTGAACTTTTCATGCAAACAAAAGGAGGAGCATGCAACATTTACTTTAAGCCTGACACTAGGAGTTTATCAAAGACTAGAGAGTTTGATGCGGTCATGCAAGATATCAAGAAAAACAAAATTGAACAATCACAAACTCCTTGTAAAGGTAAAAAGCTGGTTGTGGAAAAATCATTTTCATTTTCCTTACTAGTTGTTATAGACATCCATGTAGTGCCATTTTTATAAGACCTTGGACTTCTGGCATGATGTACCTATCTACCTCTTCGATCAAAACAAATTGAAAATGACACTGGTCTCAATCAAAATATGTACAGTTTACCTAGGCACAGCTTTAGAGTCAGAAAAAATCTTGCTGATTTGATTGAGTCATTACTGAATAGCTGACAGTGAAATAGAAGTTTTTGTCACATTGCTGTTTGACACAACTACCTATAGTCCATGGTTAAAATTGCTACAGTAGGGTTCAAGTCAAATACAGAAGTGATGTGATAGAAATATGATTGGTTGCATTTATTATTTACAGATAAAAATACTGTTTCAAGGGCTGGTCTACTCGGAGACAGTCCGATGTCCCAAAATGTGAAAACTTTCTCAAGAGATACACCATCCAAGCAGTTCACAAGGTAGCTGGTATCATTCGTTTTTGACTGTATGATATATTTCTTTGTTATATAGTACATGCTCTTGCTTTTGTTGTTTTGTATGTGGACAGAGTAATGCAATCCCTTCCACTACCTCTCCGTTTGTTTTTGTGTTTATTAAAGATTAAACTGCTTGGTTTTTTGGTTTTTTTTGGGGGGGGGGGTGTAACATGCATTTGCTTTATAAAAACTGTTTTCTTTTGGAGAATTTTGAATGCTTTGATGTGTGTGTTTCTGTAAAAAGAAATCTTCTTGAAAATGTAGAATTAAAGTGTATTTGAATGTATAAAAATTAATTTTATTTTCAGCATGAAAGAACCTCCAAGAAAAGAAGAACAGCCATCATTATACTGTGATGAGGAGTTCAAAGAAAATGTTAGGTAATGAAATTCTGTCATCTCCTCTCCCCCTTAACTTATTTATACACTGTATATGTTAAATGCAATAAATCTGCAACATTGTGCAATTGCAGTACATGTACCTTGTGTTGCATGATTATGTGATTTATTTTCAAAAGTTGTGGTTTTACAGAGATTTCTTGGGCATGCAGTGTGAAATGAATGAAATTTATAAATGAGTCGCATGTTTACACACAAGGTTCCATTTTGATTGAATTATTTAGATTGAATTGTTTTATTTTAGCTCAGATAAAGAGAACTTTTTGTACCGCGGTTTGGAAAAGAGCAACGCTGTGACCAAGCAATCTGGTTCTGTGGACTCTTTCCCCACTCCCAAGTTTTACATGTCGTCTAAACACTCCCCCTTCTCAGGACACTCCTTGTCAAGGTAGGAGAAATTGCAACATGAAGAATGATTAACTATGTCATCAATAATTGCAAATGATGATCCCAATTTAGTGTTGTACTCAATATTCTTTACAGTGAACATAAGTATTAAACTATTTGTAAACTCTTTATATTTTTATTACAGTGTGGGTACAGCCAGTGCCAGTAAAAAACTGGATTTGATGCCAGATCCTACACCCAGACTCTCTACTGGGGTTAACTATTCCTGGTCCAAAAACAAGCTCTCATTGTCTCAGAAGGATAGTAACCAACTCTCAGGGTATTTTGATTGATTGATTGATTCAATTGATTGGGGGAGGGGGGTGTTCTTACATGTTGTAGGAAATTTGCAAACGTAGAATTAAATTTAAAACCAAGCCTTGTTCATTGTGACTCTTCCTGAAAGTTATTGCAATGTTGAAACGGCCATTTATAATGATTTTGTCCTCACAAGTAGCTTTATTTTTGCAGTTTTTCCAACCTTGGTAACACCTGTTATATGAATGCAATTCTACAAGCTCTATTTCACCTGGAGCCTTTTACCAGAGACCTGGTCCACATCAGCCGTAGAATCTCCAGAAGTCTACCTCAGCAGTCGCTCTACCAGTCAGTGTTTTACTGTTCTGTAATCTACTTTCAATCTCATCTTCAGCTGTTTAAGGTCATGTTGACAAGCTTGACTCTGCATTTCAGGTCCTTGGTGCGACTGCATGGATCTCGGAAACGGATTGTGTCTGACATTGCTAAGCGAGATCTGCTCAGAAGTGTCAAACAAGCCATTTCTTCAAGTGCCAAACGGTTCTCTGGCTATCAGCAACATGTAAGAATTGTCATTTATGAATAAGGAAACTTTTTTTACATGTTTATCCATTTAAAATTAAAAACAAAAAAACTTCGGGAACATATCAAAAATACATATAGTGATTTATAACAATCGAATGATTCAAATCATAAGGTAAATATATAAATGTATGATAGGTACTGAAGAAAGGCTGCTTTCTCTTTGGTAGGATGCCCATGAATTTCTGAGCCAGGTTTTAGATCAACTTAAAGAGGAAGTAGCGAAAGTAATGAAGTCAACACCCAGTCCTAGTCGCAGCCCAAGGGAAGTAACTGAAGGCATGGAAGTCATCAATCCAACACTTCAGAATTTTGAATTTGAAGTAACCCATACCATTTCTTGCTCAAAGTATGCACCAGTTATCTCCAAATCTTTGTTATAAAATTTATGTATAGCATTACCAGAGTTCATAATTTTTTATACCAGTTGTGATTGAGTAATCGATGATATGGGCCTGTTCTAAGTATAGGGATTACTTTTCAGTTGCCCAGAAGAAGTGACAAAAGCAGAGCAGTTTTATGACCTGTCCTTGGAGATGCCAAGAAGGAGGTAAACACTTTGATTAGTGTAGAATTCAGTGAATCATTGGAAATAATGAAAAATGGATATCTTGTCTTTATCCTGTGATGATGCTTTAAATACTATTTTAGAAAAAAGAAGATTTTTATGGCTGGTTAGTAGTTCAGCAGGGAAACAACACATATGTACCTGTTTTGATGTTAATAAGTATATGAAAATGTTACTTTTTCTTGGACAGAGCTGGGTCTACTCCCTGTACCATACAGCATGCTCTGGATCTGTTCTTTAGAAAAGAGTCAATAGAGTACAAGTGTGAGAAGTGTGGATGTTGTAAGGCAGAGGTATCCCATAAATTCACCAAGCTTCCAAGGTAAATACCAGAGTGGTAATTGTCAACTACATGTATATTCATCAGGTTTCAGTCAATGAAGCCTGGCAACCCAGAGTGAAAAATAATAGTATTGTTGGTGGAAAGATGTATCTTGAGCGATCTTAATTTAAAAGTAAGAAAATTACCTCAGATCGGAATATTCATATAATAACATTAGTCATTGAAAAAAAGCTAAAATTGTGAAAATGCATTAACCAACACTTTCTGTTGTTCAGGGTTTTAATTTTGCATCTGAAGCGCTATAACTACAATTCCGGCTCATCAGTACAGTCCAAGATGTTGCAAAACATTGTTATCCCCAAGTTTCTGAGCCTCTCTACACACTGTAATGAGGAGACCAGCAAACCTTACCCCATCCATGCTCCCCTTCCTCTGCCCAGGTAGAGTATATCATAAAAAGATAATGATGTGCTTATGGAAGCAAATTAATTGTACTTCAGTTCTGTAGACCTTAATAATCAGCCATGTGTATTAATTGCAGTATAGCTAATATCAAAATTGATTAGATTTTATGAGAAGTGTTTTTAAATGCACAAACAAAGACCAACCTGTCTTACAAAGATAATGCTAAGAAATATTAAGTTCTTTCTTTTATGGAATTTGCTACATGCAATTTATTTTAATGTGTGTTTCAGCCCACAGAAAAGTTTGCTCGACTCCCCAAAAGAGAGTACACCTCGAAGAAGGCTAGACATGAACAACAGGTTTAAAATTTCACTCAATTATGCAATCTGAATTTTTCAGCAATTCTAAGTATTCTAAATGTATTCAATATAGATTTCTTGTTCCCTCGGTATTAAATAAAAGTTTTTCAAATGTATTTAATAGAATTCTTGCTCTCTCAGTTTTAGATTTAAAAAGTCAAGAGTTCTCCCCCTTTTTGAATCTGATGATGATCTGTCCATTTCAAGTTCTCCTAGCAAGAAACCAAAGTTGGACGAGGGTCAGGATAAATCAGAGACGACGGTAAGAAAAAAACAATGTTACCTCTCAGTCAAAATTTCTATTATAATTATACTAGAAACTGAAAGAATATGCTTTATTTCAAGGAGAGAGAAAGAGAACCCTTTAAAACTTTAACACTAGCTGATACACAGGAAGACCCAGATTTGGCTAAAGCTCTGGAATTATCTCTACAAGAAGCTAATGAAAGAGCACAGGTATAAAACATCATATTTTTGACTTGAATAGAAAGATTTTTTATTAAGGCATACATGTATAATACACCCCTTTATATCAATTCATTTCTTACAGATGTTTTTTAATGTAATATGCTCTATATTCATCAAATTGATATTCATTGAGCCAATGATAAAGTTGTAGTGAATAATTAAATTATTGAGTACTTTTGACCCCCAAAAAAATCCCCCAAACTCTTCCTATTGAAGAGGAGTGGTGAGGATGAATAGCTTGAATTAAAACAATGTTTTCTTTTGACAGCAGCAGCAATATACAGATGAGGTAGATGGAGGGCACGAGGATTCAGATTTTCAAAAGGCATTGGAAATGAGTCGAATGGAGTCAGAAAACCCCCAGCCTGATCACGGTTTGTTGAACTGTATTTGGTAAATGTATAGTAATGGGTAAAAAAAAATAGAAAGGGGATTATAGGGAATAGAATTATAACAAGTAATTAGCATTTCAAAGTTGTCTTATAAATACCAGTACATGTTATACACAGATTATGGATCAAGTCTAAATGGAATGTCTGAAGAGGAGCAGATGAGAATAGCTATTGAAGAGAGCATGAGAGACTTTGCCCAAGCCAACTACTTACCTGATCCTGGAGAAGAAGAAGAGGAAAGACATTATACAGAGGCCTCTGGCTCAAGAATCGCAGAACAGATTCAACACAAGGGAGGGAATTTGATCAAACAGTGCAGTGCAATAGTGTATGAAAGCTGTTTACAGAATGGACTCGAAAATGGAGACCCCCTTGAGAAGGCTACCGGGGAGAACACTTCTGAAGACTTTGTAGCTTGCAGGTCAAAGTACTTTACTAAGCAAGAAAAATGCAGCGTATGTGATAAAACCAAAGACAAAGACTTGTCCACAGACGGTGAATGTAAATGTGTCACTGATGCTACGGACTGTAATGGAAATGAAGTGGGCAGCGGGAAGTCTCTCGTCCAGCTGAATGGTGGCAATTCACAACAGGACGGCTTTGTGCCCAAGTTGAGTTCTGAGAATGATTTCAAGTCCATGTTTGATGATGATGACTTTGATAAAGGTAAATGTAACCACTTGTTTGTAATGTGCTTGTCAATCATGCATACAATTTGTTTCTCAAAATGTTTTTGATTACATTTCAATACTGAGAACCTAAGTATTAAAGAATGATTTTTCTCTCAGAACTGGTCAGTATTAAATAATGAATCTTTTTGCCCTCAGAATTGCTTAATACATGGTTTTTTCCCACTCAGTATTGTTCAATTGAAGAATGAATGTTTTTGCAATCTTAAGTAATTTATAATTAAATAATTGATGCACGTAGATGTGATGCTGCTTGATGAACCCTGGGCCTCAGAGGACAAGGAGAACAAGAAGCCCTCTGAACCATCAGAGGAGGACACTTGTCTGATTGAGGACCTTCCAGTTGTGTGTAATGAGGTTCGTGTTCAATGTTCATACATTTTTAGCGCACCTGAGTTGAAAGCTCAAGTAAACTTTTCTAATCACTTTTTGTCCGGCGTCCGTCTGTCTGTCTGTCCATCCGTCTATCTGTAAACTTATTACATTTTCGACTTCTTCTCCAGAACCACTGGGCCAATTTCAACCAAACTTGGCACAAAGCATGATTGCCTGAAGGGGTCAAGTTAAAATTAAGGGCTACGCCCTCTTTCAAGGGAAGATGATTAAAAATTATTGAAAATTTGTGGGTATTTTTCAAAAATCTTCTTAAAAACCATTTGGCCAGAAAAGCTGAAACTTGTGTGGAAGCATTCTCAGGCAGGGTAGATTCAAGTTTGTTCAAATCATGATCCCTGGGGGTAGGGTGGGGCCACAATGGGGGGTTATATTTTTACATCAGGATATATAGAGAAAAATCCTTAAAAATCTTCTTCTTAGATACCATTTGGCAAGAAAAGCTGAAACTTGTGTGGAAGCATCCTCAGGTAGGGTAGATTCAAGTTTGTTCAAATCATGATCCTCTGGGGTAGCGTGGAGCCACAGTGGGAGTTTGTTCAAATCTTTATTCCCAAGGGTAGTGGAGCCACAATTGGGGGTAAAAATTTACATTGGAATATATAAAGAAATTTTTTAAAAATCTTTTTCTGAAAAGCCTATTGGCCAGAAAAGCTGAAACTTGTGTGGAAGCATCCTCAGGTAGGGGTAGATTCAAGTTCGTTCTAATCTTGATCCACGGGGGTAGGGTGGAGCCACGGGTGGGGGGGAGGGGGGGGCCATTTTACAAAGGAAAACATTTTAAATTATTCACAAAAACTCATATTTTACAATATGTAGTTTTACTTGTATGCAAGCATTTTGAAATATTGTTGATTCTTTAAAATTGTTTAGACTTTGGCCCCTGGACAATTCTTAGGCCTCACAAGGGGTTCAAAGTTTGATAGTGGTTCATATCCCATATATAAAAGTTGAAGATCTTCCTGAGAACTGCAATGCTCAATATGTGATATGACTATAAAATCATCCAGAAACAATAGGGGCTTAATGATAAACATAAGAATATCCAGGGGAAAAAAAATTGATTTTTTTATACAGGATCTATTATATTACATTGTCCAGATATTTTGTATATGACCACATAAAGCTGATTTTATTATGTCTATTGCTGCTCAGGTGAGCGATGTGGCCCATGAGCCCCTTGTTTATTATGGTTGTACTTTAAATTTGCCATAAAAAAATAAAAATTACCAACTGATATTAATCAAATGAATATCATTTAGTTTTGCTTTTATAGATATATTGTACATATAGGTGTATATGTCTTATCAAAGTTCAAAACAAGCTAGAAAATTGTTTAATAATTGGCATTTGGATTATAGAAAGGAGAGCTGCCTCAGTCATATCGCCTGGTCAGTGTGGTTAATCACATAGGAGCTAGCTCTTTTGTTGGTGAGTGTCTCAGGAGAAAAAACAGTGTATTATATATACCTACATGTGGGTAAACAATGTATTGTATATAGGGATATATTGGCCCCCCCAGTTTATTTTTGCCTCTTTCGCCTTACTGTCATAGGGCAAATTTAAGACTGGGTGAATTTTTTTATCACTGTTAATTAAAAAGAGTATCTATCATATATCCTAATTTCTGGGCGAATTCAAGATGGGGCAAAGCCGTTTGTAAGTGAAGAAGGACAAAAAAAAAAAATGAAGTGAAAATAATCCTGTATACAGTACCATACATCTGATAAATGATTTTTATTTATAACAAAGTGTGTGTTGCTCACATCTTTTTGGAAACTGTTTCTAATATACCGATATGTTATACATGTACATGCTGGTATGTAAAATTAAAATTGGGAAGAGACATTTCATAATGGTGATCATTTTTATAACAAAGGATGTATTTTTTTGCCTCTTCACAGGCCATTACATCAGTGATGTGTTCGATGCAGAGAAAAGGTGTTGGTTCAGCTTTGATGATTCTCGTGTTTCCAAGACAACAGAATCGGAAATCAGGTCCAGTCGAGAGAGAAGTGGATACATATTCTTCTACCTCAACAAGTAAGTAGTTTACTTCATGTAGAACATGACTTTGAAAAAAAGCTAAGGAAGCTTATTCATTTATATGGTAAACTGGTTGTTCACATTGCATTTCATTAATACACTATCTTTAGATGAAAACAGTGTTAGTTTGTACATCAATCCTTTTCGTCTTTTTCAGGGATATTTATGAAGACCTTGCCGAGCATTTTGAAAAGCACAATACTCCCATTGAATTAAAATGATTTGTTTTTGGGCAATATGTGGATATGTATTTAGTACATGAAATAGTATATTGAAGTTATTTATTTTTATAATAGTAAATTTAACAATTGTTAATTTGTTTTGTTGTGATAGCCCTTATTGCATTCTTTTCTAAGATATTTGGACTCTGCCTTTACTGGAAATCATGATCCAAATATTGTAGGAATGTCCAGTCTAAAAGAGATGGTCCTTATTTTTATAATACCAGGATTCAAAAATGAATACATACTTCACTTTGAGTTAATGAGAAAAATACCAATATTTTTCTCATGAACTCAAAGCAGAGTAAGTTGGTCTGATATCCAAGATTCTAGAAATCATCACCATGTGAAATGTAAGGTGAATAGGACATTAGATGTCTTTTATTATTGTGAAAACAGGTTGAGATTTTTTTAAAAACCGTCGTCTCTAGCTTTGTTTTTGGCTATGAATTCATGCAGACCTAAACGGACAAAATGACATCATTGAGATTATGACTATCTCAAAGGGCCCCACTTAAGGTGTAACACTCCTGGAAAAAGTCATTCAAATTAACAGTAAATTATTTGATTATGAAAGATATAATGATAAATAAACTGTACATATGTCAAATAAGCAAACAATTTGCAGTTTGGGGATAAAAAAATGAATATCTAAAAAATTCAATTCTGTAAGTAACAACAAAAGCCCCTGCGGGATTCGAACTCAGGATGTACGGATCACAAGCCTGACACTTTATCCACACGGCTATGGAGCAAGTTACATGTTGCTGTCGATAAAATTGTTTTAATAAAACAAAATGTTGTTTCGATCAGAGGTCAGCCATTTTGTGATGATGTGTCATTCCACCTTAAAGGACTTTGATTTGACCTTAACTCCATCACCAAGCATGTTCAGGGTGTAGTTCAAAAAGGCAAATATCTGATCATCGCAAGACGAGAAAAAATAAGAGTTTGGACAAGGATGTTGCACAGAAGTGTGTCATGAACTTGACATTTGACCTAAAAATTTGATTCAAGAACCGGCTATCTTTGCCTACAGTTACCGGTAGTCTTCTGGTAGAGTTAGAGACAGATTGGGCCAAGAAAAAAAAATATGGTCTGTACAAGGATTTTTCACAGAGGTCTGCTTAGACTATGTTTTAACGTAAATAACCTGTAAACTTGATTCGAGGTCACTGGACACCCCTTACATAAAGGCAGTCTTTAAGAAAAGTCGGCAAGATTGTGCCGAGGTGAGAAAAATGGTCCTGTAATGGGTTTAAGGAGGCTAGGTGATCAACAAATTGGCCGTCAGATTTACCTTTAAAGAGACAAAAAAATTACCCTCTGCTTTGGGCAATACATATGCATTTTATTCCTCAGGGGTTTCCCATTATCAATGGTGTGCTCATACATACAATGATCTTGCCAATATTTGAATTTTTGCAGATTATTTATAATCTTGTGTATTTTGTTGATTCATTCAATGTTAAAGATGTAAGCCAAAGGCTTTCAACTAGGCTGCGCTTTTAAAAGGCTTCCGATGGAAAGTTGCTTCATCATAGCCCTCTCCTACATTGCTACTTGAAAACATTTGCTATATACGTACTCTCGAGTCATTGATTTTGTCATGCAGTGTAATGTCAAAGTATCAGCAATAAACATTTTATGTTAACTGCAATTGTAATCAAATGCTTTACCCACAATGGTCTTCAATGTTATCATGTTATTTTTCACCTCGACAAGGGTACTCTGTTTTATTCAGAACTTGTAGAAACAATCTTTTGCAGTCACCGAATGATCTAAAGACCTCTGTGACTCACACAAAGGGAATGCTTTTACCTTTGTGGACACGAGCATTGTGCCACCATTCTAATTTAATACAAGCATTACAAAAAAAGAGGAACAAATGAAAAGTACCACTTAATAAAAATTTATTTAACCAGATCTCTTTAAAGTTACCGGTAACACCATTGTAGCACATAGTACAAGTATAACATTTTAGATCTTCAGAAATGAAGCTTTGTGTGCATATTTCATTAATAATACACAAAAGTTGTAAATGAATGAAATTAAATTTCATAAACAAGACAAAAGTATGATTTAAATATCATGCAATTATATATGGGGAAAAATTTATAATCCTGAATGAAAATGTTTGATTTTCTGCATAAACTGAGATACTAAAAGAGACTGGTTTGTTTCCTACATACATGTAGATAACCATTTAAGAGAAGTACACGAACTACACAGGGCTACAAAGGTACCATAAACAATGCCTCTGAAAGATTTTGCAGGATTTCTCTCTTATTAACAGATTATCAACTGGAAATGATGTACACTAAGATATGCATATTTTGTCTGTACTGAATGAATAGTTGTTGCTGGTATGAGGTCATGCATATATTGCACATGATTAGCAAAAAAAAAATGAAAATCAAATTCAAGAGATCCGTCAGAACAAAATAAGATGCACTCGATTGACAAAATGTTTTTTGAAGAAAAAAAAATTTACATTGTGACATGATTCTGGATACATGAATATTTCTGTATCTTTCAGGGCATTGGTTTTATCAATTAATTACATACATAAAACCATTCATCAAAATCAATTTAATAAATATCCACTTTGTATGGATGATGAAGAGCACTTCTACAATAAAGACAAAATATACCACAGGGAATGGGATTTGCTACAAATATTGGTTACAGAATTAAAGGATTAAAATAGAAGAACACAAAAGAAATGAACTATCAAATCTTAAATACACAAACACATCAATTTTAAAATGCACTACCCATCTTTCTGGATTTGTCTGTAAAGCATCCATTATTTGCAGCTTTCAAATCTGTTCAAGAATACTCTTATACAAGTAAGGCACTTTCTTTCAATCTTGAATATAAAAAATTTAAATACACAAGTCAATGAATACAGTATAAAGTGAGAAACAGAGAGAAAAATGGCAATGTTCTGAATGTACATTTCTTTAAACGTGCATGATCGTCACATTTTGTTTCCACAATCGCAAAACAAACTATTCCAGTTAGTGGAATGCTCGAGCAAATTACAGCAAGAGACCATGGATCCCTTTCAGATTGCATATTACATGTATTTCAATCACATTCAAAATAGATTTACATGATTTAATCTAACTATACCTGATATCTAATTAATATCAAAATAAATTAATTCCTCCTTCTTTGAATTGTATTGTATTCCGAATCTACAATGTAACAATCTCCATTGAACTCGTATATGTAAAATAAAATTATTCAGTATATACCTGAAATCCATTTTTCAATAATGAACTCAATGCAAGGAAATAAAGATTATCCCTCTAATAACAAAAAATGATGTGGGAAAAAAACCCAGAGAAATAAATTCTACCTCTTCCATAATATAAGTTTATCTCATAACAAGATAATTAATAATGCTGAAATACTATACATGTATAATTAATAACTGAGGGCTCAAACAACTAACATTGTGTGGCAAATCTTAATTCTGTATATAATCATACCCTGTTTCACTAACTACCACAACTGTACATTGCATGGACTCGAGATACATCTTTGATTACATGTCAGATGGAATATTTGCTGCCATTTTTCTTATGAAACTTGTATCTAAATATACATGTTCAAATGCAACACAAAAAAAAAAAAACAACCATCAATATAATAAATGGGTATACTGGCTTAAACTCGAGACGCTCTCAATGTTAGCATGACATTACAAAATTGCCCAATCAAAGACAAAAGGTGAAAAAAAGCATTGTTATTTAAATCTAATGTACCATAAAGGGGGATGGGGGTGTATTCAACTCTAGCAGCCATCGTGTCCAAGATCTCTGTAAGTAAATGGCAGTGGCTTGTCTAGCATTTTTGTCTTCATATAAATATAGATCCATAAAACAACAAACTTGAATAAAGTACTCCTGAAGATAATCAATGATAAATACCCATAAACATTTTAAGATTCAACAATATGACAGATCAAATACCCATGATTTTAGACTGAGCTTGGCAGCTGATTTGGAGATGATCACAGTTTATTCACAAACACACATAAACCTGATGGAAAAATTGGTTTCTTTGGCAAGAAAAAAAAAATGATAATTTAAAAACTGGCATTACACAATAGCACAAGATGTTGTACCAGCAGTTTGAATAAAACAAAGCACTAGACTAGAATACTTATCACATCTCTTGTTCATTAAAAAAAATCATAGCTACAAATCTGGATTAAACATGCTGACATTCACTGTATCATCTCTACCATTATACAATTCAGAACCTCGTGCTCATCACAATAATCATCTTCCTCGTCATCCAAGCACAATACATCCACTCTAATACACCTTCTGAGAATTGAATTTGGAGTGGGTGCGGTTTAACCACTGAGTACCCTTGCCCCCGTTATAACTACCTGGCTTTGCTGAGGTATTTTGGTCCGGCTGGTACCTGCCCTTAGCCTGAGATGGTTTGCTCACTTTGTTGTTGTCAGTACTGGAGCTAGGTTTGGAGTTGTTGTCGCTGCCAGATTTGGCACCATCAGCCTTTGTGGCATCACTGCCTTGCTTTGATTTGTCATTCATGGACTTTGAAGCATCAGCTGGTTTGGTACTATGGGAGACAGACGACGTTTTTGCAGCAGTAGATTTTGTGTCTTTGGATGATGTTGATGATGATGAAATGGCAGTGTCCGAGGACTTGGGTTTAGACTGGCCTTCTTTCTCTCTATCCTTTACAATGCTGTTGACTTGGTCCATAAACTGCTGCCTGACCTCATGAACATGATCAGGAGATAACCTGACTCCATTCACCTGCTCTTCAAACTGTCAAAAAAACACAACAGCATTTCTATTTTCTCTTCTTCTTGATCAGTATCATGGATTTTAAATGATTCTGAATAAACAGCAATAATTATCAAAGTTGAATGGTAGGATTTTTACAAACACTTCTTAAAAGCATTGTATTCTATGTTGTGCAATCCTTTGCAATGATAAAGATAAATGTTTTTGGGATTTTTTAACAAATACTTAACTTACTCTGTTTTACATCTTTAAATCATCAACATGCATTCACTAATTGGCAATGAATCTAATATAATACATGATCAATTTACTTTACATGTGTTTCTCATTGATACATGTATTCTTACCATTGGTTGTTTCCTGTTGTTGTTGTTGTTGTTCTTGGTTTGAGGACGGAATCGGTTGTGGGTGTTCTGGAATTGCTGGTTGTTATAGAAGTTGTTTTGAAACTTGGCATAGTAGTTGCTGTTGTGAACACTCTTAGAAAATTTGGGGTGTGAACTGTTAATGTTGCTGCGAGTTGTCACAATGTTTACCTGAGTTGAAAGAAAAAACCCATACATGTATACTACAATTTGCTTGTGATATATTTTATGCTACAAGTTGTTCATGATAAATAAATGCAACAACTGAGTCATGGACATGCTGAAAGTTTCCTCAATTACTTATTTCAACATCACAGTGAAATAGATGGCATCAACTTTAGCACCACACTAAATTGATTATTTGTGGTGATCAATTACAAAAACTATAGCTTCCAAGCTGTTAATTCCATTCGCATTTCTTTTTACCTGCTGGTTATGCCTCTCCATCTCCTGTCTTAATAATTCCTCAATGTTTACGGTGTGAGCCCTCGTTTCCAAGTTGCCATCTTTGGAAGTAACCAATGTACAAAATGAGCCCCTGCTTTCTCCAAACCTGAATAAGTATGTTTACACAGTGGTTATATCTATCGATTTTCAAATCTTTTCAAAAATTTTACAAAATGATCATTACAATTTTTAAATTCCCATAACATCAACTGTAAAAAAAATTGAATGATGTTTACAGATGTTTACTTTACAACAGGTCCATACATCTGTACAGACTGTTAAACATTAGGGCCTACTGAAAATGATGCAACAGTGAAAATTGTTGCACAATTTCAATTATAGATATATATCTTTTTCATCATCATGATGATTGTATCTTAATATGATATCTTCTATAAATGCATCTTCTACTGTGACTTAATCACTTTTGAGTTGTTCAACAATTCAGTACACAAAGATTGACCAAGATATAAACTAAGTATAAACATTGATTGCTTTATCATATTTCATTAATATCATCATCATTAAAACCTTCCAAAATCTTCAGGCACATGTCATCAAAATAATTCGTTCAAATTTAGCATCTGAACATTCACTGAAATAGAATTTATATACCTGCAGCAAACATCTTCAGGATCAACCCATAGAGTCAATTCGGATGGAAGTCTGAGGTCATGATACTGAAGTCCTGAGTTTCGTGCTGCTTTCTCTAGTACGGGATCAATGGGTTCTGATGAATTAATTCTGATACACCTATATCCTTGCCCTTTAGTTGGATGATCCTGGTACCAATGATTCTGAAACTTTTCGTTCAAAATGGCGGACAAAGAATTGGAAAATTCTACGACCTTCTCACTCGAAACGCTACCGCTTTGTCGTATCAAACGGGTAATAAACAAAACTGCTGCACCAATTTCTTCCCTCATGTTTACTGTTTCTCAGGCGGTCCACTTTCACTGAATTCATGGGCAGATTTCTATTGAAATTGCCCTTGTTTTTCTCGTTCTTGTTCAATCGTGTCGTCAAGTTGAGTCACGGCCTCGTTTTCAGTCAAAATATTTGTCTAAGAATAGCCAATGAAATTGAATGCGGATTTTTCCCGTACTTTTGTCAGCTTCTCTATCTGACAATAAATAAAATTCCCATAATTTCAAACATAAGTCTAGACCCTAAATAAAAATATATATAGAAACTGTAACATTTGATGTGATTTATGAATTATTCACTTAAACTTTTGTAAAACAAACAAACAAAACATATAAATTAATGTGATTTTGGCAAAGAACTATATGCGATAAGGTCTAATTTCTGCCCCCGTGTTTTATAAATTTGAAAAAACATCATATCATAAAGATATTTTGATAAAATATAAAACTGAATATGCTTGTTACAGAAATCTAAAAGTTTTTCAATATTGATCATTCCTCGTGCTTCTATGACGTCACGCAAATGGGCCATTTCCCGCATTTTCTCAAAAGCATGAAAATTTCATCTGTTTTTCTTCATATTCAAGAGTAGGAGTTATAGAGCGCAGTGTTGCTCCAAAACCATTTTAACATATATTATTGTTCATATTATTTTGCATATCATATTAAAAATGGTGTTGGAGCAAGCATGCGCTCGATGTTTCCTTTTCAAAAAACTGATAGGAAATCCTCCATTTTTGGCTAAAATACGTACTTTTTGTGAAATTAGCTTATTATAAACATATCATATTTCTGTTATGACTTCGATTAGACAATTTCTCTTTATAAACCTGAACTAGATATATATTAACCTATCTTTTAGCAAATTTCTAAAGCTCTATTCATAACTTTGAATTTTGGGGCATAAAAACGCTTTATTCCGCACATAGTTCTTTGGGAAAAACCTTAAAACTTTCAAATATAATTTTATTTTATTTTTTAATACTGAAAAGCCTAATGTGTTCTATGTACCAAACTGTGAAAAAAGTTCATGTTGCCCAGGAAACATTATGTGAATTTGAAATACAAAGTTATAAATGATCTTTAACTATAAGAAAAGTTAATTAATCTAAATACATGTAGCTATTAAGAGGAAAAAAAGTGCCAATTAAATGCTGAACCATGTTTTATTTAGATTTGAGACTTATATGCCCTTCATATTACTTTAAAATTAAAAAAAAAAACCCGGGTGCACACTTAAAGAAAGAAAACGAAGTTAATTACGTTGATTAAATGATGATCGTCAAAATGTTTTAAATTACACTGTTAATTTAACATCCTGTTGCCATCTTGTCCATGCTGTTACAGAGATGTCTCTCCTGTTATCAAATGTTTTTTTTTTTTTTTTTTAATTTTGTTTTATTTACTTTGGTACATGTATCTATAATCATCTCAAATTCTATTATTGGTTTTAATATAAACTTTTGTGACAAATTAATGAGTTGCACCACTGCATGTGAAAATTCATTCATTGCGAATATTATGAAGTAAGGTTTTGCATATATATATATATATATATATATATATATATATATATATATATATATATATATATATATATATATATATATATAACAAGCCATGCAGAATCAGCTCTAGAAAGAAAAAGTTTTACATAGATACTGCTTGTAACCATTAACCCTTATATATCTGTCATTAATTTTAATGTGTTTTATGCTATTGGGCCTATATATTATGTCATAAAATGAGGAAAAAATAAATATGTCCAGTTATTATTATTATTTTTTTTAAAAATATTTTAAATTTTGTTGAAGTAACACCAGGGACAGACTTTTTGGTCACCCAATGTAATTTAATCGTCCGTATCTACGGAGTGAAGTCGTTTTTCTTGTTTAAATAACGCAGTTTTAAATCTAGGTCTTGTATATTTTAAACATGTTTACATCAAATTATACGCATTGAAATTTGAATTTTTAGTATCCATATTTCATATTTTTTTCGCATTGACGAGACCTCATCTACATGTATAGGAGGCCAACATCATCACATCAAAATGATACATGTAGTTTTGTATATTCTTTAACGTAACAAGACTCCAAAAATTAAATAAATCATTATATCCTATGCAATATGAAATCTTGTTTTGAATTCAACTATTCATAAACTCATGTCAATTTATGAAGTTTGTAAACATTAAATTGATATGATATGACACAATTATATATTACAATTAATTGAATGTCATATTATTACATATATTAAATGTTATTTGTCAATTATGTATGGTTTAATAGCACATCTTTCAATATTTTACAAATTATATACCATGTTGAAATGACAAATTGTTCATGTAATCAAATAAAGATACAATTTAAATTATCAGCATTGAGAAAATTAAGATCAGGGTTTGCGTCCTATAAGCTAAATATATAGTGTATTGTATTCATAGAAACATTCACCATTCAATATGAGGTGTGTTTTCTTTTTGTCTTTCTGGTCATTTCCTTGTTTTTTTTTTCTAATATTTTTTAAGCATCATGAAATACATCGTATTTACAAGTCCACAATTACTTTAAACAGGCAAGTCTAAAAGGGTTAGGGCCAGTATTTACTTCAATATGTAACAATTTCCAAAACTCTAACCCACTTTGAACTGTTCTAAATACTCAACCCTTCTCTAGTATCTAGATAATCGGGATCAAACCATCATGTCCATGTATCGAAAACTAGCTCAGTGTATCAATTTCATGCTAGTTTGAAAAGGTTAGGACCCGCAATAGTTACTTTACATAGATACATAATGTATTTGACTTAGCATCTAAATTCTATGGGTCAGCACCCAAGCCTGTCATGTACGTAAACATCACAAGACAAGATGCATCATCCGCATTCAAGTTTGTTGAAGATACCAGGAATAAACTTAGATATTGCCATTACCAGAGCACTTGCTCAAAAGCCGTTAATTTTAACCTGCCTCAAAATCTTCAGCCTCCCGGCTTCAACACTTAGCTGAAATCTATGGCTCTGATTTAGCATCTAAATCTATTCAATTTTCATGTTGTAAATTTTGAATTTACCGGGTTTGGCAGTAAATACAAAATTTACAACATGACAACTATAGTAAACAAAATTTTTTTCAAAATTTGTATTTACAGGTATTTTTCCATGTAATAGTTCAAAATGGTACATTTTTCGTCATTATTATGTACTAGTAAACCAATTTCTATAGATTCTACGTTAATTTGAAATTTAAAAAAAACCCTCCATATACAGTATATCTGCGAAGCATATGAAAGATAATAAGATCTCTTTAGAACTACCATTTTACGAATAAAAAAGACCCCCCCCCCAAAAAAAAAAAATCCCATAATTGTAATTGTTCAATGTCTGAAGATTTTTTTTCTAATCAAGAAACATTTTTATAATATTTTCTTCCATTTAAACGAAGAAAATCCAACTCAGATAAATACCCTGTTGAATATGTTAACAATTCTATTTATTTACTCTACACCCACCCCCATTCTATTTTTTTTTAAATTGGCTGTTTTTATTTATAATTCTAACGATGATTTTCCCCGAACCCACACCCAACATCTCGAACATAATACATGCCACTGACTTACAAATACGGAACTTCGTCTTTCCCGCCATATTTTTATGTTTGACCTATGAACTCGTTGCTACCAGTGACGTTTACAAGCGGCAGCCATTAGCAGATGGGAATAAACTCGTGTTGTCAACCAAACCTTTTGTAGAAAATAATAGCTTGACCATGGCGGTTCCATTCTCAAATACAAAACTCAGGGTCCCAAAAGGCTTTCAAAACATCCTAGAAGGTCTAGCAAGGGAATGTTTGAGAAGTCAGCCTGAAAACATCTATGAATTTGGTGCCAAATATTTCCAACAGCTTATTCAAGTTAGAGAACGTAAGTAAAATCATCACTTACATTAGTCTTACAAATGACCAAGTTATTTTACAACTATGGATATGATATGTTCTTTATCCATTCACTCATACCTCAAAATTTTGATTTAAATATAAGAAATGTACCGATATTTAATTTTTGGAGGGAGAATCCGAATTTCCTCGAAGATATATGTTTAAATATTTTTCAAGAATATGTCATGTGTTTTGTCAAACATTGATTTATAAGTATTTAAAAAACCAAATACCATAACAATGGCACACAATTTCTTTAAAATTTATAAATCATTTAAAATGACGTACATATATACTGAGATGATAATAATACATATAGTTCTTATAATAATCTGTCTACTTTTTCCCTAATAGTTATACAATGTATTTTAATCATAAATACCTTTGTGCCCAAACTATGTTCATCCACTTTAGAATGAAAAAAGTCCAGATTTTCTATTTCGAAAAGCCCCGGCCTCTACCGCTTTAGGATTCAATACACAACCAAAAATAGAAAGTCTAAGGGGATTTTGCATTGCAAACGCACCTGAAAAGTACCCAGAGGATAATATTGAAAAATTGTGCAAGGCGTCCAGAGTACTTCCCAATGGAGAAAAGTTGTAAACATTTCCCATTATATTAAATCTTCGTAAGAAATTTGTTTTTGTTCATGTTTATTTCTCTGGATAAAAATACCTTATAGTCTGTCCCAAGATATTTATGAAGCACATTTGGCCGATTTTGAATAAAAATACACATACCTATGAAAGAATTAAGTGCCATTGAAATCGATGAAAAGGAAAATTTCCAAGATATCTTCATTGACACATTATCATTTTTCACTCATAAAAGTTCACAGGAACGAAAACAGATTTCTTACCGAGATTTATAATGGGGAATGTTTACATCTTTTCTCCATTTGGAACTCACTTGGAATGCCTCCCGCAATTTTTCAACATTATCATCTGGGTCTGCTTCAATTCAAAATCCCTGTAGACATTACATTTTTTAGCCATGTATTGAAACATGATCAGCTAGAGGGGGTGTTTCAATGAAGAAATCTTGGAAATTTTTCATACTTTTGAATGAACATTGTTTGAACCCTGAAGTATTTATAAATATCAAGTAATTAAGCAAAATATGAATCCAGGATATCTTAGGACAGAGTATAGATGAAATCTTGGATTTATACCCTTGTATTGCTTTCAGTTGTACTTCTTTTACTGCAGGTATGTGTATTCTCGTTAAAAATTGTCAAAAACTGATGTAAAAAGTAACCTGGGACTGACTATTGTATATATAATAGCTGATATATATTTAAATGATTATATGTATATTAATTGTTTTATAGTCTGCCCCAGGTCACTTTCCATCATTTTTTGCTGATTTTCTTAATGAATACATATACCTACTGTCAGTGAAAAGGAAGTGAATTTATCAGTATATGATAAAAAATCTAAGATTTCGAATTCCTCTTTCATACATTAATTCACTCTTTATACTTTGAAAAATTCACAGGAATGAAAAATACATTTATTACAGAAATTTATAAAGGAAAATCTGACATCTTTTATTCATTCGGAAATTTTCAGGACTCCTCGCATAATTTTTCAACATTATCTCTAGAGTACAGAGTTCATTTTATGTCGTTTGCAATGCAAAATCCCTTTTAGACTTTTATTCTTGGTTGTATATTAAATCCTGATGCAATAGAAGGGGCTTTTCAAAACAAAAAACTGGACTTTTTTCATTCTAGTGGATGAATGTAGCTTAATTATTCTGCACAAAGGTATTTATGACTTTGGAAATGTATTGCAAACAGTGGTAGAAGAAGAAACTTGGGACTGAGTTTAGAAACCATTATTTAAAATATTTTATTATAAATGATACATATGCAAATGCACTTGACCATGATTACATGTACCACTGAAGTTGTTCAAAGGTAAACTCACTAGAACTTTATTACAAAATACAATGCATTGTTATAATTTTCATTTTGTTCATGCTGTCTCAACAATAATTTAAATAATTTGCAGTACATGTTTTATATTAAAAGTACTGGTAAGATTAAAGATCATTCCAAGTGTTTGTGATACATGTGTGAAGATATAGTTGCCTATTTTGAGTTTTTATTTTATTCATAATTGATCAGCATTTGAAAAAAATATGTAAAAAAAATTTCTTTGTAATAAATTATTTTTGAATAATCAACACTCATATAGTATCTTGTACTAACAAAATATTTTGTCAACTTTAATTTGTATCCCAAGAATTAGTCATCTGTATGATTCAAAGATCGAAGCTTTTCTCTTTATAAATTTCAGAAAGGTTTTTTGTACCTATATATCGGTTATTCTTGTCAATTTAAGGGTAGAAAGGAAAACTTAATCCTTGCTTTCAATGAGAAAATCTTAGGCACAAATATTATAATATATACATGTAGTTAAATTGATCTTCAGCAATAGGTTTTTGCATAATATGAAGAAAATTGACATTGAAAAAAGTAATGCTGATAAAAATCTGGGATATACTGAGTATAGACAAAATAATGTTGGTTCTGTCATATTTCTTTAATCTCTGCAGTTTATGATCAGTCTGTTGGAAAATCACTGAATTGGTGGCATTGATCAGGTGATGGGAAGAAAAAGTGTCAAACAACACAGAATTTATGTTTTACATAAATATATGCATTCTCCTTTGTGTTTGAAAAAATTCCACTGGTTTTTTTTTTAATGTACAGGTATATAAAATTCTGAAAATTTCTTTTATTTGATTTCATTCTTACCGGTAATTGGTTCTTATCGGCCAAAAATTGAGAATCCCATGCTGGACCCTTAGGGAAGACCATTAATTATGACCAGTTTGGTACGACTTATAAGAATTTAGAACCTCTATTCTAGTTTTCTACCACTGTGACTGTTAAAATTGCAAAGATCCGCCTTTATTCTGTCAAATTCAATAGAGCCTCAATTGTATGTGCGCTGTAAAACTGAATGAGTATTGAGTCATCAGCATTGACAATATATATGTTGTGCATGCAGCTCCCTCATTTACTAATTATATAGTAATTACCTTAATAGGAATATTTGACAGAGTCCTGTTTGTACTGCAATGAGAGACAAATATTGGTTCATCACGATCCACGGATCACATTTCTGTTACAAGATGATATTGTCACTGCTGTTAAATGATTAAAATATAGCTGCATGCATAGTCACAGAATCATGGGCATTCGGGTCGCAATTTCATCAAATTTTTACACTAATAGTTGTCATTATTAAGCTAAAAAAATAATTGGCACTTCTAATAAGTATTGGATTCATATATGTTCACCATAGTTACTGATAAAGTATTGAAGCCATTGTTTTACTCCAGTTTAAAAAAGTGGGCCCTTTAGTAAGACATACTCCTTGACAAACTTAAATTCATTTCATCTATTATTATTTTGTCTGCCGTTATTCAAAATATGTCTTCGTTAAAGAAGGGAACATGAAAAAAATAACTTTTTTGCAATAAACTTTAAAATCCATATAGGTAAGTGTAGCTTAAACTCTATATATATGTTAATTAACTCTTCTGCATTACGCCAAAGTCTATTGCTTTTTTAACTGTCTTCATCAACCCTTTTTATTAAAAAATCTGTACCTACATGTATTCACATTTTAAAATCTATGCGAAAAGACTGTGCTATGCTACCTCTTTTGGTCTAAATCTACCTCTTCTGTTTTTTAGATTGCTGATCATTCTATTGTCAGATTCCACAACCAACAGTAGTACCTTATTCCTCTCTGTCAATTCTAAGAAATAAACTGAGAGTCTGACTATGTAGATTGCCCTGTTTGAATGTAAACTAATCATACACAGAGCTATTTTATGTCTTTTAATTTAATCTAAAGTGAAAAACTTCATACAGTTCATACAGCTCAATTTGTATTATTCAAGAAAAAGTCCCACCAATAAACCCATGAAATTACTTTCAGTTCTAGATTTGAATTGGCTGGCTGGTACCAATGATCTTCAACATTTTGCAATTTGGAAAATAATGAGTACAATAAATTATTTTAATACCATGATTAAAAACCTTGCAGTAGTGACTTCAGGGCTAATGTGGATTTTTATTTTTGTATTGATTTTTTCTTACCTGTGAAACCCTGAGTGCATATTACAACAAGAGCATCTCTCTCTCTCTCTCTCTCTCTCTCTCTCTCTCTCTCTCTCTCTCTCTCTCTCTCTCTCTCTCTCTCTCTCTCTCTCTCTCCACAATACACCTAACCTGAAAACCCACCCTCAATTGATTATTATTTTAATGTTAAGAAATGCATTAGAACACTTATATCTGACAAGAACACAATGAGAATTTGATTTTGACATAATAAATACAATATTCAAAGTTAAGATATTTTAATGATTTTCAAGGTTTGGTCATCTGATGTGAAATTGTAATTAACAGTTATCAAGACTTAAATCTTTTTTTTTACGTGCAATAATCATAGTCATTTTAAAACACATGGTCTGAAACATTTATCATATAAAATTCATTAATTACATTCATAGTTTCATTGCTGGAAACCCACTGAAATGAGGCAACTTGAGTGGTACAAACTTTAATGAAGCTGTTAATGCTATTGATTTTGTTGTTGGTGATACCTTTGTGTTAGTTTATTCAAGTAAAAACTGTTTGAAAAACTCTAAATGTTCTCTAGGAAGTCATAACAGGCACAACTGTATTGGTAGTTTATTGATTGGTGCAGAAGTTATAAGTAAAAGGGTGCCGATGCATCATTGATGAGACAGGCAGAGATAGGGCAACTGTACAGGGTCTGTGTAGGGGAGAGACCAAGAGCTTCAGTGCATGGGGAGATCATTCAACAGGAATTGCATGTCTGTGCCTAGTCTGAAATGGAAATAACTGTAGGAGTTGCTGATTAAGGGGGATATTTATTGTAATTCTGTTCGGGAGTGCGATTATTGTATTTCTGAATTTAGGGGAGCTGCTCAAGATTAAAGAAATTGATTCTTCCCAGCTGAAACAAAAGCCCCATTCAGAAGTTGTCATCAATGAAGCATTTGTGAAACTCTATAAGTGTATAAAGTATTGTGTGGATTTTTGAGAGAGAGAGAGAAAGAGAGAAAATTGGAACAAATTTAGGACGTAGTGAGAATTCCATTGAATCATGGGGACTAAGTTTTCCAGGATTCGAGAGTTTGTAGGAAAGAAGAGGTCCTCATTTCATAGCATCGCCTCCTGTGCTAGCTCTCCTGCTGATGTACCTGGTAAATTATAGGAACTGGATGTTTGCATGTCAGCATTGATTACATGTGTTCCTAAGTTTGTGATGATGATAAAGTGTTCTAAAAATCTCTCATCAAGTTATCAATGATATTGATTAAAGCTCTGTAATTATGTATTGATTAAGTAATAATTACAACAGACAGCCCGATCTTGAAACAAACATAACAGCAAGTTTGATGGTGTTACATTGACCTTTAATGCAGTATTGTAATACTTATTTGTAGCAATTTTTTTTATGCAAAGACATCTGGTTTGTTTGTCTTGTATTAGAAATGATATTTTTTGAGACAATTTATAAAAAGAAAGAAAATAACAATGCAATATATTGTTATAATTCTAAGCATACATACAGAATATACATAAGTGTAATTTCCATTTATATTGATATCTGTTGGGGGGGAAAGAGTTACAGAACGTGGGCATCTTTGTTTGAAGCTTGTCAATCTATTACGCATTACTGACCCATCCTTCCATTTTATCTTTCAGAGACTGGCCATGATCCAGCTGTCCATGGGGCACGGTTAGAGGACCGTTTCTACAACAATGACTCGTTCCAGAGCCCCAGTACAGACCCCGGGGACCCCCAGCAACAGGAGGCTGCCCTGAAGATCCAGACGGAGTTCAGGCGCCACCACGCCGAGCAGGAGGTGGAGAACATGAAGGAAGAAGATGCTGCAGTCAAAATACAGTCTGGTTTCCGTGGTTACCAGGACAGACAGAAAGTCCTTGAAATGAAGTAAGAGGGTTGGGTCTTTTGTTTTTCTTTTCTCCTTAGATCTTACAAATCTTGAGCAGTATTAATTTTCAAAGAAAATAACTAGTTCATTAAGTAGCTGCATAGTTTACTTTCACAGTCTCAAGAAAATGAAAGTCCGGGGATTCGAATCATAAATGGTAAATGTATCAATAGTTTGATGTTTACAAACTGAATGTTTAAGTTATATTGATTTCAAGTTTTTCAAAAGCTAAACAGCTATTATCAATGTATGAGGAGATTTTTTTTAACACTGAAGTTTCATGAGTCTTCAGTCTACAATTCTTCAAAACACAATAGATTTACCATAATGGAATATAGTCAATATGTCATGGGACTCAGTTTGCCGTTAAAATGAGTGGTTAAACTTTACCATGAAAGATCAATTCTCAATTCCTTTAAATTATTTTATCCATGATAATGAGAGAGCTCTTGAATCAAATTCAGTTCATTTTGATTTTAGGACTACATGTAATAAATAGCATGTTAAGTGAGATACACAGACGACACTGAACTAATTGAAAGAACAAAGTACTGATCTACTTATATTTTTTATTTTTTCAGAGACCCTGAGGCTTATGCCAAACAAAAGCAAGAAGCTGATGAAAGGTTGTCTAAAGGAGGTAGTAGTAAAGACAGCGTGGATATTGATTTGGATGACCCAGAGGTCGCAGAGGCTGCTGTGAAAATCCAGGCAGGGTTTAAAGGTTACAAAGCTCGTAAAGAGGTCAAGGACAAGAAGGTATGTTAGGGTCAAGACTTGAGAGTGTGAATAAAATTGAACACAATGAGATGGCTAATTAGAGAGTGGTGAATGTTTGCCATTGTTTTTTTTAATCCACCATAAAATAAAGTGTGATTTAAATGATATTCAAGAGGTACCAGTAAAATTTTCACTAAAACAAAGTATATTGTAAAAATTACCGGTAGTACTGTTTTATCCAAGAAGTTTACAATCTTATATCTCAACAGTACTATTATTTTTCTATTAAACATGAACAGGCTTTTATGGTAAGTCAATTGTCAGATGGATAAAACACTGATTTTCAAAGGAGCGTGCTTATTTTTGTGAAAATAATGAGGATTGGTGCATGCAGTATATTAATGATAGATTAAAAGTGAACATTCTTGTTGTGATGAAATGTGGTTTGGCTTACTTGGACAATTCTTGCTTACAGCTGCTTATAAATTTCATAATGCTGTTATTTCATCTAAAACATTATGGGGTTTGTCTATCTTTGAAAATAAAAATTGTCAGTGTATGGTATTAATTACTATTGAATAGATTTTTGAATACCTTAAAAAAATTAATAAGTTTTATCATCAGAATGATTGCAGGTTATTAAGTCTAGATTGAAAGCTTTATGAATTGAATTTTTTAAGAAAGAAAAGTCGGTCTTCATCGCTGAAAAGTAGAATAAATCAAAATTCATGAAGTACCTAGATCGATTCCGTTCTGAGTCAAAATCTTTGCTATGGGCGTCTCTTGAGGGTTTGTAACACACTTCCAGTAATGGAAGTTTCCTCCAGGAGTATAATGGTCTGTCTCGACCCCTAGAGTCTACATCAGCCACATTCCGGGGTGAATTGATCCAGAGAGTAGAAGAGTCACAGTATAAACAAACCAATTAATACTGCAATTATTAAGAGTTTTTTCAGGTCCAAATTACCTCCCTCTCATTTTGAGGCCTTTGTTTGTGCAGATCAATTTATTTTAGTGATGTGTGTTGGAGTCTCGGACTGCTTCTTCAACATACACAAATTAGTGTCAGTCAAAATACATTTCATTTGGAGGGTTCAAGTTTGTTGAGGATGAGAGAGAGAGAGTGAAAGAGTCGGAGAAGGAGAAAGAGAGAGTTATAGATTGAATTTCATTTATAATTGATATTTCAACCTTGTTTAAAAAGTGGGTAGATTTTAATTAAGATTGTTCCACTAAGAAATACTTTGTCGATCCCTATATCATTCTAACACAGGCAAGCTTACAGGATTTAGCAACTGGAGGGGAGACTGATTCAGATATCATCGATATTGATCTGAATGATCCTGAAGTTGAAAAGGCTGCATTCAAAATTCAAGCTGGATTTAGGGGGCATCTTGCACGTAAAAGTATCAAGTCTGTTCATTCTATTGACTTGAATAAGCCAGATGATGATTAAAGAACAGAATGGGAAAAGCAGAATGATGGACAAATTGATCAATCAAATTTTGGAATTATTGACTGACAATTCATTTTCTTACCAGCATGTTTTAAACACGGAAATAAACTATAATTTTTTTAAAAAATGACGACTCAGCAATTATACCATTATTGCTAAAACAATTGGATAAAGAGGGAGAAGAATTTCTTGGCTTTGAACAACATGATATTAATTTGTTAGGAGAGAAAAAGCATAGACATCCAATTTACAAGTACAACAAACCAAGATAATTTAACACTTAGGGATAGCCTTGTCTCAAACTTGATGTGCTAAAGATCCCAATAATGGTACTCACTAATGTGCAATGTTCTTTGCAATGTTCTTCATTTGGACGCAAAATCAATATAAAACAAAACTAGAAGATTTAAGATAGGAAAAAAGTTGCAGGATGCATGCTTTAATTACAGCTATAGAGTGTTCTTGAAACATCAATATAAATGTGTTGTATGAAGCAAAAAGAATCTTCCTCCTTTCCCCCAAAATATATATCCAGATAGAGTAATGAACAGGTTCTTCTTGTCAGCGAGGATCAATAGTTTTGCTTAGCTTGGAAATCATGTACTGACAAGATCCGTTAGAATCACATCAAGGGTTTGGAGGCTTTCAAACTGCTTTGCTTATATACCTCTCCTGTGAACCAGAGTAAGAATTTCTGTAATCATTTTTTGTCCTTGGAATTGGATATATGTTCATTTCGGCGGGGAAGTTCCACTTGAATTCAGGTTTGCAGCTTCTTTACAATTTCAAATCGGACAGGTATATTGTTGTTGATTGTTTAAAAAAAATTTGCATACTGTTGGAATCTGTTTTTTGGGTTTGTTTTTTTTTGGGGGGGGGGGGGGGGGGGGGCTTTTTTGCAGTTGAATTTTCTTCAGTGTTTTTCAAAAACTGTTTGTTACGTTAGGTTTTGTAATTATCTTACTTTGATTTGAATGTTAATTTTATTTTGTAATAAAAAAAACCCTCCAAATAATACCAAAATCAGTTTAATCATTTTACTAACTCTTGCAGTATATAACCATGATAACCCTAATTGAGAGTTAGATCGAGGATTAAAAGTTCCCTTCTGATAGGAGCTAATCATTCAATAGGGGTCCCCATGAATAGCAACCAGGGTAATAGCATGGTAATGAACTTGATTGAATTAATTAGAATCTAACGTGTGATGTGTTACTAACTTTCTAGGAAAAGGCCAGCACAGAGAGTAAATCAGACTCCCAGTTACCAAGTGAGAAAGAAATGGCAGATGCTGCCACTAAAATTCAGGCAGGGTTCAGGGGTCATAAAACTCGCCAAGACATGAAGGAGAAAAAAGAGAAGGTTTGTCTCTTAAATTTGGCACTCCAGACTTGGTGAAGGAGTAGTGCTGTAGATTTTATAGGATTTTTCTTCTTCTTTTTTTTTTATATATATAACTCGATCACTAGTAGAAAAGAGCACCAAATATACCGCTATAGAGCACAATTACTGTAGATTTGTTGGGAATGTAGATTGTTGGAAAGCTTTACGGTAATTAATTAACAAACTAGATATTACATTACTTATCTAAACAAAGGCTTTTGGAATTAGAAATAACAGTTTTATATACGATTTTAATCTTGATATCCATTTAATCCAATATTCTCAGAATAATTAAAACGGAATTTAAATTTGTAATAAAGCTGATTGGTTTTTATTGAAAATAAATTCTTCTAGTTTTCTTAAAAGCAAGTGTCGGCTAAGTTTTCATAAATCATTTCTAGAGAGAATATTTGCTTTTGAGATCTAGAATACTGGTAGAATTTTATCTAGTAATAGTGCATATTTTAATAGATGTAGAGAAAATATTATTCTTTTAACTTTAATTGCAGTATTATCTTTCAGTCACTGTTCTAGCCAACTTCAATTTAAATTTACTAGCTAGCTTTGATTAACAATTGATTACTGAGTATATGAAGTACTCATGCACTAGAGCACTAATTCTTGTAGTTGTTATATGACTTAGCACCACATTCTTAATAACTTATTTTTATTTTTGATAAGTGCCCCAAGCATCTAGAAAATTGAAAAAAAGGGGGCAGTAAAATATTTAGAAGGACCGGTGTTTTGTATATATTCTTGGAATTCAATCATGCCAAACGTTTTCTGTAAAATTGTGACTAAATTGTCATTCTTCTGAAGCATTGAAGGATGTTATATAGAATTAGTGTCACTGAAAATGACAAAGGGATAAGTTATGTTGGGAGGGGGGTGGGGGGGGGGGGTGTTCCAGAAATATCAGTTATTATCTGATCTTTTAGGACCAGCAACAAGAAAGACTGAAACTTTATTTACCATTTGGTAAATAATAAGGCGCTCTTTATTCAGTTACAAGGGAATGTATAAGGGGGTGGGATAATTTTCATTTACCGTACTATGGAATTATCAGATTTTGTTGGTATAAGACACTCTTCAAAGTTTATATGAAATAATACATGATATGTACATGTATCGATCGTCATTTGTTTTTGTGACTGTACAAAAGAAAATTAAAAACTCTGTAAAAAAAAAAAAAAATAGACCATCAAATTTGAACGATTTCAATGTACACATTTGTTAATTGGTAGACAAATTTTATGCTAGCTGATAATTTACCTAATAAAGACTGTGATAAACATTGCTAACATGACCAGAAATGGAAGTAAGTAAAATGATAATAAATAAATAAATTCTTATCAACTTCTTAAGTCCTCCATTCATTTGTACCTTGTTCATTAAGCATATGATTATTTTTAATTGTAAAATATTCATTTTTTTTTTTTTTTTTTTACCCAAAGAGTTTTGAAAAATTTTCAGAACTGAAAATAAATTAATTTACAGAAGAGTAAGATGCCTGTGCCCAGTTTGTAGAAAAAATTCTAATTTAAAAGGAGCTAATTACATTACCAATAGAGTCCTGATTTTAAAGTCGCTTGGTTTTATGAGGTGTTGAAGTTGTTATGGAGAAAGTCTTTGTTATAATTAAATTTAACATTTACCGTGCTTCTCAGCATCCTTCAAGCAATTACTGTCTGTGCATGAATATCAGAGTAATGAAATTTCAAACATATTGATGACCTAGTGGGAAGTTGTTGGAAAATTATTACTTTTGTTGATAACTTCATGATTTCCACATAGTCATATTGAATGTCACTCACGCCTTATAATTTTACGATTTACAATAATATGTACACAGTAAATGAATTATCATATCTGATAATAAATGCTTTGCAGGTGCTAATTAAGCATTAACAATTTATTGATCATGTTTGATCAAATATCTCCAAATTAAAGATTAAAGGTCTGCAAGAAACCCTCCACACCCAAACCCAACACTAAAATTTTTTCAATATTTTTTCCAAGATACATTGGAGTAATCAATACTTTGATTTTGAAGAATTTCAAAGAATATTTTATGCTATATATAAAGTTTGTTTAAAGGGCTGGGTTTGATAAGTGACCTGCATGATTGGTACTTGTGTATTACTTTAAAATCTTTATCAAGTTCAGCTAAAATATCTTATAAATATCTAGAACACTACTAATATTGATTAGTTTCCTCTTTTCAACAAATTAACCAAATCTATGGGTGATAAATTCTTTACATGTTATAATAATATTTTTGCATTTGATTCAATTTGTGTACCGGTAATCTTGAAATCAATTAATGCTCATATTAATATTTATTTACATAACATTTTAATTTGTTGCAATTAATTTCATTTTTATTTCAAGCTTACTGCAACTTTAATTATTTTAATATATGATAAACATTAACAAATATAGAAAAAAAAAATTCACTAACCCAGCATTTTTGTAACTACTACAATTAACAGGGGAAAGAGGATATGTTAAGTGAAATAAACAAATCAGAGCTCGAAAATGCTGTTGTTCAAATCCAGGCTGGTTTTCGAGGTTACCAGGCTCGAAAAGAGATGAAGCATTTAATGGTTTGTGCATTGTTCTAAAGCTTATATATACACTTCTGATATTTTTTTTTCATTTAGAGTGTAGTTTTTCTCTCGATACCATTTTTATAGAAAACTGTGCTTGTGACAATAGCAGTGTTTGTTCTTTAAAATTCAAAGCTAGATTCTTCTTTTTATACTTTTTGTGATTTTTTTAAATGAAAAATTGCATAATTGTTGATTTCTGTTCTTCTAATTGAAAAAAACGCGTGTTTAAAAAAAAAAACCCTGAAAAAATACATTCCATCTTCAAATGTGTTTCATGTATCAATTTACAAGTGATATACTGTTAACTGTAATCTATCAATTATACAAATTTCCTCTTCTGCATTCAACTATGAATTTATCTTGTCCTAATTGTGAAATAATAGCAGGCTTTCTGTTATAGCTGCCTTTGTATTTATCGAACCAGCTCAAATGTAACACTCTCAACTATCACTACTTCCACTTTTGATTATTCAAGCATGCCTTTTGTTTTAAGTTTTGCATTTCTACTCTTTTCATCTCTCTTTCCATTATGAATTCAGGTCCCAGAAGATAATTGTTTGCTTCAATAGAATTAACACTCATCTTTCGAGTTGTCTGTGATGTGTATATAATTACGTATGCCCATCATATTTTGTGATTACCATGAGTATAATCCAATGCTCTATAGCTTTGCCAATACGGATATTGCCAGAGTATCAAATAGCTGATGGTGTATTCAGGTTTACGGTAGTTGGCAGAATAATCTATAATTTATACTCTCATGCAACTTCAATTTGACTCGCGTCTTTACAAAGGTTTCTTCCTTTTGCTTGGATGATTTTGTATTATATAATGCATGTACACATCATTTCACATTAATAATACAGATGTGACGTGATGATTTTATTGAATTTTGATTCTCAGTATTCTAAAACTGATTTGATAATTATGTCATTCACTAGACAGAAGTTTTGTTTTGTCATGCACTGCATGAGAATTTGACAATCAAAATTTCGATTATTGGATCGAGTTAATATGACAAGAAAAAGCATTCGGTAATTGGAAGAGTTTTTGAATTGTTGAAAAAACTTAAAAGCCAAGCTCAATTGCATGCATTCAGTGCACATAGCAAAATTGAACTAATCAATTATTTCAATATATATATATTATATATATGCATTTGTGCTATGATTGGAGAATAATGCACATAATTCAAATACAAGTATTTCACAAACGCTGCATGCACATTTGACTGTAAATGTATGTATAATATCACCTAGCTAATAGGCTGTCTAACATTTTTATCTATAATGTGTGTTCTACTATAAATTAACTACAGGATTCACAACCATCAAAGCAACCTGAAGAGGAAGTAGATATTGACCTCAATGACCCAGATGTAGAACAAGCTGCCCTTAAAATTCAAGCAGGGTTCAAAGGTTACAAGACACGCAAAGAGTTTGAGAGCAAGAAGGTTGGCACAAAAACTAAACCTAAATTATACTTACTAACAAAACACACATATATTAATCAGAATTCTTGCAGAGCAATGACACCTGAATATCAAAGCATGTGCCAGGCTATATATATCCATTCAATATTTTGTTCTCAGCAATATTTAATGGCAAGGTTGAAAGGCTTTTTTTAATTTTATTTGAAATCTCAATGTGTGATATACAGTATTTAATGAAAGAAAATGGAATTTAATTAAAAAACTCCATCACATCATAAGCAAGCTTGTCTTTTCAATTAAATTTTCTAAATATATATTTCAGTTGTCATATTCTTTTTCTTTTTTTTTTACTTGCAATGTAAATTTAATTGCACAAAAATACTAATATAGCTTGCTTAATTAATATATGTAACCCTTGACCCCTGTGTAGATGGAAAGTTCAGAGATCATCAATGCTGCCAAAATTGAGGAAGAGGAGGTTGATATAGATCTAAATGACCCCGATGTTGCAAATGCAGCAGTTAAAATTCAGGCTGGATTTAGGGCACACATAAAAGCAAAGAAATCTGACACTGCAAAGGTTTTAACCCCTATTTTAATCTTATTGCATGCCCATGTGAGAATCCAAAATTTTGAGGGGAAACCCCAATTTTTTTCTGCCAAAAAAAAAATCATCAAATTTTCCTTTCTGTCTTTTAATCCTATGTACCCTGTTTTCCTCCCATATCCTACACAGAGCAGTGGCACTAAAGACAGCAGTCCTGTTCCTGTGGCTGAGCAAGAGTCAGAGGAAATCATTGATATTGACCTCAATGACCCTGAAGTTGAAAAGGCTGCCCTTAAAATTCAGGCTGGATTTAAAGGCTTTAGAAAAGCTAAAAAAGCAAACACACAGGTTTGAGCCTCTCAAGGATTCCCCTCTAGGTGTTACCCCCTTTGGTGTTTTTTATGTTCTTTGGAATGGCATTGTTTTTAATAACAGCTGCATGTACATGAAAAATGTATTAACTTCCTTATAGATATATAGATATGTTTAGTTCTATGATACCTTTATTTTGTAAATGTTTGTACCATATTTATTCTTTTGGCACCTATTTTTCAGGGTAGATAGCATAATATATTTTCAAATGTGTTTTGGTTGCAAGTGGGATATATTTTTCTTAATTTTCAGTTACTTCCATTTTGTTCTTTTAAAACATAAATTTTTTGTTTAAACCTATTACAGTCTTGAATATTTCTGAGTAGTGGTAGCTGTCTTCGGTATACAGTACAACACAGTTACAGTGAACAAGCTTATAATGAATTAAACTTAATACAATGAAGTCAGCCTCATTATCTTAAGTGTTAAATGTATTGTAAGCTTATATAAGGTTAAAGATTTCTGTACAGTATATTTTATCAAAATTGTTCATACTTGGCACTTCACTGTAAAAGTGTTTAACTGTATATCTGTGTTTACCCATTATATTTATCATATGAACATTACTCACTTTAAAGCAAATATCAAATTATTTTTTTGCAGTAATTTACACAGAGATAAAGCAACATACTATTAAAAAGCATTTTTTGATTAAATTGTTGAAAGACAAAAAAAAAAAGACTTATTGAATAGAACATCTTTTTATTTGATTGTAATGTTATTTTTTTCTGCAACTTTAGGATCAGACAGATAAAACAGAATCCGAACCTAAAGAGGAAACAACAAGTAAAACTGCAGATAAAGAAACAGAGGAGGCTGCCCTCAAAATTCAGGCCGGGTTCCGGGGTTATAAGACCAGGCAGGAAGTGAAAGAACAGATGGCCAAGGAGGAAAAGAAAGGTGAGGAGCAGGAGGAAGTTGATATTGATTTAAATGACCCTGATGTGGAGCAAGCTGCCCTCAAAATACAGGCAGGGTTCAAAGGTTTTCAGGCCAGAAAAGAAATCAAGGACAAAATGAGCAACGAGGCCAAAGAGGAGGATGTTAAGAAAGAGGAGGAGGAGGTAGACATTGATTTAAATGATCCTGAGGTAGAAAAGGCAGCTACTAAAATCCAGGCCGGATTCAAAGGATACAAGACAAGGAAAGAGATGAAGAAGGAGGAGGATGAAAAATAATCACTTTTTAGTGAAAAAAAACTAACATAATATTCTATTTCAGTGAACAATTTTTGATATCAGGCATCTTTCTGTTTTTTACAAATTTAGTTTTGTAGTCCTGTTTTTAAAATTCCTTTTTAAAGAAGAACACTTTTGCATATTTTTTTTTAAGTTGAGATTGAATGCAATTTATTCAAACAAAGGTGTATTGTTGTTTTTTTTATAAGATTATGTGTTTTGTGAGAATGCTAATTAATGTATTGATGTTATCCTTTTGTAGCAATACCCTTGTTTCTGTTTGAACTATGGCTATTTGTGAATGTTTTTATTTCTGTTTTGCAGACTGATATGTCTGAAATACAGACCAAGGTGAAGGATTGATGAAATACACACAATGCAAGTTTTCATTATCACTGTGTGCGGGCAATTTATATCATTAAGTTTTGCTGCATTAACATCCAGCTTTTAGCTTTGTATTTACCCATAGTTGTGAAAAGAAAAATCCATTTACATATTAGCCAATCAACAAGTAAGCAAATATCTTAAATAAGTCCTTTCATATTTTGGAAAACCTTTAGAGAAAAAAGAACAGCATTGAAATATTTTTTATATAGATGTGCAAGATAAATGTTAGAGCAAGTACTGTAGTGGTTAAAGAGATATACATGAACATCACAATTTCTGTATGTCACATTTTGCTTTCCACAATAGACTGTTTACTTTAACACCCAAAACAGCAGTTTGTATCTCTCAGGTAGTGGCTGAAATTTTATCATGGCATACTTTTTGGTGTGTGTGGTGTGTTTGCAATACTTTGGGACTTTGGTGAAATCTATTTGATACATCATGATCAAATACAAAGTAGTTGCTATATAAGTTAATAATCTATTTATCTCTATGTGATGATCTTAAAAAGAAAAAAAAATTCATTCAGTTATTCTATAAAAATTGTTGGTAAATTTTTGTTAATTTAATTAATTACAACTTTTACTCCAGGTTAATTTGTGATCTTCAGGCAGGAACAAGGAGATTCATCAAATGTGATTATTTCTAGAACAGAGGACAATCTGTCATTGCATTCCTATTTATTGCTGTAATATATATATATATATATCTATATGTATGAATTTGTTTTTTGTTCATTCTGCATTTGCCGAATTCCAAGAGTAACATTTACATGTATATAATTGGTTTAGATGAACTGTTATATGAAATTTTGTACTTCAGATGGTAAAAACATCTATGCATAGAACACACTGTTTGTCTTATTTTGGTACAATGTATTTGAAGCACTATTTGTCACAAACCCTTCTGTCAAAGAGAAGGAGAAAAGGGGTTACCATAAGTATAGGCAAAAAAAATAAAAAATGCTGCAGGTGCTGGTTCTAGTTAAACTTTTGATTGAGTGGAACTCGCACTTGCATGTATTGCTTCCCCATAAGTGTTAATCATAAATACCACTGCATTCTGGTTAAAAAGTTTAGATTAGTTCATTTAAGGTGTTTTTTCTTTCATCCATTTTTGCTGAACAAGAGCTTATAAACTGCTTAAGTTTTGAGAGAGAGAGAGAAATGGAGTATACTTAATTATGTAGATACTTACATACTTATATAAACGAGTTCACAAAAATATGTTCTCTTGACAAATACAAATACAATGTATTTAATTCCAAACAGGTAATAGGAAGCATATTGTTTCCCATTGCATTACATATTCGTCAAACTGGCTTGACTGACCCAGAGAGAGAGAGAGAGAGAGAGAGGGGTCATAAACCCTTGGCTAGTGAATATGTCATACAAGTTTCACCCTAATCACCTCATTTTTACAACATAGAACATTAAACAAAAGAGCCTGGTAGAATTTCTTTTAAAATTTAATTTGTGTGTACTCGACTGCAGTTTTAAATTACCATATTATCTGATTGATTTCTGGTAGGTTCTTCTTTTTTAAATACAGATTCTCTTACTAAATTGTGCAATTAGTTTTAATTCATAGTAATGACAATAAATGATAAACATATATATGTATTTTTAATTTTAGATGCAGTTTACATCTGTCTAAATGGTTACACTATAAAATCAGAAAACATAACGTAATATTATTCTACATTATATTGTATGAATGTACAGTTTTCTATAAACTTTCATACAAAACTCAGATAAACTTTCAAAAACGTTTGCATATAATAAAAAAAAAAGCAACACGAATGTATAAATGATACGTATTCTGAAAATATTATGATCGTACATTGTTGATAGAGAAATAACCTCTTGTAAAAAATAACGATACAGAAAAATAAAATCATTTGCTCTTATAAAAACATTTTTGAATAAAATTTCAAATATAAAGAGACAACCACCGTTTCTTTCTAAATGGATACAAATGCTGCTTAAAATCCATTGCCGGTGGAAAGTTATATAGCTGCTATAAAATCGCTGCCTTTAATTACAAAATAATAAAAATTGTACTTCGGTTGTAAATACAAAAGAGAATACATAAAGTGAACTATGTGGAAAAAAATACAAGGGATAAGAATGATTCACTCACTAAACGATATATAAGTATTTTAATAATCTCCATCAAACTCTCACATCCGAATACAAAAGTGTTTAAAAACGAATAAACAAGAAGTATTACTTAAGCAATGAATGCATATTTTGGGATGTCGTCGGTCCTATAACACACCAGACCGTGCAGACAAATTGAATACCGCGCGTTAGCGTGATTTATACCACAAAATTACTGTATTGTCCTAAGGGTAAGTTCAATTGATGGAAGAGCTATTGTAACAGCCACAAGAGTGAACTCTGATTTTCGCTTGTGACGTTGCACTTCGACGTTTGTGACGTCATAATAAAACTCATCATCTAACCTAAGTGTGTTCATAGGAAATTGAACGTCGCAGATTTCCAATGCAAACATAGGGGGAAATATACACCGAATGTAAATATATAGGAATGCTGCTCGCTTGCGCTTTTTTTAACTTGCACATTTGTATAACATCTCTCATTTTTACATAGATAATTTACCAACCCGATTCATTATACAATCCATCTCTGAATCATTGTCCGCTTATGTCCAATACCTTTATTCACTAGCGAGCGATATTCGAGTGCAACACTATACTGCATGGTTTTACTATTAATACACCATGACCACGTGACTCAAATTCAATTCGAACATTTTGCCAAACATAACTATAATGAACTGCATTATGACGTCATGCCACGGCTCAGATTTCGCATAGCTTTGTACATTGGCCGTGGTTAGCGATCATGCTCAAGATAATTAACTAACTGCTTTTTTTTTTTTTTTTTTGGGGGGGGGGGGGGGTATTTATTTATTTTTTTTAAGTGAAGCGCAAAGGTGAAGAGTTAGAATTCATACGCACTAGCAACGTAGATTTTGTAAAGTGGCTATATGAGCACTTATTTTGAAGGACAGAGAGGGTCAAATTTTGGAAGCACATATTCTTCTTTTGGTTTGCTTTATTTTAGTTTTTTCTTCCTTTTTTGTGGGGGGGGGGGGGGGGGGGGGCTTGTTTTTAATATTTTGATTGTTTGTTTGGTTTTCTTAGTTTTTATCTTTTTGTTTTGTTTTGTTGGGGTTTTTTTTTTGGGGAAGTTTTTTGGGGTTTTTTTGTTTCGTTTAGGGGGAGTGGTTGGTTGGTATTGATCAAATCGTGAAAGACGCCACCGGTAAATAAAGACCTTACACACCAGGTCTCCAAATATTTATGTACTGACGGATAGAGCTCTCTGTTGTACAACGCTTAACCATGTCAAAGCACAATCGACTTAAAGAGGTGCCTAAGTTATACACATCTACTTGCATATTATTAACCAATTTATCTGACAGATTCATGAACATGTGATAATAAATACTTTCAAATAACTTTGCAAGTGTATCATTGGTCCGTAAAACCAACATCCCCCCAATTCTTATCATACTGGTATTATCATGATGTGACCTTTTCCAATTGCATATGATATTGTGACTTAGTTTTTGATTCACTTTTTGCATTTTTTTGATTTATCACAACATCCAACCTTTACCAGGGGATCGAGGTGTCGAGATTCTGTTAGTACAACAGGGCCTGGTGATACTTGCTGTTGTATTGTGCAGTCGGAACAAGACTTTTCGGGACACTTACTCGTGGCACTATCTACGCTATCTACTGGGATATTGCTAAACAGACGATCTCCAATAGTCCGCCGATCCCCAGTTGAGTTTGCAGACGACAACTCCACTTGAGTTGGTTGTATACTCGAGTTTTCTACAGAATCTTCGGGTTGATTCGAAGTGTTTTGTTTTTTCTTTCGTTTTTTCTTTTTCCTTTTGGAAGATTTTGTTGATGTTGTTTGACTATTTTCGAAGTTATGTTCAGTTTCATAGTGGATTGTATCATTAGAAATTGGAGGAGAACTACTATTTTGACGACAACTTTCTTCCATACGACTTTTTTCTATCGCTACGTCGAGAAGAAAATCATTACTTACATCCAAAAGTGTTGACACCTTTTCATTTTTAATTGGTAGTTCGGCACCTAAATCTTGTCCCTCTTCAGCGGCTTTGCAAAATTGAGTTGAAGCCTCCTGACTTTCTTCATGAAAGGTGACACTATTGTCTCGAGGAATGCTTTCTACCCACTGAATGGTTCGCGGGAGGTTTGAATAAACTTCTTCATTGCTAATATCGGAATGACTTTCGGAAATAGTGCTGATCACAGATTTAGCACTTGCCTGAGACTTTAGCCTAAAAGTTGTAGAAGTGGTGCTCCTTTCCTCTGTCGTGCAACTACCACTAGGCCAGGACATCTTATCAGCTATTTTTATGTCTCTTCTTTCACATGTACAAAAGATCTTCTTATCTTTTGAAAGTTTACTTGAAATGTGTTCGTACTTTGGTTTAAGAGATTCTTGGAAAATTTCGAGAGAGCTTCCATTTCTCGATTTATTTATTCCATTGATTAATCTCTTCCATAGATTCTTCCATCTCTCAATGTCGTGGTCGTCACAGGAAATGACTTCGTCAAGGAAGCTTAATTCTACAATTTTCTGAGAACAGAGAATGTCGATGATATCACGCATATTTACATTTCGTACTATATAACAATATATGCATTCTTTCTTTTTTCTGTTTTCTTCTGCTAGAGTATTGTAAGACGATTCCAACTTTTCTGCAATGTGAGGATAGTTATCCGATCTTTTTAGCACTTCCAGAAATGAACTAAATTTTGTACGACCTCGTTTGCTTATCGTTACTGCCAGCTTTCTTGTTTGGTCTTTTCGTTTTTCCAATTCGCGTATATCAGTCGCTTCGTTCTCTGTAAGGCAGGAGTTTTCGACTAATTCGTCAAGTAGATAACTGCGTTTTAATGTGATGTCATTGCACATTAAAGGCAAGTGTTCTTGAATACATTCTCGATGAATGTCTTCGGTTTCGCTGATGCCGTCTTCCGACTCCAAGGCTCCATCATCTAACTAAAAAAATCATTGAAATTGATATCCGTGTACAAAAAATATTATGCCTAAAACTTTTATAGGATCAATGCGCTGTTGCACTCAAAATAGTAAGTTTTGCCACGGTTTACTGTAAATATTGTCTTTAGTAAACTAATCTGATCGGTTCGCTTTATAATTTTAAAGTATATATAATATTTTGCTATGCTGACTTGAGTTACCAAATTTAATTATAATTTTTGTGAAGTCGATATTCATCCTGGTCTTTCCGGTGTTGCAAATTTTGCCCAAATGAAGCTAAATGTGTAGACATTCAAAGAAGATAGGTGGACAAGGCGTGTAAAATGCCTATACGGACGGATAAGATATAAGATAAATTAAATTAAAATATCAACAAATCTGATATTTTTTTAAAATAAATCATTGAAAACAAAGTATATTTAACACATCATCGATTTGTAACCTTTATATACGTTCTATACTTGGAATGTGTTCAAATTCAAATTACTGGCGTATACGTATCAAAACGTCCATATAGTGTCATTTTTTATAACTTCAATGCCTTTTCTTTTATAGGGTGGGTCTGTGCTCCATATTTTTCTCATAGTCTAAATAAGGCCTAATGGAAAACAAACCGATTTCAATCAACAAAAACGTGGCGAGATTACCCGCTATACATTAAAAATATCATTTTGTATCCCAACAGTTGAACGTATTGGAAAAATAATACAAGTCTGTGAATTCGTGTCCAAAGTCATACATACAATTTAAATAGCGTATTTTGTTGTGTCTGCACAAAATGGCTCAGTGGTTAGAGCACCAGACATAAGCTAATCTATATAACTAGTGTTTTATGTTGTGGGTTCGATGCCACCAAAATTTAGGGCAATATTTTTTTTCTTATTGTTTGTCAAATATTAAAAACTAAATATAGTTAGAAATTGTGCTTTTTCAAACTTATAATATATTTAAATAGATTTAATTGGGAAAAAATAAATTCAAAATTGTATTTTACGACTGAAAAGAATGGGCATTTGCGCTATCTTATCAACCCATCTTCTTTGCTTGGGTCATTTTTTTTCTACATTTTTTATAAAGATTGTCAAGGTAAATAATAACCAATGTAATAATTGTATGTTGTTTTTTTTTTTACGATTTCAATTTATCACGAAAGAGCGAAAAAGAGATAAACGCGAAAAATACCTGCATGACATACGGTATTTATATGGACTTGCCTCATCATACAAATTGCTCAGTTTATTTTTATAACGTCCAGACTGAATGATTTTTGTTTGCAAGTATATATACTTATATGTAAACATGTATAATACTTATAAAACGGTGTTATTGGGTTACTATATCAATATATTGTGCCTACCATGAATTTTGTCATTTTCATCACATTTGTTCCCCCGGGTTTTTTAAGTGATGAGACAGGAGGGTTTAGAACTTCCTCGCTAGTTTTGGAAATATTCCCATCCATCTTTTCGTGATAAGCATGCAAGCTCATTTCTACTTTCTCCAGCTTTTTCAGTATATTCTGCAATATAACATCCCTCCGTAAATAACGCCACACATGTATATATTTGAACTTTTAATGAAAATACAACACATCACGAGAAATAATGGGCTTTACCGAGCAAAACATATAAAAATCAAAGTTCCTAACTTACTATATAAAAATAAACTGCAATTTTTTTGAAAATTTCAATATAAAATCTCAAACGCGGAAAGGGTCAAATCACAGATTAAATAACAGTTGTAAATTCTTCATGAAAATATTTCAATTTCATATCGTTGATGAAATCTAAAGAACAGTAGGAATATCATTTATAACCGTTACATAATTTTGTAAAACGTTGAAACTTTTTTCAAATAAAAACATATTTTGCTGAATGACTTGTTCATAAGAAATCATCGGGGGTATAGACTCCATTCATCTTTTTTTTATTTAAAAAAGAGTTTCCGACACACATTTTAATCCCAGTATGTAAATATTAAAATTTGCATCTTATTTTATAGAAACTGTAACCTATTCAATTCTTAAAGAGCCTTTCAGCATTCTGTTATACTGACATACAAAACGACGCGTCAGTAGAGAAGTGCGATTTAAAAAAAAAAAAAAAAACATAAGACGAATATAATACATGGTATATTATCAATCTTTAAACTATGGGCCACACCGCTCATTGAGCAACAGTTTTTGTATCTCTCTCTCTTTTATAAAATTGAAACTCTTCTAAAATATTTGAAAACCCGCAACAGTTCTCATATATCCCAAGATTTGATCAATCTGATTAAAATCAACTGATGAACATTCTGATGCGCTACCGCTCTCGAACAGCAGCTGATTTTAATCAGATTGAGATTTAATAATACATAAAACAATATATCAAAAGAAGAGGTTTGGGACATCATATCCTATAAGTTCTAAGATGCAACAACTGACCAATCTTATTATCCTCGTTCATAAGCACTGTTTTACTTCAAATTTTATAAATTTGGTTAATCATACCTACCCAAAACATGCATATAAATATCAAGAAAATGGATTGGATGTTGTCAGCCATTTTGCAGCTAAAAATAAAACAAAAATATTTATCAATGCGAAAGTTGTGCATTTAATATAGGCCTAGAATTTAACAATTAAAATTGAATTTGGGCCAGTTTACAGAACATTTCAAAAATATAAAATCATACATTGATTGGAAAATGTACGTCCAACAAAATTGAAATCAATTCCAGCAAAGCCGAGTTTCATCACATGACAAAGTAAAAAAACCCCAAAGGGGAATATCCAATTTCTATTTTTAACCGTTATATTTGTACGAAGCACACACCTGCATGGTAAAACAATTTTGTAAACTTTTTGCAACAGTATAAATAAGTAGAATGAATAAAATAAAGAAAATAATATAGGCTACATATGAGATGTTAGATAAGGTTTTTTTTTATAACTTGATCGATAAATTTTGTTTATTTAATTAATATTTATTTAATCTATTAAATTATAGTATCGTTGAATGTCGACCATTATAGCATAGATTTTCAGAGAATTTAATCCAAAGTGTTTAAGGATATACGGCGATAGAACAATGTATCGTTGTGACAATTTAGAATTTCAAAAACCTTTTTGGTAAAGTCCTTGCCTTTCCTCCATTCTTTTGATCAGAGTATTTTCAATGCTTTGAATTTTAGAAAGAATTTTGTAAACTAGAGTTTATCGGGGACGTATCATGCGCGGATCCAGAAAAAAATTCCAGGGGAGTGGGCGGATCCAGAAAAATAATGTGTTTGAAGAGGGTCGAGGGGGTAAGACCTTTGTTAATATATCTATGTTGGAAAATTCCGGGGGAGGGGGGTCCGGACCTAAAATTGACATGGTTAAATTAACAAAAGTATGCATTGAATCCCCCCCAACCTCGGCCCCCTACCCACCCGGGAGATATTTAACTAATGTCTAGGAATCCTATCTGACATTGCACATGTTGCAAGGAGGATGCTTCAGCGAAAGATGGAGCTAATCAGGAGCACACATTGTTAAAACATTTTTGTGGAATACGTTAAGAATACAGTAAGTATAAACTTGAACTGCTTTTTCATTTTTAAAACTAAGCATAGAAAATCTACAAAATAATAGGAAAAGTACTGTATTACCTTGTTCCCATAGTTTAAAGCTTATATTTTTTTCTCCTGTGAAATTAGCTACCATAAGAGGAAAAGCCTCATATACAGTATTTGCAGCATCTTTCTTTCAAGTCATTGGTATTATCAAAGTACCGGTATATAATACTAGTATCAAATCATCATCACCATTTTAAATTTTACAATATTTGACATATAATGCATTTTGAACCAAAAAAATGATAATTAAAAAAAATTCAAAGCCCCAGCATGTTTCTAACGGCAACTTGCAGACTGATACTATTAATAACCTATTGTGATACACTGTTATACATCTAAATATTGAAAGTAAAAATATATATTTACATTCTTCACTGTCATTGTCTATAACACTACAAATCGCTTTTGTAATGTATAGTCCAATAAATTTCATCAATGACTATTATGCTGAAAATTATACAATAAGGAATTCTTCGAATATTATGAGGTGATCAAATATGGTATTTGATCACCTCATTACACTCAAAGAATGATTCCTTATTCCATAAATAAATTTGTAGTTTTTATTATTTCAAATAAAGTAAATTACAACATGGAGGTGTCCCATATTTCCTTCAAATTACTGTATACAGGGAAATATTTGCCTCCGTTTTATTTTGGCTCCTTTCATCCTTGTTGTTAGTGGGCGAATTTAAGACTGGGTAAATTCCAAAGTCTCAATTTATCTCTGTTGCAAAACTGTCGGCAAGTGCAGAAGGGCGAAAATTACACGGGGCGAAAATAACCCTGTATACAGTAGCTATCTTTTGTACTGAATACAAATTATATTTTTTAAACAATTCAGATTGATGTCGGTCACTTTTCTCCCTTTTTTCTGATGACAGTAGCAGATTTGAATAAAATATTACCTACAACTTTTGTTTCAATTAAAGACTTTTATAAGGTATTGTATCAAGCAAATTTAGTTACAGAACCTCATCATACGTTAATTTTAATTCTCCACAATCAACATGTACAGAATTTCTCAACTGTGTTATCTTCTAAGATTAATGAATGTATCGAAACACTTCGGTATATGTAATTTTTTTTTTTTACAAATCTCTATAAGCAAACTCTAATAAGTGAATGTTAAATCAAGCAATTGATTCTGTTGACACATCAGCCAGGCTCTTTTGTTATAAGGCCCTGTGAGACCAGAAAGTCATATAATTTTCTAGTTTTGTTTACATCAATCTTAATCAGTGTTCTGGCTTGTTGCAATCGAAGAAAACCATTTCTTTTACATTCCCCAACAAGAATCTCCCGGAATTCCAGATAGGCTTCAGGCACAAGTCTCACACCTGCACATAACTCTCGTTCCTTCTTGGAGAGTCTCTCATATCCAGGCAATCCTACTATGTCCATGGGCGGAGCTGATCGACGAGGGGCTGAAGGTAGTGGTAGATTAGCTGCCCCTTTCGATATGGTTTCCAGTACAGCTTGCTTCTGAAGCCAAGTCTGGCAAGATGTCTCATCCTTCATGTGAACAAGGATGTCATCCAGCAAGTGACGCCTTGATTTCATTTCGTTCCTTCGGCTCTTCAGAACTCTGAAGATTTTGATGCTTCTTTGTTTGGTTATGCCGTTTTCCCTGCACTCTATTAGTCTATGGATATTTCTTTTCAGTTCAAATTGCAGGTTGAGAGCCTGGGTGTATTTATCAAACCCCTCAGGACTACAAAGTCTTGTGAATGGACGCAAAAGATCCAGCAGCTCTTTGAACTTACTTGGATACATTCCATGATCAAGTCTATGTTTTCTGATGTTGATCAAGCCATATTTACGAATAATCCTCTTTCTCCAGCATCTGTCAGAAATGCAGTTCTGATAGACATCCAGAACCTCAAATTTCAGTCTCTCCTCAAGTTCGTCTTTTTCTTGTGCAGGACTCTCATTGAAATCAATAGCTCGCAGCTCTAACTCCATGAAGTTGTCATGCTCTACATTGAAGTCACCCCTTCCTGCCATATAGCCTCCCATCAACTGGAAGATCTGGGAGGAGTCGGGATAGCGAGGGGGGTCATCACACAGCTTGTACACCACTGGACAAGGAAACCTCTGCAAGTCAGCCTCAGGGAATTGCGGGAGCTCCAGGTGAGGCTGGTTGATGTAAACCTTGTTGTAATGTTTCTCCACCTCATTCTTACTCCTTACCCTCATCCTTTGGGCCACATCCTGCCAGTTGCCATAGCCACAGTCTGCCATCACTTTCAAGAGCAGCACTTCTTCTTCTGCTGACCAGGAGTTTTCAAAGATGGGGAAGTCATCCCGGACAATGGTGTAAGCATGGTCATTCTCATGTATGCCGAACTCAGCACCTTTGGAGAAACATTGCGTGCAGATTTTCACCAACCCTGGACACTGTTTACAGAGAACATATGGCGTTTGCAAGGTCAAGGAACACTTAGGACAAGATATTTCTTCTTCCTCGTCATCCATACTTTCTGAAGGTGTGAATCAATATACTCAGCTTATAATTTACCAACTATCATATATATGTCTAATTTGTCTTAAAGAATAAATAAACACTAGTCTTTATAGTTGTCCTCTACTGGTTAGAAAGTTTTGGTCCTCCTTTGTGATAGTTTCCTGAAATGTCTGCGCCAGAAAAATCAAAACCTGGATTCTGAAAAATCAAAAATGTAATGTCAGACGATGAATCTTAGTGGAACGATCAGATTATAAGATGACACTTCAAAATGCAAAAGACAACCACAATTTTTGATTCATTAAATAAAAGGTTAACATTGTCCTTAGGATTACCTCCTGTTGATATTTCTGTAGCGTAGCTTTCTTTTCCATCTGGTCAAATGTCCAGGGGTCAGTCCCGTACTGTCCCACAAGCAGTGAGTTCCAGCAGTTCTCAGCTACAGCAAGTCCTTTGGGTAGGAACACCCTTAAAAGCTTCTTGTCCTCTGAGTAGTGAAGAAAAACTCTTAATTATTATAGCAAGAGAAAAGCTCATTCTTTGCTGTGACTTATAATGAACATAATTATACTATTGTGAACCCAAAAAAAAATTACTTCACAACAATCATAGTCACTTGCCTAGAGTCCACAAAACTTCGTCTGAATGTATTGTACTTGGAAGGTCTCCCTGTCAAATAAATGAAATGCAGAGCGTAACATTAATATACAGTCTGAAATTGAATTATATACATGTATATATATGCCAAGGCCTGAATAATTGGTAATTAAGTGAGATCAGCAAGACTCTATAGTGATATCTGATATACTTAAGGAAACTCATAATTTAATCAATAAGAAAATGACAGCTGTTTTAAATTAACATAAGATTTTTCTGGGTTTTTGGTTTTGATTTTTTTAAATACAAAACGGTACTGTATAAGGTCTATGTAAATGGCTCACAACCTCTATGACTGTTTCTCCTTTCACAGCTATTTTAATATGTTTGGGGGCGAATGCACACTTGATGTCTTTCGCCAGGGTTCCCTGAGGCACGTTTACTTCTATGAAGACTTCCTCGTTGGTCTGCCACCACTGTCCCCACTCCGTTTTACAAGGGATGTAACCACTTTTCTCATCAAAGTGGGCCATGATCCATTTTACGACATGGTCTATCGTGAATCTTATGACAATTTCATGAACAAAATGTAACCATATTGCATTTCTTTCTTTCCGAATGCCCATTGCATTACTGGTTTTTGTGTAAATGTTAACCCAAACAGCGGATTATAACCTAAATGCACGTGGTTTTTACGACACCGGGCTCGTATAAGTTTCATTTACGACAATAGCCGCCATGTGGCTGTAATCGTGGTGAAAGAAAGTTGCAAGCATATTTCATCATTTAATTGCATTTAAAGTCATGAATGAAATATATTTGGTAGGTCTGCGTCTTTCATACACTTTTTGTGCTCATTTGAAACTTAGCGTTTGGTTTGCTTACTTCTATTTTGTTTGACCAGCCTCTATATATGGTAAGTCACTGGTAAGCATGGTATGTCGGATGAGAGGTAAAACCAGAGGCATACATAACATTATATATGTCTCTGGTAAAACTAAAAGTCGCTGTGTCTAATAGAATTAGAAATCTCGCTAAAGAATAACATTTCAACCATTATCAAATTCAAACCATAATATAACGAGTGTATTCATTTGAAGCAGATGCGACGTAGAAAATTGTTTGCAGATGACAGTATGCTGGTAGAAACTGAAAATATGGTTGAAAATCAAAATCCTCCATTCAGAAAATTGTCCCAATATGTTAATGTAACACACTGTGAATAATTTTTCAATTCAAATTTTTCATTCTTAACTCTTTATCATGAAAAAGGGATTTCTTGATTTTCTCCTTTAAAATGTTCCTTTACAAGTTTTGAGAAATTTGCAAAGGACATGGAAGTACTATGCTGAAAATGTTGAAAAATAGAGCGGTAACATCCAAATGGATTATAGATGTCTGAATAAACAGATGATAAATTTTCAATATGTTCCTGACTGCCAAGTATGATTTATTTTTTAATTTTCAAAAAGTGAGGGAAAAGAGAACCAGGGACTGATTGTAGTATTGAAAACAAAATACCAGTGCTCTTAATTTTAGACACACTATGTAGACTGAAAATACATTATGCATCTGTTCATTTGCAGTAAGATAGAACACCTATTATGGATGTCCTAGAGAGAAAAAGTACAGCAAAGCTGACAGAACTATTACAAATTGAACAGAGAGTTCAGAAGAAATGGGAGGAGGAGAAAATATTTGAAGAAGATGCACCACTTCCAGGATCTAAAGAAGCCTCGTATGAAATCAGTCCATTTAATTTTTTTTAAAACTTGATACAAAAGTTGGCTATGACTTGAGAGTATTTCATGACCCTGATTTGGGGTTATTGACCAAGGTCAAGGAAACACCGTGATCAATAGTGACATATCCAAAAAGATCCTGCAGGGCGTATTAGTCCTTGCAGTTCAAGCATACCATAGTTTTTCAAATTTCCATGCAAATAGAGCTATATGTTGTGAGGTAAATTCAATGGCATAAAAGTTGGGAGATGAGCTAAGATGATTTCCTCTTTTTTGCTAGTTATTGATACACATTGTCTTGATACAAAGGAGTATTAAAGAAGATAGCTCTTACAGCTACATTATATTAGTTTAATAAAATATTTATTTGCTTTTTAGCCAACAAAAATATATTGTCACTTTTCCATACCCCTATATGAATGGAAGACTTCACTTGGGACATACCTTTTCTCTATCAAAAGCAGAGGTAAGTTGATGCAGTTTTATGAACAATTTTTAAGCCAAAGTTGGTAAGAATAAATTACAATGGAAAGCTTGCTCTCGGGAGATAGAGTTGTATGTAATTTGATGATGACAAATGCCTATAAATGAAATACAATGATATATCATTGATTAGTCTTACTGAGAATTACACCTCTCATTGAAAATTTTGATTTAATTGAGGCTTATGTATATTATAGTTCAGCCTCAAAATTTTACGCCATAAGCATTAGATATCCATGTTCACCAAATTTCTGATTGAAAATATTCAATTTTGAATAAAGTTGAGCTGGTGATGAATAATGATATCTTGTGCGTGTCCCATTTCTTCCAGTTTGGGGTTGGATATCAAAGACTTCAAGGCAAAAAATGTTTATTTCCCTTTGGCCTCCATTGCTCTGGAATGCCAATTAAGGTACCGTAATTATTTTTTTTCACAAATAAATATCGTGTTTAAGAATCTCTGTCATTCCCTGAATGTTCTACTTTCCCACTTAAGTAGTGATTATCATATTGCATTTTGAACTGTGCAGGTGACTAACTAGTTGTGAACACAGTGAAAAAATGCTGTACACATTGTGAACAAATAATGAACAAATTCAGAAAATTCATTTTGAAATATTTTCAGGGATTGTAGTTCTTGATCCTTTGCAATGTATTCCTGTATTACAGCCAACAACATTATCTCGAGATAACACTATTGGCATGTCACAAAAAACATGATTTTTTTTTTTTTGGTTACATGTACATGTATTTCTAATGGCTTCCTTGTTCATAGGCCAGTGCAGACAAACTGGCTCGGGAGATGGCAGATTATGGATATCCTCCTGAATTCCCACCAGAGGAGGAAGAGGTGGAACCAGAGGAAGAGAAGGAGTTCACAATTAAAGACAAGTCCAAGGGCAAAAAAGTAAGGAATACCTGATTTGGATAAAATCACACATATTTACTCACAATGATAGTTTAACACTTGAGTTTAGCAAATAGCCATATACAAAAAAAAAAAGCCTGTCCATTTATATAAGCTCCAAAGTGAATGTTACTTTTTGGAATATTGTAGAGTAAACTGAAGGCAAAAACTGGAGGGCTGAAGTACCAGTGGCAGATTATGAAGTCTCTTGGTCTGAAAGATGAAGAAATTAAAGAATTTGCTGACCCAACTCACTGGCTCAAGTACTTCCCACCACATTGTAAGGAGGATCTCAAAAAGATAGGAGTCAAGGTTAGCAAGGAAGACAAATTCATATGATGGATGCATTTGTACATGTACCTGTATGGTATTGCAATTAGATTTTGATAGTTTATGTTATACTGACTACAATTCTAAGCCTTCCCTATTCATCAGATCTTATCTAATGTTTTTGGGTGATATGGGGTAAATTGTAGGCTATTGGGATTTAAAATGCAACCTTTGTTGGCATTATTTTTATTGCATTAAAATCTTCAGATATTAATTCTTTGCTTGTAGTTTTATGACAGCTTGTGTGTTGTAGGTAGACTGGAGGAGGACCTTCATAACCACCGATGCTAACCCTTATTATGACTCCTTTGTCAGGTGGCAGTTCCTAAGGCTTAAAGAGAGAAACAAGATCAAGTTTGGTAAAAGGTAAGTCCTCGGGGTAAAATTAAACACTGCAGATCGAGGAATTTTAGAAGACTGGTTAAATATTTATGATTAACCTGAAGATGACTGTTCATATCATAAATAATCACATTATGATTCATTGTTTATTTACGTCACTATTTAGGCCACATAAAATTGAAATAACGGTTCTTAGGCCAAATTTCTCAAAAATAGATGCAGGAGGTCGGCATTGCTTTTCCTCTTTTATTGGTATCAAAATAGATGAGGAAGGCTTTTTAAAAAAATAATCATTGGCCATCTTGGGTTCCAAAAGCATATGTCTTACGAAACTGTTAAAAACAGGTATCGTTGATGCCACTTTGTTCATTTTAATCACAACGCCTAGTTCATTTTTGTTCTTGCCTACGGCGTCAGAGAGAGGGGCACTCTAGGTGTCCAACTTCCTATAAATCAAATTTTATTGATTTCACACCTTCGTTAAGGTCTAGGAAAGTACAGTATTTTCGGAAATATAGGTTGATATTTTTTTCCCCTGTCACCTTGACCCTCTACCTTTATTGTACTTTGACCTATATAAGTTTTTTGGGGGGGAAAGGGGGGTTCATTTATTCATGTAAAATGCTAAAAAATTCTCAATTAGCAGTATACATCGTGATATTTTCGCCCTATATACCGAAGTTGACCTATATAAACTCTTTATTTATTTTTTTTTACCAAAATCCACTAGTTCAACCTATATATAGCACATAATTTCGCTCCATCGCGAATACTTATTGAAACTACAGACATGGTTTAGTTTAATACTAATCATATAATCGGAGGACTTTACTGCGCATGACTAAAGAAAGTGAAAACTGATCAGTATTCTTTTGAATACGATAATGGTTGGACATGAGGAGTTCCTATTAATGCTAAAATATAAACGGATACTTTTTTTTTCGGATAGACTGCCACATTACTGACTTTTTATTTTATTGAAAATGCAATAAAATTTGCAATGCGGCTCTCTCAAAACAGATGCGCGCAGGCCCAAGAACCGTAATTTTAATTCTATGAGGCCTTAATTGGCCACATTATAATTAACTGGTATTTGTTGACTTGCTCATTTTTAACCTGTCCGAACTAAAATGTGATATTTTCCAGACACACTATCTTCTCTCCAAAGGATGGACAACCCTGCATGGACCATGACAGACAAAGTGGAGAGGTAGTTATTTACATTGTACATTTACATGGTAAATTCGTTACAATTTCAATGGAAAAATTACAGACTGTTAACATTGAGGAGATGTGTGTAATTTGATGATGACAAATGCCTATAAATGAAAAGCAATGATTTTATCATTGATTAGTCTTCCTGAGAATTACACAACTCCATAAATATTTGGATTTGAACAAGTTTTGATTTTTGCAGAGGTCAACTTTGTTGCATTTTTAATTTCTTATTAAACTATGTGTTATTTATTTACATGTATATGTATTTTATAATGAGAAAAAAAAAATAAAATTCTTTGCACTGCAGATTAAAACAAAATGTAAGCATCAAGTGCTTAGTTATTGAGAGATACACATTGCATCAAATCAATTTGTGATTTTTTTTTAGAGTACAGTTATTGATATACCAATTTTAATTTATTTTTGCAATTAAATGTAAAGATACGATTTTTTTTTATTCACCTGTTTAATGCTTTCTTTTTGTCAGATTTTATTTAGAAATCCAGTTTCAAGCAGAAAGAAACTACTATGTCTGTAGTCTCACACATAAAAACATTTGAATAGATGCTCCATTCCTCCCCCTGTATTTGCTTTGCAAAAAGATATGCACACAGAAATTGCATTCTTAAATTTCTCTGTACTGGTGGCTGTAAGGTGTAATCTAATGATGAAAACACAAGCCTTTTGGATGAAGACCAGTGATATCTTTGATTAGTCTTCCTGAGGATTATACAGCTTAACAGCAAAATCAGTTATACATGAATAGAGAGGAAGGGCAGTCAAAATTGTCAACTTAACAAAGAAGTTGATGACATAAGAAAAAATTAATCATGTACCTGTTTGATAAGTTTATGTAATAGTTTTAATGTTTTCTTTTTCTTTGCTTTTATAGGGAGTTGGTCCACAGGAATACACTTTGATTAAACTGAAAGTAAATGAACCATATCCTCCAAAACTAAGGTACATGTATGTTATATTGACTTCATACATTGATATCCGTTTAATCCTGTATGTTAGTCATGGTGGTCTATACATTGTCAAACATTTTATTGGAATTTCTACACTAGAATATGTGCTTTTTAAAAATAAAAAGAGAGAGAACCCATTTTTAGTACATGTTGTTCAGAAATCAACTGTTGGCTATGATCTGTGATGACAACGAGTGTTCAGGACACTGAACTGTCTGATGAGAACACTTTGAGTCCTACTGAGATGAAATTTCAATCATGAATTAAAACCAAGGCCATTCTTATCCTATATTTAGTAAATTTTCAAAGGCATATTCATAGATAATCTGCATAGGTTAGATATTTTCCTTATCCGATGTTGTATGATTTCAAGTAATACATGTACAGCCAAATGTACTTGCTTAAAAAAAAATCATGATGTGAATTAATGTAAGGAATTGATCAGGAACATTTTTCATTTTTGATACTTTACAATTTACTTTTTTCATATTGGAAATTTTAATGTATGATTAGTAATGAGTATGAGTAATAATATAAAAAAAAAATCCCTGTTGATGTACATGTACTGTAAATGAATAAATATTAGATCCAGTTTTTAGCATGCATTAAAGATTTTGAAATTATATTCTTGATTGTAACACACCTCTCCTAACAATGAAGTGTAGTCACTTTCCATCAACCTTTTTCTTGCCTTAAATTTGATTTTCATGGTTGTCTGTACATTACAAGGGTGTTTTATATTTACTTAGGTTATTTTCACTCGGTCTATTTCTAATTACAACAATCCTAAAAAATTATTAGATATAAAATATTACAGAAACTATATATTATCACTTGAGAATATTTTTGCAACAAATGAGTGTGTTCTATGATGACAACTTGTGTTCGGGTCACTGAATTACTTATGTAATATGATTAGAACCATTTGAGTCCACTGAGAACATGCTCTGATGTTGTTCAATGATACATTAAAGTATTATTGTCATCACTTTACAGTTAATCTATTATTTTGGTCAAAACTGAGCTGAGAATTCTAGAGTGATTATTAATTTAGTGAAGGTCTGAGAATAATTCAAGCAACAATGCTTTTTACCTGGTATATCTGTCTTTGGTTCCAATTCAATTGTAACATTAAAAAATAAGAAATAGCATCATGTAGTGACTGCAAAAGTACCTAAGAGAGAATATGATGTCCGGAAATTTTCTCTCTCAGTTTTATGGAAAAAAATTGAATTTCTGATTTATTTTGCAGCAAATTTAAAGGAAGTAACATTTTCTTGGTGGCTGCCACCCTAAGACCAGAAACAATGTTTGGGCAGACCAATGTGTGGATCAGACCTGACATGAAATATGTGGCTCACAGACTGGCTAGTGGGGAAATCTTCGTGTCCACCATGAGAGCTGCCAAAAACATGTGTTATCAGGGTTTCTGTAAGGAGGAGGGAAAAGTGGATGTGGTGGCAGATTTGATTGGTCAGGTGAGTGGTCTAATAGAAAATAAAGTTACAGGTAGGAGCAGCAGGAAAAGTGTCTCATCATATGATTAGTCCATAATTTTTGGATGCTGCAATTGAGAAATAATTTTTGTCCCTGTTAAAATGATGCTGCTTTTTTGGTAGGACATAATGGGGATTGCTCTGTCAGGACCACTCACTTCCTATAAGACGATCTACACCCTCCCAATGCTGACCATCAAAGCAGACAAAGGTAAAGTGTAGCAGCAGTATATAGGTTATATTAAAGGAAGTGAACATGAAAAAATTATCAAGAGCTCAAATTTGTCTGTCTGATGTATGTAATGATTTCTGAAAACCATTTAGACACAGCTTTCCTCAGTAAGAAGATATACCACTTAGAATAACTAATTCATGCAATCCATGAGCGTTGCCATATTGTTAAAATTATTACCTCCCAGCTGGGTTATCTCTAAGCATCTAAGAGAGGGCAGCACCGATGCTGACGTCAGTGAGACACATTGCATTTTTACACACGTTTAGTAACAAAGTTAAAATGCCAACATCAAAATGTGAATTGAAACTTGAAATGGATGTAAAGAGTTGTCATTTTGAAACGGGGTTTATGGAGGAAGATTTTGGATCTCAGAATGATGCATTCCCACCAGCAGTTAATGGTTCATATAACTAGAATGGAAAGTCCTTGGATCAGTGTTATTGTGACCTATTTTTTCTTGCACTCAGGAGTTTTTTAATTTGTTGTTTATGAGTTTGAACATTATGTGTGATACATAAATGAACACACAAAGTGCAATTTGCTCAGCATCCTTATTTTTAAAATGAGTCTTAGTTCTAATATCCTGCTGACAGCATAAACCGAACCGGCATACGTATCATCAAGCTCTAATCTAAGATATAAACAAATCAGAGAGAAAGATTTCTAGAGCATTTAAAAAGTAATGGTAAGAAACCCCACAAGGAAAATGAAATTACGTTTTCATATTTATTTGAAATCTACAAACAGCATTTTATTCATCTAAACACTAAACACTCTTTGCCACATCTCCGTACAAACATCTGGAATGCGATGGTCTCATATTTCACAAATTAACTATCCAACTTTGCACAAATCATATATAGTTACCTAAGGTTCAGTAATAGAAATATATTGAATCCTTGTCCTCTCATGACAGTACAAAATTATGCTTCACATCCAGGCATAATTTTTCTTAATTGTGTTACCAACTCTATTATTTACCCAGTTCTATCAACTCTGTATAAACATTGACCCAGTCATCAGCAGCAATGTGGCTTATCTACGTCAGAGAACAGATGCATGCTGGGGAAAAATGGATTACCTCCATAAACCTTTCACTGAGAGTGTTAAATTGATAAAATCTCATGATAGAAATAAACTAAAAGGTTACAGACCTCATTTCTAAGTTTCAAAAGACTTTTAAAATTTATTAAGCAACAATTAATTTTTTCATGGTCACTTCCTCTAAGGCTGAATCAAACCCGTATATCAATCAATCAGATGTTCGTTTGGTCGAAGTTAATTCCTAAAGATGCTTTATTAAACAATAAGGTTTAGATAAATGTTTTCTAACTTGATTTCCATTGTTAACAACATAACCAAATACTTGTACTACATTTGAAAGCAATTTCTTGAACAAGAATGTTGATGATATTAACAGGAACGGGTGTGGTGACTAGTGTACCATCAGATGCTCCAGACGATTATGCTGCCCTGAGGGATTTGAAAAACAAACAGGTAATGCTCTCAAATGTGGAGGGAGAATAGAACAATTTTCAGATTTTATGTTCAGCACCTAGAGTTCTGGTAACTTTAGACAAATACATTTAAATTATTTTAAAAGTTAAATCCTTTTCCTAGCCATGAAGGCACATAAGGCCAGGGCTTATCCCTGGTTTCCATGGTGTTAAGCAGATGAGAGTTGTTGACTCCCCCTGGATGGGACACCAGTCCATCTCAAGTTATCTCCCAGCATAAGCCGGTATTTAATTTCCTCTGGGTGGACTGAGACAATAAAGATAAAGTGCCTTGTCTAAGTTCACAACACATAACATCGAGTGATTAGCTGGGTTTAAACCAGTGACCTTTGGATTACTGCCTAATGCCCATGACTACTGAGCCATGAGCTCTTCAAATTTTTTCTTAAATCTTTCTTACTAATCTTATTTTTCAATATTTCTCAGAACTCTATTCCATCTAACTATTAGATGTTTAGTTTATATGTGTTGAAATAAACTGGCTGATAAGCACCAAATTCAGGCTGCTTGTCACTTTGACAAGTTGCTTGGTAGCTTGTGCAAGAGTAATCTATCTTTAGAAAAAACTTGTAGTCCTTTTACGGAACTCAGGTTTAACCACTTTAGATACAGATTGTACATGTCTTTTCCTATTTACCGGATGCAAGAGTTTTTATTAGAGATTTAGAAGTAAAAATAATGTACAGTAAAATTAGTTATATGCTTTTATTTGTATAATGTCTTCATGGTGATTTTGAATGGTACATGCATTTTATTTATAAAAAGTTAAACTCACAAGTTTGTTATAATATGTACTTGTGAATTCAAAATTTATATATTTAAGTTTTGTCCTTAGTTTTTTAGGAAAATATTTGAAAAAATAAACTTAAATGTATTATCATTTCACAATTCTTCTGTTGAGATTGAAGGAAATGGTCACATTTTAATAAATATTCTATAAAAAGAAAAAAAATATTAACTCTAGTCTGTAGGTAATCTGTCATTTTTACATGTTTTAACCGGGTTTTCCAAAGGAAAAATCTGTTTATTGAAATGGTGAAAATGGCGGGCGGGCGGCTGCCAATAGGGTACCCTTATTGTACGGTAACTCCTCTTACAGTTTTCAAGATAGGAAGTTGATCTTTTCCAGATCAATTGTACACATATTAGAGGTATGCATATTGCTAGAATTTTGATTTCTGATAATTTATGAAAAAAATTCCAGCTGTTGAACTTAGTCATTTTTTGGCAAAATATTGCATATACATGTAGGGTACCTCTATTGTACGGGTAACTCCTCCTACAGTTTTCAAGATAGGTAGTTGTTCTTTTGCAGATCAATTGTACGTATATTAGAGGTGTGCATATTGCTAGGATTTTGATTTCTGATTATTTATGAAAAAATACTAGCTGTTGAACTTAGTTATTTTTTGGCAAAAATATTGCATATACAAGTAAAGTTCTCTGGATAGGTAGTGTTCATCAATTCAGGGTTGACAAATGGATTATGGGTACTGTTCACACAAAGGAAAACCCGGTTTGCTGTCACATTGACAGCTTTCCTCTTGTTAGCAATGTTCTTGTTGGAGATTAAACATTTCCTGTTATCAAACTATCAAAACTCTTCATATTAAAAGTTGATATCAACGTTTTAAGATTTCCTACTCAGGAAGAGATATGTTTATTATTTTTTTCCTGCTATTTTAGATTATCCATTTAAATATTTGTTTTATGCACCCAACTCAGGCTACTTGTCCAACTGATGAGTTATGCTTGGTAGCTTGTGCTAGAAGAATCCATCTTCAGAAAAAAAAACTTGTACTCTAACTACAGGACTCAAGTTTAAACCACTCAAGATACAGATCATTTTGGTGGCATTTCTCCCAACCGTTAATGAATTGACTAACATCCAATCTAGTATTATATCTGCCTCTATTTTTTTCAGCCATTTAGAGAAAAGTATGGCATTAAGCCCGAGATGGTGCTGCCATATGAACCAGTGAGTTGAATTTTTAGATTCAAAATATCAGTCTATTGTGTTAATTTAAATGAATTAAAAACTACATGTAAGTTAGTTAGAGCTCTCTGTTTGTAATATAAAATAAGAATGGCTTTCTTTCTACTTTTTTTTCACTTATGAAGAAATTAAAAAAAATTACAATGAAGCAAAAAATGAGTTGCATTTTTTTGACAGGTGCCAATTATTGATGTACCAGACTATGGCACCTTATCTGCTGTCACTGCCTGTGAGAGATTAAAGATCCAGAGTCAGAATGACAGGGTCAAGCTACAGGAGGCAAAGGAACTAGTCTACCTCAAAGGTTTCTATGAAGGGGTAGGTAACTGAATGTGAAACTACTTGTGGTAGACCTACTTTGTGGTAATCATATTTTAAGCCTTTCCTGACTGCTTCTTATCCACCATTAAATGTATATTGTGTAAATTTAAAGTATGCTATATACATATTTACCTTTTTTCAAGTCAAGGCACAGTTGTTTATGCCTAGGTTTGTCATAGATCTGAGAGCTTGGAACCCTGTGCAATAGAATTTGTGTATGTGATCTTATCCTAGTGTGGTACACTGGGAACAAGACATAGACAAACATTTCATTATTTTGTGTTTTCTCACCTTAAAGTACTGGTTATCTAAAAGGGAATGTACAAGTATCTCTTTAATGTATTTCTTATTTTTTAGGTAATGATTGTGAAAGGGTTTGAAGGACAAAAAGTTCAGGATGTGAAGAAACCCATTCAGCAGAAAATGATTGATGCTGTAAGTGTCTGAAATTTATTTTTCATTCATATCGGTTAAATCAAACTTTGATATCTTGAGCACTGATATCTCCAGTGCAATGGATATGCAAATGGAGCTGAAAGTCCTGTTTACGTGTATTCAACCTCAATATCTTGAAAATCCATATATCTTGGAAGGTTTTTCTCATGCCAGTTGAGTTTGAGTTTAAGATATCAAGTTTTGGCTTTATTTCTATGTAGTAATTATTGATGCATGGAAATTTGCATTTAGAAAATATGTTTCATCTGGATCACTTGAATTGACGCATCCTTATAATATTCTTTGATACTTTTCTTGACAGGGTGAAGCTGTGAAATACATGGAACCTGAGAAAACTGTGATATCTCGCTCCAATGATGAGTGTGTAGTGGCCCTTTGTGATCAGTGGTAAGTGTTTTACCTGTTAATAGTATACAAAGATTTTGTTTTCTGGGAAAATTCTGTTCATTTTTGGGAAGTCTCCTGAATGATTCTGCATGTGAATAATACATGTACATGTTATGTTAGGATTTCATATTGAAACATTTTTATCACAGGTACTTGGAATATGGGGAAGAAAACTGGAAACAACAGGCTACCAAGGCTTTGAGTCAATTGGAGACGTACTCTGATGATGTTGGCAAAAATTTTCTTGCCACTTTGGACTGGCTGCATGAGCATGCCTGCTCTAGATCTTATGGACTGGGTAAGACATTTTAATTGAAGAAAAGATTATGGGAGTAAGACTTAAAATTAAAAAAAAAAGTTGTCATAGAATTGCATCCCTTGTACTGTGATGCTGGTCCTTATCAGTCGGTCAAATTGTGGTGATGCTAAATCAACAGACTCAACTCTTACCACTGTACTTGTCTGTGAGTGCAGTGGTAATCATTGATGCCTACAGCTGTATATATATATAAAAAAAAAAAGATGAGTACTGAACTTCTTGGTTTGGATGTTGAATTGAAGAATGGCATTGAGGTAAAATAATTGGAAGTACTGAGAACTTGCTTTTTTGTCTGTTTTTCAGGTTCCAGAATCCCCTGGGACCCCCAGTATTTGGTTGAGTCCCTGTCTGACTCCACCATCTACAATGCATACTATACAGTGGCACACTTACTACAGGGAGGGGTGTTTGATGGCAGTGGAAAGAGCCCGGCCAATATCAAGTAAGAATACTCTTGTAAACTAGTTGTACCATAATCTTTATAGAAATATATCTCACAGATCCAAATACATAATATATGTAAAGAACACAAAATATACATAAAATCATTCATTTTGTTTTGGTCTCTATGATGTAAACTGTAGGTGAACGTTTATTTTCAGACCAGAACAGATGACACCAGAGGTTTGGGACTATGTCTTTTTTAAGGACAAACCTTACAAAAATCTTCCCGTCCCCAAAGCCACCCTTGACAAACTTCGGGCGGAGTTTGAATACTGGTACCCAGTGGATCTGAGAGTGTCTGGTAAAGATCTTGTGCCAAACCATCTTACTTACTACATCTACAACCATGTAGCCATCTGGCCAAATGACAGGTAACATTTACATACCTCATGCAGAGTCTTTTTGAGGGAAGCATCATATATATATATCTGTACTTCCCACTGATACATGTACAATATATATGTTGCAATAAAACTCATTTTCAATGAGCATAAAATTCTATATTGTGTATATAATATGACCTAAGTTCAGCTTCAACTTTGTGCCAAACATGAGATACTGGTGTTTCTCCCTTACTGTGTATTAATCCGTACAGTGACGCATTGCTTTTTATTTTTAGTTCAAAATGGCCAAAGAGTATAAGAGCTAATGGCCATTTACTGTTAAACTCAGAAAAGGTATATACAGGTTGCAAGTAAATGATGGCAATTAGTATTTTTTTAAAATTCTGATGGGCTGTATTCGGTGCCCTTGCTTTGAAACAATTTTCAAAAAAAACATTTCATTTGCAGATGTCAAAATCAACTGGAAATTTCCTGACTCTCACAGATGCTGTTAATAAATTTTCAGCGGATGGTAATAAATCAAATCTTCTCTTTACTCTCTAGTTTCATATTTAGCTGCCTTAATAATAGCAAATACTTGACTTAATTTTTATGAAAAAAACAAAGTAAGATGTACAACATTTGCATGCATTCTATTGTACTCTTGGAATCTCTATGGATATATTTTTAATTGGACTGCTTACATTTTATAGGCATGAGACTGGCCTTGTCAGATTCTGGTGATACAGTTGAAGACGCCAACTTTGTAACAAAGATGGCAGATGCTGGGATGTTGAGGTTGTACACGTACCTGGAATGGGTGAAGGAAATGATTGCAACCAAAGACAGTCTACGCACAGGACCTACAAATACCACCAGCGACCAGATATTTATCAGGTTACACTCCACATGTGTTATACAAATAGGATCAGATTTAGAATTGATGTTTTCAAAAGAACTTCATTTTACTGTTATCAATTTTTACTGAGCAAGTGTATCAACTCATCTTATATAAGTTTTACATTATTTTCAGTGAAATAAACAAGGCAATATTAGAAACGAAGCACTTCTATGAGAAAATGCTGTTTAAGGAAGCCATTCGAACAGGGTTTTATGAATTCCAGGTAAGATATTTTGTGTATGTATACATGTAAGGATATACATGTATTATACTATTTTTTAAGTACATATGAACAACAAATCAGTGTTAAAAATTTATAATGTAGAAGTTTGTGTTTATCTCCCCTTGTAATATTTTCAGGCTTTTCGAGACAAGTACAGAGAGTATGAACTAGAAGGGATGCACAAGGAGCTGATCTTCCGCTTTATTGAGGTACAGACTCTGATGCTGAGCCCTATCTGCCCTCACATTTGTGAGTACATTTGGGAACTCTTGGGAAAGCCCCGCAGTATCATGCATGAGAAATGGCCCGTGGCTGGCCCTGTGGATGAAAAACTGATTCAGATTTCCCAGTATGTGACTGATGCAGCTCACGACTTCCGAATTCGCCTGAAACAGCTGCTAACTCCGGCAAAAGGGAAGAAGGTGAAACTAGATAATGCCACGCATGGGACAATATGGATAGCCAAGACTTACCCTCCCTGGCAGAATACGGTTCTGTCCACATTGAAGACTCTTTATGAGGCATGTTTTGACTTTTTGTGTTTATTATCCATGATGATATTAGTGTGTTGGATGGACAAAGTTTATTTTATTGATTATTTAAATTTTAGAATGGCTTTTCTTTTTAGCAAAACAAAGGCTTCCCACAGATGAAGGTAATTGCAAATGCCTTCGAGGACAAGCCAGAGTTGCAGAAGTACATGAAGAAACTGATGCCATTTGTGCAAGTAGCAAAGGTATGTGTATTTATGTAACATGTCAGGTATACCGACTTATCTAAAAGAGTAATTGAATAAAATAATGATTTGAATAATTAAATGCACATAATTAGATATTTAATTAAATGGCCATGAAGTTTTAATAGAGGATGACATTTGTTGCATGTTTTTGAAAATGTTTTTTTTTCAATTTGTTTCTCTAATAGGAAAATGTAGAAAAGAATGGCATCAAAGCCTTGAACCTGACCTCTGAGTTCGATGAAGTGGAAGTCATGAACAAATTCAAGAAGTACATGATAAACACTCTCAATGTAAGACTTGGTTCTAGTTATATGATGTAATAATGCTCCAGAGTTAATTACAACATGTGTTACATCTGTTCCACAGTGAAATATATTGGGGTTTTTATATAGACTGTAATTCTGTTTCATGTTATGACATTAAGTTGAGTGTACTTTTTTGGATTATATTATGCATTGAAGGATTCACAGGCTGTACAAATTTAAGTTAAATACTAGAGCCCCCATGCTTTACCCCAATCAAAGAAATAATGATAATATCATAGCATTAAGTTTACTTGAAAAATGATACGTAAGCTTGGTAGAAAACACTTTGAGTAAGAATTTATATAAATCTAGATTTTTGCATGTTGCAGCTGGAGGGAATAGACATAAAATATTCAGATGAAGCTGACAACAAAGTTAAAGAGGACTGTTGTCCTGGGAAACCGTTCACAACATTTCGAGAAGAGGTATGATAAGTTTCTGCATTACCTAAAGCATAAATTATTGTAGATGTTTGTTATTTATCACATTTTGGATTGTATTTCATTTTACAAGATATGTCAATAAAATTATTTTTACTAGGCTTTACTTTCTTTAATTTCCTGTGTCTTGAGGTTAAACCATATGTGTTAATGGTACAAATGTCAATGTATGCATCGGTTCAGTGCTTACCCCAGTATTCTTTCTTATTTCAGCCCTCTGTGGCTATTAAGCTTGTAAATCCTCAGCCAATGAGTGGACTGTTTGAAATCAAGCTTCCTATATACGAGGGGGATGACAAGACGAAAGTTCTCACAAGGATCATGAAAATGGATCGCTCAAAAATGAAAGGTGTTACAATTTGGTCCCAATTAATCTCTCTCTCTCTCTCTCTCTCTCTCTCTCTCTCTCTCTCTCTCTCTCTCTTTTAAGTTGGTGATATTTTAAAAAGATAGATTCACATGGTGCCATAGCTTTATTATGTTTTTTCTTTTGTTAGATATCCGTCAAATCAAACTACTCATGTACGAGGACCCTATCAAGGGACCCAGGACAATTCCAGACATGAATGACATTGAAAAGGGCAAGGTTGTGGTCCCAGACAATGCCACATTTCAGATCAATGTCCCAGCAGAAACGGTGACGATACAGAGCAATGGGAAGAAACTGGACCCTGGACTTACTCTGGTGTACATTGTCAACTCTTAATGCAGGCAGATTGGAGTGATGTGGCAAATGTATAAGGATGCTATTGTGTCTCGATAACATGAACATTGATTTGTAGAGGAAGCGATTTAAGCTGGTTATGATTGTGGGGGATTATTTGTCGAGTGTCGGATGTCCTGCTCCACAGCTTTGTGATATTACCAGCACAGAGTTATTTATTGACATGAATATAGAATGTGCTAATAAAAATGAGTTATTCTTGGTGGAAATGTACCATGTTTTTACTATAAAGCTTAACTTTTTAAGTAAATGCATTGTATATTGGAGAAGTTTTTCAGATGTTAAAGATCGTAAATTATAATAGAGTACATAGGTTGAATTGTGTGTACTCTCAATGATTGGCACATTGTCCCTACAATGGTTGGCATATGGTCTTGTCATTGTTGATATGGGCTTCTGCTCACTATGCATAGCCACCATTTTAAATGTCAAGGACTATTTGTGGTCTTTGCATTTCACAAGGCAAGACTCATATACATTGAAATTGTCTATACTTGTTAAATAATGAACTCATACTGAACTTTAGTTGGTACATTGTGTCTTCCACATTGTATTTCTAATAATGGAATTTTAAATTAATTCAAATAAAGAAGACAGTTTATCAGTACAAAAATTATCAGAAGAGGATAATTTCATTAAAAAAAAAAAGAACTACGGTACTCAATTACGGCTGTAGTCAGATTTCCAGACATATTGTTTGTTGTGTTAAGGTCTGCACTGTATTATCAGTAACTGTATTACAGTATAAAACTAGGGGGAAAAGCCTAGGTGGTCGGATTTTGCTGGAATGTGTTACGGACAGTTTAGAGGACTTTCCACTTGACAATTGTTAGTAGTCATTTCCTGGTGAGACATTTCACGTGTATGAGAAGGAAGTGAAATATACAAGCCTGTATGTTTCAGCTGACGCTAGCATTATATCTTGTTATGTGTATGTCTGCTTCATGTATATGTCTGGACCAACACGGTGGACAAAAAAAATTACGCACAGCATACTTGATCTCTCTCTTCCCTCTCTCTCTCTCTCTCTCTCTCTCTCTGCAATTGAGAACTGCAGGGAATTGGGGAATTTTTGCATTTAGAGAGAAGGGGTTGCAAAATTTAATATTCATTTGGAAGAGACAATGATTGACCACACTATCACAACAGGTCAATCGACCTCTACAACTTTTTGCTGAATGTCTAGAAGATAATTAAACTTTGGCGTATGTACATGTAGGTCTATTTTAGCGAACATGTCAATTATTTCTAGTGAGGGAAATACTTAACATTTTTAAGTACACACATTTACATAAGTTTTTTTTAAAGAGCTGCGTAGTATAGTTTTTAGCGTTTCCCCCGCAGCTTTGTTTTCCTGAGTACTAGTATATTTTGCTTCTTTTTATCTCTCCTCTATCTTGACAAGTGTGTTTGTTTACTTCATAACGAGACAGTTCAGACCACATCGCCAGCCGTCCTTGTACATGTATGTGAAAGCGATAATATCATTTGGAGAAAACTTCTCCAAGAAATGAGACATGGGTTATCGAGTCGGGGGTATCGAGATAGCGGGGAGAGCCTCGTGAGTTTATCAACAGAGAGTGAAAACTACGCTTGGATACCTCATTTTAATCGTCACCTCGTTAATTCTTTTGTCAAAACAAGATAAAACCTTCCCACATTGACCCCTGATCCGATCTTGCTTCCTTGTTCATTTAAACTTGGACCCCCTGTTCACAATATACCATTGATACGACGTATTTTCTTATATTGGATCACATTTCCATGAAAGTGAGCAGATTGTACTGAGATCTGACATTCTTCCTGTTTGTGTGAAACGATGGAACATCCATAGAACAATTGCGTATCTATGTACTTCCTTAACTTAATCCTCCAAACATAGGTCGTGTGTCCTGTATATATATGTGGTATTATATAAGTTTCATTGTAATATTAATATCAGCGTACAGATTATACTACACGAAAAAATCACGCCATCGTTACCCCCCCCCCCCTTTTCCAATTTAAAAAAAAAATAAGGAATCTGACCGTTTCAGCATGCATTTTAAATCGCATTATGAATAATTTGCGTGCACTGAGAGAATAAAAACGTTTTAAAAATACAAATCCATGCACAGAGCTGTTATTCATTTTAAAAGTTTGGGAGGGGGGGGGGGCTCATAAAAAATCCTGACAAGTCCCCCCAAAAACTTTCGTTAATCATCCAAATCCTAATCGGGGGGGGGGGGGGGGGGGGGGGGGGGGGGGGGGGGGGGGGGGGGGGGGGGGGGGGGGGTGTGCTTACATGTATATTTGGAACTTTCATTCCTGATTTCCTTATTTTCACTACAATGTTTTACATACTTCCAAAATAGGAGGGACAACACCATGATAATTCAATTTTTTCACATGAAAATTAAAGAAAAAATGTTTGCTGAGAGAAAAAAAAATAGGGAGGGGTGGACCAGAACCAACCAACCACCCCCCCCCCCCCCATTCTACGTGCCTGTATTGTAAAAAAAAAAAAGATCTTATTTATAGTAAGTAAAAGTACACAACGAATTCGTGATGCAGAGTGTAACATGCTCCAAGGAGTTGTAGGGCAGTTACACACTACCATCTGTGACTTACTTTCTTAGAAATATACATGTATAAACTTTTAAAATATACATGTATAAACTTTTACTTATTTTAGAAAGAAATATACTTGTATAAACTTTTACTTGATATTTCAGTTTTCTTGGTAAGGAAGTCGTGAGTTTATAACTGTATTAAAAGTACAATTTTAATTGAAATATTTTTAAAACGCTGAATGGTGTTCTCTTAAATGGAGTGTCCCATACTTCCCCCAATTCATGGAAATTTTGGTCTTCGCAGTTCATTAGAACTAAAGAACTAGCAGTCAATTTACTTGACCCCCCCCCCCCCCCCCCCCCCCCCCCACACACACACACCTTGGTGTGAGCTGTCCGGCTATGTGTCATGTACATAATGAATCACCGCCCATTACTGATGGAGAGAAAATAGTGCGCGCGCATTGATATCATCAAGTGGCCTACGTTATATTGTGTCTTGCTTCCTGAAAATCTCATTCCGACTCGCACATCTGTGATTGTGGGCTGTGTGTGATTTCTGTCGTCTAGGACCAATTACATGTAAGTTCATTACTTCATGTTTTGTTTAGCAATATATAATTAGTTTGAATATTTTTTATTTGAACAATATTTTGACAGTGTATAGTTGCTTGCATTTAATTATTGTATTTGCTCACTTCTTTATTTGCAACGATAAGCAATTGTGCCCATTTCACTTTTGCTTTTATCATTTAACCATAAGGCGATAATAAGACCAGGGGGTTTAAATAGTAGTAGGGTTTAAAAGGTATAAGCGGTTGAATATTTCTCTTTTTGTAACACTTTCCACTCGACGAAGTTTTCATTCACTACTGAAAAAAAAATCCTCTGACTGTCGACATCTTTCAGGGCGCGGCTATTGATCCATGCTCTGGAGGCGAGAAACTGATGTCTATATGTTTTATTTCTCTATAGCCTTTTCCATTCATAGCGACCACAAACTGTCGGGATTCCTGCATTGATATATAATTATGACTTGGACTAGCATGCATAATTAATGTGTTCCTCTCTTTTTGCAGTTTTTATTCATCATGAGTGATAAACCCGACGTTAAAGAAGTCGAATCATTCGACAAGAGCAAATTGAAAAAAGTAGAATCACAAGAGAAGAACCCTCTACCCACCCAAGAAAGTATGTCTCTCTCTCTCTCTCTCTCTCTCTCTCTCTCTCTCTCTCTCTCTCATGAGTCATCGCAGTGATTTTGGAAGCTGATATCAATTGACTTATCAAAACTTATCGGTATTTTGATGTTTTCAAACATACTCTCTTGGACGTGGTGGTGCGGATGCCGAGCAATTTAAAATGAGAAACCGCAGCGCAGACGATAAAATTCTAGTCGTCTGCACATCTGTCTAACAGAGTGCATAACTCTCATTGAGTCATCATTTCCCCTAACAGATGCATGCATAGTTTAGACAAAGAATGTTCAATTGAGAGAGTGGCAACCTCGCCGTCCCTTCCAATGTAATCCCAGCGCGATTATTAAAAGATACCATGGATTCGGAATATGATCCTTCATGTAAACTGGCTTTTTAAATATAAACAAATAAATATAACCACAGGGCGTGACCTCGATCGATAATTTCTCCCGTCGATAAGGCTTGCCACTTGAACTTTCTCTAGACCGCAGATGCAGTCACTGACCATATTAATTTCTGGCGAAAAGGCTGGTCCTGATAAACACATAATGTATTTATTTTGTGGAAAGTATCCCCCATCCCGAATTAAAAGAATGATGCTATGGTTAAAAAGTGGGGGTTTATTCGAGCTGAACAAAAACAATATTGGGTTTATTATAGTGTTACAATAAAGTCTCATTGTTTGATATACATCGATAGCGGTGTACAGTTACAGCACTGATTGTCGTGGACCGCGCTTTGTTCAGTAAAGGGGGCGTTTAATTAACGACTGCATGTGATTCAGACCGGGATGTAGCCACCGCCGTATTGCATAATCGAGGGGAAAATTCTAACAAACAATAAAAGATTGCACTGGCTCTGAGAATTGGAGGGAGAAATCGATTTGTCTCATCATAGAACAAAAATTGAAGAACAAATTCTTATTGGGGCTTTTCCATCACTCCTATTTAGATTTTGTGGAAAAGCAACAATTTCTTCTTTGTCTCTGAACAAAAATCCTAATGATGCAGTAGGCTGGTCTTCTCCTTGTTCAAGAGATACGGAATAGATTTTCATAACTTAATTTTTGCCTTTCTTTTCAGCTATTGAGCAAGAGAAGAAGGCCTAGGGACGAATGCAACATGTGAATAAACTGTGCTTTAAAGAGGGACTCGCAATGACCTTCTGTTTTTGCTCATTCAATTTTGTAAAACGAATTCCAATTTTTTTTTCTTATGTATGATTTTAAAGAATGATAGAGAATAATTGTTGCATTGAATGTTTGTAAGAAAGGAAGCTAGAAAAAAAGTATACCATCTTCAATGTATTGTTTTGTATTATGGGCTGCAACCGTGACCCTGTTGTGTTTTGTACTGTAGTTATTCTGAATAAAGCACAACTGTGTGCCATGGTCTCGAGCCATCGGCCTCTGTAAAACCTGTCTGAATTTTTGTATTGGGGTTAGACAAACAAGGAAAGTTTTGGAGAGCCCTTTCCGTCTTAAATGGAATTAGAGGACACTTTATTTGACCGTCTCTAAATCATAAAACCCAGACAATTTAACGTATCGAAATCCGTCCGGTTGTACAGGAAATATCATGTTTTATATGTATGTATTTTATGTAGATAAAGAAAGAAAAAAAAATTAAAAGGTTTACTCGTGCGAATACTTAATGGTATGCAGTTTATACAATTGAAGAGGTCGTTTTGGTAGAAGAGTTCGGTAACAAGTTTAGGGTGAAACAAGAATTTGACCTATCAAATCATGACCCCGGTAAAATTGCTATAATAAATCTGAGAGACTTATACACTAGCCGTAAACCACAACCACTCTGGGAAATTTAAATATTAAGAAAATTCGTGTAATACTTGAAAGGAGATAATTTGCCAAGTGTCCGAACAGTGGTAATCTGTGCTTCACACTCTTGCATGGTTGTAACAAGCTGGTCTTAGCTGGAGAACTCTTAGTCTTAATGCGCTTATTACCAGTGAAAGGACTATGATATTAGTCAAAATTGGTCCCCATAATTCGCAATTTTTTAAAGTGTTATAGATACATTAAATTGTTGTCTTATTTTTTAGGAGAGTTGATATAAATTATATTATTGGCCTATTTATTTGATTTGTTTGCACTCACTGGCAGTATATGACATCAAAAGTGACGCTTTTTTTATAATTCAATCAAAATCAGTCAAAATTTGACGTTTTTCTAATATTTTTTCGAATGGGAAATGTAGAGCGACGCTTTGAACAAGAACGAACTTTTTGTCACTTACAAGTACTGGATAGATACATCTTTGGTGAAAATATTTTGGTTGTTCAAGCAATCGTTCAATGTTTTCGTAAAGAAAACTGCTTCAAAACAAGCCGTTTTATGCGAAAATGGCGGGAAAAGGTAAACTTTATGATGTCATATTTTTAAAATGTGGGCAGTTAAATCAAAATGAAAGGTATGAAAAAACTTCAAATGTATACCTGTTCCAAAAAAAAAAAAAAATAGAAAAATGACGAACTTTATTTAAGGGGGCCATTTTAGACTCGAACCATATATAGTCCTTTGCCGTCATAACTTAAACGTACAATATTGTTCACAACAAAAGTGCTTTTTACTAAAAGCTGGATAAACAAGGATGAAAATATATTTAACCATCAAAATACAGATTTTCTTTACAATAAAGCAAAGCTCTCGTGTTGGGCAACATTGAAGAAATTGCCAGGTGTGTGTGTGTGTGTGTGTGTGTGTGTGTGTGTGTGTGTGTGTGTGTGTAAATATATATATATATATATATATATATATATATATATATATATATATATATACTGCACCGTGCACATGTCGACAGGAATGGAACCATGTGGTCACACGGTGTCATTTTCATATTACACTTATAGTAATATGCATATAGGAGATAGTATAAAGCAATAGATGGCAATTATACATATGTATATCGATTATAATTATTGGCAGTGCATATACCGGTTTATTACATTTGCCATTCGCCATCAATTTGCCGCGTTATCTAAATGATTTTATACATTAACCTGCTGTATATTGATGAATATCACCTATTTATCACAATAAAACACATTATAATAGATTAAAAAAAAATAAAAGGTAAAAATGGTCAATATTGCAAGGATTTTTGAAACCGGTGTAGTTACGAATGTATTTTTTTTTTCGCTTGTAATATGTTGAATACGAGTAGACCTGTGCAGAATAAGTGCATCAATTAATTTGTGGTTATTTTAATAAAAACCAAAATTATGTCGGAACTGCATCCGAGAATAGACAATACCTGCTGTATATTGTCTATATTTTTTGACAGAACAGGTAAAAAATAGATTAAAAAGTTAATTTGTGTTATGCTATTTAATAATTAAAATATGTATTGTTTACTTAGTATAGTGATGATGCATCTGGAGATCTATTACCAGATGAATTGCATATGACCTGTAATTTGCCGATGACTGATCAGGTTACTGGCCTATAAGTTTACTCATAAGTATCTATGTGCCTTTCCTTGACCAATCCTGTATGGTAAATATGCCTCTGTTTAGTTATGTAAACTGCAAATGACCAATCATCATGTTTGAAAAGCCCCAAGCTAAGTTACCGACTCTTTTTAAAATTAGAGCAGTATTTAGCTCTAGCTGGACATTGACTATAACGTGATTTGTAAAAAATGAAACATGCACTGACCGATGATGCATTCTTAGCTAACACTTATAATTTAAAGTATTTTTCTGGTCTGACAATTATTCAAGGAATAAGGAATCATTCTTTGAGTATTATGAGGTGATAATTTCGGTCGGGGCGTGGTCAAATTCAATAAAGCCCGAAGGGCTTTATGATAGATTTGACCACGCTCCGACCGAAATTATCACCTCATAATATTCAAAGAATGATTCCTTATTACTTATATTTATATTATTTCCAATTTGTACACTTTAAAAACAACATTTTAAAACAACTATTTTTTCATGTAGCACATGCTATGTATTACTACGCGGCGCAGCTAATACATTTTTCGGTTATGCTAAAAGACACGCCCATTTTCTGTCACTCATCTTTTATGAAGTTATTGGGCTATAGGCTTCAAAATTGATTCGTAATGTTATCACAGACAAAGACGGTCGAAAATGTAAATATTTCCTTTTCAATGACAAAACTTGCACTTATTTGCATAAGCAGACAATGTACCGGTATATATCTGGAGATTATATTTCTATCTTCTGTCAGACCATGTAGTGAAAAGACCAGAAAATACAAACAAGACGCTGATACATGTACATGCTTTTGTTCTTAAAAAAATCGTGATTACTGTACATTTACAAATATTATACTTCATAGTTGCAATACTGGTATTGATCAGTCATAGGAAAGACCAAGGTCAGAAAAAATGTGTTATTGTTCTTACTCAAATGTATCTTTAAATCTGATAATACAAAGTTCTTTTGCGCGATATCCTGAGCTACTAAATTCAATATGTGACGGACACACAGAAGGACGAAAGTATGGAGTTCCGATTGGGCCACTTCGACCTTCGCACTTTCGCCTTTAGGGCGAAAATTAGCTGCAGATCTGTAGCTCTCTGGTTGAAAATATTCGGATAGACAGAATTTTTTCAACCATAGAGCTACAGATCTGCAGCTAGGCGAAGATGCGAAGGAGCGATACTACTATCGCTCTTTTGCCTTCGCACTCTCGCCTTGGCACATTCGCACTTTCACCTTCGCCTTTTTTAGTTTGTGGAGCTCTCTATCGTTTAAAGATAATTTTAGCTGTATAAAATGAGATTTGCGGCAGCAATCGGAACATCGCTCGGCCTTTTGCGTCAAGTCGACTTGACGGACAAGGCCGAGCGATGTTCCGATATAAACATTGAGAGGCATAAAGAGCACATAATGATATATTAAATAGCTCTGCAACTTAATAATACTGCAAATGAATAAAATCAGATTCTAGAGTTTCAACATATAGTAACATATATTTGCAGACTCGTTTAATACCGTTTTTCAAAGCGTGTGGGATTATGCATTTGGCTGCTTCGCACATTTTCCCATGTATAATTTTAAGAAAATAAGTGAAAATGATTATATGAAAATTGCTGGATCAAAGTACCTATGCTTAAAAAGGCTGTCATTTTTCGCATTTACTTTTCACCACATTCTGTAGAACTTTTGGAACAAACAAAAAGTATCCTTAGGAAAAAGAGATTACCTCTTTAAATGCATGTGTGTGTGTGGGGGGGGGGGGGGGTGTTTATTTTAACGAATATTATGGGTTTGTGATGAAAGTCAATACCAATACAAATTTTAGGTTAATCATTATCTTGTAGAAAACTTTTTCTATATAAACAGTTGTACTAGGTTTGTTCAATCCTTGACCGTGGAACAATTATTGGGCACCAGGATAAGTTTATTTAAACCTCTACATTGTATGCAGCAAAATTTATAATACGACACGATCTATACAGCGCTGTGTGTGATATTAGCCATATTACTAAAAGCAAGCAAAGTTTTGCAAGTAGTCTCTTTCTTCAAACTGTGACCCCTGGTCGCGTGTAAAATTTTACATGGGAATATATATACTAGTCATTGCCAGAGATATAAATAACATGTTAATAATGTTAATAATTATAATAATGTCATTTATGTCTCTGTCATTGTTTAATATATATAAGGTAATTTAAAAAAAAAAAAAAAACTTCTACAGCTGTCTACAGGAGAATTTAATTTTTACTGGTCCGCCAAAATGGTTCTACGGAAAATCTTACAACAAACTTACAACAACAAACTTACAACAATATGGATATAATTGGATATAACTAACTGTTACACGGATGAGAGCTGTGACCCATAGTCCTCTTGTTTAAATAATTAACCTACTTATATACAAAAAAAAAACCCAACAAAAACAAACAATCAAGCCTCTTTTCCGATTATTCAGTTCATTTTTGAAATCACGATTTGCTTCACTGCACTCCAGTCCTTCCTGTGATGATTTTTAATCAATTCAATTTCTCCGCAGGAATTAGTTTGATTTCGGTTGACAGCTTTTTATAAAAGATCACAGTGGTTGAATTTGAAGGAAAAAAAATGAATTTTGAAAAAAATGATGTGATTTGCATAGTTTACAAAATTCATTATCACCTCTTTTAGAAAAGGAAATCGTAGATGAAAATCACCATACGATATTCGTCGTATAATTCAGTCTTTGAAATATATTAGTCTTAGTCTTAGAAAACATAAATATCTGTCGATTTAAAACTCTCTGAAAAGATAACAGGTAATGTCAAAAGTAAAACGAAATATATATGAACGAATTAACCAGATACAGTCGAGAGTCCAACACAAAAGAGTTCCACAACAACGTAAACAACTTGCCAGCACTTGTTTTGTTATCATTTGGGAGATAAAATCGTGATATTTCAGCATGCTTATTACAGTAAAGGTAATGTTTGAGTAATAAGAATGCAGACCAAGCTTATATAAAGAACTTATGTTTTATAAATAGTACATTTTTGTTTGGAAACTGGTAGTAGGATGATTTCGAATTTCCTCTATACAGTGATCCATACCGCATTTATATAAAGCTAACTCTTTTAAATGAACTGTGAACTACGTAAATATTTTAAATGTTGTACTCAATTTAATCAGCATATATTGATTTACAGAAACAAACAGATCAAAATTGAAAGACATAACACCTGATTAACAATGACCTCAAAATTACGAGGACCCAAACAGTAAGTTGTAAAATGACTACGTAAGTGAAATGAATATCTTAATTGTGACAAGCAACATGGTTTTACATATGCTCTCAACTGATCAGCCGAAATTATCACTTTGTTAAAAAAGAGAAGCATTAAGAAAAAAAAACAACTGGTTCTTTGAGCACCATTGTTGGGTTTAGGGTTCATTTGATGTTAAATCTATTTTGTCAAAAATACATAATTATCAATTTTCTAATGGCCAATTGAATATTTATTCATCCTACCTAAACTCAAAGATTAAAAATTCTCATTAGGTTTTTTGTGTAAGTTTACATAAATATCCTTTAAGTATGTAGACTACACATGGAAAGTAGATGTTAGTTCTTGTCTCAAGTTCATTCTTTTTTGGCATTTAACAAGAGGAAGAAAAAATGAAATGAAGCTTGCGGTACTTGCAGGAACTCTGTAACAATGAGCTGTGCCTGCTACAAATAATGACAATTTCTTTTGATACAGTTTACAGTTGCTACAAAAAGAGAGTAAAAAGCTGCATGGTGATGTCCAAGATCTTGAAAATGCATTGATTCTTCACCAAAGGTTTCAAGATGTGGAAGAAAACAGTGTTAGAGGGATTCTGAGGTTAATCAATTATAAATGAGTACACAGTGTTAATTATCATCATGATTATTATAAGAAAACACTAATTCTTGAAATACATATTCGTGTAATAAATGTCTCATTATATATGAAGATATAGAAATAGAACAAATGTCAAAAATAAGGATGTGTTGGGACTAAGAAAACATCTTTAAGTGCATTAAAAAATTTGTTTCATTATAAGTACAAGTGAACAATGGAAGCAATTTTTATTTTTTCATAGAAAGGAAATTGGTGGATCAAGATGGGAGCACGGTGGTGCTGGAAAGCTGAACAGCTATAGAGGGGTGAGGGATCTAAACAGAGAAAACTCCGAACAAAGGAGAACTGTGTCCCAGAATCCAAAAAGAGATCAAAGAAATGGAGCCCAGCTGAAAGGAAACAGCAATAAAAACTTAAGCGTTGAAAGTGAACAGCTAGGCTTTACATATAATGTCAATGATAAAGCATCAGAAGATTCATCTCAAGTAAGTGGAAGAAAGAGAAGAGAGAAGGAGCGTGCTCCAACTGATGACAAAGACAAGAGAAAGAAGCAGGAAAGGGGAGGAAAGGAGGTGCCGATTAATATGGATACCTTCACAGTGGATAAAGTGTCTGACATGAAAGCTAAAGTATTGGAGAAGGTCAGTTCTAAAGTTATTTGGAGAAAGAAAAATTCTGATATTAAGGATAGTGCAGAGAGTGAAACTAAATCAGTTGCTGTGCAAAATGATACAAAGTCAAAAACAGTGGTGAAAAAGGATGAAGCGAGTGAATTGAAAGTACCAGCTAGTGATTCTAGCCAAGAAGACAGAAAAGGCAAAACTGTGAAAAGAAAGGACTTGATTGCTCAGAAAGGCAATGTTAAACCTTCCAAGGAGTTGTATAAAGAGACCAAAAAAGAATCCCCAAAACAAACTAATAGAATTGATCCTGAATTGATTAGCAAGAGCACAACATCTTTATCAGAAGTGTCCAAGGTTCATGATGTTGAATTAACATCCAAAAACTTCAACTCTCATTCCTCATATTCTAGTCAAGGTTTACAAACAGAGTTGCTTTCAAAACCAAAAGACAGTAATCTTAGTCCTAGTCCTAGAGTGAAATGTGACCCTAGTGTTTACATGTGGTTAAGAAGACTGGCTCTTTTGGAGGAGGAAAAATACATTGATATGTTTGCAAGAAATGAAATAGATCTAAGTATATTAGTTACATTGGATGAAAAGCAACTTGAAAAAATGGGAGTTCTCGCCTTAGGAGCAATGAAAAAACTTTTAGCAGGAATAGAGGAACTCAAACAAAAGAAGGAAATGCAGACAGTTCATCGTGATGAAAATTCTGTTACTGGTAAATCTAGTCCAAAGAACAGATATGCAGAAAAAATATGTCCAACTACATCAGCACCTGTGAAAAGCAAAAGTGAAATAAAGACACAAAAGACTCCAGATGGTTCAAGAATGAAAGACTCTTCATCCCCAATCTCAATTTCATCAACAGGAGATGAAAAACCAAAAGAGCGTACATTCACAAAGCCTAGTGTTTCTGTAAAGAGATCTAACAGCATATCACAAACATATACAAAAGTGGAGGTTGGCCAGAATTTCGGTAGTGAATCTCAAAGAAATTCAAGGAAAGTGGATAAAAATAGTTCAGCTAGACAAAGGGATAGTTCGCTGACCAGAGGCAAACCCAGCAAAGGGGTCCTGATAGCTGACAGGCCACAGAGTAGCAAAGTGAGGAGCAGGAAGCAGAAATCTGGTCCAAATCTTCCGAGGGCAAACTCAGCAAAGTCTGCAGATGTTACAAACAAAAAGGCAACAGAATTGGTCAACAAAAAGGCAGAAGAAGGTAAGAAACAAGTAATAAATCTCTCTTTATCTTCAGATTGTGAAGATTTTCTGATAACTATTAATTTATGGTTGAGTAGCATTTTAACATTTATTAATACACTGTAGTATGATATACCGGTACATGCTTTGAATTGTGTTAGATAAATGTGAATATTACCAGTACTCAACAATTTTGTGTCACCTCAATGTTTTGAAAACATGCTTTGTCTGATAGATAGGATGAATTAGAGAATTCTTTTTTTAAAAACAAGAAAAGCACATTTGAGCCTATTTTTTTACTTGAAATATCAGGCATCAAAGCAGCACTAAAGAGAAGCAAAATCAGACAGGAGCCATCGGAAGAGAGATTATTGAAGGAACAAAACAAATCTAACAGAGATGAAATGGCAGCTAGGCATATAGAGAGAGAAAAGAAAAAGGTAAAAATCTTATTTTGAATGAAAAGATTTTTTAGCTCACCGAGACGAAGTCGGGGGGATCTTATGCTATACCCTCGGCGTCGGCGTTCGGACCTGGTAAAGTTTTTGTTGCAGGTCCTGTATCTAAGTTTTTTCTTGTCCTATCTTCACCAAACTTGCATGGATGATGCATCTGGACCTACTTATGGACTTGAAAGACTTGGATGCTGAATCTTGGCCATGAATTTCAGATGCTGGAGAAGGTTAAGGTTTTAGGAGCAGGTTAAAGTTTTTGGTGCAGGTGCCCTTTGATAGCAATTTCTAAGTTACTACTGGTCCTAACTTCATCAAACTTGCAATGATGGTGCGTCTTATGATACTGATGCACCAGACAGGCCTGAATGCTGAATCTGAGCCATAGGTTTCAGATGATGGAGGAGGTTAAGGTTTTTAGAGCTGGTTAAAGTTTTTGGAGCAGATGCCCTTTGATGATTATATCTTAGTTATTACTGGTCCAACTCGTTGAAATGGTTATATTCCCTCGGCAAGCCTCATGAATATATACACCATTTCAACTCGTTGGATAAAGCAAATATAAAATCACACAATATAGATATCCTCTATATATAATATTGTATCATATGATACCATATTGTATAATATTGTATTATATAATATATTACTACATCACATGATATTGTATCTTATGATTTGATACAATGTTGTATCAAATTATATTGTATCATATGATACAATATCATTATACAGTATACTATATTATACAATATAATATCATGTTACAATATTGTGATGTATTATGTGATATGATATTGTATCATATAATACTATATTGTATCATATATTATATATTATGATATTGTATTATATAATCAAATACAGTAATGTATAACACGATACAATGTCATATCATATGTTACAATATCATATTGCATCATTGTTTATTACAGTATTTTATTGTATTATATGATATATATATTGTAAGTATCATAGGATGCAATATCATATTTTATATTATTGTATTGATAAATGTTGTATCCTATCATACCTTATGTAATGAACTTATGATTATCATACAATTTTTTATCATATGATATAGTAATACGATATTGTGTCAAAACAGTATCCATGAATATTCAAAATCATTAATTATGATTTTCATATAATATGATAAAGGTGGTCTCATAAAGGTAATGCTTCATAAAGGTGATGCCTCGTCTCGGTGAGCTTTGTAATCTGTGATAACCTATGTTTTGTGTTATTATAACAGAGAGAGAGAGAGAGAGAGAGAGAGAACTTTGAGTATTTTAATGTTGGTATGTTTGATTTAATCGTAACAGAGAGAGGAATCATTGGAAAGAATGCAACAAGAGGAGGAAGAAGCAAGACAAAAAAAAATGGAAACTACTGAGGATGAGGAGGACTCTCTGGAGGATCTGGTCAAGGTCATCAACTATGGGAACACATTCACGTCAGCCCAAGGTGAATAAAATCATCAAAGACATTTTCAGTCCTGATTGAAAACTTTTTGAAGAATGGAATTTTAGAAATGTCTGTTGTGAATTTTAGCTGATGAGGAGAATGAGCAGGTTCCATCTAGTTCTTCGCCTCAGAAACGACCCCTGTATCGACCCAACCCCTCCAAACCCCCACTCAGACAAAGCATGGCCACCCCAATCAGTTCCCGCTATCTCCATCAGGAAAACCAAGGTTTGAGTAATACATGTACTAGTGTAAAATTGTTAAATCCTTTTTTTCAATTTGCTAACATTAAAATTATATGAAAAAATGAATAGCTTTATAGTGTGAGTGGTTTGGTTTTATTGTAGGTTTTAGCTCCAACAGAAATATGTCCAGTCGACATTCCTACAGTTCCAGAACAAACACTGTCAAAGACATTGAAAAACAGGTATTAACAGCTTTTATTTCTATTCAGGCAGGAACTCTTGTGAAAGTTAGTCGATATACATACTTGTCTGTATATATGTCACTGCTATCTATACCAATCTAACACTGCTATGTGTCATGAATATTGTCGCTACTATCATTCATAACAATGTGACAGTACTTTAAAAATACAGTAGAGATCACTCACAAAGTACCACTCTCACTCAAGTGTCTTAAATACTTATGTTGAAGTATTTTTTATTCCTGACAATATTTTTAGTCTGCTTACTGGCAGAGTTAATCACACATCTATAGTTTCATATGCAATGCATGTATTTTTAAAAGAACCTAAAAATTATTTATCAATGATGCAATTATGGTATGCATCTACATCTGTATTTGCAGTATGTGTGTTTAAAGACAGTCAAAATTGTATTCTTTAAAGATTAATTTAATATGATACTGTTAATCCGTTATATCTTTGTGAACAGATAAACACATTGACAAAGAAAGCTATGGCAGGAGACACAGTCACTATGGACCTGGTGAGAGATCTCCAGAAACGCTTAGAGGAGCTAGAAACTCAGATCAAGAGCCCTTTAGACAACCCGGTCGCTGGGAATCAAAGGTCAAAGGGCAGAAATGTAGGTCAAGGAGATGCACAATTTCCATTCAGTGACCTAGATGGAAGACAAAGGTCAAGGAAACTGACAGGGTCACAGAATAAGGGAGGAGATTTTGAGGAATTAAAACAGGAGAGGAAACTGCATCGCAGCGAGCTTCGGCAACTACAGTCAGAACTGAGCAGAATTCGACACAATGACCCAATTCGCTCTGTTGAAATCAGTATAAAGGATTTAGATTATGATGAGTCGAGTAATTGTCACATTTTTTCTCAAACAGCTTAAGTACTTGGTAGTCATATTTCAGGTGTAGTTTCTTTCATATTTTTGTTTGTAAGCAAGATACCAAAATAAAGATATCATAAATGATAAGTACAGAAAATGATAAAGATTTTGTATACTCGTGTAAATTGTATTTGATATCAGCAGGATATATATGTGATAGATTGCATACTTTTAATTCAAAACCTTATACTGTATAATGTTTAATTTACATTGATTTTATAGATGTGATGGGAGAGGGGTCGTTTTCCACAGTCTACCATGGTCTGTACCAGGGATCAGATGTGGCAATCAAACAGTTGAGGGTTCCTCTCTCCCCGCAGGACTACAACTACTTTGCTGCAGAGGTATCTATTAAAGACAAAAGTTCATAACTTGAGATGAACAGATTTTCATACATGAAGGAGATAGTTGATCCTTGTCACTAAGATGTTTGTGGTTTAAGAGGAAAATACTGGTTTAAATTAATATGTGGCTAGGGTATTATGTTTTACATAAAATCGTGTCACTGAATATAAAATCACTTGAAAGTATTGTAAATTCTTATTAATTTAAAAGGCGAAATATTAAGACTATGCATTTTCTGGTAATCAAATTCTATCAAGTTCACCATTCATTGAAACAAGATACCACATTGTGGTTTTCCTGACTTCCTGTGGTGTGGATATCTATAATTTGACACTCTGTAGGTGAACCTGTTGAAAGACCTTCGCCATCCCCGTGTGGTGCTACTGATGGGGGTCTGCACAACTGAGCAGCTCCCTCTGATGGTGCTGGAGTACATGGCCAATGGAACACTACACCAGAGGCTGCATGACACTAGCAGGTATGTCACTTCTCTGGTGTGGAAATGAGTGTTTCTTGATACATGTCTTACCTGTGCAAAATGTTAATATACACTGCATATACCTACATTAATCTTAAATAAATTGTGCTCTAGTGCAATGACTTTCCATCAGTGTTATAGAGTTAACTAAGTGCATATTATATACTTACAGCCCAGGCCTTGATCATGCAGAGTTCTTTAGATATGCTCATGACATTGCTCTGGGTATGAATTATCTTCACCAACACAAACCAGCAGTCTTACATTTAGACTTGAAATCAATGAATGTCTTACTGTGTGGGGACAACAGAGCAAAGATAGCTGATTTTGGATTTTCAAAATTCAGGTAACTGTCTTCAAATTCTATACTCATACTTTAATATGTGACAACAAGTGTGATAGTTTGTATAACAGGCTCAGTACTGCCACGTTCCTACTAGCACTAGACAGGGGGTTAATCCTTTAGATCAGTTGATTGAATATTGGGTCCCGAATTAGAGCCTAGTTGTGGACATTCCCCCATTCTATTACATAAAGAAAAACTCTATGGTATTAAACCATTTTCTCATTACTTGTAAATCAAAGAAAATCAGCTTCATTCTTGGGGAAGTAATGCACATTCTTGCATACGCTATTTGTAGACATGATGCAGACCTGAAGGCCAGTAGAGCCTCTAAGTGTAAGCCTGTTCAAGGCTCCCCCTGCTGGATGGCACCAGAACTACTAGAAACAGGGGACATAACTACAAAGGCAGATGTATATAGCTTTGCTATTGTCCTGTGGGAAATGTTAACCAGGAAACAGCCATTCGAAAATTGTTCAGTCTATCAGGTTTGCAGAATAATCATCTAATTACAGAGCCTCAAAATCATAAATGGAAATATGATTCTTTTACTGTGTTGATGACAATTCCTATTTTGAAGTCAATGGGAAAAATATAATCGAAGACAGAAAATAGTTGCATGATGTGAATTATGTGGGATGGATGTTCCTGATATGCCACAAAGATTAAAAGTTGATTTTAAATTGTGTAAAAAAGGACATACCAGTAAGACATTTGATGTATTTCTTAGGTGTTGGAGAAAATAAGGACAAACAAACGACCAGAGATTCCAGAGTCATGTCCAGACCAGTTGTCTAGCTTCATCAAACAATGCTGGGATCCCCTACCCACCAGGAGACCTCCATTCAGGGTAAGGCACAAATCTTGATGGCACAGGGATAGGAAAAACTGTAAATTAAATGTCAAAAGTACATTTGTACTTCGTGTTAAAGATTTCCAAACTGTTTGGTTTTTTTTCTTTACTTTTTAAGTCCAGAGATGTACTCCCTGAAAATTTGAATTACAAGTTGATATGAGTATTAAATGCTTCTTGTTTTGCCTAGGAACTGTAAGATTGACTCTTTTAACCAGGCAATAATAATTTTGAGAAATTTAAATTTCAGGATATTTTGATCAAACTGGACAACATGACCTTTCCACCTGATTGGCAGGCTCTCTTTAAGGAGGCAGGAATTCCTCCTGTGGCACTAGAAGATGTCCAATCAGCACGCACAATTATCAGTCTAGTCAGCAACACCTTGGATACAGAAAATGTACGCACACTTGTTCAGGACATCAGAATGTCACATGACAGTCATGTGCCCCCCACAGAGTCCCTGACTCTGTGTATTCCTGAAGACCCCACCCCTCGTCCAAGGTCCAGTCTGGATTCTGACTCTTCATGTGATAGTCTTTCATTTTCCAATGGTTTTACGGATGAAAAATTAGGGCTTTCATCTCCAAGTCCAAATCAAGCACCTGGTGTGAGCAGCAGTGTAGATTTAAGTTTAAATTTGAAGGCTTTGAACAGCGAGAGGTCACCTATAGTTCCTGAAGCAAAGAAACCAATGGAAATTGATGAAAGCAATGACTCAGAATCACTGACAGAAAAATCATCAAATTCATCTAACCGTCAGCAACAAACAGAAACACAGCAGCAAAATGTAGCAAGCAAACAGCAGCCAATCACAACAAATGAACAGAAGTCCACTACACAGAGATCTAGTGTTTCAAGGTTGTCTCTGGATGCAGACACTTTAAACAAGCAGAAACAAAAACTGAAAACCTCTAATGACTTTGAATCTGCCAGAAAAGAATCTCCCAAAGTGCAGAAAAGTCAAGAAAGAAATGCATCTGTTAAAGAAGAGAGTTCTTCCAAAACCCCAAAACCCACTCCTAGATCATCAAAAGGTGTTCCACATGTATCACTGCAAGATGAACTAAAGCTTCGATTAAGTAGTGGAGATCCCCTGAAATCAAATGGTGAACCAATATTAAAGGAAAATAAAATGATTCCAGATTCACCAGAAAAGGACAGTGGTTTACTTCCAACTCGTCAGTCCAAAGACACTGCGACTGCCCAAACTTCTAACTCTATTATGGAAAACATTGAATCAGAAGAAGAGAAGAAAGAGGACAGATCTGAGAACATTGAGGACATTCCTGAGGAGATTGAGGATATTCCTGAAGAGATTGAGGGGAGAGATGACATAGATGTGGATAGTTTGGAGGAAATGCCACTTCGAGATAGCCTGGAAATGGAGGACAGTGGTCTCCTGAAAAATCGATCCAATTCTTTCAAAGTGGTCACAGATACAATCACCAGAGAGAATGTTTCTGTTAGAAGAAGCAAAAATGGGTCTATCCTTGATGAACTAAATTCGAAATTTTATGATGCAAAGAATGTGAAAGTAATAGGGCAACAAACAGGTTCTCCTTTGTCTTTAGGAACTTCCAGACAAAGTATTGAGGCATGGGTGGAAGAAAAAGATAGAATGGACAGTGCTAGAAGTGATCGCTCCAGGAAAAGGACCCCTCCCTCACAGATGATGCCTCCCCCAATACTGATCCCAGAGAACCCACCCCCTCCCCCTCCCCCTCCTCCTCCACCCCCACCTTTCTCAAGCCAAAGTATTCAAGGACCACCTACTTCAACAGAGACTGGATTTTCAGTCGTCTCCCCTTCACAATCTTCTCTGAAAACTTCGGTTCTTTCTTCTGCCTCCCCACGGCGTAAACAGCCCATAAAATCTGAGGCAGAGTTGAGGACTAAATTCAGCTCTGAAAATACAGGGTTTATGGTGAAGTCTGTAGAGCTGCGGGAAGGTAAAGAACTTCTGGTCCCAACAGACGAACCCCATCCCTATCAACTGAAAGATCTAAGTCAAGTCAGCAAAGGAACGATTTCATCCATAGCAGACATTCTAAAACAGGTAAAAAAGTCTAAAATAATCATGAAGGAATTATATTCATCATAAACTTGTTTTTTATCTTATATATTTAATGCTGTCAAACCTGTCATTACTTATAGAACTTAATTTGATACCAATATATGAATTTTTGTTGATTGTTAAGAGCAACTTCATTAGGATACATGCTCTGGTATATGTACATGTATCTTCATATTCTACTTCACATTTTTTTTACAGGCTGTGTCAAGCAGGCGGATGGCTATGAAGGAAGATATACATAGCCCCACCCAATCCGTCGCCAGTAGTTGGTCATTTGTAGATGATTGACAGCTTCATGAAGACACTCCCCTGTTTATGTTCTTGCTAGTCTGTTTTACATATATTTTCAGATAAAATATACCTAGAAATATTCCTGTAAGTGTACCTGCTCAAGAGTGGCATTTGAATCCATCATGTTCAGGGCAAAAAACTTGTCTGTCCTTCTCACCAGCTTTTTGAAGGCTTCACTATCTACCTGTACATGTATTTAGGGACCAAACTATTAGTTTTATGAAACTTGATTCTCCTGCCATTTTTTTTTTTTTGCTGCACTACTTCAGTCTTCATATTCAATTGTCAAAAATCCTTTCAGACTTTGACTATGATTACATTATGGTTTTAGTGTCAAGGCCAAAGTTCCCAGAAAACCTTGACCTTCAATTTTATTAGGTTGTGAATCTCAACTGCTCAAGTCAGAAATACTGAACTGCAAGCTAGTTCAAATGATTTTATCATAATTGTAACAGTTACACATTCCAAAACATATCGGTCATATTCGAGTGATTTTCATGTACAACTATTAGTTTGTGATATTATGGCAGTAACGTATAGAAGAAAAATTACCGAGTGCTGAAGGTAATATATTGTCTACACAAAATAATGTGATTCAATCAATGAGCAACCATTTTTAATTTAGTGCTAATTAATACAATCATATTGTACGTGTATACATATGTTAATTGCCATGCAAGTGTTCTGTGTGTTGTCAAATTCTTTGTAGCATTCCAATCTTTACATGCTAGTATTTTAATGTATTTTTGTTTATGTTGTACAGTGTCACAATGTCTTGTGTCCATTTTCATGCACAAACTTTAAGGTATTGTGATGTTATTTTTTATACTTGTGATATGAATTGCAACAACCACTTTTTTATTTTATGGGGTTTTAACACAATTTTTTCATTGAATGAACACTTAGAACTGCAGTTTACATAGATGTATGAATTAAAAGAATATTTATAGAATTTAAATTAAGATAACTGTAAACCAACTTTTATTGGTTGGAGATAAACTTGCGGCTGCTAATATTCGTGATCAAGCATTAAAGCCTTACAGCAATGACTGGTTTGTGGCAGAAAATATTCGCGATGACGAGGCTCTCGCGAATCTCGCGAAAGTTTCTTGCATGCGAATAAAACTTGGTTTACAGTATTTCAAAGAATAAAAACCTTAATAACACATATGTTAATAGATTTTTATTGTAAAGAAGCAGGTAGTCAATTAAAAAAAAATCCTGTAAAAGTCATTAAATATGACCCACAGAACATATTTACCTACACATTTATTGTAATATATTTACATTTAGTAAATGCAGTAGAGATACATGTACATGTAACTGACCAAGTTATACAATTTTCCACATATATTAATTAACTATTTACTTAGTTTACTTGGTTCTTCATGGGGTCTCAACATCTAATTTATGCGGCAGTAAGCAGCTCCTTTGTTTCAATTATCAAATTCCTTGTTAGGGAGTGAAAAACCTTGCCATCACAAGCCATGGTGGACAATTCCATTACATCAAAGTCCATCATATCAAAGACATAAATTAAGAGCTGATCAACATTCCTAAAGAGCAAAGAGGTGTTGTTCTTCAAGAACAAGTATGAATATAAATTCAGCATCCGTCCATGTTAGCCAATTTCAGCTCAGGGTTATATATTTACATTGTTTACCGCTTTCAATGACTGTATGTCCCTTGTTGTAATGTAATAGGTATAGTATAGACTGCAGCAAACATTGTAATGACTTTGATAGGTACAAGTACTATTGAATTTACTGTCATAGTTTTTGTAATTTGGTAACTGCATGTTCACTGTGAAAATATTATTTTTACCTCTACAAGAAAGTTAAAACTGTTGAATTGTTTTTATACTCATTAGTTATTTAATTGTTATGTCTTTGTTAAAAGAAAAAAGAATATTGCCTTATATTATAATGTATGCTTGGAAGAAATCCTCCAAAATAGCCACTAAATAATTCCAATAAAAGTCAATGCAAGTCATCTCAGAACATCCTATATATAGGATAATGTCACTTGGCCCACAGAAATTTCCTCTGCAACAGGTTGAGGTACAATGTTTTTGTTTAACGGTATATTACAGTACTTTGATAGACATACAATGTATTACCATTTTAGAGAAAATATTTAAATCATTTGTAACTTTTAATCAAATATGCTTCTTTTAAATAGTATGTTTGTAGAAGTATAATTTGTTTAGATAATTTCAAGAGCTAGAAAATTTTAAAATAATACCGTACTGTAATATATGTATGCCAATCTTAAGTTGTAGCTACTTTTTAAAACTTTAAAACAGCTATTATTTCAATTTTTGTGTTAATTCACCTGCACATTTTTTAAAATTGAGTTTTTATTTTCTTCAAATAACTGTAATACTTTCTGAAGTATTTTTTTCTTTTACAAAACACTTTTATTTTTTAGCTCACCTGAGCTGAAAGCTCAAGTGAGCTTTTCTGATCACTTTTTGTCCGGCGTCCGTCTGTCTGTCTGTCCGTCTGTCTGTCTGTCCGTAAACTTTTTACATTTTCGACTTCTTCTCCAGAACCACTGGGCCGATTTTAACCAAACTTGGCACAAAGCATCCTTAGGTAAAGGGGATTCAAGTTTGTTAAAATGAAGGGCCACACCCTCTTTCAAGGGGAGATAATTAAAAATCATTGAAAATTTGTTGGTATCTTTCAAAAATCTTCTTCTCAAAAACCATTTGGCCAGAAAAGCTGAAACTTGTGTGGAAGCATCCTCAGGTAGTGTAGATTCAAGTTTGTTCAAATCATGATCCCCGTGGGTAGGGTGGGGCCACAATGGGGGGGGGGTCGAATTTTTACATAGGAATATATAGAGTAAATCTTTAAAAATCTTCTTCTCAAAAACCATTCGGCCAGAAAAGCTGAAACTTGTGTGGAAGCATCCTCAGGTAGTGTAGATTCAAGTTTGTTCAAATCATGATCCCTGGGGGTAGGGTGGGGCCACAATGGGGATTCGAATTTTTTTACATAGGAATATATAGAGTAAATCTTTAAAAATCTTCTTCTCTGAAACTGATCAGCCAAGAAAGCTGATACTTGTGTGGAAGCATCCTCAGGTAGTGTAGATTCAAGTTTGTTCAAATCATGATCCCCGGGTGTAGGGTGGGGCCACAATGGGGGGTTGAATTTTTACATAGGAATATATAGAGTAAATCTTTAAAAATTTTCTTCTCTGAAACTGATCAGCCAGGAAAGCTGAAACTTGTGTGGAAGCATCCTCAGGTAGTGTAGATTCAAGTTTGTTCAAATCATGATCCCTGGGGGTAGGGTGGGGCCACAATGGGGATTCGAATTTTTTTACATAGGAATATATAGAGTAAATCTTTAAAAATCTTCTTCTCTGAAACTTATCAGCCAGGAAAGCTGAAACTTGCGTGGAAGCATCCTCAGGTAGAGTAGATTCAAGTTTGTTCAAATCATGATCCCTGGGGGTAGGTTGGGGCCACAATGGGGATTCGAATTTTTTACATAGGAATATATAGAGCAAATCTTTAAAAATTTTCTTCTCTGAAACTGATCAGCCAGGAAAGCTGAAACTTGTGTGGAAGCATCCTCAGGTAGTGTAGATTCAAGTTTGTCCAAATCATGATCCCTGGGGGTAGGTTGGGGCCACAATGGGGATTCGAATTTTTTACATAGGAATATATAGAGTAAATCTTTAAAAATCTTCTTCTCTGAAACTGATTAGCCAGGAAAGCTGAAACTTGTGTGGAAGCATCCTCAGGTAGTGTAGATTCAAGTTTGTCCAAATCATGATCCCTGGGGGTAGGGTGGGGCCACAATGGAGGGGGGGGGGGTCGAATTTTTTACATAGGAATATATAGAGTAACTCTTTAAAAATCTTCTTCTCTGAAACTGATCAGTCAGGAAAGCTGATACTTGTGTGGAAGCATCCTCAGGTAGTGTAGATTCAAGTTTGTTCAAATCATGATCCCCGTGGGTAGGGTGGGGCCACAATAGGGAAGTCAAATTTTACATAGGAATATATAGTGTCATTCTTTAAAAATCTTCTTCTCTGAAACTGATCAGCCAGAAAAGCTGTAACTTGTGTGGAAGCATCCTCAGGTAATGTAGATTTAAGTTTATTCAAATCATGATCCCTGGGGGTAGGATGGGGCCACAATGGGGAGTCGAATTTTTACATAGGAATATATTGAGAAAAATCTTGAAAAATCTTCTTCTCAGAAACAAATCGGGCAGAAAAGCTGCAACTTGTCTGGAAGCATCCTCAGGTAGGGAAAATTCAAATTATTCAGATTATGATCCCTGTGGGTAGGGTGGGGCCACAATCTGAGGGGGGGGGGGGTGTCAAATTATACATAGGAATATATAGGGAAAAACTTTCTAAAACAAAAATTGTCTAGAAAAGCTTTAGTCAGTTCAGTCTTCAAATAGTCTAGATTAAAATTTGTCAAAATCATATTCTTCAGGAGTAGGGTTGGGCCACATGTGGGGGGGGGGGGGGGGGGTCCAATTTTTCAAAGGAAAACATTTAAATTGTTCACAAAAATTCAAATGGTTTTTATATATGGTTTTACTTATATGAAAGCATTTTGACATATTGTTGATTCTTTAAAATTGTTTAGACTCTGGCCCCTGGACAATTCTTGGACCTCAAAAGGGGTTCAAAGTTTGATGTAGGTTTATAGTCCATATATATACAGTTGTTTAGGTCTGATCATCTTCTCGAGAACTGCAATGCTCAATATGTGATATGACTGTAAAATCATCCTGTTACAAAGGGGGTCAATGATAAACATAAGAATATGCAGGGGAATTTTTTTTTTTATACAGGATCTATTATACGACATTGTTCAGATATTTTGTATATGACTCTATAAAGCTGATTTTATTATGTCTGTTGTTGCTCAGGTGAGCGATGTGGCCCATGGGCCTCTTGTTTAAAAATACTTTTAAAACCAAACTTATGTAATTATATGAATAAGAAAAATATATCAAATAAAAAAAATAACAAAACTTATTTCATATTTCTTGTTTTTATTTGCAATTTTTGCCACATTTCGTATATATGTAAAAAGGCAAAAGAAAACAATGTGAATCTTTATATACATTGTTTTTCTTTCACATTCCCTGAAATGGAGCATTTAAATTTTCCACCAATATCCATTGAGCATTAATTTTCCATGTTTCAGCTTTCCTGTGTCTTAATCTTAATTTTTGAAAAGTTAATCCAGTTAGCTTATATTTATTCATATAAATAGTTATATAAATGCATATAATTTATAATAGTTGTGCCCTCAATATTTCAATTATGCTTGATGCACCCATGGTAAACGTGACATCCTTATGATTTTCCTGGTACACCTAGCTTTGGTATATGTTTTATGTTCGTACTTTTCACCATGTCCCCCTTGCAAATCAACACACTTTGTACTGTTCTTTCCTCTAGTCTATTTCTGGCGTGTGTTGTGGGAGGCAAAGGGTAGCATTTCCTGTTTTGTTAGCTAATCACAGTTTTTGCTGTGTCATCCTTCCTTTGAGTTTAATGTTAATTTTCATGTTCGTTCTGTGTTTTGTGAAGCAAGTTGTAAATTTCCTGTTGTGTGAGCGATAAAGGTCTGTAGATATTTAATCCCAGACAGAGAAGGGGAACTGTAAAAAATTGAACAAAATTTAAAATATGAAGGGGAACTGTAAAAAATAAACAGTCAAAATAAATTAAAAGCTTGGTATTTTTTTATTATGCAAATATAGAGTTTATTGGATTTGGATAATGTATATTGTTCAATTTTAAAAATATGAACTCTGTGCATGTCCTCCCATTAATTAGTATTACATGTACAGGTAAATTTCATCCATGTTTTGTAGGTAAGTAAATTCAAGATAGTAAAGCACTGATTTAATTAAAATATAACTGAACAGAATTGATTGTCATAAAGTACCTGACAAGGAATGGCTGAGGAAAGCAAATATGTGTGTGTTTGTTGATGTAGTCTATCACCTCCAGTAGATTCTTCAGTAGAACTGATCTGCGGGGCTTGTCAATTTTTGTCATCACAATCTGAGGTGAGCAAGACAAATAAACATACAATGGTATACCTTTACATATACCTGATTAAAGTATATCTGTGAATATTTTTACACTGAACTAACCAGACCCAAAGAAACTTTTAAACTCTGACTCCAAATTCCCTTCTGCCTTGATCTACCACACTGAGTACATGTAGCATTTCAATATGTAAATTTTTAAGCATATTAGAATTGATTACTGGTGACCTGAAGCATAGATATGCTGATTTGTAGCATGTTACATCATACATTATAATGCCACCTTACATGTATAGCTAAGCTATGTGTAGATCAATACATGAAAATGCATACTCAAATCTAACAACATAGATAATGCCAACTTACAGCATATAATGCAGTCAAACTTCGTTATCTCGAACTAGACGGGACTGGTTAAAAACTTTGAGATATCCGAGTATTTGAGTATTTGAGGGTAAAATACTTAAAAAATAAGTGGTTGGGACTTGCAAATCACTTTGACATAACCATTGTATTCGAGATATCAGTGTTCGAGATATCGAAGTTCCACTGTAATATAAAATGAACTTTAAATCTGAGAAATGTTCAATGACTTACAGCATATGGTTTGGCCAAATCTTCCATCATCCTCAATCCTTCTTTATCCACATCACATAATCCCAACTCAGTATCTACCAGTAAAAATGACCTACACAGCCTGAAATGAAATCATTCTGTTACTGTACAACTGATATTCAACTACTTACATATCAAAGACACCAAAGCTCAAAGTCCAGTATTTGAGAATAGGAAGAACATTTTTTAATGTACATAACTTACACATTCCTTGTCTTCAGGTAGCCGTGCATGGATTTCATGTAATAGGCAGGCATTTTTTTCCCATAGCCCGGCATATCCACCAGGGTGAAGAGTTTTTTTACTTCAAAAAACAGAAGTGTTTTGGTCAATCCCTATAAAAATATCAATTCAACTAAATTCTTACACCATGCAAATGGATTGCTCTTCTGTAAACACCAAAATTACGTGCATCATTACTTACTGGTTTTTTGCCTATCTTGATATGAGGACTGTCTTTAGAGTGATTAAACAAAGCACTAATCAAAGAAGACTTCCCAACATTGCTTTGGCCAACAAATGACACCTGTAATGAAATATTGTTTTGAGCTTGCATAGTCTACCTATATAATTATATATAAATATAATTATTATGCCAAAAAGTCAGCTGAGATTATGTTTACAACATGCACAGATCCAGCATTCTTTTTTTTTTTATTTGGGGGGGGGGGGGGGGGGGGTGTCCCTATGCCTTTTATTGGTAATTTTGTTACTGTTATGTAAATTTAATAAGTTAACTTTGAATTTTCCAGAGGGGTCCGGCCTTCCCCCCCCCCCCCCCCCCCCCCCCTTCTAGATCTGCATACACATCAGCAATATACATACTTCAGGTATATTTTGCTCTGGAAGTCTCTCTAGTGAAACCACAGACTTGATCATGGTGATTTCACGTCCTGTCTTCTGTTTGAAGAGTTTATGCCCCTGTTCTATTTCCTCTAGGGATGGATTGAATACGTGGTAATTTTCTTTAACAATGGGAATTGCTACCAAGTCTTGCAGATCTTTTATGGGATTCACACTCCATGGATCTGGGGAAGTCTGATTGGAATACTCTCTGATACAGTTTAATGCGGCACATCGCGATCTGGTGACGTGGAATCCCAGTATTTTAAATGATGAAAGCATCCTGGTAATTGAGCTTAATATTTACAATGACCATTCAAGAGATTGTTTCTTCAATGTTAACATCTGCACCTAAAAATTTATAAAATTCAATATCAAAATACATGTATATAACCTTCAATTAAGGAATGTAATCTAATTGATATCCAAATTGCTGGTAAAATGATTATCAAATAATGAAATACATGTAAAGCAACTGACCGGTTACAGCTGATCATGATCTGAGACTAATAGCCAACATGTAGCTTCCCTTACTTTGTCTTAGATTTTACAATTTTACTAGTATTCCTTGTTATATGTGCATATTCTGGTTGTATTATAAGGCCAGCATTTTTTTATTTTTAGGTTTACGAAATATTTTTTGAAATATTTGGGGAGGAGGAGAGAAAAAAATTAAAAATAAAATTGAAAAATTTCCCCATCGAGAAAAAAAATGAAACAATTTTTCAGCAATTTTTTTTTTTTTATTTTTAAAATAAGAACACATGTCCAGAAGCTGCAATTTTATAAATATATGAGTACTTTTGGTTGTTGATGATGTTCTCATTATAACATATTTTATCCATGGGCACTGAAAATTCATGTTAATATATTGTATATGCATGAATAAAAAAGAAGAGTTTTCTTTTTTATACAAGCACATATTGTATATATACTTTAAGGCCAAAATATTTAGGGGATTTTTCACTTCTCCCTTACAGAAAAATAGGGAGAAGTTTGAGAAATCATTTATTTGACTAAGTTAACAAAGCTATTCACAAATTCAAAACTTAATTTTATAATATTGTTACTGAAAATAAATTGGATTAGAAGCATGTCCATAACTGTCAGTAAAAAATCAAACAATTTTTTAAGAAGTTTAAAAAAGCTGATCTAATTTGTAAAATTTTATTTATTTAATGTAATTATATCTTTAATAAAGGAAATGTTTCATTATTATGTTAGCTTGTTAGCTAAATGACAGATAAAATCAGTCTCTTTACTTCAGTTATAGGACTCCTGTGATTCAGTGTATTTAGGTTTATTAGTCCAACCCTATGACCCACTTACAACTGTTCATACTACCCATAGTCCTCTGCGTCTCCGCACACAGAGACGAACTCTGGCGGAAGTTTGACAACCGTTATGTAGAGGATCTATTTCCAAACGGTTAAATTATGATTATTTTAGTATTTATTTTGCAGTGAAAATGTCTTTTACATTAATTTAGTTACTTATCATTTTCTTGCCAATGGGGTTAATTTACGGAATTGTGAACTCAGAAAGACTTCAATTTCTCTTTTTTGAGGAAATTCTGGCTAAGTTGCCGATCGTAAACTGTAGGGTTTGGCGGCAGCAAACAGGAGTAAGCCCTATATATTTTTTTTGGTAACTTCTAGTGCCCGTGACTTGATTGGAAAGAACTCGGTCTTTTTAATCAATACATGAACAGCATTAATTTTGACTACACATGATTGCATCAACATTTATTTTTATTTTTACCAGAAAGAAAATTTCGGGTCGGAGGAAAAAATAAAATTAGTAGCTAGTTTAGGACCTTTTATCTTTATTTAAATTTTCAAAAACTTTGGGTCGGCGGGTTTGTAAACCGAAATTTCAAAAAATGCTGGCCTAATGCATTGACCTGTATTTTTGAGGTTACTTTTCTTTTGGCTTGGAATAAGTGCGTAACATTTGATAATCTCATCATGACCCAGTAACATGACAATGTAAGCTGATCCTGTCTGTCCACATGGATAAGAACTGTACAACGAAATACTTTGAACTTTTAAGAGGTCTGCTGCTTATAAATAAAGGTTGTAGGGGCAAGTGGCTATAGGAGTAATATGGCAGACAATGCCTTTTTTTAGTCGTATTCAGTATTAATACATACTAGAACTTATCTTTTTAATTTTGTTAATTTATTAAAGCACAGAAGTCAGCAGGATTATCTATCATGGTCTATAAAGTAAATGTATATATAACAAACATAGGCTTCATGAGGATAGCAACAACTTGTTTCATTTGCCAGGCGTTATTTACTTTGTAAACCCTTAGTGATAAAACTGCCAACTCCTGTCACTGTGATGTTAACCTATCTTAATTAGTACGACCACAGGCATGCATTCTTTAATTTTTAACCATTAAATTGAATACCTACATGTAAATATGCTTTATTGTTGAATATACAATTGTCCTACAGACCCGTGCTAATGAGGAAAATTTATCCCATTGGAATGTGCTAGATAACCCACTTGGGCGATTGAACTGTATGTGCACTTTATCCTTAACGCTTGAGCAAAGTTTATCCCGTTCTTAAGACTAGCATTTGTTTGTCATTCACTTTCATTTGAAGAGAACTACATCATACTCACCCAAGAACCTCATACACCACTTTTAAAGCATGAACGTGCTGTAGATTATTCTAAAAGTAAATGTATGTGCTTTACGACATTTAACCATGGGAGCAGACATCTTGGTTCGGTTGCATCTCGAACCCGACCTTTATTAGAGCAACGCATTTTATATATCATTTGGGCCACCACCTCATAAGAACTAACAACAATATATATTAACTAATTAAAGTAATTCTTAAAATTATTTTATGTTATTTATTTAATGTTATCAGAAATTGAACAAAATAAAAAACTAATATCCTGGATGTAGATAATTCATAAGAATTTTAATTGCACATCGGCAAAAAATTTGTTGATAATGTACAAGTAATAAAAATAATTACCAGCTAAACAACAAACAGAAAGGGATATCATGTTCCATAAAAGTGTTAATAATTCAAAAATAAATGCGCATTTCGAATTTTAATATGCTTATAAAACGTACACCTGTTTAATCATTTATCATAATTGCCAATGAAAGGGGTGTTAAGCGCCAACAAATACGAGTATTATCATATATCTCAAATATCTTATGACTTTAACTTGGCACATATGCCAAACTAAAATACAACAACATTCATTTAACTTAAATAATCCACTGTTGCCACAGTAAAATAAAAGCTTACAGAGAAAAATTAGGGACAAGCAATTTTGTTAAATAATGTAATTTGTTATGTCCAAAAAGTTCATTATATTTATCAATACTATGCAGAATGAAACTCACTTTCCTGTAAGCGTGAATTCTTTATGAGTTTTCTCTGTAACCATTATTACTTTAGTACATATCACAGTCATTTAATGATAATTATATATACGCAAGGTTTTAAGGGATTTGACATTACTGGTAGTTTTAATACATTAATTTTCAATTTTTTACTGAATAACTGTTCTTTATTCCATAAAAATGAACATTGGCTACCTTTTTTCTCTCCAAAGTGTTCAATTCAGAAATCAGTGCATGTGCTCATCATGATTAATTCTGTAGGTGTTAAGTTACCAAGGCACTTTTTTTAAAAGCAACAATGCACCTACAGTGTAATATGCTGTAAACCAACTTAAATTTGCGTGTGAAAAATTTTCGCGAGGTTCGCAAGAGCCTCAATGTCACAAATATTTCTCACTGCAGACCAGTTTTTGCCATATAGTTGTAATAAAAAAACAGGTGTTGATAAAACTTGGTCGTGAAAATTAGTTGCCACGAACCAGTTCATCTCAGGTTAATCGCGAAATAGTCGTTGTGAATAATAGTTGGTTTACAGTATATATGAACATGTCTACATACAAATACAATAGTACAATAACATTTTCATGAGAATCATGTATGGTATGCAGGAAATAAAAGTATTAAATGTATAAAATATTTTTTTGTACTCGGAAGAAAAGGTGAATGAAGGATTTCACTTCTCTTTTCTATGTACATAAATCAGCATCATTTAAGAAAAGGAATAATTGCATATCCATTACATAAAAAAAATGTAAATGTACCAGTATAATTCAAATTTGTTTCAGGCATTAAATGATTAATAAAGTTTTAGTAAGACTTCTAGATAAGCTTTGGAGATTCAGCTGAGTAATCATATACAGGAAATTTGAGAACGTTTCACAATTTTGATGAAAAGTTCTGTCAGATACGCATATTTTTACATCCTCAAATTATCAATCACTTCTTGAAGATGAATTACCCATAAACGGATGTGAATAAATACATATTGATGTAAAAAATTTAGGATATAGTACACTGTAAATATATATATTGTTTTCAACAATTACAGTACAATAAAAATGAAAATTTGCAATGACATCAAATTCTTGGAATGGGTGCACAAAATGAATGCCTTGTCACAATAGTTCATAATCTCACAGATCATGAAACGTTTACGATTCCTAGGATTGCGGCATACGTTCCGGTGATACAACCTAGAAGTCCCAACAACATGATGGCCATATCCTTCACAATGATCAACACGGAGGGGCGACTGCCGTCTGCCGATAATGTTAGCAGTTGAATGATTGGTGGAAATATCAGAGCCAGCGAACTGCTGGCCAGAGCACCAATCAGAGCTATAAGTAAATCCAGATGTGGAATCACCATGGCTATTGCACCTACAAACACACAATACTTGTTATCAATTTTCAAATTTTTTATTAACATTGGACATTCAATATAAAAACAAAGAAATAATCTTATTCTCATTAAATCTGTGCCAAAAATAAAACTTTCTTTGAATGTTTTCTGTACCAAATTCTTCATTTGTCCCTGATATATATAATTTAGACTGGCAATTTTTTTTTTAAATGATAATCATTCATAATTTCAATTTATCTGTCATCAATAAATGCTAGCTTCTTCACTCATTTTCTCAATGAGATGATTGAGATCCAAACTCAATTTGCACTGACATTAAGCTTATAAAGAGTTAATCAAAACATACATGTACGTATCGTACATATACTTATGTAAAAGTACTCACCTGTAAATGAAATAAGCAAAATTCGAAAGATGACGTTGCCAACAGATTTGGCTTTAGGACTAGTGAGTCTGTGTTCTATTTTTGGCCACAATATATTGACAGGAACATAAAACTGAAGTCCGTAGGTGACAAACACAGACACCACAAAGGTTATCTTGGTCAACCGTGATAACCTACAAAAAATTAAGATAAATGTAAAAATTTACGTTATCCAGGTGGATTTGCATTGCATCATAATTGTAAATGATTTTGCCCTATTTTAACACAGGCATATTTAAGTGATATAACTATTATTTAAATAAGCCACTCATTTTATACATGTATTAGCATTGTTTTAAATTTGCCAACTAATCATTCAGGAGGAAATACAGTACATGTAAACATGGTTGAATTCCCTGTATATACTTGTAGTAAGAGTTTGAAAAAGGTCCGCATCAAAATTATGGGTTACCGGTAAGTATTGTGTCTCTTATGTTTCACTTGCATATTGTTTTTAAAAATCATGTATTAACATTGTATTTATGTAAACGCATCATCAATCCCAGCAAGATTTGGTTTGGCTATGATATATAGAAGGTGAAAGCTCCAGTTCCATTATCATTCCGGCCAAATTTTCCACGAAAATGTTTGGGCATTACCAGGTATTAACAACCATACAATTACAATTAAAATGTACACTTTGAGAAAACAAAAAAATTCAATCTAAACTACTTGTATCTGAACTCCCTGAAAAAAAAAACACATCCTTGCTACTTACATATCTACCGCTGGCAAATTTAGAGTGATGCTCCCCAATACATGGTCTCCATACTTCAAGTATCCCAAAAACCCGATGGCAATGTAGAGAGCTATGACAATGGTCATTCCCAGGGACAGGAGTCCACACCTCCTGCTGAAGTCCCACTCATCAGCTGCCTTATTCTTTAATGGCATCACCTGTAAACAATGCAATCTACAGGTAAGAAGGCTCAAATATCACAGGTTAATATCTAGACTTTTGATTTGATTTACTTATGAGCATGGTAATATGGTACATAATAACTGCATTATAAAGCTGAACTTGATTATTGTTTTTTAATATTATTTGCTACATTTATTAAGTCTTTATGAACAAACCCTCTACAGTCAAACTTCGTTATCTCGAACTAGACTGGACTGCTTAAAAACTTCAAGATAATCGAGTATTCGAGATATCAAGGGTAGAATACTTAAAAAATAAGTGGTTGGGACTTACAAATCACTTTGACATATCCATTGTATTTGAGATATCAGTGTTCGTGATATCGAAGTTCATTATTTCTTTAACAACTTTTATTATAAAGCTTTATCATGTTTATTGCACTTTTACTACAAATACCGGTGTTATATAGTGCCTTTTCCCCCTAGCCATCTTTCCCCCCCGGAAAAATGGCTATATAACAGTTTTTCCACCCGGAAAATTGGCTATATAGCAGTTTTTCCACCCGGAAAAATGGCTATATAGCATTTTTTCCCCCACGGAAAGCTGACTATATAGTGGGTTTTCCCCCTTTTTATAGACAGATTACCCCCACGGAAAACCTACTACAATGTATATAGTAGATTTTCCCCCTTTTTTACATTCCGGTCATGTTTATGGTGGACCATTCGTGGCAATAATTAGCAATAACTAATATTATATTAATTTCTCATAATAAAGGATAATTATGGCATTTATTAATACATAGGATAAAATACATGGTTTTTTCACCCCTGATATGAACAAAGGCACGGCCTTCATAACATTCCTTTGTCATCACCATTTATTTCACCTTTTGTTATACCTTTTTGGAACACCTTTTGTGCGGATTTCGGAATACCTCGAATCTTTTTTTTCATCTAATCGATGCTTATCTACAGTTTTGACTTCGACGTTATGACATTGACATTTTTCACAAAACAGGTCAGAATACATTTGAGTGAAAATACGCCGGTTTGGAACTTTAGATTTCCCATGTATTATTATCTATGTATAAGCTCCTCCCAGGAAACTAACTGACTAATCTTGACTTAATTTTGTAGAGGAAGGGAATAAGAAGTGGAAATGTATTACTCCCTTCGTCCAAAAGGCTATTAATTTTAATTTGATACCGTTAGAATTGACGATCTTAAATATAATCATATATTTCTACTTCTAAATATCAAACGAGAGACAGGGTGCAATTATATGATGAGAAACTGAAATGTTTTACTTCGATTGAGGGGGTTCTAAATCATGTGTAAGGGGTGTTATAATTTATTATGTATTAAAGGATTGTGTAAAGTTTGTATTTACAATTTTGTTTTAAAGTCACGCATATTCATATTCATGTTTTTAAGCACATTTTTTACGAAACGCGAGGTTTTATGATGTAAACATTTTTTTTTTTAAATGAAATGGCCTCACAACCAGAACAAAGTCAGTATCTTTGCTGGTTACTTTGGAAAATGTGAAATGGAGCTTGAACTAACCTTATGTATATATGTATTATCATTCACTGCGTGCTAATTTTTCCACTTTTTTATTTTGCAACGTGATTTATAAATATACAATTTTGAAAACGATGCCATATAAAACAAGGTATACGATTCACTTACCTAAAAATCTCACCATACTATTTATTTCATATTTTTGCAATAAAGATTTACTTATGTACCATATTATTTCTTCGAACAATGAAACAAGGGTAATTAGAAATAAAAACTAACACATTCTTTGTGATGAGCTGATTTATTTTTTTAAATATAAGCTTGATCTTCTTATCAACTGACAAGTAAAATAAAGTCGTATATCAAGTGCCCTATTGTTGGTTATTTATTTTTGTGTTTTGGTTGCTACTTTTATGAATAAAAATTTATTGATTTATTTATCTAGTTATTTAGTATATCATTAGTCATCTTATGAATTGATTAAATGTTTTGAAGAATAATGAATTTACCAGCGAACCTTTTTAAAACTTTTTGTTCATAAATTTAAAAAGAAAAGCAGAATTAAACGTAATTTCAACCATTTTGATAAAGAAATATATGAGTGAGTGTGTATTTTTAAATGATGTTTTTACTTTTAAATGACCGTAAAATTTGGTGATGTGGTCATCTCTAGTTTTTGAGATATGGGGCCCTAAAAAATACACTATTCATTATAATTGGATTTCAAACATCGGGCTCGGAAACATCAAGGGCCCCTACCCTGGGGGCTAAATTTTTCAGGGTCATCTACTAGAGGTATACCACTACCAATATAAAAATATGGTTAAGTGGTCATCTCTAGAATATGAGATTCGGGCCCCCACTTATAGAACACTATTCAATCATTATAATGAGGTTTTAAACATCGGGCCCTGAAACATCGAGGGTCCCTACCCTGAGGGCTGAAATTTTCAGAGTCAACTACAAGTGGTAAACCACTGCCACTGTGAAAATATGGTGATGTGGTCATCTCTAGTTTATGAGATATGGGACCTTAAAGAATATACACTATATTAATTATAACAGGATTTTAAACATCGGGCTCTGAAACATCGGAAACAAAATTTCTCTAAAACAGAGGTTTAGCCTGGATAAAATTGGCACAAACAGACAGACGGACTGATTTATTAAATTTAGATTTATTAAAAAATTCTCAAAACATTTTTCACTTACAAATTCAGAACACAGAATTATGCATATAAGTGTATATCTTGTAAAACCAAATACATGTACTTTTTTCAATTAATTACCTAAATTAAAATTTCTCTGTATAATTCCATTACACACGTTTAATTTTCAGCATTGTCTATAAAAAATAATAAATCGGCAAACCGAAACTTAACCTTTACAGATGAATGCAGATATATGCAACCTGGGTGTGTAGAAACATTGATTTTAATCCTTACTGGGTTTCCATAAATATTTTTTATAAAATATGAACCAAAAACGTGAGGGAGAAACCCTACTATGGGGGAAAAACTACTATATAGTAGCTTTTCCCCCCGGGGAGAAAGGCTACTATATAGTAGGTTTTCTGGGGGGGGGGGGGGGGGGGGGGGGGGGAAGCTACTATGGGGGAAAAGCTGCTATACAACACCAGTAATTTTTTTCATGACAATTTGCATTCTATCAGTGGGCATTATAGTGGAACATTTGAACAGGAAATTTTTCCTGCACTCAATTATTCAATCATTGCAAAAGTGTATGAGTGAATTCAACAAAGTTTCTTTGTTTTTCATCAAAATGACATTAGACCTACATGTACAATGCATAATAATTAAGAACACAAGTGCTTACCAGACCAATACCTTCAAAAGCGTAAACGGCAGTTCCAAAATACATGGGCATGTCAAACCAGCCCACAAATGCAGGTCTTTCACTCTGAGGCGGAGAACCCTGGACCACGTAGTACAACACTAAAATAAGGCCGGCAAAGTTGAGGAAGTTCGCAACATACGAGAAGTAGGAGAGTCCATGCAGACTCTGTATTGTGGTGCAGTAGATGATGACGACGATTAGCTCGATCCCCATAATGATCAGGTCAAGCTCTACATTCTCCTTGTTGCTACCCAGTAACACCTTCAAATTAAGTAAAAAGAATGCAAGTGACAGATAACAGGTAAAAGATTTCAGGGTTTCTTCAACTCATATAATAAAAAAATTTAAGACAGTATTGCGGGGTTCGAAATATTATATGACACCGGTAGTCAAATGTTTGATAGAATTTAAGACACTTTTTTCAATTATCCTTTACAGGGTACAAGATTAACATTGAACTAAACGAGAGCGATCTTCACGTAATCTTTCAATTTTTTTTTCAAATCATTATGAAATACTGATTTCAAAACCGAAGAAATAGGCATTTCAAATTAGACAGAATAAAGATGGGCAAAGTAGTGGATAGGAGAGGAGTTGATCAATTTACAAATGTACTTGGTTTTGGGAGCATTTACAAGCAAAAGATTTAAGCATATTCCAGGATGGTAAAAATGGGGTGTATTAACACAGGAAGAGTATTGACCTTGACAAATGGATACATCAGACACAAAAACACCGGAATGCTTTAAGTGATGACAAATTGTGAAATGTGAGTGGATGTAAAAATATCAACCATTTCATGCCCTGAAAATGTGTACAATAAATACATTTTAATGAAAAGAAAGAAAACACAAGTTGTTTTAGAATTTGAAATGACAAAGAGAAACAGAACAATAAGAATTGATAAACAGTCAAACTTCGATATCTCTAACTAGATGGGACTGTTTAAAAACTTCGAGATATCCAAGTATTCGAGATATCGAGGGTAAAATACTTAAAAAATAAGTGGTTGGGACTTACAAATCACTTCGACATATCCATTGTTTTCGAGATATCTGTGTTTGAGATACCGAAGCTCAAATGTATATTATGTGTATTGTCCCATACACATGTAGGATACACAAAAGAAGATAAGATGACTATTTAAGCATAATTACCTGTCTAAAATTCTGGGCCACAAACACAATATAAACACAACAAAACCCTAGCTGTGTCACAATCAGGAAGACATTGATCATCACTCTGAAACAACAATTACATTTACAACAATTTATTTACACAGATAGGGAAATAATATTCAGAGGTGCAAAAGTTATTCTACCTATTCCTTCCTCCATAATACACCATGTATCACAATGCACTCTGATTCTTGTCTTATTATTTTATTCTTTTGAAAATAAAAAATTCCTGATTGATCAATTTCTACAACTTTTCCATTCATACAAAATTTCCTTCAATTTAAAACATTTCTTGTAAAAGAAAAGAACAAACAAAAGACCTTTGACCTCACCTTCCTGCATTTTGAAATTTCCGAAAGAAGAGTGGTCCAGTGGCCAGACAGTTTTCCACAACACCTGCATATCCCACTTGCTGACCCATGGATCTACATGTAATCATAAATGCATTTCACTAAGATTCATAATAAAATTTACCAATCAATTAAAAAGCTGCTCTCTCACATTGCTCTCTCACATAGGATAAGCTAATTTTTGTCACTAAAGTTGGAACTTTCAGTGAGCACAAAGGCCTTTGCCCTTGAACATATCATATATCTTAAAAAGTTTACTATTTTGTAGCTAGACTTATCCTTCATATACACTTTAATTAATGCATGAAGAACACTCACATAGGTCTTTCTTTCAGAATATCACTGCATGTCATCAGCATATGTTGACAATGAAGAGAGATATACCCCAGCAATAGCAAGCCGACAGCACCAGCCTGCAACAAATGTCACAAACATACACATTTGTATCACTACCCGATTATATTGAGTTTTCTAATAGACTAAAGAGTGTAACAAAATTTTACTGTATATGTATCCCAAAACATGTACAATTATGAGGAAAACCTCTATAAGAAATGTGATTTGTCATTCTGCCTAGAATGTGCATTAAATAAAATTAAGGTTGGATTAAACATGTTTGTGTTTGTCATCTGAAATTCTGTTGCCAACAAGACACAAAACATGGGAAAAAAATGGAAAAGTTGAAGGCAAAATCCTTTTTTTTTCATGGTACATGTATATCTTTCTTAGAACTATTTACATTTATATATACAAGTATACATTATATCTAGATACAAGCTTTTTACTCCTCAATAATACAAAATACAGAAATCTGAAATATACTGGGTTATTCAAAGTCCAAAGGCAAAACAAAGCCTCACATTCTATGGACTCTGACACCTCATCAAATTTCCATACAGAAAGTCAGTAACAAATATGGCAAGATTCATTCATGTTCATGTTATTTTTACCATTCTTTTTCTTTCAAACTTGTATAGATTGCATCATGCAAATCTGTGATACTTAAAAAATTTTCTCATGCAACATTCAACAAGAATGAATATATTACCCATAATCCTGCATATTTGAATGCTATTGGAAGCGCCAGGATTCCAGGACCAATGTTCCCTTTCAGTAAATTCATCAGAGTTTTACAGAACCTAGGAATATACATAGGTATTTGAACTAAGATTAGTAAATTTAAATCTTAAAATCTATAGAACCAACGGTTTTCAAATAATTATGATATTTGATGTGAATATTTAGCACTGAAGGCTCTATAGCTGGTTTTTGTGAAAAAATACTAACGATGTCCTGCTTTCTTCGCTGAAGTCCCTACTCTGTTGTAGAATAACATCTGTATGTGCTCCACTGTCCTCATAACTGGTGGTTGATGAGAGAAGTTTTCTGGTGACCTCAGCATCCCCTCTTTCACCCATGACTTCTAGTGAGAAGAGAATTAAATATTATATACAGATGAACATAAATCTATTGGTTGCAAGGTGAATACCTGAAATAACCGATATTAATCTACTTGCAACATTTCTACACAAATGGCCAAACATATGGTCTTAATGGTAATGATGTTAGTGTTTATTTGTAACATGCACATGTACTTCATGTACCAATAAAACAATAAAGAATTGATTTGAATTAATTTAAAAATTAATTTACTGCATACAAGATATGATATGATTATATCTTACCGTCCTTAAAGCTTTAATAAAGGCATCCAATATAATCCATACAGATGTCAAGAGACACAATTTGTCACATGACGCCCTAAAAAAAGACTGTCAAGTGAAATATTCAAGGATATATCTTACATATAGTGTAGACACTTGATGCTATGCATCAGCCACTCAATTTTGCTCTCGGGAAATAACAATAACTAAAATATATAACGAAAACAACTTGCAATGACAAAAAAAAAAATCACTTCAATTAATTTGAAAGTGTTTCTTTGACGCTACTCAGCCTACTGTACACTGTAGTCTTATTTACAATGTACTTACCCTCCTATTTTTTCTTTTATTTCCTATTTTGGGTTCAACGAACATAACTGCCACACACAAGATTTATCTGGTATATATGGTTTATTAGGAGGTATAGAATAGGCTATTTTTTATATGCTATAACCAGGCACTAGATTGATAGAACTCCGATCCCGATCCAAATGACCTTCGGTTGAGTAGTCTGCTATAACGTTAGATTGCAAAACAAATGTACAAATATATGTACGGGGAACTACGCTTTTTGTTATAAGAAATAGAAGAATTACGTTTTTAACGACCCGCCCCATTTTTTTTTTTTTTTTTTGCGGGGGGGGAGGGGGGGGCAGTTTTAATAAAAGTACTGAAAGTATCAAACTGAAAGCCTGGTCCTTTTTTGTTGGCAAACAATTTCAATATATGTTATTTACTAAAGGGCTATGAATCACAATCAGTTTTCTTAAGAAATAGAGGAGAGAGAGGAACGATGCGTAATTAACCGTGGGTTTCCGACGATGTGATCAAATCAGCATTACAGAATCAAATTCAAATTATCTTGATAAATTAGTACAGCAGATTTTGCTCAAAAGTAAAATAAAATCTTCTAACTTTTATCCACATATATCAAGCCTTTTTTGTTGTATCTGTATATGTAAAAAGATTTTTCTCTTTTCCTATCTAAAAACACCCCCTCCTTTTGTTGCCCAACACTTCTTCGGGGAATCATGCTTTGAACAAACGCTTTAATCTACGCAACCTGTGCTTTCACACAAGTTTCAGCTTCTCTGGCTGAATGGTTTTCCAGAAGTTTTGAAAGGATTCTCTCTCTCTCTCTCTCTCTCTCTCTCTCTCTCTCTCTCTCTCTCTCTCTCTCTCTCTCTCTCTATATATATATATATATATATATATATATATATATATATATATATATATATATATATATATTCCTATGTAAAAACGTAACCACGCTCCCGACCCAACTCATGGGGATAATAATTTGAACAAACTTGAATCTACATTACGTAAGGATGTTTCCTCACAAGTAACAGCTTTACAGCTTTTCTGACCAATTGGTTTTAGAGAAGAAGATTCTTTAAGATTTTCTTTATATATTTCTATGTAAAAATTTGACCCCCCCCCCCTCCCCCCCCCCCCCCACCATTGTGGCTTTACCCTTGTCCCAGAGATCATGATGTGAAGAAACTTGAATCTACACTACCTGAGGATGCTTCCACACAAGTTAAAGCTTTTCTGGCTAAACGATTTTTGAGATGAAGATTTCTGAAAAATACCAAAATTTGTTCAAACATTCTAAATTATCTCTCCTTTAAAGAAGGTGCACCCAATAATTCTTTGCGCCAAGTTTGGTTAAAATTGGCTCGATGGTTTTTGAGAAGATGAAAATGCGAAAAGATTACGGCGACAACGACAACTCGGCTCAGGTGAGCTAAAAATATCAAAGATTAAATCTGATAAAATACCTGTATTGCTCGATGTATGACAATTAGTTCCAAACCTTCTTAACTAAAAGCTTTTTCTGTGACACTGTTTACCTTTTCATTTGTGCTTTTTAGTTATAAACTTATATATAATGATTCATTGTTGAAATTGTTTTAGTTTCTCTTTTAATTTTTTCTGAGAAAATGACACATAAAAATGCATTAAAGTTACAGTGTTCATATTTTTTAACACATGTTTCTGCTTAACACATCTTAATCTATAGAACATTATTGGATATAACATGCAACTAAATCTAAAATAACAGATGCAAAAGGCACATGGGTCACATTGCTCACCTGAACAACAGATCTTGTATGAATTTTTTAAAAATCATTTATCAAAAACTCTTTAAAATTTTTGTAAAACTCACTAAAATTCTCATATATTCATTCATAAAACCATATAGAACCACTTAAACAAGAGCTTGGACTTTGGGTATAGTTATGTCAAACAGCGAATTGACGTAGGCCTGTCTATTTCAATGCCGGCCACTCAGCCATGGCTCTTTGAAATCAACAAGATTTGTCTGGCTTTTGAGCTAAAACTACGCAATCTGTGCATATTTCACTCAAAAACAGCATCATTTTAACTTGTTTTGATGCAAGAAATAGATAGTTACATCCTACCTAAAGTCAAAGTTCTTGTCAAAATTGTTCTAATAAAAAGATCATTGAAACCTTATTCTGGATATCATTCTTGATCTTGAATGATCAAGATGTAGGAAAAAAATGGATATTAAGGGTCAAGCTATTTAGGTGAGTCTTATCACACAAGAGTTTTATTAAAATGGCTTCATGCAATAGGATATACTTAGATCTAAGATACATCAACTGCCCAATCTTATTATCCTAGGCCTCATGGTATCAAAGATAAGAAAATTGGAAAATGAATAATGATAAAAAGTGAAAAGCGGGTTACTGTGATAAAAGATAAAACCAATAATAACTTAGATATGGTAACCAAAGGGCACCTGCTCCAAAAATTTTAACCTGCTTCAAAACCTTAACTTTCTCCAGCATCCAAAACTTAATTATGGCTCAGATTCAGCATCCAAGCCTGTCAAGTGTATCAGTATCACAAGATGCATCATATATTCATCCAAGTTTAGTGAAGATAGAACCAATAATAACTTAGACATAGTCATCAAAACGAACCTGCTCCAAAAACTTTAATGTCCTCCAGCATCTCCAACTTTTTGCCCAGATTCAGTATCTAAGTCTTTTAAATCCATAAATATTCCCAGATGCACCATCCATGCAAGTTTGGTGAGGACAAGACAAGTTATAACTTAGATACAGGACCTGCTCCAAAAACTTCAATAAAACCGGACGCTGATGTCTAGAGTATAGCATAAGCTCCCCCAACTTCTTTTCGGTGAGCTTAAAATGTATATTGTGAAATAAACAGCAAAATTAATTTTCTTTTCGATACCTAAATTAATAAAATTAAGTCTATTATTTTACTCTAACTGTACTGCACTTACCAATAATGGAGTTTCTTTGGACCAGATCACAATTAATTTCATTACAGTACATAGTATCTTTTTACAAATTAAACATAGAAACCATTTTTCCTCCAAGTTGTAAGGTGAAAACATCAGGGTATAAGATATTAATGCTAAAGCATATTTTTTTCTTTATAAAACTCACCCAATATATCTATGGTATTTGATATGTATGTACAGTATAACATGGTTTCAGTGAACACACTTTCAAAATTCACACTTTATACAGAAAAGAAATTTGAATTTCTTCTATTCCTTAAGCATAATATAAACTTATCAGATGCAATGATTTATGTTTATAGCAAATAATAATTGTTTGTGTCTGGTTCTTTATCAAAGTGTGTTTTAATGTATCTTCAAGATACCAAAGTTCAACAGTAAATTATGGAGACATTACAAGGTATTCTACTACAGTTATTGCCGAAATCAAAGAGATGCCGCGGACATTATTCTCCAATATACCACAAATGTCATCAATAAATTATCAGATCTTAAACACATACCAAACTCAAGTTGATCATGAGTTTATAACTTAAAAACTTGCTCTTTATAAAAAAACCCATTGAAAACACGGGTTAGTGTCCTTTAGAGCGATGTGTATTCCCTTTAATGTTTATTTCAAAGAGGCAATCGCTGCTGTTCCAAGAACCTCCCCCAACACATTTTCATTGCTTGTTCGTCCAAATAAAAAAAACAAATTAATACATTAATTATTGAAAAATATATCGTCTGCATTCAATCCGATCGATAGTCTGCGATCGATGTACTTGTAAACAAATATGCTAACAAAACCTTTGGGGTTACGCGGAATCAACCAATCAGATTCATCTTGCTTGAAAATATGACCTACTTCCTCTCTCTATAGATAAACGGATCAGCTGATAGTCGGAGCTGTTAGTAGAATAGAAATAAAGTTCTTGTTATTCTGCAACATTCACGAAAACTCGTACTTTATTTCTTAATCGAAATCCTAATTAAGGGTTCATGTATTTTTTTGGTTTTTTACATAAAATTTAAAAATGTCACATGTTTATTCAACAAAGTATAACTTTTATTTGCCAAAATAATCATTTTTCTAATACATGTATACTGCGAATATATTTCCAGCGCTTTCTTAATGCTTGGCACATAGTCAATAGTTTCGAGTCTGACACAATCATTCTTTTAGCACATATAGTTTGAGTTTTTATAATTCTCCCTGATTCCATAATATAACCTCTTTGCATTAAACTCTGGGCAAAGAAAAGCTTTGCTTTGCATGCCAGAATGGGATCACCTTCTTCATTGGCTATTTTCAGCTGCTTCATTGCTATCTTCCCTGCTTGTTCTGCAAAACTTGAAAAATGGTCTCCAAGGGAAGAATATGCACCACCTAATGTTGAAAACCAAGCAAATGCTTCTTCCAACAGCATCTTCTTGACCATTTGCCCCCCTATCCGATAGGTCCATGCATAATCCACTTTTTGTTTAGGATAAATTGGAATAATTTCGATCACATAATCAACTAGAATATTTCTTTCAGCATTTCTATTAGCTGCAGTTACTCGTTGATTTTCTATACTATTTCCAAAATTTACCACACAGTGTTGAAATGTATAGTTTTTCTTCACATAATTGAATAATCTTTTCCGGAAAATTGGAAAGAGTTGGAAATCACACATGAGACACGAGGCTAAGTGTGCATCCAATTCCAATCTGCTTAAGAAGTAGTTGTAATCTGGTTCTTGTGTTTCAGGTGAAGATTCTGTGCATTCTTCGACATATTTCTCATTATTCAAAGTTCGTAATAAATTTTCCACGGTTGATTTATGGGTTTCTTTGACCAACATTTGACTTTCTTCAATCTTTTTACGTTCATCTGACTTCGTAACTTTTGTAAGTGGGTGATACAAAATGTCAGATATATCAGTACCCATATTTACATAAATCAGTAAATGATTAACCTTGTATTGCATTTCGAGCATATGAAAACCTCTTGAGACTGTTGTCAGGTCGGTTTAGTGCTTAGTTCGGCAACATGAGTACAAACCGAATTTTCTCGAATTATCCCATGGCAATTTCATGGGCAGGTCTATTCGCCGGAATGGCGATATAATAGACGTAGTGACATGTATAAAAAGGTCGATAACTTGTGTTGTGTATGTGCTATCGCCATTCGGTTTTCGGTTTTTTCATCTATGGATATAGGGCTATCGAAATATATAAAATCATATTTGATAATTAAATGTTTAATATGCAAAACCTTTGCCGGAATGAGCTATGATCGTAAAACTCAGGCGCCGGAATGAGGTAGTCATCTTCATAAAACACTTAATATCTCAAAAAGTATTTAACATTTTTTCATTCGGACACGATTTTTTTAATCACTACGACCATATCTTTGAAATATGTAAAACTTAAACCCATATGTTTTGATTTGATAGACAAAACCTTTGCCGGAATGAAAATTTTTCGTTAAAAATGAATGCCGTAATTGTGCAGTCATCCCCACATAATCACCTGTATCGTTAATACCATTGAATATATTTTTATTCGGTAAAGATTTTTTTCATCCTGAGATATATACCTTTCAGAAAATATATAGTTTTATATAATAAGATAACTTTGAATGCTCAAAACCTTTGCCGGAATGAAAATTTTACACGCAAAATTTACAAATTTTAATCGATTCACTCAGGTATCGCTCAGGTAAAGAAGCCATAATACAAAGAGGTGTGAACAACGCCTGTAATAAAAACAAAGGTACAATATGAACTTTAACGTATTCAACTTTAAAAAAAAAAAAAATTCATAAATTAAACAATATATGCAAATTTAACATATCGAAATAGTTGGTGGTTAGAAAAAAAAATTTAAAAATAATTATAAGGCATAATATCATTCATTATAAATAATTATCTATAATTGCTTTGCTAAAGTTAGGAAGACAGTACCAAAGCTAAAAATAAATTAGAAGTAGCTTATCCATGTAAGTCGTGATGATGATTTAATTGTTTATATCAAAGTGAATAAAGAAAATTAAAGTTTTTCCTGATCTTGTTGCAATTCCAGGTTTACCAGAGATTTTTGACAGTTTTTCTCAGTTGTTGGATATTGATGACACAACATTTTCAATTTGTTTAGGCTATGACACAACATTTAATCTAGGTGATTTTTATGTAACTCCATTTATTTTTAGACACATTCTTTTTGAGAATAGACCAAGTATACCTTTAGCTTTTTTAATCTACGAGCGTAAATATCAAAAATGTCACGAACGTTTATTTGATTATGTCGCAGAGAAAATACCGAAACTTGTTTCTAAAAAAATCGCAATTGTTAGGGTAACGAAATTTCAGTGTATGTACAAGGTTTAGTTAGTATTTTACAGAGTGATAAAGAAAATGTAGAGAATGTTATCAAAGATGTTACTGATAAATGGTCACAATCAGCTGTCGATTATTTTAATGTTTATCTAAAGTCTGATATTATTGTTCTTAATGTTCTTGTGGGTTTCCAGATTGGGTAGATGAAATGGTAGGTTGTGATTTTAAATTAGGGAAAAAACTTTGTAACGTTTGGAAACATTCAAAATATGCTGATGTAAATAATGATTGTACAGATTGGCTTTGTAATGACCATTGTCGTGAATAAATTTGAGAAATGTGTTGTTTTATTGGAATGTGTTGTTTTAATAAACTCTCTTTGTGTTTTGATTAAAGGCGTTGTTCACACCTCTTTGTATTATGGCTTCTTTACCTGAGCGATACCTGAGTGAATCGATTAAAATTTGTAAATTTTGTGTGTAAAATTTTCATTCCGGCAAAGGTTTTGAGCATTTAAAGTTACTTTATTATATAAAACTATATATTTTCTGATAGGTATATATCTCAGGATGAAAAAAATCTTTACCGAATAAAAATATATTCAATGGTATTAACGATACAGGTGATTATGTGGGGATGACTGCACAATTACGGCATTCATTTTTAACGAAAAATTTTCATTCCGGCAAAGGTTTTGTCTATCAAATCAAAACATATGGGTTTAAGTTTTACATATTTCAAAGATATGGTCGTAGTGATTAAATAAATCGTGTCCGAATGAAAAAATGTTAAATACTTTTTGAGATATTAAGTGTTTTATGAAGATGACTACCTCATTCCGGCGCCTGAGTTTTACGATCATAGCTCATTCCGGCAAAGGTTTTGCACATCAAACATTTAATTATCAAAAATATTTTTAGGTTTTTCGATAGCCCTATAACCATAGATGAAAAAACTGAAAACCGAATGGCGATAGCTGATATATTACACAAGTTATCGACCTTTTTATACATGTCACTACGTCTATTCCGTCGCCATTCCGGCGATTAGTCCTCGCCCAATTTCATCGGGTTTGGTCTTCAGATAAATTGTTCGTAAATTTCCGGAAGTCATCGAAATCGGCTTCGTTGTAAACATGGACGAATGCAGATGATGCGGATAAATTATTGGAAATATTTCTTCCAAATTCTATAGTATCATCAAATTTTCCTTCTAGATAAGGTATGTGTTTAAATTTGAAAATAAAATGAGAAAGAAGGCGAATTATCAACGAAAATGAATTGATCATTTATTGAACAATTTAATGATTTTTTTCTGTTTGCATAGCATTCCTGCAACGTCAAACAAATTTACCTTTTTTAAAGTTTTCTGTTATAAAAATTAAAAAAAACAAAACATTATTTGGTGATTTTGTTGTAGTTTTATAAAAACAGTTTAAATTCGTTGAGAAATTCAATTTTTTCTCAGGACAACAAGACAATGTCTGATATGAAAATATGGATATGTTTTATTTCTATTCTTGTGTTTTGTTTCTTTTGGTATTTGAAACAAAACAAAGAAAATACTTAGATGACAAGCTTATCTTATTTATTTTTATGTTGATAGGTGTACAATTTCATATGCATTCTATAATGGTTAATAAAGCCCAGAGGACATTTGCTAATAAGATGCCTTGACAAGTACAAGCTGTTGTGGACATGTAATTGCAATTTAATAAGGCACTGGTTAAATGTTCATTCTACTTCAAATGGATACCTGACCTGTCACTTGGGATGGTATTCTAAGCTTAATTATATGTGCTATATATAGAATATCACACTCTTTTGATCTCAACCCTGATATCAGCTGATTCTTTGAACAATATCCAAGTTATCAATTTGTTCATTTTTTTTTTTTTTACAATTTTCTGTTTTTTATTTTTAAGACTTGATGATGCTTAAATTATTGTATCAAAAATTAGTGTAAATTTATGTAATCATATTAATGTATTATTTAATTACCATTCTCATTCTCTTTTTTTTTTCAGAGAATCCTAAAAACTTTAACACTGTTAAAAAAAATGACGTAAGTATCTTAGTTTAAAGTTCTCTCAAACCATATAACAGTGGCATTCTTTCACCAGAGGTCATGCTTCACAAGCTTCACTTCATCTTTGTCACTGCCCGATGTACAAGATTCTTGTACAATTTCAATTTACAAACTGAATTTACAATTTACATGTACAAACAATTTCATTGTACATACTGAAGTGATGGGCAAAGTATAATTGAAATCGATGTATTTACTTCTTGTATCTATAAATATGATTGTGAATAATTCAATTTAAATCTTTAATACAGTCATTCATTTTTTATTTCAAAGTTACTGGGAGAACTTTTGCGGAGGTAAATATTAAATTCTGATCACATGATCTAGTTTGACAGATGTTTGAAAGTTTTGAAAAAGCAGTTTCTGCACGCTACCGATTCATCGTTGATTTTATACAAATCAACAGTAATTTCATCTCCTATAATCTTTTTAAACTTGCCCACAAAGTCTTTGCTCATTAATATCCTCCCTTTAAGCTGATTGTACAAGAGAAACAAATGAACAATAGAATGTGCTCACCATGCTTGTTGTGATCATGTGACAGACTATTTTTCCGGCGGTGACAGAGGTGTAAACGAAGCTGGTGTAGCACGACCTCTGGTGAGAGAATGATAACTGTGGTATATGGGATACAATGATACCAATTCATCATTATGTTTTTTGAAAAGATAAAGGATAGAAACAAAACACTAAAAATATGTATATGTGTTAAGACAGTATAAAAAAACCACACACACCAAACTCCCGTCCCCAAACCCGAAAGCAGTAGGGTCAAGATATACACGTATAAATATATAAAGTACCTAATTATTTACTTTTATCAAAAGAGACTGAAATTTAACAGGCAATGATGCATGGTTATAGTTATTTGACCATTTCATCAAAGTCTTAGAATTCATTTTAAAATTTGGTCAATATATCAATTATTTTGAACAAAATTTTTCAGCAAAAATTGTTGATACATATATAATAACTATTCAAACAAAAACAATTTTATCCTTGTGAATACTTTAGGACCCAGGGCTATTCGGGGCCCAGTTATGATAAATGGGTGGAGAGGACGGAAACCTCCACCCTCCACAAGATGAAGGAGACCTTCTGGACCACAAAGCAGGCAGTCATGCAGAAGCTGGGCAAAAAGGAGGATGAGCATGTGGTGGCGTCAGACTCGGAACTGGATTCCAAGTTAGAGGTCAGTAACCTTGCAGCCACTGACAAATCCATGCAATCAGACTTTACTTGATGTCATTTGCTTATGTTTAGAAATAAATCTGTAAGATAGACTGTCAGTGTATTTATATGGCTTGAGAGGCCATGCAATGCGCATCAGTTTTACTTTAATTTCTTTTTTAAATGTTGTAGGTATTCAGAGCAATCCAGAAATCCTCCATGGGTTTATTAAGGGTTCTTGAAAAATATCAGGACAGGCTCTGTGGTATGTTATCAGATATTCAGATACTTGTACCAGATATCGGATAATCTTATTTCCTGGTAGTCTCACAAGATTTTATTCTCTAAAATTAAATTGTGATGCAGTCATATCATTTGATCAGAACAATAACGGCCATTATTTTATCAGTAGGTGGTCAAAAAGAGTGATATAAATTCTTGAAATGAATAAATAGTTTTACTTATGATTTCATGATGTTTGTTAGTTTTGTCACAAGACGAGAATGCTACAGGGAGATTCTTGAAATCTCAGAGTAACCTTGACAAGACTCGAGCAGGGAAGATGATGGCTGCCGTGGGAAAATCTCAAAGTTTTTCAGCTCAACAAAGGTACAATTTCACAGATTATTTCAACTGGAGTTGAAGGGTAATGTGATTAACTCGTGCATATTCCAGAACTGTATTAAAGACTCAAACATTAAAACCTCTTATGGTTCTTGGCATAAAGAATGTTTATAGTTTTAAATCTGAGGGTCATGATGCAGACAAAATTACATTTCCTTTTTTTATAAAAGTTATGCATGTATATGATACTGCATAAACATGGACGTGCAATTTTTATTTTGAAAAGGGTGTGCTTAACTACATGATAAAATTGGACGACATACAGACTCTACCATATGAGTCATATAAAATTGTATGCACAAATAATTTTAAATCCATTATTTAACAGGGCACTCTTTGAAAGAAGAAAATTTTGTTCAAATAAAAACTTTAAAAAAACTGTGAACTTTACCTGCAGAAGATAAAATTTCAGCAGGACACATGAACCTGTGTTCCAAAAGACGACTGGGTTACTGAACTACATGTACATGTATATATATTTTTAGATTTATTAATCAGTTTAAGGAATATCAATGAAAATAACCAGAATAGATTACCGGTATATACACGGAGTGTACTTCTTGATACCGTTATAACTTCCTTATGAAAAATCATTTTGAAATGAGATCAGGGTTCATTTAGAATTAAGAAATTTGTTTGAGATTAAATGGATACTTTTTGTATTATTGTTTATGGAAAAACCACTTGTTTGATGTTAGGAGAAAAATTATAACTTCCTTATGAGAAATCATTTTGAAATGAGATCAGGGTTCATTGAGAATTAAGTAATTTGTTTGAGATTAAATGGATACTCTTTGTATTAATGTTTATGGAAAAACCACTTGTTTGATGTTAGGAGAAAAATGGTTATTAACAATGCATGTTTCTTTGAATTTGCAAGTGTCATTGCAGTTATCATATTTGATGTGTAATTTTGAAATTTCCATGGCAGGTTGTCACTAAGAGTGCCTCTAGTGCGCTTGTACCAAGAAGTGGAGACGTTCCGATACCGTGCCATATCTGATACGCTGATGACTATAAATAGAATGGAGGCGGCACGCACCGAGTACAGAGGGGCTCTGTTATGGATGAAAAATGTCTCAGAGGAACTCGATCCCGATACATATAAGCAACTGGAAAAATTTCGAAAAGTAGGTCAAAGGATCATAGTTCTGTAATTTATTAAGCAGAGTACATGTACCTTGAACTTTGATTATTTTTCCATAATTACATTCACTGCTAGACAAAACGCCTTTAGAACTTATACCTGATGACTATGAAAACATAGTCTGCAAGTGAACAGAGTTGTTAAAATTTATGTTTTTGATGAATTTAATTGTTGAAAACTTTTCTTTAAAATGATGGTCGTAGTAACAAATGATGCATGTGAACTTATGACAATGCATCCTATATTATAAGTGATATCACAGAGAAGAAAGGCATGTTGTAATCAGTTATAGAACCATCAGTGAGAAATTCATCAAATTTTAAATGCCTTGCTTTTCCAAGTCATTTAAGACATTGTTTTGAAATTGTAATAGTTTTTTATGATATGCGGTACACTTGATCTGAACTGAATGCATTCTCCATGTTCTTTAGGTCCAGGCCCAAGTAAGGAAGACAAAGGCGAAGTTTGACAAGCTGAAGTTGGATGTCATGCAGAAGGTGGACCTCCTAGCTGCCTCCAGATGTAACATGTTCTCTCACGTTCTCGCTAATTATCAATCCACCCTCCTCCACTTCTGGGAGAAAACCTCTCGCACCATGACAGCAGTGGCAGAAAGCTTTAAGGGATACCAATATTATGAATTTAACATTATCAAAGTAAGCTTTGAGGGGTTCATCAATCAAAGTTTAATTAACATTGGGAAATACCTTTAACTAATTTCCTATTATGACGTCACCTTGTTTTGGAGACACGAAGGTTTATAAAGTCACTGTCAATGAATCTACAAATCAGAAGCGATTTATTGATATTGTTGGAATATCCTCAATATTAATCTTAGCCAGTCAAAATTTAAAGAGCATTGACCGGTCAATATTTTTTAGATGAGCTAACATTTCAATTATTGTCTATGAGTTATATAGTGAATATAACTATCGTATGTTTTGTTAGAATATCATGTACCTGAACAACTACTAATCAGATATTACTTAATGATAGATACTTTTCTACAATGAAATATTATTAAGAGCAAGTCTGTATTTCATATTGTATTTGCTTTTCACAGGAACTTGCAGAACCTAGCAAAAAGCTGTCAGAGGAAACCTCTAAATCAGAACCAGCAGAAAAAGACATCGATGACGATGATTTTGATCCGAGCAAGTAAGCGGCTTATTGGGTTAAGTTGCATGCCTGTAAATCATTGTGTATTGTTTTTAAATGGTTACATTTCAAGTATGGTTGATAAAGAGAGAGAGCATGGTAGGTTAAAGAGTTTTCCCCAGCAAGTTGAAATTTTTATTTCATTCTCATCTTTTGGTTTTTAATGATAATAATTTTGAATACATGTAGTATTACACAAAATTTATTATTTTAATCTCAAATTGATAGAACTTTTATTCGATTTCATTGCATGAGTAGATTTTATATTTTTATCACCTATATACATGTATATAATTTTGGTTTTTGAGCTGTGTAGATATTCTGTAGTTATATGTTGTTTTGTGTCTGTGTTTTAATGAAGCTGTGACGGGTGTAAGGGTAAAGGGCCTAGAGATCCCTCAGTTCAGAGAGGAGTCCCAGAGGACGATAGGTAATTGTATTCACTTAGAGTGTGTTCATAAAAAAACCATTACAAGAATTTCCATGCATCATCAGAACCCACAGTTTTTTCTATCCTGTGAAAAATTTGTGGGTTCCGACAATGCTTTCCATGTTGCTTTTAAAACTGTTTGAAAGAAATGTACACATACATATACAGATAAAGTGCTTGTATTATATTCAAGTTGTGTTTGACAAAATTAAACCATGTGCTCAAATTCAAGTTGTAATGAACAAGTTTATAATCAGATGAAATTTTTTTGAAGTACTAATGAGTTAGATAAAAGGTTATCTCAAAAAATGAAAAGGTTGTTATACTTCTTTAAGTGAGGGTATATGTCCAAAATGTGGGCGCTTTGAGCAAGAGGAAGGAGAGTCACAATTAAAAGGTCACACTGAGAAGAGTAATGTCCCTTTAGAAAGCCAGGCTGCTGAACCTAGTGAAGAGAATAGGTACCGCCTGGGCCAAGTGTGTTCTTTAATTAGTAACCCAACAACCAAGAGTCACTGTGGTAGATTGTCAAATTAACAGTACATGTATAATCAGTGGCTGTACTGGTAACTCTTGTCACACTTTAAAGACAGCTTTTACTTTTAAATAATCAAGCACCTTTTAAAAAAATCCTTTTCATAACACTGGGGATTATAATCACATTGGTCAACACTTCTGCAAATGTAGTAATTTTTTCAGTTGCACATTTCTTATCTTCGACCATTTCTAACAGATCTGAGATTAAAACAAATGTAAATCTTTTTTGTGTTGTGTGTCTCTTATACTTAATTTCCATCTGATGTTTTTTTCTTCTTCTTGTTGATTTTATAAAGTCTAGATGTTTACATTTTGCAGTGTTGTGTTTTTTTTCACAATTACCAAACTACTCCTACTAATATTTTACTTTGTTTGATAGAAGTCAAAATACGTGAATTTCATTTTTGACAAAAGTTCTTCATGAAAAATACAGTAACTGGAGAGTATTTCGATGCTCAAACATATTTAAAAAAAACATTACATAAAATGTACCAAAACTTCAGTCTATTTTTAAATTAATGTAAAAATGGATTTAAAAATCATTTCAGAAAAAATTTCATAAGATTTGGGTATAAATGTTTCTTCTTGGAGGTACCTGTTTTGAAACAAAGTTGGTTTTCTTATTCAGATTGATAGCATTTGATGAAGATGAAGGGGAGACAGAGAATGCTGATATTAAAAATGACAGTTTGTCGAATCTATATGATATAACCACAGAAAGTAAGTTGTGAAATTGAAAGGGGGAGGGCATGAAATAAATTTTTATTATAAATTAGAAATTTTAAAATAAACTTGTTAAGTGAACCCTTTTTTCTGTGGTCAGTAAAGGTTCGTTTTTTTATTTTTATTTTCAGTAAATATTAATTGTTTTGTTTTCATTGACTTTGTAGATGAGAATAATTCAAATAACCTTGAAGACAATGTTAAGGACCCTGCACCATTTATTGAAATGGGAGAGGACTCTAAAGAATTAACTGAGGAGGATTTTGATTTCTCTGGAGCCTTTAAAATGAGTGAACCACTGCCTGGAGCCAAGTCAGAGAAAGGTAGGATTATCTGGGTATATAAATGAAAACAGGGGAGGGGGATAGGAGTTATTTTATAATTCATGGTTAATTTTTCAAACCCATCCAGTGCACTGATCTACATGAATTTGATGCTGGTATTCATTTACTATACCAGTACATTTATATCGTAGGGATATTCATCTGGTTTTAGGGATTGAAATGTAATTTGCAAAAAATCACTACATATATGTGATATAAATCTTGGAAGAATTTGATGATTGTAATCTGATTGTAAGAAAATTAACAATTTATATCTTTTATTTTGTGTTTTGGCTTTTCCTTTAATTCACCAAGAAAACCTTTCTTCCGACTTGATAATACATGTATTTTCCTGATGTTCAGAAGAAAGAAGACAATTTTTTAGCTATACAAGATGATTATTATAGCTGTGTAACATTTCTGGTCATTTATTGTACATGTGTATGGACAGAAAAGTGTACAAAAAGTGTCAATTATTTATTGCTATAACAACAGTGCTTAAAATGTGAATTTCATGTAACAGTTCAATGTATATTAATCCGCAAAAAATCTGGTAAAAATTATTCACTCGTTACCTTTTAAAATATAGTAAATAAAACTTTTTAATAGATAAAAAGAAGTGACTTTTAAATAAAAACAAAAGCTTTCAAAAAACATGTGATGAAAAATCAATACACTTATTTTTTATGTTCCAGTAATATCAAGTGCTCTATACTTTGTTCTCTAAATCCAGGAAGCTTTTGTGAAATAAAATAGTTATAAAGTTCATATTAAATGCATGTACCTGTTACTTATTTTGGGGGAAAATAGTCCAACAGTTCACTATAAATACTTGTAAAGTCTAACTTTTCCTAATGCCTCTGACACCAGGAAAAATCCCTTCTTGGATATATTAACGGCCATTGGGTGCCATATACTGTTACTCTTGGTCAGTAGGAATTTGTTGAGTTTCCCATCCGGATTCAGAAGATGGATGCGATGATTCTGATTGTCTGCAACAAAGATATATCCATAGTCGTCCACACAAATCCCAAAAGGCTGCAAAATCTGCTGCTCTTTTATACCATAGGTCCCATACTCGGCAATTAATCGGCCTTCCATGTTGAAAACTTTAATATTTGGAGCGGCAGTGTCGGTAACTAGGATGTTGTCCTCATGAGTTGTGGTGATGTAGTAAGGGTCTACCAGAATTCGGTTTCCTTTCTTGTCCAGGCCTTCTATTGTCTTGATCAAGTTCCCGTTTTTGGGATCATGGACCGTGATCCTTTGTTGTCGACAGTCAACTACCAGAATTTCCCCTTTACTGTTAGTTGTAATCCCGCGAGGATGCTTAAAGAATCCTGATATAGTGAGTTGGTGGTTTCCGTCTTGATTGAAGACTTTGACATTTTCTTTTTCATAGTCTGTCACGGCAATTGTATCATTTTCAAGGACTGTGACGTCAAACGGAATCCCTATTTTATTGTCATTTTGTCCCGCGAACTCTTTCAGTAGTTTCCCCACCGGGTCAAAGACCTTGATCTTCTTGTTGTCTCTATCCACTATGACAACGTTGTCTTTCTTTGTGATAGCCATCCCAGTTGGCCATATATCGCGGCTCTCATCAGTTCCTTCTGAATCAAAGGAGAGTAGAAACTCAGGTGTGCTCTTGACATTGGGTAAAACTGAGGTTATTCTCAGCTCACCCCCAGCTAACTGATTTGACTCGCTTTTGCCAACAGGAATCATGTCATTGGAGAGCTTGCCTAGCAAAGTCTGAACATTCTGCTCTGTATTGGCACCTGGAATGAACCCAATCCTGAGTTTAGCAGTGAGACCATCCAGTTGCATTTTGATGAGTTGAGTGAGTCTGGATGTGATTTCTCGGTGCATCACCAGAACTTCCTCCGGCTTTCCATGAGCCATTAACTGGTTCAGAAAATGAGCGTTGTTATGAAGAGAGGTAGAGGCAATCTGTAGATTCTTCAGCTTTTCTTTGGCTTGATTCATCTCTGCTTCACAAGACTCTTTGATCTCTTGCTGGAGCTTGTCCTTGCACTCATCAATCATTCGGTGGAGGCTCTCTGCCTGTGTCTGGGTATCCATCAGTAACTGTTCCTTAGTCTGATCCAGATTCTCAGAGTACTTCTCCAGGAATTCACAGTAGTTCTGTATGGAAGGAAGACGAGTCTTGATACTGGAAATCAGCCCTTTGATTTGTTTTGAATATTTTGGCAATGCATTTTCAAAGTCAACAATATTGTGACTAACATGTGCAGATGTTTGGCACTCCGGGCAAAGAAGCATTTCACAGTCAGTGCAGAAAGATGTTAGGTAACTATCTTCATGTTCTTCACACTTCAGTTTCTGGTTTTGTCTGATGTCATGATCATAGAGACCATTTTTAACCTGCTCGTATGGCACAACTTGGTGGGTCCTAGTGATCTTTGTTTTCTGATGAGCTTCCTGACAATTCCCGCACATGTCGTCATGACAGTTCAGACACAAGGACACAGCATCCACAGTTTTACCTGCATACTGACAATAGTCACAATGTCTGCCAGAATCATGTTTATACTTATAAAGTTTACACAAGTCAAGTAGAAATGCATTGCTGTGAAACGCACTCTCTCCTCCATCTGGGAGAAATATGGAAGACAAGCAGATCGGACAGGCAAACTGCTCCAGCACTTTTCCATTTGGAATGTTGTCTTCTGTCCCCTGGTTTTCTGACTGAGAGTTAATTTGGTGTGGAAGTTTCTGAATGCACTCAGCACACAGACTGTGAAGACATGGTAGCAGTCGGGGATTCTTGTAGTCATGGCAACAACTGGAACACTTCAGGAAGTTTGATTCCACCAGCTCAGCAAGAGTTTCCTCAACATCCATTATGTGCTATAAATGGAACAATCATGATTTATCAAATTTAACTCTCAGTTTTTTTTCTTCATTTTGCCTAATCAATTTTCCATGAATTATTCCTGGATGGATTTAATCTTGGAATTCAAATATCCGCAAAATGTTTTTATGTTTTTAAAGATTAAATATGATATGCACAAGAGAAATATTTGCAGTTTTAAGTAATCCTTGATATAATATTATATGGTGCTATGGCAATTTTAATTTATACAGGCAATAACTTTTATATTAACTCATATCTACTGTATATGAGATCATTTATCTATTGGTATACATGCTACAGGTAGCAACAAAATAGCCTCACTACCTGGTGAAATTTTCAATAAATAAACAGCTTTATCTTTTTTATCTGGTGTGAAAACAATATTCAGCGGTGACTTCAGCCCGAAATTAACTTCCATCAATAAACTCAGAATTGTTATCGGCTCAGCTTGTACTTTATGACTGGAAATTAGCAACATGGATTTGAATGCTAGTAGATTGATTATTTAATCAAAGAAGTTTTTACAATGGCACTGTTATTTTTCCTGCACCAAGTCAATTCCCATTTCTAGAGAGTCCTAACAAGTTGAGCAATTAGAGAGTCCCTGTGTTTTATACGGGGTGTTTGCTTTATCGGGTTAGAGCTTTATCGAGTTTTTCCAATATTTCTGCGGTGATTAAACATGATCTGTAAATGTTGGTCTGTTTGTTTAAGTGCTGTTTTAGGTTTAAATTTGATTTAGAACAATCTGTGCTAACAGATCTCCAAGTATATATATATTGGAAACCAAATTTCAAATGTATACATGCAGATCGTAGGCTTGAGCAAATAGATGGAGGAATCTGAATTAATATTTCTAGGTTTTGATTTCCCAATTTTAGCAGTAACTGATGTGAAGAAATGTGAACCATATACCCGGTACTGTCCAGATAAACATGATTTTAATTTCTTTTACAACAATCCAACAAACATATTCTAATCTACCTATATATAAAGTGTGATGTAGCATTTAACCTATTTCCTGAGGAGAAAAAATACTCCCAAGATAATTTTGGATTAAAAAAATATTAAAAACACAGTCTACTGAGTTACTATAAATGAAGGGAAGTGACCCTATATGAGTTAATCCTACCTGTAGGTGAGATGATCACATTAAAGGCTCTGTCTGTCAATGTATGTTCCTATTGACCCAGGGTTCCAGACGATGAGCTAATCTGTCCTACCCCCCAAAGGAAGAAAAAAATATATCGCCCACATGGATGTTGTCCTATCACTGTGACAACTGGCTTCCACTGAAACGACTCTTGATCGCTCTCTCGATCGCTCTAGGACGACAACGTGATCAAGACCGACGATCGCCGACAAACTAAATCCGTAAACTACCGTTCTCTAGGTGGCTACCATTTAAATCTACCTAAAATTGAATTTACTTTTTTTTTTTCTTTAATGTTCTTACTATAGCATTTAAATTACTCCCTCTGATTTCTCTATTCCTTGGAATCAGAATGTTAAGACTGGTGGAACAACCTGTCATCGATTTAAAAGGGGGGAAGGAATGGTTCTTATTCGGGCAATTGATTGGGTCATGATCAGCCCCGTTTGATGGCCCTAAATGACATTTGTGTTTGAGACAGAAAAGGCTTATTGATCCGTGTTCAGATATTGTTACGTTATCTACCATGGTTGTCAAATGTATTTTTTATGAAACCCTTTATCTGTGGAAAGCTTGGAATGCTGTCATTTCTCTCTAATATTGAATAAAGAGGGAGTCTTTTAACATTTTTTAAAAAGATTTTATATTCAACTGAATGCATGAATTGTTTATATTGAACTGTTTTTACATTGCATTTGGAGACCATTCATTTCACAAATAGAAATGGGAAAAAGAAAATGAATGAGAAAAGAACATCTTTTGTCATACAGCATTAAGAAATTTTCAGACAGTTTGAAGATTTAAAAACCATGAAGTGCAAAACACTCTACATTTCATGATTGAATATTTTACAAAATGTCCGATAAGGGGTGAAAATTTTAAAGTACATTTTATATGTTCTATTTTCAAGATGCAGGATTATGTCTATAATAGTTTCTATATTAAAATCTAAATATTAAAAATTTTTGAAAATTTTTTAAAAAATATAAAAATATTTAAATATGATTAAAATAACCACACACTATTATGTTTAAGGATGTAAACTTTAGATTGCGCACAAATTAGATTTGAGTATTTAAAACCAGTGCAAGCATGGTACTTGTAATATTGAAGTCCTATGTATTTGCATGTCAGTCAGCGATTAAAATTTGAACCTTGCACATTGATGTATAAAAACCCACTTAATAAGGATAAACTCAATCCCCTCTAAGGTTTGTTTTAGCATATTCTGTTTCCAATTCCATTCCTTGAATAATCTGTCCCTATGTAGGTATAAGCTATTGTTGTTTGGGATTTAAGTGTGCCCAAATGTTCTGTGTATTTAATCTTTTGAAAACATACCAGTAATGCAGAGGACAAATATTTCATTGAAAGCATAGGAAAACACACCATAGTCAACCAATTTCAATTAAAATGTCTATTGACAACTGTTAAAGAAATTTTATGTTTGAATACTCTGAAATACGGGAAGGCTTTAAAGTTAAACTTTTCCTACCTATTATAAACCAATGACAAGCATCAGCAGAGTTAGGCAAGCATGAACAGTTTTCTTTGCAAAGATCTTTTATTCTTTCAATGCTTCTGTCCAGTTTTCATATTGAAAATGAAATTAATCACATTATGTTTTGAAATATTGAAGATTTTATGAGTTATACTCTGTAGGCAATTTGATTTCTTACTTAACGGAAGATTTATCACCCCATCTACCGGGTAATTCATGTGTTTGTGCGTGCATGCATGCACAATTTTTAAGTAAATATTCTGATCTTATTTGATTAAAAATTAAAACATAATAATGTCAATGATAAGAATTTAGTGTAAAGGTTTTTCTTTTTTTTTACCAGAATTTTTTAATGTACACAGTATGGTTTACAGCCTGTTGTGTGTGAAGTGCCTTGATTGGCCTGGTTATAGGGCCCCACTTGTTGTATTCTGTACACATGTTAATGGCTAGTAGCTGTTGACAGAGGAACTTGTATTTTATCAGGGCTACTTGACTATGCCAGATTTTCACCAGGTAATCCCTTTACAGATGATAAGTGAGTCCTGTCAAAGATTTCCAATCAATAACGCCTCACCAAATAACAGTTATATGCAGGTCGTAAATTTGGTATTAAAGTCTGACAGACAGATATTTTGCTATCTTCTGAACCACATGTATTGACAAAATCATTATCTGCATATTCTGAAATCCCCTTTAGGCTTACTTTGGAGTATATACAAATCCTGGCATTCCCTAACTTGATGGGGGCAGGGATGAAGGACTGAGGATGGTAGGCTGACATAAAAAATCTGATCATGAACTTAAATTAATGATTCAATTGCCGTTTAGTCCATTCCAGTATTCACAAGGCTGGCATTAGAAACTCTTGGAAAAAAGGCACAACCATTCTCCCATTGTTTCTATTTTTTTTTGAAATCCCCACTTCCACTCCAATTAATGTAATGGTGTAAGGAGTTTTTGTGACTTGATTAGCATTTGACACGCTGATCAGTGCAAGATTAATTTTCATTCAGCAAAGAGGTGAATTTTTCTTGTTTTCTATCTTGCAGTGATCTCTGACCTTTTGGCAGATGACCTTCCCCTGGGTCAGGATGACACAGACAAAGATGACCTGACAATTCTCAATGAGATCCTGAACGCCCCCTCCACAGGCGGAGACGACTTTTCCAAGGAGTGGCAGGCAGTATTCGGAACTATGCCTTTATCCGCCGGCACCACCTATACCACTGGGGAGACGGACCAGGCGGAGTTCATGCCCTCTAACCTTCTTGACCTGAACAAACAGATATCAGGCATGAGTTTATCACAAAGTAGTACTGGTAAGTATGTTTATGATAATCCCTGCTTTATTGCAGATTTGTATCAGTTTACATAAAGAAAGAGAGCTATCAATATTCCAGTAATACATGTATTAAGATTTTTATCAGTTTACATAAAGCTGGAGGCTTATTGATTTATGTTTAATATTATGAGAAGAGATAGTTCAGGAATACTAATAACATATATATGGTACATTACAGTGTTAATCAAAATATTATGATACAATAAAAAAAAAAAGATGGAAGGGAAAAATTATTGTGAAATAAAATGCTATAAAGGTTTTAATGAAATTTATCTGTAAATGTCTTCAGCAGGTGCCCCCTCGGCCGGAGCACAGGCATCAAGTAAAGCCCCAAGCAACAATAAATCCCAGCAACAGCTGCCTAAATCAAAATCCAACAAACAGGTAGGTATAGTCCTATAATATACCATCAATGAGAATCGATGGTCAATTCTCATTACCGGTATTTAGCTCACCTGAGCTGAAAGCTCAAGTGAGCTTTTCTGATCACTTTTTGTCTGGCGTCCGTCTGTCTGTTCGTCTGTCCGTAAACTTTTTACATTTTCGACTTCTTCTCCGGAACCACTGGGCCGATTTCAACCAAACTAGGCATAAAGCATCCTTAGGTAAAGGGGATTCAAGTTTGTTAAAATGAAGGGCCACACCCTCTTTCAAGGGGAGATAATTAAAAATCATTGAAAATTTGTTGGTATTTTTCAAAAATCTTCTTCTCAAAAACCATTTGGCCAGAAAAGCTGAAACTTGTTTGGAAGCATCCTCAGGTAGTGTAGATTCAAGTTTGTTCAAATCATGATCCCTGGGGGTAGGGTGGGGCCACAATGGGGGGTCGAATTTTTTACATAGGAATATATAGAGTAAATCTTTAAAAATCTTCTCAAAAACCATTTGGCCAGAAAAGCTGAAACTTGTGTGGAAGCATCCTCAGGTAGTGTAGATTCAAGTTTGTTCAAATCATGATCTCCGTGGGTAGGGTGGGGCCACAATGGGGGGTTAAATTTTTACATAGGAATATATAGAGTAAATCTTTAAAAATCTTATTATCAAAAACCATTCGACCAGAAAAGCTGAAACTTGTGTGGAAGCATCCTCAGGTAGTGAAGATTCAAGTTTTTTCAAATCATGATCCCTGGGGGTAGGGTGGGGCCACAATGGGGGGGGAGGTCGAATTTTTTACATAGGAATATATAGAGTAAATCTTTAAAAATCTTCTTCTCTGAAACTGTTCTGCCAGAAAAGCTGTAACTTGTGTTGAAGCATCCTCAGGTAGTGTAGATTCAAGTTTCTTCAAATCATGATCCCCGGGTGTAGGATGGGGCCACAATGGGGGGGGGGGGGGGGGGGGGGGGGGGGGGGGGTGAATTTTTACATAGGAATATATAGAGTTAATCTTTAAAAATCTTCTTCTTATAAACCATTTGACTAGAAAAGCTGAAACTTGTGTGGAAGCATCCTCAGGTAGTGTAGATTCAAGTTTGTTCAAATCATGATCCCCGTGGGTAGGGTGGGGCCACAATGGGGAGGTCAAATTTTACATAGGAATATATAGAGTCATTCTTTAAAAATCTTCTTCTCTGAAACTGTTCTGCCAGAAAAGCTGTAACTTGTGTGGAAGCATCCTCAGGTAATGTAGAATTAATTTATTTTCAAATCATGATCCCTGGGGGTAGGATGGGGCCACAATGGGGGGGGGGGTCATATTTTTACATAGGAATATATAGAATAAAGTCTTGAAAAATCTTCTTCTCAGAAACAAATTGGGCAGAAAAGCTGCAACTTGTCTGGAAGCATCCTCAGGTAGGGAAAATTCAAATTATTCAGATTATGATCCCTGTGGGTAGGGTGGGGCCACAATTTGAAGGGGGGGGTGTCAAATTATTACATAGGAATATATAGGGAAAAACTTTCTAAAACACAAATTGTCTAGAAAAGCTTTAGTCAGTTCAGTCTTCAAATAGTCTAGATTAAAATTTGTCAAAATCATATTCTTCAGGAGTAGGGTTGGGCCACATGGGGGTGGGGGGGGGGAGGGGTTCTAATTTTTCAAAGGAAAACATTTAAATTGTTCACAAAAATTCAAATGGTTTTTATATATGGTTTTACTTATATGCAAGCATTTTGACATATTGTTGATTCTTTAAAATTGTTTAGACTCTGGCCCCTGGACAATTCTTGGACCTCAAAAGGGGTTCAAAGTTTGATGTAGGTTTATAGTTCATATATAAACAGTTGTTTATGTCTGATCATCTTCTCGAGAACTGCAATGCTCAATATGTGATATGACTGTAAAATCATCCTGTTACAAAGGAGGTCAATGATAAACATAAGAAAATGCATTTTTTTTTATACAGGATCTATTATACGTCATTGTTCAGATATTTTGTATATGACTCTATAAAGCTGATTTTATTATGTCTGTTGTTGCTCAGGTGAGCGATGTGGCCCATGGGCCTCTTGTTCTTTATAAAACGAATGGCAAAGTGTACACCTTCATCCAAAGAAAGACAACTCTAAAAACAAAATGTTACTTGGTTTTGTTTTGTTTTTTCAGGGAAAGAAGGATATGTCTGCTTGGTTCAGCCTGTTTGCCGATCTAGACCCACTATCAAACCCTGATGCAGTTGGCAAGACATCGGACGACATGACAGACGCACAGTTTTGATAAAATTGTGATTTGTCCTGTTCCCATGAATTCGGCATCAGAACCTCTGGTCTTTATATGCATCCCATGACAGAGTAAATCATTCTATCATATATGGACTGGATGTGGTCTCAGTTGACAGACTTATTATTTTCACGAGTCTGCAAATACCTTCACTCTAAGCACGACATATTTGTTGATCTGAAATGTTCTATTGTATGACATGCTTCAAATTGTGGTTTACATTTTTCATTTGGCATGCATAATATGTAAGAGACTTCTCTCCTATGTACCGTAACTGAATTTATGTAACTGGATTTTTAGATTTAGTTTACGTGACTTTTTACTTTACTGGTAGTAAAAAATGGTGTTATCAATAGTCCAAGGTAAAAGAATAATCTCCCAAGATTTTTTTGTTTTCTGTTGATTATCAAGAAATCCACTATTACATGTATATGGGTATTAGTGTATTTATACAACCCTTTTTTTTCTTTATCTAAAATTTAGATTGATATCTAGAAATCCAGTCCTTTTATATTTTTTTTTTCATTTTTCCCCATAATTGATATTAGCTAGGCTGGCATTTATTGCTGAATCTCCCAATTTAAATGGTGATATGAGATCTGATTGATTCTTTATCCTCTGTTACTGACAGTTTATCTCTAATCTCCATCTGTATAGTCCCTGTGTCTTAGTTGTGTAAAATTGCTTGTTGTTGTTACTTTATTAGATATTTTTTAAAATATACTGGGTAGATATTTAATAGATGAGTATGCATATTTCCAAGAAGGACCAGTTCATGAATGGATATGTAGTAGACATCATTATAAAACTGAATATGAAATGATAATTATGCACATATCTACACAAAAAAAAAAAGACTGATGAAATAAAGAATTTCAGAGAAAAAACAATCTATACTGGTTATGAAATAGAAAATAACAAAATAGTCAATATTTATTGATATGTACATTTGAATTGAATTTCAAAAGTATAAGATGAAGTTTCATTTGAACTGTGTGTGGTACTTGTCAGGATGTGTTAGAATATATCTGAATTATGTGTTTTGTTGTTTTCGAATTCTGTGTTTAGTAGTGCAATATACAAATCATATTACGCATCCTCTTTCATACATTGTGTAAAGGAAGACTGTTCAATTTTATATTTACATTGGTCTTTGCTTTGAGCTCTTTTCTTCCTACAAATGTAGTAATTTGATTAGCATTGACTAGGCTTTTGAACTGTTATAATAATCAGAAATCAAACACATTAAATGTCTGCCCGTAAAATTTTCCTAAAGTTTTCCTGAGAAAATATCATTTCGCAAAAAATTCATTCTCATTTGCATTATTGTCAATATCGGCATACCATAACATTCCGAGGATTTGTTTTTTCACAATACGCTAAAGTTATGGGTATTCACATTGCATTCCAAGAATTTTTTTTTAAAAATATATTACATATATGGTTATATAATACTCTGAATCCCAAACCACTTTTAAAGTGGAAGTTGATTCAGAATATCAAATTTTTTTTTAGAGATTGTTTATCAATCTTCACAAAATCTTGCATTCCACTAAAATAACTGAATTGTTAGTGAATTATTTTATACAGATCTCACATGCTTTTTATTTTGTTCAAGCTTTATTCAAATACATGTTATTTATTTCTCCTGAAATCCAATGTGTAGGTTGTGGGGCAATTTTCTTTTGTTTGTGATATTAATGTTATTTTTTTCTTTATTTTTTGCTATTGTTATATACTGATGTCCTACATATAAATCCAAATAAATCTAAAAACTCATTCAGAAGTTTTCTGTTTTCATATCGCACCGAGAATATCTAGCTTTTCCTCGGTGCAAAAGGGGAAGGGGGTCTGATCTAGTGGTGACATTTACTGTAAATTCCTAATTAAACGTGAGGAATTAATGTCTGCGTAAAATAGCGAGAAGTAACCCACACAAATTTTAAAATCCTGCTTTTATTTTTACAGACAGTTTTGTATTATAGAGAATTATAACAAAAAATTGGTGATCGTGATTTCATATTCTAGCGATTTGATACAAAATAGTGGAATCGCGAAATTAAGTACTCGCGTAAAATAAGGAATTTTAAGTATCACTTAAGAGGGTTTGATGGTCTTGGCCATTTTCAGTCTGTATTGATCTTCTTTAGATGAACAATTCTGTATCAAGATATAAACGATAATACTCAAATTTAACAGCTAAAATGCACAATTTTTTTTTTAACTAAATAGCAGTTTATGGATAAAAAATCATATCAAAAAATTTAAGGTAGATCTGATGCGTAATTTGTTGACACCCCCCATCCTTAAATGAAAAAATCACAGCAACAAAAAATTTTTTCAGCTGTGTATTTATTCAGAAACTTGTAGTATATTGAAATGAGGCCACAATCTGACATCCATTGTTGATGACAAAGTCGTCCAGTCGGAACTTCCCCCTCCACTCCGTGTTGACCAGGGAGATATCTGGCTCATCTGTCTGCTCCAGTAGATAGAAGATGTATCTGTGAGGGTTGGATGTCCCTGGCTTGGGCTCAGGTGGGGTTGGAGCGTTGTATGCTAAGAACACAATCAGAATAAGATTTTCTTTAATTATTACTTTCCACCATGAGAAAAAACCCCACAAAACTAGCAAATAAAATCTAGTATAGTTGCTTTGTCCTGACTAATATATTTTATTACAGAGATCATTATATATGTATACAAGTAGATTTTAAGCCATATTTTCAGATTAAAATCAGATATTTGATTTGCTTGATTGCTACACAAAGATCAGAGTCTTGTATAACAATCAATATGGAATACAATTTTTAATTCATTGGTATCCAGCATGTACATGGTGTTGTTAAGTTTTTAAACAGTAATTATATCATGAAATCTGAAATTTCAGTGTACAGCCTTACCGATCACTACATCACCACCCAAAGTATTTCCATCCATCAGACTGGAACCCTATCAATGAAATTAGAAAAAGGGAATTTTATATTGTGAACATGATCGACATTGTCAAATGTAAAATTCAGTTTTATTTAAATGCATTTATTAAATAGACTGATTTGCAAAAATGATTAATAGACTTTTCATTGGGTGTGCATGAATATTTTTTTTTGGGGGGGGGTGGGGGGGGGGGGGGTTATACCTTAATATTGGTGACCATCCAATGCAGCCAATATTTCTGAGTAGGATTGTCCTTAAATGGAGCATCAGGGTCTGCCATAACCAACGTGTACAGACTGTCCTAAAATTAATCAGGATATCTTAATTTATATTTCTTTTATCTTAGGAATCCAAGTGTCATCCTGCAAATGCAAATAATAGGAATGTAATTGTTATCTATAATGTTCAGTTCAACTCAACTCTAAAGGATAAAATATAGAAAATGTGATGAAAACTATAAATTTCTTTCGAATTAAAAAAAAAGTACTGAAAAAAATTAAACATCTTCTTCAAAAACGAATTTACGTTATTTTATTATTCTAAATATAATCAAATGTTTGTCTTATCAAAAACAACCTAGGATAAAGGGGGCGAAACTCTGATCAATGAATAAATCAATACTTTTCCCTAGCGTTTTAGATAATAATAACACATTTTAAAGCATACTTACAGGCTGAACATTTTGAAATTTGACCAGGGGAGCCTCCTTGGCCGCCGATTTATTGATCGTGTCCCCACACTTGCTGTACACCGCCCCTCCCCCGGGGCTGGTCAGTGTCAGGATGGCGCCTGGGGGACAGTTATCCTGTGGGAGCTGACAGGCCTTCATTCCCTCCCAGAACATTAAGAATATGCCGACAATAAATACAGATGTTGACATGACGCTGAAAAAGTAACCATGGACCTCACATTATTGTGCACACGAAATCTGCATGTCCAAGTATTGAACTCGGAGACGATGGTATATGCATGAATAAATCGATGTACACGTGGTGTGTCAATGAGTAGCGAACCATAGAAGACGTAAATACAACTTTTTAAATAAAAGTATGAGAGAGAGAGAGAGAGAGAGAGAGAGAGAGAGAGAGAGAATGTACGTTTTGTCTTGGTTCGTCAGTGTGGACTTCGCCTCGGTTTTAGGTTTCTTAGAATCTTTTTGTCCGGAGGACTTCTTGTTCCCCTGTTCGGGTCGAATGCTAAGAAGAATGGTATTAAAATTAAATAGTAGAATTTTTGGTTTAAAAATATAAATCATAAAAAAAGCCACTTTTATCTGTAGTAAACGTAGAAGGGGCCATCCTTGTCCCACAAAGCTACAGTATGTCCCTTAGAAGTGATATATGTTTGCCTTTTCCCAAAAATTATAGAGTTTGTACATTAACATTGACGTGCGCTATGAAATTTGGAAATCCGTGAATGAAGGCTTGCATGCACATAATGATTAACCGATCTACCTATACCCGTTCCCCAATTTGGATAAAAACGAGAGCATGGTAAAGATAGGGATTAAAGTATTATATTTTTTTTTTAACCCTATTTTGTTAACACGACAAAAAGCAGTCCAGACCCCCTTCCTTTTTTTTATAATGGCGTTGTCATATAAATTTTTATATATCTACTTAGAGACATGTTTGATTTTAATATATTCTTGAAGCATGGTTTGATAAGTATTGTATATAGACAAGGTCTGTCAAGTTGTGGTTTTTTTTTTTTTTTGGGGGGGGGGGGGGGCTAATAACTAATATCACGGAGGACAACCACCACCACCCCACCCCCCTCCCACACACATACACACCCACCCACACCTCCCAACCCCCCTACGCACACACACAACGGTGCATGTTAGTTTACTAAGTAAAAGACAGTACCAGAAGGATTCTTTTTTTTTGTATGGAAGTGAAGTGTCTGTTCTATAAAGCTACTAAAACATTTGATTCAGATTTTTGCCCTATCGGTGTAACATTTTATAAATGATAACATGTTATAGTTATAAATACATTTTATTCCTTTTAACTGAAATGGTACAAGGTTATTTGTTGGAATGAGCAATGTCATTTACTAATTGTTATACTATTCATTGGCATATCTTCTCCTTATTATTGTTGTAATTTCATACTTTTCTGCTATGGGCTCTAAATTAGAAATAAATAGATAAACGTTCTGTTATGTTCTGTAATCAACAATATTGATCATCAAAAACATTTCTCAAACCGAGATATTCATGTTCATACCTCTTTCTTCCCTCTATTGCCATTTTGGTTTGCCAAAAAGTGTCATATGTGTATATATAAATATACACCTTGAATTTTGCCCAGGGCAATGAATTTATACGTCCAAATTAGAAATTAACATACCGTCTGGTAGCATCATTCATTACTCTGTCTCAATGACATTTTCAAAATTGAAGCGTTTCGTGAATCAAATAGATGAAAATTTAAACAAAAATAAACAATTAATTCATCATATTATTTCCATAAAGATGATTTTTCAAAATATCTACCGCGACATTTCTTATCTCATTACTAGTTTTTAATAAATGAACCTACATGTACGCCGCTTACCTTTTACCGGAATTCCACAGTCTGTCAATAGTCATTTTAAAATTCGCAAGATATTTGAGTTTCCTGTTTAAATTTTGACGTGTATCGCAAAATACTTTTATTTAGCAACCATGATCAAGACAATAATTCTAATTGGTGGGCCCATGAAAGGTATTGCATTTTTGTAAACTATAGATTTTATAGTAAGGTATATGTCTGCTCAGTTTGTGAAAATATTTTCTTAAGACTATTTCGAAAGAAATATGACAGCTACAGGACACAAATTCGGTTGCATCAGCTCAAAGGCTTCGTGTTTGGGAGATGAATTTTAAATTGGATGTTTTACTGCTTTTAAAGCTAACTCAATGCATGATTTCAAGGGAATATCAAAGGGGTTTGGAGAATAATGAAGGAACAGGTTTGAGAGTCTCTGGAAAGTATTAAATTTTGACCCCCCCCCCCCCCCCCCATTTGAATCGCGACCGTCACATTTCTCTCCCTGAAATAATATTTGTCCATAAAGCTCAACATCCCAGTTTTTTTCTCCTGACTGTAGTTAACCATTAACCAAACTGTGAGTTCTAGGGCTTGGTCGCAACTTTAAATGTTATGTAATAATAGACTAGACCAGGATTTGAACCAGGACCCCATAAATCTCTAGTGAGGTTCTCAACTATACTCTATCCCAAGATTCTGCATCCACCACTTTTGCTTAATATTTTGATAATCATAAATACCTATGTGCCAAAACTACGTTCATCCACTAGAATTTTAAAAAGTCCAGATTTTCTGTTTTGAAACACCCCTCTACCACTTCAGGTTTCAATACACAGCCAAAAACAGTAAGTCTACCTCAGGGAGTTTGCATTGCAAACATAAAAAGTATCCGGATGATAACGTTGAAAAATTGTTCAAGGTGTTCCAAGTATTTTTGAATGAAGAAATGATGTAAACATTTCCCATTATAAATTTCCATAAGAAATTTTATTTAGATCATGTTAAGTTCTCTGGGTAAATATTGATGAAGTTTCAATGACGAAATCTTGGATTTTCCCACTTGAATTGATTTCAATTGTACTTCTTTGATCAACAGTACGTGTACCAGATCGCTCAACTATAGTCTGTTCCTGTTACTGCTTCTATCACTTTTTGATGAATTTCACTAAATAAATTTGAAATTTTTATAATTCTTTTTAACTTTATCCTCTGCCTCAAGATGTTTTTGCATGAACTTTTTCATAAATGTTCAATATACTCAAACACAATACATGTATTAATTAACAAAGTCTTGTCAGGTTAAAAGACCTGGCTAAAAATAAAAAGTCTGCAGGATTTTTGTATTGTAAATGACATGAACGTAACCAAATGATAATGTTAAATAAATGTGCAAGGGGTTCTAAGAATTTCTGTTTGGATATGTTATGAAAGAGTTTTTCATTTGAAATACTAGTACAAAATTAGTAATCTTTCTGTTCCATTTCTCTGGTTAAAAAGGGGGTACATTTTAATTAAGAAATCTTGGGATTGTACCCCTTTTATGAGTTTAACTTGTTCTTCAAATACATTTTCCATTTATTTTGATCTTGGAGCCATATTTCAATTTTTTTTCCTTGTACTTATTATCAGAACAGCTTTGGTGTGGTTTTTCCGATAGTGTCGCGTTCAAGTCTGTCACCTACGTCATTCATAAACAATGTCCGCTCCTTAACCACAAACTCTCTTATTTGTGGATTCAGCTTACCGTTGATTGGCTGCTGGTGCAGACTAATTATGCACAGACAAAACAACTCTGAACTTATCAAATAATGAAAAATTCATTGGGTTACTTTTGACTGTTGGAATTTGGGTATTTTTTGAAAGTGTATACTTGTGACAAAACATACATACGGTATAGACATTGAAATTGAATTGAAATTGAATTATAGCTTAAGCTCTACTAAGAAAATTTGGGTTAGACTATCTATAGCTACAGTGCATGTATACGATACTTACGAAAAACTTGTAATTTATGATGCACGATATATACACTAGTTTTGAAGAGATTAATATATCGCACCACGTTCTTTGAAATTAATCCATTAAAAAACTTATTCAGTTTACTAGTGTTCATACATGTAAATGTCGCTTTACTTGCCCCAAACTTTCTCCTAATAACAATCTTTATAGGCTAACCGACCTTGGAGAGCGGATCAAGTATGTCATTTTTATATGTAAACACGCCACTGTGTGGGGCTAATGATGGCGTTAAAAGAATTTTAGAGACAAGTGAACAAATGAGACATCTGCAGTAAAATTTATGAGGATATTTTGGTATAGATTATTTACATAGAATGTTGTAGGGTAAAAGTAGAATAAACGAATCGGAAACTTGCCTAGCGAAAATGGCTCAGTTCTACGTACATGTACATGTACATGTACATACCCCCTTGCACTTTTCACTTCCGTCTCAAGTTCTTTCATATCGTTCAATTTGTTCATTGACTGTTGATTACCGATCGAAAGGTGTTGAGATTGAGAAATTCATCTCTTACTTCGAATGGTAAGTAAGTAGGTAATACATGTGCATTATATATTTATATACATGAAATGAATGCGGAGTACATGCAACTTTACATTTTGTTTAATGCCATCGTCGTAAACCATGTCCAACATGTACGATCCTCTCCCATCTAGGAGAAAGCTATTTGTACTCTGGACTGTGGCTTAACGCCCGCTTACAGTGAGTGTGTGAGAGAGAGTTTTGCATAAAATTTAAACACAAGGGGAGAGTGAATAGAAGGGGAAAATGAACTGTTCTGAGAAATCCATAAGCTCAGGCATTGCGTAAGCTTGCGGACATAAATAACTCCACCTAAAAAACGCTATCGGGAAAAACCACACCAAAGATGATCTTACAAATATCTTACAAAATAAACAATCTAGTTAAAATTACATGTAGATCCTTCATGCTCCCATATTTGATATGTCCCTGTGAGGGTGATGTATCGAAAACTGGGAGCGGATGGAAGTTTTAATTTTAATTAGACAAAATAAAGAGCTAACTATGACAAGTGTCTGAGAGCTAGTTCATACTGGTACAAATTTGAAAAATATTTCTTACTGCAAGGGGTTTTATCTTAGGAAATTACAGTAACTATATGCCAACAAGGTTTTAATATTCTTAATTATTAAAAACATATTTTTTTTTAGGTACCCGTTTTAGACCTTTGTCACTTGAACTCCCAAAACCTCTTTTTCCTGTCGCTGGGTATCCAATCATCTACCATCACATTGAAGCATGTAGTAAGGTAAGAAAAATAATTTGTACCAAACTCACTTTGTTACAGTGACATTTTGTCCCTGAGAAATCAATACAAAACAAACAAAAAAAGTCATAGTTTCTTTATTAAGAAAATTTACAGCACAAAAGTTTTAAAAACAGAGAATGCTTAATTCACTCCCTATGCTCTCTCGCCCCTGATTCGTCGAGCCAGTTGGATATCCTTTGGCATGATTGTGACTCGTTTGGCGTGAATAGCGCACAAGTTTGTGTCCTCAAACAGACCAACCAGGTAAGCTTCACTGGCCTCTTGTAAGGCTCCAATGGCTGCACTCTGGAATCTCAGGTCGGTCTTGAAATCCTGGGCAATCTCACGGACCAGGCGCTGGAAGGGGAGCTTCCTGATGAGAAGTTCTGTGCTCTTCTGGTATCTCCTGATTTCACGGAGGGCAACAGTTCCGGGCCTGTATCTGTGAGGCTTTTTAACACCCCCTATTTTGAAGAAAACAAAACAGTTGATTAGAAATACATTAGATTAACATATTTCCATAGATATTCACGCATCTCTTTGAATAAAGACTTTTTGCTTCTCTTTCAAAAATTTAATTTGAAGTGGGAAATACGTTTTGGATAGATTAAAAAGTTTAATGATTTTAGTATAATTATGCTGTTAAGTCATTTGAATTTATGGTGAAGTAAAAAAAAAATTTTACCTGTCACCCATCAACAAATCAAACTTATAATTTGTTTTAATCAGGGATGAATGTTATATGCCTCTGGTTTACATTATATAATTTTATAAAGTACATCCCTACAAAACTTGTAAAAAGAAAATCTCTGCACATAAGTGAACAATGTCAGAACTGGTAAACAAACCTGTAGAGGGGGCACTTTTTCTTGCTGCTTTGGTGGCAAGCTGTTTTCTGGGGGCTTTGCCTCCTGTAGATTTTCTGGCTGTCTGTTTTGTTCTGGCCATGTCTGCTTGTGAACTATTGCAGTTCCTTTGTGATCTAACTCTAGAAAGGTACAAGTCTTTATACTTCAAGTTTGACAGTGGATTAACTCCTTTACTCTTCTGGGTAGATTGGTTAATTGTCACTCAGGTGTCAATTGGGTACTGGTACCTGCCAGGCATGTGAGATGTACTTACCTGGTGTGACAATTCACCTCACTGACAACTGCTCTAGCTTTTCTTTGATCTTTTTACTTATATCCACAGGTAAAACCAGTTTTTTCTGGTTCAATCTGGATTTCATAGAATGAAGTCTAAAAATAGAAATGATGGTAACTTATTTTCTAAAAATAGAAACTTATGTAATTTTGATAGATTTCTCTCCCTTTACTATTGTTTAATTTTCAAATAATTTCTTTATTTAGTTTGAAAATGAAAAAGGTTAAAATTTAAGTTTATTTCTAGTAAAATAAAAAACAAAATTCCTGTATAGTTTCATAAAGACTCTCCCTTACCCCGCCTCCCAAAAGAAAAACAAAAACAAAACAAATTTATATATGTGGTAGATTATGACTTAGGTACTCACTAGTTTTAAATAGTAAATTATAAAATTATAAATACATGTGTCTTATATAAATATTTATTTTTTGAATTTTTGTTTAAAATACCAGTACATGTATAATTGAATATTATTGTGAGGCTCTGAAACTTCCCCTCTTTAAAATATCAATACAAATACATGTACTCCTAACTTGATGACTATAGAGATATTGCACAAACACATAAGTTTACAAATTTTGTCTAAAATACTGGTACATGTATGTGCTGTCTATATTTTGTAGGTGCCACATATGAAGGAGGTGATCTTGATAGGATTTTATCAGCCTAACGACGCACTGAACAAGTTCATCAGCAATGTTCAGCAGGAATTCAAAATCCAAGTCAGGTAGAAATGAATTCTTATGAGTTCTTGTAGAGAATACATTTGAAGTACCAAAGAATTAAAGTGATATTTTGCTAAATAAGTTACAAAAAATATATATACATGTTATGTACATAATACTGGGTAATAGATAAAGTTCAAAGCATTCAATTGGCATGATCTAAAAAAAAATTAAATAAACAATTAAGGAAACATATGGTTTCATCATGACAGAACATAAATCTATACATAACAGGAATATACTGATGTCATTCATACTTTGACAAATACACTCTATAATAACTGATGACAATGTATGCATGTATATTCATTACATGACTAAACATTTAAAGTCATCACATCAAGTATTGACAAATACACTCTATCATAACTGATGCCCTTGATTAGCATATTAAGATATGTGCATGCAAATCAGAAAAACACACAAATCAAACTAACAAATGGCATCTTCAGCTGTAGCTTCATTTCAAAAATACCTTGATGTTGAAAATGTGTAGTATAAAAACTTATTTATTTGAAGAAATCCCTCAATACAATAAAAAAAAATGGGTTTTGAGCTTTCAGAAAATTAATGTTGCCTTATTATTTTTTACCGAGTGTATCTGTATGTGCCATTTTTATCCTGGAAAAATATTCAAAGTTGTTAAAGTATTGATGAATTAAAATCACCTTTTTTATGTACATTGATATTGTATAAATGGGGAAAATGCATGTACAGGCAAATTAAATATTTGATTTATCTTAATCTACTGTAGTTGTAGAAATTACCTCATGCATTGTAGGTTGCAGGTGATTCTGTGTTACATTAAATTGGCAACTTACTCTAACTACCAAAAAATACCATGTAATGATCAGATTATTAAGTATAGCAAGGCACCTTAATACTGTAAAATACATATTATAATTTTATTTTCAAAGGATGCAGTGAGATAATTTTTCATCTTTATTACTCTTTTAGATACCTACAGGAGTACACAGCCCTTGGGACGGCAGGCGGGCTGTATCACTTCAGGGACCAGATACTGGCCGGGAAACCTGACAGCTTCTTTGTGATGAATTCAGATGTGTGTGGGGATTTCCCACTCAAGGAGATGTTGTCCTTCACAGTGCAGAAAGGGGGAGGATCCCACTGTACAGTGCTAGGGACAGAGGTATGAGTCAGAGATAGATTGCCATAGAAGGGGGGTGGTTGAGATGGAGGTTTGGGTTGGGAAATGGGTATTTTTTTGTTTTCTCTCTTTCTCTCTCTCTCTCTCTCTGAAATTTTTCAATGATTTTCACATACTCCTTTGCAGGCAACAAGGCAACAGTCACTTAATTATGGTTGCATAGTGGAGAACAAGAATACTCATGAGGTACATTGATTCTGTATATCACTTTAGATTTAAAGACTATAAAGCAAAGTAGTGCAAGTCAATTAGATAATGCGTAAAAGACAAGGTTCTCTATTATCTGTAAAGCAATTGCTATTTGTTGTACATGTATAGGTCTTACATTATGTGGAGAAACCAGAGACCTTCATCAGTACGACCATTAACTGTGGAGTCTACCTTTTTTCACCGGACATCTTTTGTACCCTGGAAAAAATCTTTAAAAAGAACCAGGAGGATAATTATAAGTAAGGGAAACAAGCTATTAATAGATATGCTATTTCATACTAGTATCGTAAACGGTAATAAGCAGTGTAGCTCACTATAATTAGTGTCTTTTCTAGATGAATTTAAACTCTGTACTCGATTTTGTAATGCATTGTAGGTACTGCTCAATACATTGCCTTCATTATGATATTTTTGGAATGTATGGTGTTGTCTTCTTATAATCTGAAATCAAACTTTATCTAAGGAAAACAAAACATTAATGTATATGTTACTGGAATCTTTAGTACTACATGTATAAATGTAGTTGCTTTTTGGACAAAGATGAACCAGATTTCATTGAATTTGGATTCGATCAGCTTTGCCTGTTTTTAGTACTGGTAAAATTTCTTTCTTGATCACATTACATGCATTTGGATGTATTCTTCTCTCATTATTGTAGCTTACTTAGCATAAAATGGGATGAATTTTTTCAGTTACCAGGCAGGAAATGGGTGGTGTTCTGGGTAATTTTGCATGATTTTGTTGGCTTAAATCAGTAAATCTGTTGCTGACACTGAAGATTGACAATGTGCCATGGCATAGGGGCTATTTGTATCCAGACAATACCAAGATTTGGTTTTGTGAGATGACTGTAGCTGTCCTGTTTTTCATAGAATGCTTCTGTTTTTTGACCAAGTTCAAAACAATCTTTTCTCTCAATCAGTATATGTCGGTGAATGTACATGTGTTCTTGCCATGTTGATTTTGTATTTTGCTCTTAAATTTTAAATTTTGAGGTTGCATGAAAGAGAGTAAGTATGACGATTTCTTTTTATTTGGTGTTGTGTCAAAATACATGTTCATGAACCTCCCTGTTCTTAATTATCCTGTCAATATAGGGAAATTGAGAAGTACGTTACATGCACCCTTAAAAGCATGAAGATTAAATATTCTTGTTTTCTAACAACTGTTTCATGTGTACTGCCATGTATATGAAAAAAAAAAATCAGGTCAAATTAAGATTAAGAACATCAACTCAATTACAGTAAAGAAAAAAATGTCTTTGTCAAAATATCAATGAGAATACATTATCAAATCAATGACATATTGATGGAATGCAATGTTGTACATGTATCAATTACTGGAATCTACATGTAATAACCAGTTATGCTCCATGAATTGTGTTCCTTGGAAATATGGGAGAACATTTTTGGTTTTGATTTGATACTGGTATAACCTGGTACCTTGTTCTTTCTTTTATAGGTAATATGTTATAGGTGATTGTAGATTTCAGATGCATGAAGTGGGCTATGGAATTACAGACCTAACTGCATGTCAAAATGTTCTAACCATCGGGAAATCTTATTCTCCCCATTGTTGTTGTGTCATTACAATGCTATAGAATATGCAGACAATGTTTTATCTCTATGGGGTAGTTCAAAAGATGATATTGTACAGTATTATAGAAATACATGTAGTTTGGTACATGTTTCAATAGGACAGATTTCCTGAATCAATTAACCTATTGTTATCGGATAGTTGCAGGTCCAATTACTGAAATAAATTCTAAGCTACTGGGTATTTGTTCTTTGGGTTTGAGACATCATAGTGGGTAAATGTATTTGATTATGATATTTTAATGAATTCACTGACAGAAAGTTTTGATTTACATTTCTTTATTGCATTTCTTTATTTCTTTTAAACATGTTTAGTGGTTGTTGTTATAGAGTATGCGGATTAAGTGTCAACTGAAACTTTAGTTTAAAGGAAATATATAAAAAAAAAAATGTGATAAATTTTACTTATTCCTGTGTCAGCTAGAACATGTCATCCAAACTAATCTGTTTAATATGTGAGATCAATTTTTCATGGAGTAGGTCTACATAGGCTTAGCCTGTTGCCCAATCCTTTTGAATCATCAATTAAATATGTTTAAATTAAAATTAGATCAATTTTTTTTTACTTGATTTCAGCTGTGATCCAAACATGCAGATGAAGGAGACAATTCGTCTTGAGCAAGACATCTTTGTTCCCATGGCTGGCTCAGGGAAACTCTATGTCTATCATACAGACCGGTTCTGGAGCCAGATTAAAACCTCTGGGTAGGTGTCATCTGCTAAATGGATTGAAAGGGTTTGTGGTGGGGGTAGTAGAGGGTCATTAAGATTTATAATGCATGCATTTATATGTATGATGAAATTGACAAATCTGAAGTCAATTTATGAGAATATTCTTTTTACCACATATATTTTCTTTCCCAAATTTGCTATTTGTTTGAAATTCTTTACATCATTATGAGAGATGATTCAGTTTAATTAAGCTGTTCGTATCATGAACAGTTATATTTTGTTGTTTCAGGGCTGCCATATATGCCAACAGACATTACTTGGCTCTCTACCAGAACTTGCACAAGGAGAGGCTGGCTAGGAATGGAGAGCTCAAACCTCAGATCATAGGAGATGTCTACATCCACCCGACCGCTGACGTCCACCCAACAGCTGTGGTATGTACATAACTTGTGTGTGTGGGTGTGTGCATGCAGATGTGTGTAAAATAGCAAATGTACAGTTTACGAACTACCTGTACTTGTGTCAAAATTTCAAAAACATGATTAGGCCTACACATACAAAAAATATCCAATGAAGTTTTCTAGATGCTTATAGGAACTTAAATTGCCTCAAGGAAAAGATGATTAAGCTCAAGCTTTCTTATGTGAATCTTATTATGTATCCTCAGTACACATGTCAACCCTGAGCTTAGTGTTGTTAGAATTTATTTTACTTCGATCTCTACCTGATTTTGGATATATATGTAGATTTGATTTGAAAATTTTTTTTGAAGTGTATTTTGATGTATTTAAAAGTCTTAACACTTCTGTGTTGTAGCTTGGTCCTAATGTCAGTGTGGGTAAGCACGCTGTGATCGGGGAAGGTGCCCGGGTCAGGGAGTCCATTGTCCTAGAGGGTGCTGTACTTCAGGTAAGAAATGTACAAAATAGTTAAAGCTGTAGGAAAAATCAAACTATAAAACAAAAAATCTGTAGTAAAAATGCTCATTTTATGTTGTTGCATATGATCCTTATATGTATGTTTTGCAAACATATAATTGAAAATCTGGTACATTAAGTGAACAGTTACTGTAAACTGGCTTTTATTTACATGAAAGAAAATTACGTAAGGTCAGTGAGAGACTTGTCACAAATATTTCTTACCACAAACCAGTGCTTTAAATGTCTTTTATGGTGTTATTTATACATGTACCTAAATAGGCTTGGTCATGAAAATCAGTCACTGCAAAACAGATTATCACTGAAAAAATGTGAAATAAAGTCATAATGAATGGAAGTTGATTAGTTCAGTGTACCGGGTACTTAAAACCTATCTGCTATCAGTCAAGGACATTTTCACATTGTAGTTATCTTCTATTTGGTATTTTAAAACAAGACAAACTTGATCAATTTGTTATTTTTATTATTGTAGGACCACTGCTGTGTGTTGTACAGTGTGATTGGTTGGAATGTTACCATTGGGATGTGGACTCGTGTTGAGGGTACGCCCAATGACCCCAATCCAAACAAACCTTTCGCCAAGGTTGATGTCAAGGACACATTTAGTCCCGACGGAAAACTCAATCCATCCATCACTGTCATTGGTGAGTTTCGTTGTGTCAATGAAAATTGTTTTTTGATTTAGTGATATAACTTGTTTTGCATATGTATTTGTCAAAAATTTCTTCAAGCACCTGTTGTCTCACTTTTCATAGGGAGCAATGTTCAGGTGCCCTCTGAGGTGATACTGTTGAATGCCATGGTGTTACCAGACAAGTCTCTGGCTGGAAGCTGCAAGAACCAGATCATCCTATAGAAGTACCCATGACAATCTCCCAGCATGCACTGCCAAGGTCCCTCCCAGCATGCAACACCAGTCTCATGATTTCATTTTGAACAATTTCATTTTCAATGAATTCTGTTTTGATATACTTTGAGCCTTAAAATTTCATATGTTTTCTTTCTTACTCATTAATGTATATTTGAAAAATATATTGTTTATTTATATTACACAATCCAAGATATCATATGTAATTTATACTTATGGGCTTTATGTCATGCTTATGTACAATATACATTATTTGATACTGAGGATGTTGAGAAGGTTACCCCATATATACAGGATACATAACTGGAGAAAACATTCCCATTTTATCTCATGTACACATGGAGCATAATTTCTTGATCTAATAATAAAAAGGACAAAGTGGATATTTTCGTTTTTGGTGGGAGATTTACATGGAAAGATAAATATTTTGTTGTAGAATAATGGAAAATCTTACATTTGTTTGGGATGACAGATGGTCCTTGTGAGCTTTAAATCCTTTATTAAATTTGAGATGGTCTGCTTTGAAAACAAGATGTATTTATACAAACACAAATGCCAAAAGTAGTTTTATGACAAACTAAATCTGAAATTCAGATGTACACGTATCAAGGGCGAAAGCAGATTCTTGTACAATATACAGATGAATTCATATCGCTGTTAAGCATGCCAAACTTAAAGAGTTATCCTGCTCGATTTACTAGTTACAACCAAAGTTTTGGCAGATGGACGGACGGAAAGAAGGACAAGACTAACACATAATGCCCCCCCCCCCCCCTCCACCTCGGATCTTCATCTTTCAAAATACTAGTAATATGTTTGTAGACCAAATGGATTAGTTAAGTAAATGCTGAAATGTTTTGGCTAGGATTATGTCGTTTTTGTTTTGGGGAATATATGTATAGGCAACAACCATTCAAATATGTATACGACACGTTTTGAAAAAAAATCGATTTTATATAGAAAATTTTACAAAAGCAGATTAGAATCAAAGGAAAAAACCCTGAAATTATGTAATTTTGTGCAAATGATATTGAATATTGGTCGTCTTTTGATGCGGCATTATCAGAATAAGGAAATGAAATATATGAACGAAATGGGTCAACTGGATATTTCAAACAGTATATAGATTGTATTAATTTTGCATCATAAAATGTTAGCATAATGTGTATCTACCACTCTCGCTCTAACTTATTGAATTCAAATTGGCGAACTGTAGATAATCATTATTAATTATTGAAATGTGGATTTGGAAGATCTAAAGCCGACTAGAATCAATATGTTATTTTCGACTTTAAGTAAAAGGCCACCAAATCCCAATACCGGTACATACTATTATTAAAGTACTTTCTGGAAATGGAACTTCCTATTCCAGTGTGATGATCAGTTGGTTTATTATTAATTGATGTTCAAGGGCTTTCTAAAAATAAAGAAAAATATTCTACTGTCACGTAATATTACGAATGTATAAAAAATCGACTTATGTTTTTTTTGTCGTTGTGTATTTCATTGCCATTACTTTCTATTTTTCATGCAGAAAAAGGCAAAAAAATATGTAACCGAAAGAACAATAAACAAACATGCGATCACCCATCCTATAGGAACTAATAAACCCAACATCATATACATATGTACATTGTAAATGTAAATTGGACCCAGAAGTAAGTACATACACCAATCAACGATAAAATAAAAGGCATGAAAGATAGTGTTACTGTGTACTCCAATATTGATTGTATTTTGCCGAAGCCTTTGGGACAACAGTGCTACAGACAATTAATGGTACAACATAGCAATTTTAAGAGACTCTATGGGCTTGTTTTAAATACAAAGAGCCCCAATCCTTGCTAACGAGATCAGCAGTTTTCCCAACCGTGCTTATGCTTTAAATATACATGCATGTATATCTCTTCTGTCAAGAAATTGTAATTTAGGTATAATTTTTTAATATGTGTACGAAATAGTTCTTCGGAAAAAATGAACTTTTTGTTACTCTAATGGACAAAATATCGGATCAAACAGCTCTAATTACAGGCCAAAGTTTGTTTAAAAAAAAACAAAAACAAATTTAAAACAAACAAAACAAAACAACAACTGCATTTATCAAATATGAGTTGAATATGAGGAGTGGAGGAGGGTATATTTACCGATATTTCATTACATCCTGGGGCTGGGGCATCAAAAATACAAAGAATTATTACAGGGACTTAGACACGATTTGAGCTCAAATTTATCAAAATTTATTTTTTCATTTTTAATTTTTAAAATGGTTAATATGGGTGTTTTTATGCTTTGTCAAAATATGAAAGTCAAAAACCGAGTTACAAGCGACTTACAGAGGTTGGAATTCGTTGTTTTGTAAACAAAGCTCGAATCCTGTTATTGTTTAAATATGTGTTTATTTGGTATAAGTTTCCATCTAATATTGTTTTTTGTTGTTGATAAAATTGTTTATGAACACATTGAACCAGTGTATCTTGTTTGCCACAAGTTATTTTGTCAAAGAATTAATGGTATTTTCTTTACTTTACATTATTTGTAAACATATATAAGACTCGAGCTTTGTTTACATAACAACGACTTCTTTCCTCTGTATCTCGCTTTTAACTTGACCTCTAACATTCAAAATTTGTTGAATTATTCAAAATACACAAGTAAACCATTTTATACACAAAAATTAAAAAATAAAATTTTCATCTAAAATCGTGTCTAAGTCCCTTTAAGTATATAAAACGCAAGAACAGCATGCATGGTTGTGTTGTTGAAGAACGTAAGGTCAGGGTATTGCAAACTATAACCTATAGTACCCTATCTGTCATCACTGTCTCCCAAACTGAAGTTAAAGGGTGAACCATTCGTTGCCATGTTGTACATTTATCAAAGCATGTTAGCAAGGAGCGGTTAAACTATGCCATTCAGTTTTGAATAACTCAGCTCCATTTTGCCAATTCGTATTCGTATTTAATTCGTATTCGTTTCTAACCCTCCCCAGAATGGTGACGTCATTGACCCTTCCATACTTCCGCTGAGATCGAATCCTCTACTATTTTCCATTTATTTCCTGGCTCTTTTGTGTGGTTTTTAACATTTTGAGAATAGTGAAGATATAAATTAGATTTAAATAAATGCTTAGCATACAAAAAAAATATTTTGCGTGAAATTTACATTTAAATTAAGCGTTCGTTAAAATTGCCTATTGTATGGCTTAAATGCAATTGTTACAGATGCAACTTTTCTATAAAACAGTGCTTGGCATCCTTAAAAAAATTTTCGCTTGGAATTTACATTTGAATTAAGCGTTCGTTAAAATTGCATATTGTATGGCTATGGCTGTATGACGTAACTTGTCTACAAAACATAGCATATGGCGGTGTGTGTCAGCGTTTAGAAATGAACGGTGAAGCTCCGGTGCACATTTTATAGAAGTTGCCGTAGTAGCATCTTCATTATGGCTGTCATTGTCAGTGGATTGAAATAGGTTTTTGATTCGATAAAACTGGCACTTCGTAAACATTGTCTCAATCATTGGCAATTGGCGTTCCTTTTTTCCATTGTAATGGAGGTTTCGTTTTCTTTTTCTCTCATCAACAAAAATTTTTAAAAAAATTGAGAAATTGTTCCCAACAATTCACGAAAAAGGCCCTTTCCTTCGAAATCATTATCAAAGGCCATGTTATACGCATAAATAATTCCATTTCTATTAAGCAGAGTATTTTCTTTTAATTTTTTTTGCACGATTTTCAAAGTAGAAGGAAGAAAATGATATCGACATTTAAATGGAAGGGAATAAGGGGTTTGAACGAGCTGAAGGGATTTTATTCACTATAATTATATAGTTAATATTAAATAACGTTACGACAAGTTGCATTTGAAATTTTACTCAAGGATCATTATCCGTCGCTTATAAATAGATTCAATCTTTAAAACGCAGTTCATCATAGACGGAAGCTGTTTTCCAATAATCAATGGCTCAGACAGTCATTAGTAAAATATTAATCACATAAACAAACGCCTACATTCGCAATTTTCGGTTGTCTGTTATTTTGTTTTAACAGGTGTTTTTAATTTATCATTTCTCATATTTTTATTCCTTTCATCACATCTGCGCATTTAGGGCCTATTTCTCTCGTGTTTTCTGTTAACGTACAAGGTTAAGGACTACACTTAAACAGACTGATGTATTTCTAAAGTCTGAGAAAATGGGAGGAGATATTAAAGCGTGCAGTGCTAGAATAAGCATATATAAAATTATTACGTATTAGCAACTATAAAGATAATGCAGTTGTAGTAGTTATGGGTTCGATTGGCAGGAAAATGAAAAGTAGTGGCAGAAAAACTGTCTAAAAATGCATTGGACGTGAACCTAGCCACAAACCAGTTGCTTAATTCTGAAATTGCATAGCCATACTACAAATTGTCGAGCAATGCAACGGGTAATTGTTTAAAAACTAAACTAAAACTAAGGTTCGAATCCATTCATTATTCTTTGAATATTAGCATCACTCCGAATAAATGTATGTATATATACACGTGTTATGATTCAAAAAAAAAATAATGTTGCTTTCCTCCGTAATTTTCAGTAACTATAGTCAATTTGTGAATAAGTACATGACATGTAACATCTATTATTTTCTCTGTGACATTAAAAGCATACTTACACTTTACATCTATAAAAGTATTTTTACATATCCTTGCATCCTTGATGCTGTAACCAGCGATCCGGCAGAGGGTAACTGAGAGAAAATTCTTCTAGCAGGAAGCAGTTTCATCTATAGTTCACCACATGTTCTTGTCACAGTAATATATGAGGCTTTCGAAAAATGAATAATTGATTAAGATCATTTGAAGTTCCAGAAAGTGCCTGACAAATCATGTTTTTTAAAAAAACACCCAAAAAGTCCTTCGTCATCATTTCAAGCATGAGCACTAAATGCTTCGGATTTCCAATCTAGATTGATGATAATAGCGCTCTTGAGATTTCTAAGGGATGCTATCAGTGACCTAACGCTGACAAGTACTCGCAGAAGTTTATAGATTGACCATTGATTTGCTTGGAATTAATGACAGAAACAGATTTTATTTATAGTGCTTGTTGAATTAGACTATATATTTACAGTTATTAATATAGAATATATATACTCATATAGAAACGACAGAAGCAGATTTGTTTATGGTGTTTGCTAATATATAAACTATATCTTTTACAGTTCACTATCATACAAATATAAAATATAAAATTGGAGTTTTAAAATAGCATATGTCTCTTTGACAGCACCGTGAAAAAAAAATCGGATTCTTGAGAGGACTCAAAACAACGATCGCGACTAAAAGAAAACAGACATGTAGCGCCGTGGTTGTGTGTGTATGTGTGGGGTGGGAGATTGGAATGGTGTGGGGTGTCCTTCTATTTTAGAGCAATACCGGGTATACCTTTTATTACATATATACCAAGTGTATATGAGTTTGCTATGAAAGAAAGTTCTATAGCAACTTTGATATCAAAATACACCCCGTTCACCTCTACGAACATTTTGTTGAAACAAAAAGATCAAACAAATGAAGAATACAATAATAGTCGACGAAAACTGTACTTTTGGGAGGAAATGAAAAATATATCACTCTCCAAGTCCAAGGAAAAAAAATACAAGGAATAATTACTAGTATTCGCTTTAATAAAAACAATGACCTACATCTCAATCAAAAATTAATTATAACAGTATTTCCTGTCATTGATAATAATAATTTTGCACGAACGGTGTCCGTCGTTGTCGTAAACTCTTGACACTTGCATCTTATTTTCTAGAGCCATTGAGTTTTAATTCACCAAACTTTGCACAAAGCATCTTGGGTTATAGTTTTCCCCAAGTCTATTCAAAATCAAGGAGCTACACACAGGTCCCCTTCAAAGTGGAGATTATTAGTTAATGATGTTAAGTTATTAAAATTGTACTCTCCAGAATCAAATAGTCAGTGTACATACGCTTCGTCCTTATATATCGTCAATTAAAGTTTGTTTACAGTCAAAGCCCAGTATAAACGTTTTCATACAAACCATTTTTGTCACATTGACATATATGTTTTAAAAACTGCAGAAAAGATGTCCTATGGCAGTGGCATTTTATAGCTATTTGACCGTCTCTTGCCAAAGACAAAGAGGATTTTGATGAATCTTAACTATATGTTGTGGAATTAAACCAATCATTATTAAACACAATACAAGCGAGTTTTACTATGCCAAGACGATTATTATGAGAAGTTTATTAGTGAATTTAGGGGTTTTTAAGCTATTTAAGTTCCAAGGTGTAGAAATGCATGTGTTCATTAGAAAAGCAGTCGATACTAAGAACCTCTGAGTGAAACCTTCAAACTGGCCAAGTTTCTGTGAAGTGGTAGCTAAATCCCCGAACGCCATTTGAAGCCCTTTCTCCTCGCTTATGACGTCAATCATTAGACAAATTGCAATGCAACTTTCCGTATAAGCAGTATAATATCATAGGATCATTTCTTATTATTCACTTTGATGTGTTACCGCAAAGGAAAAACAATCCATAGTTTCCTTCATGATTAAACATGAATCATTTTGATATAATTCAAGCTAACAAAGCTAGTCTTAACAATAAATCCCATCAATGTTTTTGTAATCTCATCTGCGTGGAACATTATAACTATGGCCTCTCTAGATGGTTTGATTTGTATTCTATTCATGTTTTTCCACCACACGCTACAAACTTGATGTCAAAGATGCAAATGTTCGAAGTATAGTTTAGTCAGACTCGGGACAAAATTGCAAATGATGCATTTCGGACTGATTCAACGAATTCGAAGATAATCGGTCCTTCTTGAATGATTTTTTAAGTATTGGTTCAATAAGTGAGTTTAGATTTCAAGAAAACATCACGTGTTGAGGTATTTTCCAAATAATTCGTCACCAGGCAGGTAATCGGATTCTGGTTGACAAATTGTTGGAACTAATTCAAAGAAATACTTGTCGAATTTGTCATTAGACTTCCATCTAGCACCACATGTCCTCTTGACTTTTGAACCCATGAGGTCAATATTATCTGTTATCGTCACCCGAGAGTCTTCTGCTTCAATACTTGCACTATTAACATCCGGGGCCTCGGTGTCAACGTCAGAGACATCCTCGTTAGCGACGCTTGAATATGAAAATTTTGAAAAAGATTTAGTTTCCTTTCCATGTGACACACGCGATTTCCAGTCTAACGCGTTGAACGTGTTCATATTGGGTGGAGAAATTCTTGGACGCTTCAATGGCAGGTTTGCCCTGATGTAATCTATGTGATGTTTCTTTTTGTGATGCAATCGTTTGTGAAAGTTGTAAAAAGAAAACAGCAGAATAACAAACATCACAACTACCACGAATATTGGCGCCATTATACCCAGCACTTTGGTCATGTTGTCTTCTCTTTTTGTCATTCCGTCCTGAGAATCTGTTAACACAGTTTGTGTTGTCATATTATTCATTGTTGCAGAACTTGTCTCAAATAACACGTTATGACGTCAACGTTTCAATCATGTTCTCTGAAAAGAAACAAAAGAACGTGAGCTGCCAAACTTTGGATTGGTCATTTCATGATTGAAAAATATAATACCGGTATCGCTTGGGAAATGAACGGTAAATGCATGTACATAGAGAATACGGTTTAATTCGATCATAAAATACCCAACAAACTCCGAATTGCAATTGTACGTTAATCAGTCAGTTACTAGTAACTTGAGTAGTTTCACCTTAGTCTGTTAGTATGCGGTATAAAATGTGACTTATACAATAAGAGCAGTACGAGTAGATTTATTGCTATCTTACCTTGCAGACGATTGCATTCATTAATCTAATGCATACTCCTCGGCGCAGAAAAAGAAACAATAACATCTAATAGAAGCACACCCAGTGTTATATCCTGTGGATTCCCGCGCTTCTGGTAGCTACAGTCTGCTTTGTCTGTGAACATGAAACGTTGCTGTGGGGGGTTAGAACTTTTAATAACGCTACGTGCCGTTCTGTGACGGCGAGGAGCATCTTCTGTAATAAAGCTGATTTGTTAATAACAACTGCCCACCATTTCACCTTGTTCAGGTATAGCCTCTTTGAAACATCAAACATTAATTTCCATCAGCGAGGGCAATAGATACAAAAATCAATTCCATATAGTTATCGATTGCGGAGCCTGGCGTACTTCGGATTGGCGCGATGAATGCACGTGCTGCCTCCGCTGATGTTGTTGATAGAACAATCTATTGCTTATGCTTCATTCATTAAGATCCAACTAAATTTGCTCACATTCCATTGTAATATGACCTGGTTCGTTCCATCCTAGACAAATTCCAAGAGATCCTAAATCTTGCCAACAACAACAAGGACAATGAAAGTCTTAACTGCGACAGAAAAGTTAACATAGTTACGTGTATGTAGGTGATGGTGCAGGAAAACTAAAATGGATGCATTTATCGTAGAATCAAGGGTAAAATAATAAAATTATTGGGCTACCATTAGAATAATTGTTTGCTCGCGCCCTCTTCAAACTATAAATGTTTATAGATCTCCAGTGTCTGTATATAGGAACATAATATTTTTTCTTTCAAAGCTGCTTGAGAGTTTTAACTTAAAAATATCTACAATCATTGTTGCAAGTATCGATCAATATGCAAGATCCTCTTCAATTTGGTTAAGAGAGAGAGAGAGAGAGAGAGAGAGAGAGAGAGAGAGAGAGAGAGAGAGAGAGAGAGAGAGAGAGAGAGAGAGATTTGAGAGCTATATAGGCATGCGGGTTCCGGACCGTGGCTTGAAACGGATATGTCATATTATTTAACATATAAATAAACAATCATTTAAAAAAAATGCTTGAATTGCTTTTTAAAAAAGCCTTTGAGAAGATAAAGAGAGAGAGCAAATAAACATTTTTTTAAAGGTTGTTTGAAGGTGGGGGCTATTACTTAAGAAATTAGAAGAGTAATGCGGACATAAAATAACGGGGGTCAAATTTTCAAATTGGTATGAACTATTTTGAAAGTAATTCATATATCAAAATAACACGACTATTATAGATATAAGTATCCAAAGGCAAAATGAAATAAACATTGAAAATTATGAAAATCTGAAAAGGGGGGTGGTGGGTATTGCATCGGGATCGGTATTCCAGACTTGTACTTCCGATTTTGGCTCGAGCCACATTTCGCCAGATTTTTGCAATAAATCACAAAAAGAAACACAAAATTCATAACATACTATGCCACCAAAGAAAAATGAACCTGGCAAAAAGACTATTGAAAAGAAGAAGGAAAAGGTTATCGAGGTAAATTTACTGACTTTGAGTCAAACTTGTCAATAGGAGTTCAAATTACATGTCATTGATCTATAGGGAGACTCGAAGACCTTGTTGACATTACTGCTAATATATTAATAATCCATCGATTTTGATATAAGCATGCACATTAAAGTGGGATTAATACCAGAAGTTTAATTACTATGTTAATTAATATAATGATTTATGACATATTATTTATTAGGATAAGACCTTTGGTTTGAAGAACAAGAAGGGTGCTAAACAACAGAGGTTCATCCAAAATGTTACACAGCAAGTCAAGTTTGGAAACCAAAAAGCCAGTAAACTGGTAAGCATTTTAATGGTTTATAGTTTGAAGTTTCACACAATGTTACTTTTATTCATATGTGAGGAAATATCTTAAAGGTGTGTAGGAACATTGCCATCCTTGATATTTTTTGTCAGCAAATCAAGTCTTTCAATGTCTCTCAATGTTTGTTATATAATCCAAGGGCGTCGGAACAGGGGCTGCAGAGGGGACAGTCGCCGCCCCAATAATTTCGTCCAAAAAAGATTTTTTTTTTCAAAAAAAGACTATGATGGAACTCTATAACGGTGATCTGTATTTATTGGAGCGGCGATTGTTACGGCGATTTGCGTTTAATGGAGCGGCAAAGTGTGAACTCTAGACTATTGTTTACACAAGCAAAAGTGGGGTATATATACCCGATTCTGGCGTGTGTTGACAACTAGCAGGGCATTAATTAGATAGGTTCGACGTTTAAGAAATAAAGAATATGCACTCTCTAGCTTTGCCACAACGTTTCATAGTTTCATAGTTTATTAGCTCAAAACCATATGGTTTATAGGCATTGTATAAATACATGTAAATGCATAATCAGTGTAAACAAATAAAGCAGTACACAGACACATCTGCCATGATAAGATATTACCACAATGTACAATGTTATTATACATACATAAACACACATACATACATACGTACATAAATAAATATATACATATATATTCAATACATATATTATCACATTAGGACGAAGATATACATAATAATTAAAACAAACTATTTCTATACACCGTTGCTTTCTGAAGAAAAATACATAATTTATTTAATTGTTTCTTATTCGTAAGGACCCCCTGACATCGGGAGGATGCTAGCTGTGATGATAAATAACAAGTTTAAGTTATAATCAACTATCAGAGAATATTACAATGTATAAGCTGTTTATTTAAAGTTTCCAAAGTGTTCTCTCGACAAGAAAAAAATCATTCAATCTTTCGTGGGTAAAGTTCTACCTATTGGTTAGTTACGGTTCATTTTGACGAGGTCACAAAATCGTAATTATCTGTCTGAATAATCTTATAATCAAACAAATTTATTTACAAAAATTTGCATTTTACCATGACACAAAACAGGATTAAAAATTATCTGATCCTGCACATTCACCGAGATGCTAAATGAATACAACTGCTGTCAGCGCAGGATTCACAGATATCCAATTTTTAGACGTTTTTGGTGTGAATGTGTTTTCGAAACTGATAAGTCGAATCAAAATTGTTGCTTATACATGTATATATATGCATAATTAAATGAGAGTTAAATGAGAGTTGCGTATCTTAATACACATTTTATGTCATCAAACTAAATTAAGAAATATTAAGTACAATTTTGCATTGTTTCTTATAGTACCATAAAAAAAGTGACTATATGATTTATTAAATTAAAGAATAATTGGACACAGCGTAGAATATCTTCATTTCAAGTATAATCCGGTTTACACCTCCCTTATTGGTCAAATTTGCCGCCCCAATATGAAATACCTTCCGACGCCCCTGATATAATCTAGTCATGTTTGGTCAGGAATATTGGTCATGACCATTCAGTTTACTACTGGTCATTACTGGTACAACTTAGAGAGTTGTAATGTCATGAATGAAAGTTGGTTTACAGTACTATTGTATGCACTTTGATACGTTTATCATTGTTGTTGTTGTTGTTGTTGTTGAAATTATAGAAAATTTGGATCATAAACCCATTTGTGTTTTGTAAACAGGCACAGCAAGAGGCTGACAAGAGTAAGAAGAAACTTGAAAAGAAAAAAGAAGCTGATGAGCTGAGCACTTTGTTTAAGCCTGTACAAACAGTTTCCAAAGGTAGAATTAATAAAATCATACAGTAAAATACTGCATTGATATGCATTTTGTATAATTACATTTCTCTCAGTTCACATGTAGTGTTCATGGGACTTGTATATGCTTTAGAAATTTAACATTCTCAGGTTTTGATTTTATCTTGATCTGTACTTGATGTCCAGTTTGTTTTTCTAATTGTTTCACATAATTATTTCACATACTATATTGTAAACCAAATATTTGAACTATCAAACTATATCTAATGAAGTTTGCTGAACCTGTGTACGATAATTTATAATAATTTAACCATATTGTAAACAAAGTATATGAATGATTAAACCAAATCTAATAAAATTTGTTAAACCTTTGTATGAAGATTTTAATTTTTTCATTTTCAATCAGGTGCTGATCCCAAGTCTGTGTTGTGTGCATTCTTCAAGCAAGGACAATGTTCAAAAGGAGCCAAGTGTAAATTTTCTCATGATTTGAATATTGAGAGGAAAGGAGAGAAGATCAACATTTATTCCGATTCTAGAGATGAAAAAGATGGTATGTTCACAAGACAGACATAATATAGCAGACAGAATATGCATATGTTTGATAATATATCAGTTACAGTATATATATCTGTATTGTGAGACAGCCTCTGTTTAAGTATGTTTGAAAAAAATAAATGCATGAACATGCAGAGTTGTCTGAGTAGGAATTTTTGATGCAAAAAATATATATGTAACAATGTTTTACCCATAGAAACAATGGAGAATTGGGATGAAGATCAGCTGAGAGATGTGGTCAACAAGAAACATGGTGAACAGGAAAAATCTCTACCCAAAACAGCAATTGTAAGTGGAGATTAAAATTTTGTATAGCATATGTTCTATGTATAATTTAACTAACTATAATACAGAAAATGTTCTATTAATATCTGTTTTTATTTATATTTTGTGTAAAATTGTATCGATATCATTAACAGTGTTCCATTTTCTGTATAACAGAAACTCTCTGTGTGTGTCTCTCTCTCTCCCTCTTGCTCTCTCTCTCTCTCTCTCAAAATGTTTATTGTTTAACAATTATGTTTTAAGATAAGAATGTTATTTTTTTTTTTTTAAATCAGATATGCAAGTTTTTCCTGGAAGCTGTGGAGTCAAGTAAATACGGCTGGTTTTGGGAGTGTCCGAATGGAGGAAAGAAGTGTCACTACCGCCATGCTCTACCCCCAGGTAATGCTCTATTCCCAGGGTCTCTGTGTGAAGAAAACTGAATTGCTTGATTTAGATATTTAGTACAAGTGAATCTCGATAATTCGAACTTCAGGGGACCATGATTAAACTTCGAGAGATCAAGAGTTTGAGAGATCGAAAGTTAAATGAAAAATCCGGAAATTATTTTATTAATTGTATTCCTTCCTCTTTTACAGGCTTTGTTTTGAAAAAAGACCAGAAGAAGGAAGATAAAGGATCCACAATCACGATAGAGGAACTTATAGAGAAAGAAGTAATGATCCTTCAAAATATTTTTCTTAAAAATTTTATGATGTTAATTTTTTAATACAAAGACAGGTAGACATCGGTATTTCGAACTTGGGGGGACTTCAACAAAACTTTGAGATATCCGGGGGTTCGAGATATCCAAAGTGACTTTCGAATTTCAATTCAGTGAAGCTCTTATACCGGGGTATTTACATGTGTTTAAGTACCGGTATATACCGATTCCTTGTACTACTCATAAACAAGTAATCAAATGTGATGGAATATTTTTAGTTTGTGTGTTTTTACTTGTGAAATACATATTAATATTTGCAAAAACAATTGAATTATAAAATCAATATTTTGTTGAAAATACGACTTCGTATCCTTTTCATTTTTGACAGTTTACAACTTTGAATAGGATGAAGCACTTGCCATATAATTACTTAAATTTATCACGTAGGAAACGAAAGATACAGATTTGAAAATTAACAAATAACACATATTTATCATCTAGCATTACAATACACACAACATATTTTTATATTATTTGTGTATATGAAGCTAACATATCTTATATTAATTCATTATGCTTACAGCTAGTACTCATATTGGAAACAACATGTACGATAAACTGAAAGTCACTTCACATGCTGTGCATTCAATACATGAACTGTTTCTGTTCAACTTAAGTATTATAAACTCTTTTTAATCTTCATATCTCAATCATGCTACATTGTTATTGGAGTGTACATGAAAAAATTAACTCGGTTCCGTAATTAATCGTTTTAATAAAATTGGCAGTTAGCATTGTTAGATCGATTGTCCGTACACAGTGTGTTTTATTAAACACATAAAAGGTAATCATGGCTGTGTTTTAATCTGAATTTTATAAATAGTTAATAAATACACAAAACACCCAAGCTGCCATCCTTATTAACTTACATCGTGCATGTTTGAGGTAACACTACTTTTGAAAGGTGTGAAAATTGCCATGGGCAGAGATGTGTGAAGTAATGACACCAATCATGTTCATCTGACCGAAAAAATGACTCCACTTCGAGATAAACCAGGTATAATTAGGGCTTTGGCCCTTCAAATTACTTCAACATAAGCGGGGTATTTGAGATTACCGCATTCAAAATATCGACATGAGCGGGGTATTCAAGATATCAGGAGTTTTTAAAAACATTTATATAGAGAAAACGATCGGGACCGACGGTAGACTTCGGCATAAGGGGGATATTCGAGATACCGATATTTACCTGTACTGTAAGATACATATACAATGTACATATCATACATTCATACATATATGAAAAGAAGGATGATAGTTTACTCATTTTACTTTATGAATTTCATTTATTTGTGAATATATATGCATTTTACTATTTCGGTTTATTTTTATCTTAGAGAGCCGCACTGGGTGGTGGAACAACAAAAGTCACATTAGAATCTTTCTTGAAATGGAAAGAGAGAAAGGTAAGCTATAGAATAACAACACTCTAGAACTTGCTGCAAAGAAGTCTTAGTGACTTGAATTTTAAGTTCTTTATAACTGAATTCTTTTATCCATTCAAAAAAGATGGAGAATGAAGATGCATAAATAACTAACTGAGACTTCTTTATACCTAATTCAATGTAAGAAAGTTTCTCTGTTCAAACAATTTATTTTGTGTGATATGTAAGTACACTGTTCTTAAACTTTGATATGTTTTAGTCATAAAGACATGTATGCCCTTGATTTTGTTGTTGTTTATGTTTGAATTTGTTTTGAACAGAGGAAAGAAAAGATCGAGCAAGCTAAAGCCGCCCAGGAAAAGAAAAAGGCAGATTACAAAGCTGGCAGGGCTTTTGGAGTAAGTATTGACATACTTCAAGTTTATCATTCAGTAAACACTAAAAAATACATTTGCAACAAAATCTTCATAAAAAGCTCAGTTGGCAATAATATTAGTTTGTAAGGATAGTAAATGTTGGATAGCGCATTTCAGATCAGTGGAAGAGAGATGTTTGAGTTTAACCCTGACCTGGTGGGCGAGGATGATGATGAGGCCGCAGAAGGGGTCATAGAACGGGAACGCGATTCTGACGACGAGGTAAAACGCAGGGAATTAGGGGGGGGGGGGGGGGGGGGGACCAGAGTGATTAGAAATTTTCATATATGTGAATAATAGAACAGCCTTTTGCATGCATGTTTCAAATTTAATTTTGATTGATAAATTAAAAAATTGATTTTTTATAGAATGAATACTTGGGTGCATTGATAAAAAAAAATCTTTTATGATAACGATTTTGATGATGCTGTATAGAGTTGTATAAACTCTTTTTTACAGAATTGCACACCAAAAGATATAAACTTCAGGCTTTTGAACTTACCTTTGTGGTTTTTTCTCTCTCCAAATATTGAAAAATTTCAAAAGCATGCTCTCTTTAATCTGAGGTACATGGAATTTTTTCAAGACAAGACAAACTGACTCCTTACGAAAGAAAGCTTACTTTTATTTCTTTTTTTCAAGGATGAGAGTGGCCCCAAGGTGGTTGATATTAACCTTGACTATATCATGTCAACGGCCCGGGAGTCTGATGGATCAGGGACCGTGGTAACAGAACGACAATTTGAGGTCAACTCCAGGGGTGGAGGTGAGCCTTCATCTGCAGGCTCAAATGAAACAGGTGAGATCAAGACCTTTCTTGAGGTCATGCATTGAAATTCTAATGAGTTGTCTATGAAAGGTCATGTGACACACCACCTTGAAAGACCAAATGCTGTAGCAATTTAAAGATGGTGATTATGGGTCACCAGAATTTTATCTGTGATGACAGAAGCTACATTTGTTTATGAATTGATTTTTTTGGTGTAAAAGTAGCTGTAACTACATGCAAATGTAAAGCAGGTTTTATTTGAAAACAGAAAGAAAAATAATCCAAATTTGTTACATGCACTGTCAAAGCAATAAATTATGGGTTACAAAAGATACATAAAATGGATTACCGGTATATCATTGTTTGCTTATCTGAACAGATGAGGCTAAGAAATTGGACGAAGCAGCTGCATTACCTCCGAAGGAACCTTCCACGACGGAAACGGATGCCGCAATAGCGGCTGCTATGGCCGCCACTGTGAATGGTGCAGAGATCGAGATCGACGAGGATTTATTCGGTGGTGATGACATTGACGATGTGGAGGACGAGTTGGAAACTCTAGATTTAGTGGACGATTAGAGTAGTCTACCCTTCCCAAGATTAAACCTCAAAAAACTTTCCAGAACGGCCAAGAATAGGAAAAAATTGTTGTGATTTTGATGAAAAAAAAATAATGGAATATTTACAGATATCTGGCTTTGGTATTTAGACTGAAATGATTTTTTTGGTCATGAAACACTAGGAAATTCTATTTTGATTATAAAGTAGCAAATTGCATTTATTTATCAAATTTTATGTGTTGAAAAGTGTCTCGTCATATGTTAAGAAGCACTGACAAACAAAATGACTATATGTGTACCAGTTTCTTGTTTCTTGATGAAAAGTAAATGTTAAATAAATGGCTCAGGATATTTCATTTAATGTGAATTACTTACTTGTACAAAGATTTTTGGGAGGAATTTGTACAGATATTTATTGAAAAAGTGAAAAGAATGAGCTGTATTTCTTGAATTTTATGACTCAGAATTCATGTTACAAAAGAACTACTCAATAGTACCCCGTTTGATAATTTTTGGTCAAATTTTACTGTTAAACATTGAATTTTAAAGACATGGTTGATTTAACTGCTGTTAAATAATTGCTAAAGTATATTTACTCTTGGTGTTTTGTAATGAAAATAACAAGCCTCAAATATATGTCTATTTCATCATTCTGTTTAAAATATGGTGTATTTTGTATTATCATGTGAAAAAAAGTGAAGAATGGAGAAGTATCACAACTTCAATGTGTGGTTAAGCATTGGTTTAAGTATTAAAAGTAATGGACTGTTCACAGTAATGACTGATGTAAACATTTGAAAATAAAGAACGTGATGTTGAATGATTGTATTGTAAAGTTCACCATTGTTACTAAGGATCTTAGATGGTTATAAACACTATTGATAAAAAAAATTTTCATGACATACATGTACAAGGGTTGATAATTCATGCGAAAAACTAATGTTTAAGATAAAACATTTAGGAACTTCCAATGGCAGTACAGGTAGACACAGAACTAGCATCAGGCCTGTAGCTCACGGTCTGAAAAAAATCGGATTGGTAGTCCATCCCAGATTTTTTTCAGACCAGGAGCTAAAGACCTGATGCGAACCAAGAACACATTTCTGACAATACAAGTCATGACAAATATTGAAATATTATAAGATTCCGTGAACACTTTTTAAAATATTATTTTGGTGTTGGAAAAGTTTATTAACGGATAACTTGTACTGAAGGCCTGCTATAGAAATTCTGCTCTTCTTTAAAGGGACCTGGACACGATTTGAGATCAAAATTTTTAAATTTTATTTTTCCATTTTTAATGTTTAAAATGGTTAATATGGGTATGTTTAATGCTTTATCAAAATTTGAAAGTCAGATATTGAGTTATAAGCAAGGTACAGAGTTTGGAATTCTTTGTTTTGTAAACAAAGCTCGAGTCTTGTTATTGTTTACATATGTGTTTTACTGGTACAAGTTTCAATCAAATGTTGCTTTCTTCTACTGATAATATATTTTATAAACACATTGAACAAGTTTGTCTTGTTTCTTACGAGTAATTTTGTCAAAGAAATGGTAATTCCATACTTTATATTTTTTGTAAACAAATATAAGACTCGAGCTTTGTATACATAACAATGAATTCTTACCTCTGTATCTCTCTTATAACTTTAAATATAACATTCAAATTTTGGTCAATCATTAAACATGTGCAAGTAAACCATTTTCTATCTAAAAAATAAAAAAAATAAAATTTTGATCAAAAATCGTGTTCAAGTCCCTTTTAGATCATTTAATCTTAAGGAAAACTCTTCGCTATCCTACTATTTCATTGTAAAATATATGTTGCAGATTTAACATAGTTATATTCTAACAAGGCTCAAGTAGGAGTCTCTGACAGTATTTTTTTTTGAGTTTTCCTTTAATGGATTGACATGTTTTGCATAGTTTGACAAAATTCAGACGTGATTGAATTTGAAAATTTATTTCCCGATGTAGTCGGGGATACATTTACACACAAAGTCCACGCAGTGGTAGTGCATATTGTTGTCATGGCAACGGCCTATCGCAGCGCAGTCAATTATATCTTGGCATGCTACAAAATAAACAAAAACAAAAAAGTATCAATTTCGTCAGGACATAAGATATAAGTCTATGGTGACTTACGTTACAAATGTCTTTTAAGTCGTTTTGCAAGCAATCATATCGTGGTTTATTGTTGACCAATGATTACATTATACATGTATTTACTTCTGCCCAGTATGATTCCCTCTATTTCTTACGGAAACTTATTGTAATTCATAGCTCTAAAGAAACTGACAGGACTGAAATCTACACGCCCCGTTTATCGATTGGTCGAAACCTACAGCGACCTAAGAAAAATCAGGGACTGCACGAAATAATCATGATGATGTCAGTCTCAAATTCCCATAGAAGACGATTTGGCTGTTTCTTTTAGCTAACGTACTGATGTACACTAACAGTAATTTAGTTAATTTTACTTACTTTTTACAATCAATTTGTTAAATTTTTAAAAGGAGGATGTAAATATAAACAATAAAATGCTTTCTTTGATGATTCATGCGGGTAATGAAGGCAGCGATCATTGCAGAAAAAAAATTTGCATAACCCGCTAACGCAGGTTATGTATTTTTTCTGCAATGTCGCCACCTTCATATCCCGCAAGAATCGCCAAAGAAAGCATTTTATTGTTTAAATAAAGCCTGGGCAAATACATTTTTATGACAAGCTAGTTAATAAAAATGAGCTTAATATAGTTTATATATTGATTAACCAGGTTTATAGGACCTATAACTTTATTTCTCGATTTGATAACCACATGTACTGTATAGTGTGTAAAAACTATATTTTACAGTAATTAACTACAGGATAGTATTTCTTCAGTCTGTAAAACCTGTAAATTGTAGCTTTCACTTAATTAAGAGTTTAAAAATGTTTGTAAAACAAACGTAAATTGTACTCAAAATTTACATTTGTCAATTTATCATTATAAAATTTTAATTCACATTTGTGTGTTAAATTAAGTATCGAGTTATGTGATTTTCGTATTTTTTATCAATTCGATATCTCAGACAAACCGTAAACTACAATTTACATTCGTTTATTTCAGTAACAACTGTAAACTAATCCATAGTTTACAAATCGTAAAACTACGAATTAAATGATTTTAGTGAAAGAAATTGAAACGTATCGATATGAAGTAGACGATATAAAAAAAAATCATTGAAATTAATTAATAAATTAGTTTATTCCTTCTTTCACTTACTTTGACTAGCGTCACAGGTACATCGGCCGCTATGACAGGATAGATGAGTGGAGTTATTTGGACATAAAGTTGTCTTACAGGTATCTACATGACTACACCTCTCAGCTATGGCCAGTGCTGTATAGAATAACAAACATACTGAATAACATATTATAGCTCGATCTATAATAGTTATTTAATCATTTTTTTTGTTAGAAGGTAAAACTCATTCAAAAATATAGCCAGTTTGTTAAAATTCAATACACAAACCTAGCCGCTTTTGTGATGATCAATATATACATGCGCGGATCCAGAACATTTTTCCAGGGGGGCCCGAATTTTAAGAAATTTTAATTTTTCAAGGGGTCCGGACCCCCCCCCCCCCCCCGACCCCCCCGACCCCCTCTAGATCCGCGCACGATAAATCTTCTTTTTTTCGCGCATAGATTTGTTTTTGCTATATTTAACCTACTGAGTATTTCTATCTTTGTGAAGAAACTCAATTATTGTTCGCATTTGGATGTAAACAGTTTTACTAGAAATAAGCAAAATCAATAAATCAAACTTGGCGATATTGAAAAGGTCATTCGCCTCTGCACATGTATATAGCATGCCCTGGTGAAAATACGCAATTATATTCTTTTACACTTACACTAATCACACACTTTGTAGTATGCTTTCTATTTTAATTAGTTCATAGAGAGAAATAATGGTTGCTGTATTTGCAGGAAAAAAAGTTACATAACCCGCTTGCGCATTACAAAGAAATTTTACCCCCTCCATCCCCTCCTCTAACAAATAGGATAATTAAGTAGAACGAAAGAAAAGTTTTTGAATGTAATTGCTCAATATTTTACTTACCCAAAATCCCAATAACCGCAAAAAATATCAGAAATCCTTTCATGATATTAATGGAAATAAACTTGTAAACTGGAGATAAATGGAGGGTAGGTTATAGAAAGGTAAGACACACGATAAGACACACGAGAATCGTGCTTCGCTGATAATATGACCTATTTGTAGTTCAATTATTACCAAATTCGTGGTATTAAGTTCATCATCCAAACTTGTTCACATGGTTCGCTCAAGTGATAATAATTATTCGACAGAAAATTAAAACTATTTATAAATTGACATACATACGATGTTATCTTAAATCAAATGGATATACATGTACATGTATTTGAAAAAAAAATTTCAACCAATAAAAAAAAATATTAGCGATTATTCTAGCAAGAATTATCTCCCATATCAAATGGTTGTTTTACCTTAATTAAGATATGCCATTGTTTGTACTGTGTTCAAGCGATTAACAAAACCTCTTCATTATTTTAACAGTTAAGGTGGCTCACTACATCTTGAAATAGTTTCTCAAATCAGCAGAAAATTACTTGATTTAAGATAGATAACATGATGCATAAGAAATATATAAATCAAATAGGCGAAAAAATATTCAATTTTGTATCATTAGTTATGATTTTCACATGCCCGATACTTTAACCACTGAACAATGATAATATGCAACTGAATCGATTAATACAAACAATTTAACAAACATTTAAATCCCCATCTTGTGACGAAGTGTCTGAAATACATGTAGTATAAGTTTTGATGAAGTGAGGTACCTTATACTTATTACATCTTTTCAAAGAATTTTTGCGAACTCATTATCTTTTACATACTTTTTGTCCATATTTGGTATAGTTCATATGAGTTTATATTATATACAGTGTTGGTTTTCAAACATGTACCCACGCAATTCTCGATCTCATACTCAAGATTTTTTTTTTTCAAATTGGCAGCATAATTCTATTCACTAACTTTTTGGTTGTTGGTGTATGAAAACTATCCCATATAAGTTTTTAAAGTGGAGTTCAGAACACAATACCTTTTCTATTTCACCAGGGAAAATGTTCACCGACAACGAAGTACCGAAGTACTAAATACTTATCAACATAAATCCATCATTCTTACTAGGCCTAAAAGGCAAATATTTTAAAAGAAAGTATTACTTTAATTAATATTATGTGACTGCATCAATTTAAAGTGCGATGGAATTAGAGCTCTGAATTCAATGTGCACCATGTAAAGAGGTTCGCGCATCTTCTCGCATTCAGGAAATATACATGTACATACGAAATCAAATTCATTTTTGAAAACGAGAACTCTGCAGCCTCAAAAGTTACAGAAGCCATGTATCTAGACTTTGCTCCTCATAAGATATAAAATTCAGGACACCCTTCATACCCAAAGACTTATTTGAACCCCCCCCCCCCCCCGCCCCCCCGGTCACAAATATTTTTATGCGTTTGCAGTTAGATGCGCACATCATCAAACTTATTGACAATGTATTGAAATTTAAATGACTAGCTAATTTTTAAACACTGTCATGAGACAGATCTAACGATGCTTGCTGTGATATTGTGTGCCTTACATTACTTATGCGAGATGAAAATTCAAATTTTATGCATATGTTCACCAATTACCTACGCATTTTAACCCTCTTATCATGGAAGTTTACATGTTTATGCAAGTCCATTCTTTAAGTTTCACAGTTATGGAACACTGCCTTTTCATTCTTCGAGATTAACTCGACGAGGTATTTATAAAAACTAATGAACTTTAACATATAGGAATTAAAGTAGCTGGCTATTTTTTCGTCACGTATCAAAAATAAACCCGAAACCCTACACAAGGTTTAATTGAAGGAGAGCAAATTGTGTTTTGCATTGGAGATTCCGATTTGTACATTCAGGACGTTGTACTCAAGTTTCACTTTGGCCCAAAATATTACTAGTGGATGAATAATGTATTTCATTTAACACTAAAAAGACACGCTAGACGCGTTTGTAATTAAAAAAAATTACGGAGCCGCGACCCTTATAATGGCCGTTTCAGCCTTCAAACAATAGGAATTGTGGTCTCTGAATGAGAAGAAATGGAACTTTAAGGCTGGAGACAAGGTTCTTTCTGAGATGGAGAATGTGACAAACACAACGCAAAATGTTTATGACAGACACGCGGATGCCCAGGGCGCCATGGAATTCACCGTATCTGTAGTAATGGTGTACGGAGGCGCTGTTTTTGGAGTCCTGATTTTGGGATTTTTGCGCGGTCTTTCTAATAAACACGACGACGAAGATAAGCAAGTGAACTATTTCCTACGCGACATCGAAAAAACGAGAAGAAGGTTTACAAAGCAGCGAGACCTCAGTGCTGTGTATAAGACGCTAGAAAGCATGGACGTTGAGTGGATATCCCTGAACAATAGAGACACCGGAAGTGCGCTAGGAAGAGGCTTAGCAAACATGATGGCACTTCCGGTTATGCTGTCGCGGGAAAGCGAGGCTAACATGGTCCGGAAGACGAGGAGGCCCCCACTGAAACGTCTGAAAAGCCTACCACGGGTTTTAACGCGCTGGAAATCGTCTCGGTCGCAATCGGATCCGTATTTAGATAGGGGACTACGATTCAATTCTGAAATAGAGGAAAGAGTTCTGATGGATACCGACGAAAAAAATATAAGGGATAGCAGCGATACTTCGACTGAAATAAGAATAGAGATGAATACAATGGGCGAGTTTACGGAAGAGTCGGATTGCGGAAGTTTTAAAAGTACGTTCAGTTATTTGGTGTAAAATCTACATTTGGATATTTTAATTACAAGAAATCTGTTTGATCGATATCTGTTTTCAATGGCACAAAACGAAATGTTTTAATTAAAGCTATCCAAATGAATAAAAACATAAATTATGCATACATAATATATATATATATATATATATATATATATATATATATATATATATATATTGAAGATTTTATTCAAAAGACATTTTATTGCTTTGGCTGAAATTGAAATTATACGAATTTGTTACGATTTTATACATCGTATAAATATATAAACAACAAATATTAATACGATTACTATTGTAGTAACGAATAAAAAAAAATCAAACAACAACAATGACTTTGTATTGACTTTTCAAGATGTCCCAAATGAGTCGTTTCTAGAAATCACACGCTTTCATACACTTTGAGAAATTCCTCATAAGACAAAGGTCCCGAATGGTTTTTGCTCCATTTTATGAGTATTTCAGAGATCTTGGGCGCCTGTAGGTGAAGCTCGCTGTCTCTGTGCAGACCGTCTAAGAGCTCTTTCCGGTCCACTTTCCCGCTTCCGTCTGTATCCAGTTTTTGAAACAGAGTGCGCATGGCGGAAGTTGTGGATTTGACGTTCCAAATGTTCAGAAACTCTTCGTAATCAATCTGTAAGAGAAATAGTTGATTAATATAGCAGAAATGAACAGCTGTAAGGTGAGACACTGTAGCAGTTTGCTTATAAAACAACGGTAGCCATATATAAAAAAAATAAAATAAGTTTCATGTTTATGAATACGACAGCCAAATAAAACACGGAGACGTTAGTAAATTTCAGGAAGTCGACCTTTTTGTCGTCGTCTTTCACGAGATAGATGAGCATGTCCGATATCCTCTCAGCAGACACGTCAAGCTCAGCCTCGTTACTGGCTGCGTCCAGAATCTCGTCACGTGTCAGGAAACCACTTCCGTCTTTATCCAACTTCTTGAAGGCTCGTCTCAGAACAATTTGTCTGCAATGAAAATAATGAGATTCTTTGGCTGTGCTATTTTCTCTTTGAAATAAAAAAAAACCATTCAGGTTATGCAAAGATAATTAAAATGTATTAGTTATATATTGCACCCATAAAGTACTTCTTGGCGTTCTCATAGACTTTGAAAAACATAAAGCGACAGATACTAGTATTTTCTTCGGATTTTATTGTATATGTGGTTAACGATTTACCAATAGATGTATGCTATTTATGCTGAAATACTAAAGAAAAAAAACACAACAAAAAAACCAGAAAACGCAATGTTGCCGACAATGCACACGAATCTGCACATGTGATGAATGAAATAGCTTCCGTTTTCTTTGATTACTAAACATCGGGAAATGCCAAAATCTCTACATTGATGCGCGATAAATTCCCCGCTCACTAAGAAAGTGATTAGCAACAGATACAGAATGTCGAATCGTCGTGGAAACTATGTCTGCAGCTAAATACTACCTATCAATATCTTCTTTTATGGAAATACAAACCAATTAAAAAAATCTTTAATTATTTTAATACGTTCACTGAAGGTTTGAAAAAAAAATATACGCACTTGAAGTCTAATTTTGGAACTTTAGCCATAGATTTCACATATTCATCTTTTGATATTTTCTCATTCTTGTCTACATCTAACGATTGGAAAATTCTCTGAAATATAATATAAAAGAAAAAAATATTGAAAATCCGAATTTGAAACGTTGAAAAACATACACGGAATTACGAATTCCTGGAAAATTTTCGAGGGAGTGGTAATAATTTAAACTCGTCTCACCTTTGCCTCGTCTTGCGTGCCTTTAAAACCGGACTTGTGCAACACATTGTAGACCTCGGAGAAGTCCAGAGATCCACTCTTATCTTTGTCCACTTCCTCGAAGTCCTCTTCAACTCTAGAGAGATGTCTTTGCGCCCACTTCGAAAAATCCGCCATGCTGCTACAGAAGGCTTTTGCAAAGTAATGAAGATACCAGGCAAACATACGTAAATTTATGAAGAAAAAAACTTTCAACGAGTGTCTACTTAAAAATCACAGCTGCTGCGCCTGCGTTATTTTCGGATGCAAAGAAACGTCTCTCTATTCACTTGTGTAATTAAGCGGGGTAATGTTTGTTTTGGAGCAAGTCGTCTGCAAGAAGGATAATGAGTTTTCTGCAGAATCAGCCATGTAACTGTTTACATGTTCTGCTGAATTCTATATCATAATGGATGATATGTTGATAACCATTTCTGACCAAAACAACCAACGAACAGTTTAAAGGTGACTTAGATACCTTTGGACCTGGTAGTCGCATACATATAAATATTAAAAGAATTACCACAAAGCATTTGCCCAGTAACAAAATATATGAATGAAAAGTTTACCACTGACAAGTATTTAAACTGAAACAAAATTGTAAAGAAAAGAAATACAGGGGTTCACAATTTTAATAAATAATTAACAAGAAAAAGAAACGAGAACGTATATCATAAAAGCTTAATTACGAAGTGTAGTTGAACTTTGAATAAGGGTAATTTCACAGGCCACAAAAAGAGTCCTTAGAAATTAAATTAAGTTCGAGCAATGGATTAAAGCAAAAGTTTTGGCTGATAAGGACAATCAAGACCTGAAATCGATTCCAAAATTTGATCTGTTCTTCTTTTTTTAAAGGAAGAACCTATTTTTGCATAAAAAGGTACGTGAGACGATGTATCCTTGACTGATCTTAGAAATATTTTAAGTAATATGCTATTATTATAGTTTAATATGTGTTTATGAAAAAATTAATTCGAGAGCGTTATATTCTTAATTGGCTTTATTGCATTAAATAATTTCCAGGATACATGAATGTCTTACCAATACATGTTTTTGTTTCGTTTATTTTCTAAAAAATATTTTTATCCTATGTGAATATTTGCGAGCGGTTTGGTTTATATCATTTCACTGTCTATTCTAAGAATTGGTATTGTTTGATATGAATGGATAAACTGTGATATATGCCATTATTTTAGAATATACTAATATATACTAAAAAGCACATAATTGTTGCAAAACGGGTGCATATAATCCATGTTCATGTACGTACTTCTATGACGACATAGTAACCAAACCAAAAGGCGGAAAACAATGGCGGTGACTTTAATATTAAGCTGATAATAATACAATACAATACAAATTGAAGATTATAGCCAGAGATATCAAAATCTTTTATAATATATAAAGCTTTGGAAAATCTGGATAACAAACCAGTATCGAATAGAGAAGAGACCATCAATTTTCTGCGAAACCATACATTTTAATAGTGTGATATTTATCTTTATTCATACTTCATCATATAAAGTCATATATGTGATTCGATATGGAATATATTCGTAAGATACGGTTGCTTTTAACGTCCTGTAGCATAGTCATTTGAACATGGTAACACCCTACCAAAGACAAACTTTTTCTTTTACCTGTAAATGTGAAAGAAGAAAATATAGCGTACAAGTGATAAATAAACCAAGATTACGTCTGATATTAATATATATTTTGAAGATATACGGTAATTCTCAATAACCAAAGAAGAAATCACAGAAACATTGACGGGAAAGTATTGTTTCAACCCATGCGCGGATTTAGAGGGGGGTCGGAGGAGGGGGGGGGGGGTTCAAATTTAAGACGGACCCCTTCCCCCCCCCCCCCCCCCCCCCCTTGGAAAAGTTTTCTGGATCCGCGCATGCATCGTTCACCTTGTACTTTTACTAGTCTAAGGCAAACTTCTTGATCTTTTACACTTGACGCCCAGGTTGAGCAACATTTCGAAAATATATGCAGATCAAACATCGTCCATGAAGATCAAGAATCGACTTTGTTTTATGTTTACAACTTTCATCTTCATGTTAGCTGTTGTAGAAACTCTATCTCCGGATATGAATAATATGAATTAAGTATGACGTCATGTATAACTACTTCCGGTGACTGTTATGATGGTGTGTCGCTGGATGACTCTGTTTGTGTTGCATACCTTAACAGCCTACGTATCTTACTAAATTGCATTCACGAAAAGGAAGTTTATCAATTTTTTGACAGCAAGATTTTCCTTTATTTAGCCAGCTGAAAAAATGTTTCCGGTTTTTTGTTTGCCATGTAAAGAAACATTGTAAATAATGTGTTGTGTTTTTCTGTTTGCTGGCGTGTATTCCTTTCTATTGAGATTGCTTTTATATGATTAGGAATATCATTTAACTACAACCACTAAGCAATTCAAAACACGTAATAAACTGAAAAATAACAACAGCAGCAACAACAACAACAAAACAAAATATATGACACTTAAATGAATAACAAAATAACAACAACAATTAAAGCAAAACAAAAACAAGTCTTTTGTAAAATTCAGTACGATTTTAATTATTTTCTATTGATTACAAGGTGGGGGGGGGGGACCTTTTACGTACGTGCATAAATGGTAGATGTACATAACAATGATATTCAACAGTCCTTATTTCTAGTTGTTTTATAATCGTACAACAATTACTGGTACACCTTGAAGATAACAAATATGGCTCATTCTGACGCATCAGCTTGAGGTGGGCGAGGTAAAAGTAATTTGTCTTGTAGGAATTTATGATTAAATTCACGCCCAATAGATAACAGAAAAAAAAATCAAGACAGAAAATTACTTATCAATGTTGAAACTTAAATCAAATGCTACATGGCATGATAATTTTGTTAATTATTTTTAAAGTCTATGAATGGTACTGGTTTGTTCGAGAGTATAGTATAACGTACATGTAATTATACTAAACTTGAACGAATCGTCTGCCAGCTGCGCACCCCGGAAACGTGATGGATGATCAAGATCCTGTTTATTTATTAGCTTACTATTCTGGTCGCTGAACAAGAGGTAGGTCTATTTTCTCCATATATTTGGGTATCTATTTCTCTTTCCCCTGCAACTTAATCAACCATTACTATGTTTTAAGGTTTTTTTGTGTGACAATCTATATGGTAGAGGAGATTTTATCAAACTAATTTTCTTCAAACACTATAAAAAATATGAAAAGTTTTTAGGAAGAAAAAATAAGTTTCAAAATCTTCATTATATTTTAAGTGGTTTTTGTTGATAAAAAAAATACATATAGGCATTACATGTACTTTGACAAAGAAGTTAAAGAGCTATTCAATCAAATAAAAATATGTTATATGTCTTGGTTAGATGCCTTGTTTTTTGGTTGACATGTGTTTTGAAAAAGTAAGAAGAGTAGACACCTGTCATTATCATTTAGTATCCCACGGTTTATGTACTTATGACAAATGATCTATGCGTTGAAAAGTTTCCGATTATACTTAAATATACTGCTTTATCCGTCCAGATAAGGAGGAACCGTTGCATTGAAGGAAGTAAACTGGTTTAATCCATCCAGTAGAATAGTACTTTACCTATATTATCTACGTTTTAGTTTAGCTGTTTGAGTTTGTTAAACGCATTTAAGCTTATTGAAAAAAAAAGATTGATCACAGTTTCCTGTATATATGTTATTATTTCAGCGAGGATCTTTATTTCAAAACCAATTAATTGCTAACCTTTTTAACATTAAGAGGACTGGATGGTAGTGGCCATTATTAGGCCATAAATACCTCCTTTATACGAAAAACCCTGCATACAAATATAGGGAAATGTTAAAATCTTTAAAGTAAAATATTTGGATTTTTTCTTTCCTTTATGGCTAAAAATATCATATTTAAAAGTTTAAGGCAGATGTGAGGGGCAATTTGTTGACCAATCAGTGTCTTTATTTCTCAAAATTCCTACACGATTTGGACATGGAGCAATGGTGTATGATATATGCTTATAAAGGTTCAACAATCTTGCTGTGTTATTAACCGGTAACCAGATTAGATGGAGAAAATCATTAAATCTCGGTCTCTGGGTACGTAATTATGCAACAACGACGGGAGGAGGATTTTGTTGGAATGGTGTCATTTAAGATCCTGGTTCCAAGCTCCGTTTAAAATGGCGGATCTGGAATTCGAACATTACTACATCAGGATGCCGATTCCCTTTGGTCCGGTTGTTCGATTAGAAAACTTCAGGATCATCCTTCTCTAGAATACTTGTACGTCATTGACATAGGCGATCTTTAACCCGGACGAAATAGAATCTCATTTATTCAATAGTTTGACCAGACTATTATAACTTGCAGTTATCTTAGAAGGTATACTTAGAGTTAACGAACATTTAATAACAAAGAATTCTAATTGGTGAATATTGATATTCTTCTGTTTGAAAAAAGAAGATATCAAACATGCAGGCTCAACTAAGTTAATGAAACGTTATATATATATATGGTTTTGAGATCCTTTTTTTTTCTCTTGCAGAAATCAAAATGGGGTTAGACTGTGGAGGAAAGATGGGACAGTTTATCCTTGTGATAATCAACACAGTGTTTTTGGTAACTTTCAAAACTTTTAAAACTAATTATTTGTTCATTCAATTTCAATGGATTATATTTGAAAATATTTAACTTGATTGTCATATCATTCCTTTGGTAACGTTTTAGCGTTACTTTGGCACTTTCTTGTATGATAAATGAATGAATATGTTTCATAATTCGTTGACGATGAAAATTTCTAGGTGAGGGGAACCAACGAAATCCACGAAAATTGGGCCACCGCGAATTCGGAAAGTCCCACAGTACTTTTTTTTTTGGTCTAAGGCCGTATATCACCAAAAACGACTCTAAAATTCTTATTGATTTCAGTTGATGGGCCTGGGGTTGTTCATCCCAGGAATCATCCTGCAAACCAACATTGACTTTGTGAGCGAAGAAATTAAGCCGGTTCTGGACCAAGTTAGCGTGACGGGAATAGCCCTTGGTGACGTAGTTAAGAACCTCGGTATCGGCTTCATCATCGTGGGGGTGTTTGTTTTCCTGGTTGCAGTGGTGGGATTAATGGGAGCCTGCTGCAAAAGCAAATGTTTACTGACAATCGTAAGTACCGTTTATTGTAATCAGGGAAAAATGTTAAATCGGCTTCTATTTAATATTGTCCCACAAGCTCTCATTGACAATAAAATTAAAAAAAAAAAATATCTGTTTAAACACTGCTTTTAGGTGAAATTTTTATTAGATAGGGCAAAACATTAGAAACAGTAGTCGAAAACAGAGGTGTATACTAAAAGTGGTATCAAAACAGATTGTGGTATCGATACCCTTGCCATAGTACATATTACAAAACGAAGTTGAAAAATTGCATATGCTCTAGTCTTATTACGGCCCTGTTGGTTTACAGTGATAATTAAGTGTTCTTCGTGATCTTTTTCTCGGCTTATAGAATATTACAAATTAATGAGGTTATTCATATCTAATATCGTAATGCATAAGTAAATTTGCAATTTATTTTTCAGTACGCCATTATCGTCTTGCTGATTCTGTTAGCCCAAATTGTCGTCGTTATCCTATGGTTCACCATGCAAAATCAGGTATAAACAGAGACAAGCGTCATTCACCAAATATCTCGCATTTCATTTGATCTAATCTAATATAATTCAAAATAAAAAAACAAAAATTTAACTGGTAGACTGGTAATTACACATACTTATATCTTTCAGCTAAACTCGGTCGTAGAGGACGAGTTGTCGACATCATTACAAAGTAACTTCCGCGAGGACAGCTTGAACGGATCATACCAACTCAGCAACGGATGGAACTACATCTTTCTCACAGTACGTCGCGACTTTTTCCCCTTGATTCCAAGTAGCTATTACTTCATCTTCATATCATTCACAAATCATAAATTCATACACTCTTTTAAACCCTTGATATAACTTTTATGATTATATATAAAAGGATTGTGGGGTTTTTTTTTCACAAAAATAATGTGTGTGTGTGTTCGTTAAGACTTAGCACTATTTACAGCTGAAATGTTGCGGAGTGAATGCTGTGACGGCTGGAAGTGCCGGTGACTTTACCAATACGCCCAACTGGAGCTCAAAAGGCTCAAAGAAGATCCCAACCTCCTGCTGCGTTGGAGTGACCGCTTCCAACTACAGTGCACCAACAACGTGTACAGTCAACGTCGCTGCGGGAACTTACTACACTTCGGTTTGTCTAAATTTTATCCTTAGTATTAGACTAAACTCCTAACATATGCATTCATGCAACACGAAAACATGGACTTGGTATGATGATTCTTCATTGTTCCAAGGTTTCTTAGTGAAATCACTATAAAAACAGAACAAAATTGTAGCTTCATCAATATGATAGTTCGTTTTATGATATATTAAGACGTCCCTATTTGAGTCACTTAATCTTATTAGGTTTGTTACTGAATGTCTACGAAAATGTATCAGGTTGTAAGAGTTCATAGAATACAAGGCGAGGCAAACGACATATTTCCATGAACAGTCAGTGACAAAGCTAATGTTCTGTGCTGTCAAGGACCTAACCTTCAATTAGTATATTTAAAATAATTTCATAATAATAATTTGCTACTTGCCAACTATAGAAATATAGACGACCATCATGTGACGCGTTTTATCCAATGACGTTGCGTAATTTTAGCCTGAGGCAAAACAATGGTCTATTGATCCCTCTTTTCTTGTAATAGGGCTGTTATGACGCTCTGCTCAACAAGTTCGATACCTCAAAGTACAGCAACGTCTTCCTTGGTGTAGGGATTACTATTATCATTATCGAGGTACAGTATTCTTTTTTTCATTGAACGACATTTGCAAACGAACCAATGAGGGATATTGCATATAAAATTCATACCATACATGTACATCTTTATATACTTAAATTATATATTGCATGATACAAAAATCAACTGATTAAATTTAATACAAATACTGTCTGTAGCGGACTTTATGTATTATTGCATTCTTTTGGGAAATCTACATCTAAACAATAAATATAATTTTGAATTATCATCGTAAACAAAACTAATTCCTATACCTAAATATGTCGAAAGAGAAATGGATTAATAGAGGATTATATATCGTATCAACTGCAATGATGGGAGAAAAAATCCCGTGGGAGTTAAAATCCAACGAAGATTTTTTTCTTCCGTGGGATTTTGATGGGATTTTAGGTGGGATAAAACATCACACAATTCTTCCATGGGATTTTGAGATTTGAGAAAAAATTATAAGAAAACTAGAGCAATTTGTACATTCAGGTTGACATGTTAGGATCAGAGTAAAAAGTCCCACCAAAATATACTAGTAAAAACAAATGTAAGTTATGTCTAACCGAAAGAGTGGCTGAAAGTCCAGACTTTGTGGTGTATGGACTTGCATTTAAATGTTGCAGTGTTATTTTTTTTTTTATCTATTTCTAATTGAACATAAATTACAAGTTAATCAGGGTTTATTTCAAGATGTTACAATACTGGCTAAAAGCAGAATGACCAAGAACCCTTTCAGAGAAAATGATATCAACTAAGCTTGATGTTATCACTGTATTATTTTTTAATAAGATAAACAAGATCTCAACATGCAAAGTCCTTCTGCTGGAATTTGCATGTTTTCAATAACACTTGACTTGGTTATTTTTATATTTAGTATTTCAATATAGCAAATTATATTTTTATCATTAAATATAGAGCAAAATGGTCATATTTATTTTTAGATAACACAGTAAAATCAATATTTGGTTATAGCCACTTAACTATATCCCTCTCTAATATCTCGCACTACTATTTCATATGTATCATTTCTATTACAGATTCTAGCAATCATCAGTTCAATTCTGATGTGTAAAGGAAATTATGGCGAAGGAAACTTGGCTTAAGATCTTCATGTAAATCAATTCTTTTATTTAAACAAATTGATTGATATGCTTATCGTGTCTGTTCATAATAATTTTTAAAAGCAAATTTGCAGAACGTGTATTCTCATTGATTTTTAAGAATTTTAATCGTTCAAAAATCCCGGACCTTCGTCTTGAAATATAGATAATTTTAATAAGAAAGCCTCATAACTGCAATATATTGTGAAAATATTAAGTACATGTAATGTATATGCTAAGTACTTATAATTATGAATTTGACTACTTTTCATTCCCTTTTCTTTTACAGATTCTTGCTATGCTTGCCTCAATCTGCATTTGTCGGGGACAAGAAGATTGAAAAATATCCACTTATTAAATAAAAAAAACCACGGATACTTTATAACGTCATAGAAATAAACAAACTATAACTGCCATAATCGCATATATTTCCGTGCGTGACAAAGTAAATTGCTCTCAAACCAAGATGCTGATTTCCTGTGGAAACATGTTCCCCCCAAAACGAAACACTTGTATTTCTCTCATATATCGTTTTTGTACCGCAGCAATAAACTTTTCCAGTTTTTATTTTTTATATGAAATATCTCAATTTTCTTTTGATTTGATTATTTAATGAATACCATCGACACCAGCTTTTTTTTTTATTCATAAATGTTAACTTTTGAAACATTTGTCCAAGAGTGTGCACATGCCTTTTTTCTTAATAAAAATATTGAACTTAAACTGAGAAACAAGGTTCTACACAAGGTACATGTACATATAGTATGAAAATTATGTCAAACAAAAGAGACCACTATGTTTAAATGAAAGACATCCGGTATTTCCGTCATTTTTTTAAACGTCACTCAGGAAATTTTTTAACTTGTCTTGCAGCGCTTGTAAACTGTTTTTGTGTTAATCTTTAAAATGGTGAGGGTGTTGCGTTATCTTAAAGATATCAACAATACATATCAAATAGACAAAGTCCCTGATTAGCAAACTGCTTGCTGGACTCAAATTCAGTTTGCAGAACATGTTATAGATTTCCCAAAAACATGACATTAAATACTTTCTTTACCTAGTTTTTCTTCTTCTATTTTTGCATGCACAACTTTGTAACATTAATGTCATCCGGTTACTTTCATGTCGTTTGCATTGCAAAATCATCCGTAGACATTCTATTTTTCGCGGTTTTCTTGAACCTGACAAGCTAAAAGGGGCGTTTTTAAGGAGAATTCTTGGGATTGTTTCATATCATCGGTTGGACTCTGAGGTTATTGTATATATCAAATAATTGAAGAAAATGCGATGCGAGGACATCCTTGAGCAGAAAATAGTTATGTGTATGTATACATAAAAATAGGCTCCTGTATGGTTTCGGTTTTAAAGAATCAATTTAAATAGCTGTCACACGTGTATTTAGAAAACGTTTGGATATCGTTTTTTCTTTAAAATCATCATTTTTAACACTGACGTTCATCCTTTATATTTAAAAACGCATTGAAATGAGGAAGAATAATAGAATTTCAGTAAGATAACACCGCATTGTTCAACTGTTTGTCGCTCTACGCACCTAAAGATTACATTTACGACCAGTTGATAGCTGTCTTCAAGTATGTTTGAGCTAGCCTACTCGATTCAAGGTTCTTTGAGATTTTTTTTTATTTGACTACGATAAGCAGACGAAATATAGTTACTTCATTTCTTTGGTAGGCAAGTATTAAATGATCATATCAAATTTTATCTTATATTTGTTGTATAATGATCTTTAATTCGTTATAATCATAGCGTGAAAGTTACAAATAGACGCCTTTTTTAACCATAAAGCAAATATTAAAGACAATGTACTATATCACATGTTGAAGTGTTACAAAGAAGTCAGGTAACATTTAAAAAGCTAATGTTCTTATCTGGTTTGAAGTTTAAAAAATATCACGATGTAGATAGATTTAGCAAACACAGTTCCAATAAAAGTCGAACTGCAAACACAATCTTTGAAAGATCTTGATCTAAATACAGTATTTTGGTGGAATATCCGGTATAAATCAATGGAATCAGTTTTATGACCATAGTCCTTGGTCAGGATTTTTCCTGATCCGTATTTTGTGGATGGTTCTAAGTTTACTTCGAATCCGAACCAGCTTGACGACAGATTAGAATTGCAAACAATACTGCAAGGAGCTATAAGAAAACAAAACCACTAAAAAAATATATCATCCTAGAATTAGAGTACAGTGTATACTATTAAAATATTTGAATACGAATTTGAAATTCCTATTCACAACGGTCAAAATAGTCTTCTCTAGTGCATGTAGTTACAAAAACAAAATTGAAAATTTGGCGGAAAAATCTAAAAAAAATAAAAAAATAAAAAAAGCCTTGGGATTTTATTTGACATAATGATTGTATATATCATTTTTTAAAAGTTGATATTGCATATCCTAGAAATAGATTGAATCACCATTTTACCTCAACAACCATCACCACTATAGAGATGGCAATGAATACTGTCCCGTACGTGGAAATTAAATCCTTCACAGCATCGTAACACCCCTGCAAATTAAAAATATTCGATATGAAGATATCGTAACAATGCAAAACATTTTTATAAAGTATAAAATATGATATTTCGTATATATTTATTATATTACTATTATCTTGTATTATTATATTTTAAATAAAATACTATTATCCCGATATTCATTTATTTCATCAAATCTGTGTTTCTATCTATCAAATTATTATTGTATATGAAACATATTTCATAGAGGTGATCTTATAGAGGTGACAAGATCAAAAGGTGGTTTTTAGATAACAATGTTCAGAAAATATATTCATTAAAATTGTTAAAAAGAAAAGTCGACTAATCCAGCGTTTTTACCTTCTCGTTATATTTTCCTACGACAACATCTTGATAACACTCTGAATTTGCAGTTGTTATGTAATTTGATTGGTCAACCCCGGTACAACACGTTCTGGGTATAATAGTTCCGTTCATCTTATGACATTTGCCTGTGTCTTTGGTGCACCATGGAGTCTCTGTAAAGTCATTTTTCGTCTTGTTGATGACAGGATTAACTCCACAGCAATCAAACTGGGATATAAGCAGACTGGTATGTTATTTCCGAACGGAAATAAAACTCTTGCCTCAAACAAACGCAAAACTCAACTCATAATGTGGTTTGTTACGTATTATTCACCAAACAAAGTAAACACATACCGTTAAAAAGACGTAATTCCAAGCATTTGAGATAGGACTTTCGGTACTGTTAAGCAAGTCATTTTCATATTTCTTCTCAAGAGATTCAAACAACTTCTCTTTAACAGTTTCCTCAAACTGAAATTAAAAAAAAAACACCCATGAAACCTAATGAAATGCTTTTAAAAGAATCATTCTGCATAAGAAACACAATGCAATAATCAAACTAGAACATGTAGAATTTTCATGTGTATATAATTATTTCAACATGCAGATTTGTATCAAAATCATTTTTATATTAAACAAACAAAAGTCTCAATTGAGATGTTAACATCTCACTAGAGCAGCTACAACATTGGTACACTGACGGTGGGAAATGAAAAAAAATTTAGGTAATTCAGTACATAGTATTAGTTATAGACTTACAGATTCAGAATGTTGAGAGCAACTCGGCAAATTAAAAATATTTGTTATCCTACTTACATCGGTCCTCATTTTGAACCACAACGCCACTGCTGCTATTTTCATAATGAGCAAAATCAGCACCAAAATGGCATACTAAAATTAAAGTCATGAGATCGAATTTTATTCTGTACGACATTAATATATAAAACCTGTCATTATATGCCAGTAAATATGACATTTCGCAAAAAATGGAAAACGAGAATAAAATTGCAAGCTTATGTTTTAAAATATCATTTCTTGTAATTTCTAAAAATCGTTTGCACCGTCATTTTCATGAAATCTAAGAACAATTTATTAAATCAGTACCACAACAAGCATCCATCTGACTTCACAGCAAGCACCAATCAGCCCTAGGCCTGATACCAACACAATGAACGCCCCAATCACGATGAAAACAATGGACAGATTGTTGACAAGGTCTCCTAGCTTGTATCCAGCTACTTCCACGCTGTTCAGGGCAGGTGTCACATCAGATGAGAGAGCGTTTATTTTCACCAATATTCCAGCAACCAAGAGTCCCAAGCCAAGAAGCTGTAATTTTTCACACAAAACAGAAAAATTGGTTCATTTTATTTTCAGCATGACCAAAAAGGTCATTAATTTAGTAAAACATGTGTTCAAAAATGAAATAAAAATGTCATGATTTCTAAAATATAGAATAGTTTATTCGATCTCGTACTTGTGATTTAGAAAAATATTGCATCAATATTGATTTGATGATGGGGAACAATACTGCAAGATGATTTGTGCAGAGAGTTTTTCTCAGAAACATGGGCACATTCAACAATGTTAAATTTCAAGCTCTGAATTTGATACTATGAAGCAGGATTAACGACATGGAACGAGTCGTCTCTAGACGTAATTCTAAGCTGACCTAGAAGATCGGTGAATTGAAAAGACCTCTTTACAATCCTTAAATTTCATTTCTTTAAAAAAAAAAATAGAAGAATTGGCGTTGGATTTGTCATTTTATAGAATTTGTTTTAAATTACAAACTGCATCGACAACTGCAATGCAACTGGTAGCGTTTCTTTAAAAACTAGCTACGAAGATTGGATTTTTTCCACGAAATATGACTTTGAGATGAATCCTTATACAAGGTCATACTAGTTCATAAATATTTATGCTAATAGATTAATATTTAAATTCATAGTCGGATAAAACAGATAGAACAGATGAAAGTATATGACAAAGAAAGCTATGTAAGACATCATTCTTGATCCACTCTTTGCTTTCAATGCCGTTAAAATTCAAAAACAATAAGGTATAGCCGTCTTTTCTATTTTCGTTATCATGGGATTGCATTTCGTATTATAAAGCTTAACAATCTGAATTATAAACCAATAAGGATACATTTTATCTTTAAACAAATTAAAAAAAAAAAACCAACGAAACAAAAAACTTAAATATTGATTAATAACATACAATAACATTTTTACATGTATAAATAAGTAAGAACTACTATATTTTGAGATTCAAGACCAGGAACTTAAGGCAGAAATATAACCTCTAGTCCTTTCTTTCTTTCTTTCTTTCTTTCGGATTTATCTACTTTTACACCTTGTACATTCAAAGTTTTATTTTTTCATATTAAGTAAAAACAAATGAAGATTTTGAAGAATACTTACGAGAAAAATAAGGTTGATTATGGCAAGAAAGACTTTGCCAAATTTACTACATCCACCTTTAGCCATTTTGAAATGATTTCGATCTCGAGAGAAATACGGAAGAAAGCTTCTGACATAAATAACAACTTCTTCCTGAATCGAAAAAGGTTGTTTAAACGAACAATAGTGATATGGCCCAGTGACAAAAAGTGGTATTTAATCTAGCATACAAGAGACGATAGCTGTAAAAATTGAATGCCCTGCCAAAGATCTACAAGTCCTATATAAATTAAGGAAACAAATTCAAACAGTATAAAAAAGATATACTCAGTATCGATACTACTTGATAGACCTTAATTTGAAAAGTTTGAAACATACTTTTAAAGGAAAAAGAAATATCCTCTTTGTAGATAATTTCGTAAAATTATATTTGAAGTCTTTGATAATATAAGTGCTAAAAATTTATCCTCCATTTTGCCCACCAACGTTTCTTGTCCATAAAATACAGTTGTCCTTTCGATCCATTTTTTTTTTGACATGAAAAAAAAATCAAATTCAACCATGTCTAAAGAATGCAGATTTACATTCATCAACATCGTCATGGTAGTCAAAACCCAGTTTGATTCAGTTGTCTGTTTCTAAACAAAATAGATTTTTAATCCTATACTACACAATGATTGTTTTTAAAGGGGCGTTTAACAACAAACTAAAATAGTTTTTTTTAACAAATAACTTACAAAATAAACCCGACCCTCTTTGACATGAGTTGACAGATAATTATATTATGCATTGATTTATACCAAATGTTAAGCTCTAAGATAACTTGTTTTTCACTAAAAATACTTTCCCCAGTTTCTCTGAATAAATGCCCCAAAAAAATAAATCATAAAATAATTGAAAGCTTATATTGGTCCATTAAATGGAAAATCATATTTCAGTAAAAATACTTGATATATTCACAAATGATTTATTGAGGTGTTGAGCCACCTTAAATGACATGAACTGTTTCAAAATTAGTGGCTCTTCAAAGAAATAATTTACACCCCTATTAGATCACATATATAAGTCTAGGCCCTAACTTATCCTTTTGAAGTTGGACGGAAGACTTCCTCTTACTCGCAACGAGATCGTGTAGCATATTTCACTTATTGATAAGTAAGTATGGAAATATTGTAAACACTTATGGTTCTAATTAATAATTAAAAAGATATTATATCTCAAAATTGTCAATGGGCAGTTGGTGTATACAAGTGTAAGTTTCGAACATCGGTATTATCGTCTTTTACACTTGTTAGTTGCTGTAAGCTAAGGCTGTCTGTGAACTATGTTCACGGACATATTGAAAATACGTCAATAGTATTTGCAATAGTATTTGCAATAGTATTTGCAAATGCAATAACATCATTATGATTCGTTTTGAAAAGTTAAAAAAACCCTGGTTTTGAACGAATTCTATATTAAATTCTCACGCTGTGCAATCTATTTAAAAATCGTTAAATTAATATACGTATAATAACATACTATGTCTAATGTAGACCCTTGAGAATTTTTTTTTATTTCTGTTTAGTTGAAAAGAGTTTTATACTTAAATAATTATAAAATTAACTTGATTGATTTAAACATTCCATGATTATAATTCAAAATGTACCAGAACCTTATGCTTGAAACCTTAACAGTAGACACATGTTTAACTTGTTTTTTTCTTGGTGGTGGTGGTGGTGGGGGGGGGGGGGTATTCAAAATGTTACATACAAGCTTATATCATAACATATTTTTAGACTACAGTGTATACACATCACATATTCAATTCACTTAAGACAGAGACCCTCACGCAGTCACATACCGTAGATAAACATGCACATGTACAGACAAGTATATACGCCGACAAACATATACACATTTATAACATATCACAAATAGTTTGTTAAGAATCAACTTGTTTTTTAGTAATTGATAATAACTCGTTGCCAGTCTGCAATGTTTTCAATGCATTTCAAATATGACTTATCTCGCGTTTTTATGTTTGTGTAAACTATAAATCTAAAGAACAACTTAAGATTTAAAAAACAAAACTTATTTTTGAATCAAACATCAAGATTTCTTAAATATTTCCTCTCTTTAAATGACCCTTCAATTAAGAAAAAACAAATTTTAAAAAAGTTCACCGGGATATGAACTTCATTCATATCAATCAAATCCCTCACATCGACATAAGAGCTACTAATCCAAGGGCCCTGATTTTTACGAATTTAGAAGAGGCCTCTTTGCTCATACATATTATGCATAAGTAAACCGATTGGATGCTTATTATTAGGCAAAAAGATATTAAAGTATAAATCCTCCACAGAAAAGACATTTCATGGTGTACTTGGACAGTGCTGAAATTGTTGGGAAGCAACTCCATTTTTTGCATGCATACATTTATGTAAAATTTTAATGTTCAGTAATGTTAAACCTTTCAAGGTGTTCAAAAGTTGCAATTTTCAAATTCTTTAGTCCACCAGCAGAAATATTGATTTTTAGACTTCTTGTGACCACGTGACCACGTGACTCCCTATCTAATTAATGAAAGACTTCAGCACTGTGAAAAGAGTCGATTATTCTTACTAAATGCAATAGAGTGACGAGGAAGTTAACCAGCTTGATTTTGAATAAAATAAAATACTGCTATTGAATTAATTGCTCACATTACTGTATTTGAGTCTCTCTATCACAGCGACTATAATTTAACATCAATTTAATTTATTTCCTTAAGTTATACAACTCATCAGAATACAAACCATTATATATTCATATGATTATATGCATTTTATTATTTGTAGTGGAAAGTTACTCCTTTCAAAAAAGAAATTATCTCTATAATTTCTATGCATCGACCCCCCCCCCCAAAAAAAAAAATGAAAGATAAAGAAAACCTACTTTACACCTAGTGTTAAAGTATATGATTATCATATTTCAAGATTATTATTATTATTATCAATATCTCACACTAAGTTCTTTAAAGAATGATTTTACACATTAAAAGCTTTATAGGTTACAGGTATTTATTTGCAATATTTGTAAAATGATACTTAAGTTCATTGGAAAGCTTATTTTTGTGATAAAATTACTACCAACGATGTCCAAAATTTCTCAATATTGAAATATTGTGATAATCAGATAAAATCAATAATGATTCTTAAAGCAACAACTACAAGTTGAACTGCATACAAAATATTTATCTTGATTAAAATAAAGTATATCCTGGCGGAAATTCTTATCCAATTAAAAATCATTGGAACTTGTTCTGATAGTATATCCAATGTTAAAAATTTGTCACTGAGTTTCTGAGTTGTAATCTGATACCATGAATTTCGCCATCAACACGCAAACACTACGGCAACAATCTAGACAAACGACAAAAAAAAAACACCAAATAAAACATGCATTATGATGAGAGAAAGTCATATCAATGATAGTCATAAACAACGTTAAAAGTTTGTTCATATCACTATAGTAATAGTATTGTTTTCTAAAATTGAACTTATTCTAATTTGCCTGGTACATGAAATTTATCTTACCTCAACAACCACTGCAACCATAAATATGGAAATGAAAACGGCAAGGTACTTGGAGATAAATATTTTTTATAGCATGATAGCATCCCTGTAATTAAAGTTTTTCCGACAATGGTTATATATGTATCCCTTTTCACGGTGTGTGTATGTCTTAGGTACAAGGGGCGTTCAATAAATAATGTCATCGTCGTTACAAAAATAACACCATAAGATATTTTTTGTTATTTTATTCTTGGTTACCTTCAAAATACTCTCCTTTAACAGACATATATAATTTCAACCGATTCATCCAAGCTTTGAATGGCATCATATAATATTTTTGGGAATGCTATTCAAGTACTGATAAATGGCAGAGCCCAAAACATTCCTTGAAGCATATCTCTTTCCTGACAAGTGCTTTTTTAATTTAGGAAAAAGAGAAAAGTCACAGGAAGACAGGGATGGGGCAAAACATGAACATTTTCTTTTTCCAAAAATGATCTCACAATCTGGGATTTATGTGCTGGGGCGTTGTCATGAAGAAGTTGAATGTTACGAATTCAAGACTTTGGTCTCTTCCTTTCGTAATGTTTCTTAACTTTCTTAAGCACATAATTTTTGTATACATATCCGGTGATTCATCGGCCTTTTGGAATAGGAACTTGAACTACAAGGTCTTCACTATTAAAAAGAATTGCTTATTATCTACCCTTTAAAGACAGTTCAAAACCCAATGCTGATTGCCCTTGTTCCAAACTACTTTTCAGGTCAAATGGTATTTGAGAAGAACATTTTAAAAGACGCTAGCAAATTTTCAAGAATTCTAGAAAAGCTCAGGTAAGCTGAAATCTACAGTTGAAAAGAAATTCAGTAACAATCTGTTAGAATATAATACATGTATCTTAGATATGTACTAATGTTGTATATGCATCTTTGCCTTTTTTATTATCATTTGAAACAAATTAAAGCCACATGAAGGGCTCATTATTTCTTTCACCAGAGGTCTAAGTATGACACAATCCTGTAAACGATTGATAGAAGGACAATTTTGTTATTATATGATAATGCAAAATAAAGGAGGTATGTTGCTCAAAAACCAAATTCATATGGGGATGAAGGATCACGAAAACTTTTAAAATATTTGATTTCACTTTGACTAGAGGATGAGTTACTCATCAGTAATATGACCTCACCAGCAGGTAGGTTAAAGTTATTGTATATTACATTGGTATTGCAGAACAAATAAGCAAATTTTCGAGTTCTCCTCATCTCATATTACATATTTCCTCCTTGCTTCTATTTAGAAAAACAACGATAAATAAGAGACACTACAATGATGATGAATTCCTAATTTTGAACATGAGTCCCTATGATTAGAGTCATTAGAGGAATAAAAAATTTATCATTTCAATTTAATAAATCGACTGTAGGTTTGATGTGATAATGCAAACTCATACACCAAATAAATTGAACTATTGATAATAATTATATACATCAATTTTAACAAATAAATATAAAAAAAATGAATAAATACATTGCTTAGATTTATGGTTAAACAAATGAAAAATATTCATGTTAATAAAATCGATAAAAGCAAGTTTCTGACTGAGAGCACAATATTGAACTGTATATCTGTATTTTTTAAGGTGCATAAATCACTAGTTGCTTTTGTTATTTTAAATATGTTGATTTACTATACAAAGCGTCCTTTCTACGCCCTTAAAATATTTCTTTGATTTAGGTGTAAACAAAGGCTTCGTAAAGCACTAGATTACACATGAAATAATGTTTCTCACAAAATCTTCAAATACACCATCCAACGTGATCCAATGTGAACTACTTGTTTTTGATGTGTCTTCCGTTGTCATGTACAAGGCATAATCATATCACCGTATTCTGATGCCCAAGCTGCCGAAACAAGATGAAGGCAAACACAATACCTGCAATCTAGGTATAGAAAAAAAAACATAATCAAAAAATTAAATCATTTATAGGATTATGTCATTTTACTATGATCCATTTATTCAATTCAATAGTAAAAAGTATTCCCTTTAAAGGAATGACCGTCATGTGATATCAGTTATCAGTATGGACTGTTTGTATGTTATGCCAAAATACAACATGCATTTAATAGTATAAACCGCGCTGTTTTGTTGCTTTCCGAAATAGCAAGGAACGAATTAACTTTACGTTAAGTATGCAAAGTTTACCTCCGAACGAAATCCTTACGCATGTAAAGAAAAGCAAAACAAGATTTAAATCATTTTGTATCTGTATAAATGTTTAAATCTCAAGTCAAATACATCAAATATAATATTCCTTAGTTATAACACTTTACATGAAGCTGTCACTGCATCAATAACTAGGCAGTGTGAAGCGTAATGTGTGCGCAAATACTAGTAGTGACGTTTGCCGGATGCCTCATACGGACACAACTGTGATTGGTCGAAACCGATCACAAAAATAAAATAAATAGCACCTAGTAAAAAGAAAGTCCACAAAAAACTGAAAGTTGATTAAGTAGCTACAGTCATAAAGCACTTTGAAAAAGTTTTGCAAAGTGCGTTGACTTGGTCCTAAATTTAACGCACTTTGAAAAAAAAATTTCAAAGTGCGTTGATTTTGTCCCAAATTTAACGCACTTTGAAAATTTTTTTCAAAGTGGGTTGCCACACAGCTAATATATTGTCTTCCAGCAATTTAGTTCGACAAAGTTAACTTGATCATTTAATTACTGGCGGTCGTTGGTGTATAATGTCTTGAAATGTCTTGAACTTCCCTGAACTCTCCAAAAATATTTATGAAATAATTTCGTAGAAAACAAATTAGATAAGTCACAACATAACTTTTATTAAAAGCTACGACTTGTTTCACGTACACCAAATTACCTTTTTCGACTTGGATCTTCCAAAGACAAACTTGGTATACGTATCAAGTATTATGTCGTCATAAGATAGACTTAGCACATGTCCTTTAGGGTATTAATAGGGAAGCGTATCAAACTATGTTTTTAAATTTTTGTTGCCTCGTTTTTTTGTTGGTTACAATAGCAGTTTAATACAGGGAAAAAATCATTTAATTCAAGTTTCCGTAATTTTACAACCGTAAAAAGCAGTACTGGTTCTGAGTCAGTTATTGGCTGAAATTTGCGGTTTTTCTATGTAATAATTTTCGAAATGACTTTAATCTATATGCTGGCATTGAATTTATGTCATTGCAGAATATGAGTTTTGTTTAGAGGTACATAGGAGGATTGATCGATATGAAATTTTTGTACGATATCTCAAATCATTCGACTCATATAATAAAATGAACGTTACATCCCTTCAAAGTATTCTAATACCGTATTGAGTTAGCCATATTTTGTTTCCAATTTTTCTTACTGGTTCGAAATAGTTAAACCACGTTTCGTCACCAGTAACAATATTTGCAAATTGTCTTTGATTAAATTTGGGAAACATTTTTCAGCAATTGCTAGCAGTTTGTACTCGTACCCGTTTTTTTTTTTTTTTGGTCATCTGTCAATGTATGCGGTATCCACCTGACAGAAATCTTTCGTACTTTCAAAATACGCTTCAAAATGAAATGCACCCGTATCTATTTTCTTCCATATTCTCCACCCGTTTCCCAACCATTTTACAACAGTGATCAACGACTATTTCTATTGAAATGAATATACGTTTAAAACTGTGGAGCTGAAGATCGTGTTTATACCGTTTGCAAAGTATTGAATAGAGCTATTCGAGAGTATCATCACCCACGAAATCGTGCAGAGCGTTATCACGCTGTGCCACTATACACATTACACATCGAGCAATCCTCGTAGTCGTCATATGATATGAAGCAAGAACTGCACCCCTCCCCCTTTTTTCACACAACACGGACTAGGATTTTGAGAATTGGTGTAAAAGGTGCGTTCTCTTAATTCCTTTGCTTGTCATGATTTTAGACTAAGTCTCGCCCCTCCAAATTTCAAAAACGATGCTACGTACCTGCAAACTAAAGCATATAAATCAAAATCAACTACACGTATTACCGTTTACACCACTAGTTTTGTTAAGGATTCTTGTTATCAATGTTTCTTCATTTGTTACAGATGAAGATTTGGATTTTCGTATTCAAAAAGTCAGACACCTCGGCTAATGACTAGTCCTAGCCGATTACTGATCCAGAATCAATATCTGACTCCGTTTAAACTATAGTCTGTCCCAAGATATTCATGCAGCACATTTGGCCGATTTTTAATAAAAATACACATACCTGTGAAAGAACTGCAATTGAAATCGATGAAAGGGAAAATTTCCAAGATATCTTCATTAACACATAATCTTTTTTCACTCATAAAAGTTCACAGGAACGAAAACAGATTTCTTACGGAGATTTATAAATGGGGAATGTTTACATCTTTTCTCCATTCGGAAATACTCGGAATACCTCGCGCAATTTGTCAATTATCATCCGGGTCTACTTCAATACAAAATCCCCGTAGACATCACATTTTTTAGCCATGTATTGAAACATGATCAGCTAGAGGGGGCGTTTCAACGGAGAAATCTTGGAAATTTTTCATACTTTTGAATGAACATCGTTTGAACGCTGAGGTATTTATAAATATCGAGTAATTAAGCAAAATGTGAATCCAGGATATCTTGGGACAGAGTATGAATAAAGATATTAATCGGCCCAACGGTCACACCGTTTACATGTTAGGTAAAGTAAGATACAATTTCTTTTTTTAAATAAGATACAACTCCTTTTTTCTCTAAAATGTGTTAATCAGCTTACCTCAATTATCATGATCGTTAGTGATATCCCTATCACTGCAGCAGAATATGTTTGGATTAACTCTTTAATCCGATCGAAACAACCCTGTAGATGTAATTAGACAAACAAAAATCTAATTAAAGTTCGAATCACAACTTTATCAGAACACACTAACGTATGTCTAACAAAAATATTTCTTTTCAATCAGTTCCACTAATTTGCATGCAAAATTCGCGACGTTCTTTCTATCTAAAGTTTCTGATTAAAGTAGTATAGCTATGCATTTACATGCTCTATTATAGCAGTTACATACGACTAAAACATTCGATTTTTAAACACTTTCAGTGTTTTTAAAATTATACGGAAGGAATGTTATGTTTTGTAAACAAAATATCGAATTGAAGGATTTTTCTTTTGACATAGCACTGTTGGACATTGGCCACGTTTTAGATTTGAATGATCTCCAAACAATTTATAATGAAATGTGTTTTCATTTTTTTAAGCAATGGGTATGACAGTGATCACAAGTAATGGCCCTAAATTGACATATATGGGAACATTCATCAACTGGCTAATGAATTGATAATTTTATTCAAATATGTTACAGATATATATGTTATTTTCGTAGGATAAATGATGTGAATTAGGAAAATAAATATGCAAGATATATATTGACAATTTGCAATCACATATTATACCGTCGTTTTGAAGCCGCTTTTAACGTAGACAAAACAAAGCGGTGATGCTTTCTGTTCGAAGTCTTTTGCATTGACGCCAACACAACATGTCTTTGGTATCTGCGCATTGATGTCATGACATTCACCTGCAGTTGTACACCACGGGGTTTTATTAAAGTCATTATCTACTCCCACCACAGAATTCACTGCACAGCAATTAAACTGAAAGCAAAAGGCAATGAGGAACATGTATAAAAAGAAATTGACGTTTAATTTCATCTGCAAACCAAGTATCAACCGCGTGCGATGAATATTCAAGAGAATTGCAAGAAACCTTGTTGCTTGTGGATATTTGTCGTTAGGAATAAGTGTGTCCTCAAGTATGAAGAAATTCAAAATTCAAATGACTATTTGCTTGCGAAAATAAATTATCATGAGTTAAAATGGCCATTCGAATAAAATGATGCATATAATACTCGGGTTAAAGTACATGTGTATTTCATTAAAGAGACATGGTGACAAGGAAACATTTTTGTGACAACATATAAATGTTTTTCAGAATATCCATAGTACACTTGAGTTGAATTGTTTTTAAAATACTAGTTATTAAATCTACAGACCATTATTTCGTAGATTGATGTTTAGCTTGAAATACAAGAAAGCGCGTAAAAGAGGGTTAGTATATAGACTTTTCACAGGGGATGTAAACTTACTTACATTTAAAAACAAACGATTCCATGTATTGGAGATTGGATTACTGCTGTTTAGGGAGTCGTTAACATAGTTTTCTTCTAAAAGCTTCAGCATCTCTTCTCTTAACTTTTCATTTATCTTATAAAATAAATAGGAAAAAATTAAGTTAAAGCTCACAAATAACTAATCTGAGTAATTATTATGAATGAATATTTCAATGTTTTATTCTGGTCATTCACAGGATGGAAATTTTGAAATTCAACAAATATTCAGGTTTTAACACAGTTTTACACAGATTCAAAATACATAACAATGTTACAGAATAACTTCAAATTTTTATTTCGCTTGTGAAAATATTTTATATCTCATTCTCATCTTTTTTAAAATATATATAAAGGTATATTTGTTTGTTATAATACCTTGTTTCTCAACATGAATCCCAACACAACTGCTGCAATTTCAGTGACTAGCAGAATTATGACAAACACAGCATACTGATAAAATAAAAGAACATCATTTTTGAAAGTTTTGAAAAAAAGAATCCTTAAATCGCATGAATGCACTCCCACATATAAAAGTTAAGTATATATTAAATGTACTTACTGTAACCAGGATGCACCTGACCTCACACAAAGCCCCAAATAACCCAAAGCCTGACACGCAGGCAACCAGAACTCCTATGACGATCGCGAATAGAGAGATATTGCTCATAATCTGCTCTAAAGTAGTTGCGTTCTCTTGAAGTATTCTCAATGCAGGTAATACATCGTTACTTTGCTTCAATTTCAAAACAATTCCAGCTACCATCAGCCCTATTCCGAGTAGCTACAAAGCACAATCAGAGACACGAGAATTATTCAAAGAAAGCTATTTGATATAATTTTCCATATAGAGAAACACCGGGCAGATGTCGATTGGTGGTTTAGATGATGAACAATTCATGTTAATGCTTGTAAAGAAGAACCAACGTCTAACTCTGACTTTACAGATTTAACAAATCTAATGAATTTTTAGCATTAAAGTGTCTATCCGACCAATAATTAAGAAGGAGGTTAAAAGAGCAAAGATACAAAAGGGTTCTGTTATCAAGAAATTACCGAATCTTAAACCAAATCATTAACGCAGTGTTTTGAAATGACATTCCTAACTCAGCCGATGGTAAGACGGGGAAAACTGGTGTCATGGCTTATTTAGTGATGAGATGAATATGGGTTTAGGAAAGGAAAAATCTACGTTTGAAGAAAACTGTCTTGGAATGTACAGCAGTCATTTGCCCTGCTCTGGCATATCGGCTGTGTTCTTTGGATGTTTATCCTTAAATGGTTTTGGAACTTTGAGCCTTAGTCGAAGGAAATACAAACTAAAGAATAACAATTTGTTGCCTCTTGCTGTTATGGAGTTTCTTGCAAGTCCCTGAATTTTACTGGAGGGTAAATGCCAGGTGCACCAGTCTAGACAGACGGTTATATCAAATTAAATGGGTACAACCCCATACGTATACGAGGGCTGTCCGACATGTAATGTGTAATTCGTAAATGATGATACTTTTGAATGGCGCTATTCAATACTTTTAAAACAGTATAAACACGAGCTTTCAGCTCCACATAGTTTTAAACATGAGTGGGAAATATAGTCATTTCAATAGAGCCAGTCATTGACCATTGCTGTAAAAATAGCTGGGAAACGTGTGGGTTGAGAATATTGAAGAAATTAGAGCATATATATAAAATTTCCCCAAAAATTCGGTGATTCGATCATGCAGATTTTTAATGAATTGGGGGGAAGTTTACGGGCCTGCTGAGGATAATTATGGGACAGTTTGTAGGTGGAGAAAGAAATTCCTGACTGGCACAGAGTCTGTCAAAGAAGCATCAAAATCTGGCCGTCCTGTGACTGTAGTAGGCAAGACAAATGTCTCAATAAGTCAGGGAAATAATTGAAAGTGATGGCAGGTACACGATTCGTGATATTCCAAAAGCTGTTGGCATATCGCTATCGCGTGTGCATACATGTATCATTTTGAAGCGTATTTTTAAAGTACGAACGATATTTGCCAGATGAATACTGCATATATTGATACTATAATTTTTCACTATAAACAACGTGTTTATACTGAATAGGCAATTGTATTCGTAAAGCTGGAAACTGCACCTAAGACGGATGCAAAAATACAACTCTCTGTCTTTAATACATGTAATATCTATATGTAACTTGTATCAAATATGTGCGAGAATACATTTTCACTAAATATACACACCATATCAACAGAACTGTACCCAATGACCCCTAGATTCTTTATAAAGGTATCATTGCATCTCATATATATTACTCGATCTGGACCTGATAAGAAGATGTATACATCGCAAACATACTTTTAATTTATGTACCCATACCGCTTCTATTTTCATAGATTGCCCAAATTGATGTTTTCAATGAATTTAAATATGCAACAAATTGATATAAATAACCCCAGAATGATTTTTTTTTTCATATCAACACATAAGTTAAAGGATCATTACTTACAAAGAATAAAATGTTGATAACAATCAAGAATATTTTCCCAAAACGTCCACAGCCTTTAACCGACATCTTTGCATTAAACAACTTCACCTCTTCGTGACAGGATTGTGAAAAACAATTGTGTACAATTATCACGCAGTCTATTTGCTCTATTGATGAACCAGAGACACTCTTATACAAAGTGTATTTTCTCGCGAGCTATTGTGAGGGTTTTCCTTTTACTTGTACTAGTACTCATACTCATGTATGTGGCTCTTCAAGTGTAAATGCATTTAAGTAAGCTGTTGCCATTAACACTTTTTTAAAATAGATATTTAAAACTACATCATGTACCATGCATCACTTTGATTCACAAGTGATATTATGTACATGCATACACGTGGTTAGAATTCAGCGATTAAAGTTAAGTGATTTATTGGTGTGTGAATCAAAATCATATCCAATGATATATTAATCTCATATTAAGGTACTAGTTGTTCACAAAGATAACACAGAATGCTCTTTAAATTTTATTTTTGTTTAACTTTAATATTTTGATCTATGAAAGGAAAAGTGCAAAACCTTAAGATATGAAAGAAATCCGACCTCATATCTTTTGCGAGCGTCAGTTCAAACCTTTCATTTCAACATAATTATTATAGTGTTGCACTAAACATCCCATTGCATAACAAATCACATTCATGAATGACCTTTCATCACAACAACATTTCTTGAAATTAAACAAATACATGTACGTTCATTTTAAACTCTAACACGTGACATGGCACTTAAACAGAAAACCAAACGAATTAAAACGCTATAACAGGCATTTATTTTCCAATGGTATATTTTCCTCTTTGTACATGAATACAACGAAGTATTTTTTTTTTACATTAAAAGATAAAAATGATTCAGACTTTAAGATTTAAAATACATCATAAATATTTGGTAATCATGTTTATCACTCTTATACATGAGGTTTTACATGTATGTCAACACATTGGTTTTCGGATGTGATGACTACGTGTCAAGTGATTGCACTTCAGTTATCTTACACTGGCAAAGACTCTGTCCTAGTTCTAGATTTGTAAAGGGCAATGATGAACACAAAAGCAAACATTTGAAAAAAAAGTTAAACGAATACTTTAAATATCCAAATGTGAATTATTCATTCATTCATATCTTTCTTTTTTTAATATTGATTACCATCTAAAAAAATTCAAATTTAGGCACACATTTCGTAAAGTATTTGTGATAATGGTAAATATTTTTCTTTCTAAATGAAGGCTAAACATCTTTCAATGGATATTGAGGATTTTCCTTTTTCGTTGAATTTATTAATTTCAATTCAGATTAATTACTTTCTGATGTTCACATTACAAATTTAATGAACAACCTGAGTGGCAATTACGGCAAACAAGTTTCCGGAAATTGAATTGGAATAAGTCAGCATTATTTGTTCCATTCGATCACAGCAACCTTATGAAAAGTAGGAGATACATTTTTAAAAAACAAAATACCATACAGTCACACTCGACACCATTTTAGGAATACCTGAAACAATTTTTTTTTAAAAACTCATAAATTAAAATGATTGTTTTCGCAACTTTGGTAAAAAATTTCATGATATTTGAATTAGCTCAAAATGAATTCTAAAAAGCATGTTACATTTCCAATCTTATACAACAACTGTAACTGTTGTCTTTATTGCCATGTTAATTTTCAAAACTTTTTCCAACATTGACAAAACGCAAAAGATGTTTCTGCTTTATGCTTGGCACAGAATGATGTATTATAAATCATGCAACCCTGTCAAATCCGATGATTCTCTAACACTTATCAACATTTTATCTTGTTTGAGAAATATCGCAAAATATATTTACAGAAAAGTTCTATTCCTGATTCATCAGAAAAGGTCCTAATGTAATGAATCAAATTTAACCTCTGAATCACCTTTCCATTATATTTGAGAGAATTTGCAGTGGTTGGACATTGAATTGCAATGTTCAGGATGCCAGATCTTTGGCAACAGGTTTTCGGCAAAGTGACTTTTTGACAATTTCTTGTAATCATGCACCAAGGACTCTGCACAAAAACTTTTGTGGTATCAGCAAATGAGTTATCATCACAGCAACCAATCTAGTGAATTGAGAATTAAATCGTTAAAGCAACCAACTGAATATTTAAAAAAATAAAATTAGATTGACCTTGGTATGTCTTTTTATGTGTTATTTATACACTTAACAGTAAATTTAAGACGCATTGCAAACACATATTGTTTTAACATATTATCAGCCTAGCAATACCAAGAAAGGGTAAGAATGCAGTATAACCTTTAAGTACTTTTCAATTTGATATTCTAGATTGAATAATAAATGTGCATACCTTGAACTGTTTATCAAGAAATGTTTAAAAACAAAAAATATCAATTCTAATCTTTGTTTCGTCATTTTAAAAGCGTGAGGCTAATCCAATTATTTAATTTATTTGCATAATAAAGTATGTTTAAATCAAGATATCACGTTTTGATTTATAACTTTTGTTTAATTATTTACAATGACTTACCGTTAATGATGCAGAGTTTACTACATTGAAAACTATAATATCAATATTCAACAAGGAGTCGTCATTTAAATTTTTCGGTAAATTTTTGAGAAGCAGGATTTTGTTTACAGGAGTAAACTGAAAAAAATAAAACAAATGAAAATTACTAGTTATTCCCAATATAAGTAAATACCCGGTATATACATAATTTCTAAAATTGTCTTTATATTAAAAACTACAAATGAATGACATAAAGACGAAATTCATATCACCTATGCTCTGACACGATCGCTGTTTTTTCCACCTTTTTGCGCTAAATATTTCATATCTCAATTTTTGATTATACACAGTACATCTTGACAAACAAAAACTAAAACAAACCTAGATTAACTTCTGTGGAACGCGACTTTTTTGTTGCTGAGAAATATAGCTATAGATAATAAGAACCTACACTGTAGATGAGTTTTGAATTTCATACATGAAAAACCCGGATGATAAGGTTAAGAAAGCATATTGTTCAGAAAAGTTTCAAAATCATGTCAAGTTTTAACTATTATACACCATGGAATCGTCATTTTTCGTAGGGGCTATAAATGTTGATTTTGAGTATTTTGTTTTTGCACTCAGAATCCGATAACTTGATTAGTTACAATTTTTAAACATATAATTTAAGCTACTTGAATAGTTTCATACTTAATTGCATCCCAACGAACCATAGATATTTAATAAACAACCCACAAATTAAACCGATCCGAACAAAATACAAGATTCCATAGTAAATGTCAATTAATAAATAACAGCGTGATTTAAACTTCCTGATGTTGATTTAAAGTTGTTTTTTTTTCATTGGTAAAGGTATTTATCTTAGGTTATGAAAGATGCAGAAATAATATAGGACAACGTATATCATAGTAATTCATGACTGAAAGGAATTTGTCTATTAATATATTATAATTAAATTCTATATTATATGATTTGTTGATTACAGAAGTATATGTATAATGAACCTATATTAAAACAAAATCACAAACATGTACAAGGTGATGACACCCCACCCCCAAAAAATGTAAACAATTCGGAAGAAAAGAATCAACCGCATCCGGTATTTAATGATCAAACTCACCACGTTTTTAATCTTGAACATCAAGAATACAATTCCTACTTCCATGACAAACAACGCTACCATCAATAAGGCGTACTGTCAAACATAATGTCAATAAAGTAATGTGTCAATTAAACTTTTCTTGCACGGATTATCCGAATTTTATAGAATTTTGTTTTATCCTTTTTTCTAAAAAAAAAAACAAGGCTTTGAAAAGAAATTATTGTAATTTTGAAATAATGATACTTACTAAAATCATTAAACATTTGCATTTAAAACAGGCTCCTAGACACCCCAAGACGCCTGATATTACCAAAAGGGCTCCAATGGCAACCATGAAAGAGGACAAAATGTTTAAAATATCACCCAGATTGACACCAACCACTTGCAATGTGTTGAGGAGCTGGAGCGCATCTAATGGGATGACATTTGTTTGGACAGCTATCCCTGCCATCAGTTGACCAATACCAAGTACCTAGGGAAAAGAAATTGAGTGATAAGCTAAATTGCGACAGAATTTATAATCAAAAAGGTTTGTCAGAGTCTATGTGGCTAGGTAAAAAATAAGCTCGATTATCAATTTTCTTTCAACAAATACTTTACTACGTACATTGTAAGTATGCTGTACTACATACACTGTTTGTACGTGTGATGTAAATACGGAAATTGAATAAATTCATTACCGAGTTTGACACCTTTAAAAATGTTAGTGATAGACACTTTTTATCTATTTTCATGGTCCAGAGAACTTTACTACGCAAACTTTATTTAAAAATATTCTGTTGAATTATACAAATCTTGAAAAGGTAATAAAATGGAAAGGATTTATCTTTTACAAGTAAGAAATAGTTATAGAAAGACGAAGTACACTAATTGTTTAAACACACCAAAATTGTTAAATATGAACATGACTCATCAAGTTTCATGTTGATGCGATTTTCCTCTATATCACTTGAGGTTGTTCGTAATTTCCTCCACATCACTCGATTATTTTGATTCACAGCACGTTCTATTACAATGCGCACATAATAAAAGAAAGAAATACTTACTATTAGTACACTAATGATCAGGATGAGTATTATTTTTACAGTTTTATAACAGTGATAAATCGCCATCTCGGTTCAGTATCTCAAATTATATTACGTATTTCTTCCCGGATATAATAAAAAAAACCTGTTCAACTGAAAAGCACAATCCGTAACTGAAGCTTTATCGTGCAACGCATTTACCAATTTTCTAACAGCAGTTGAATACCAAAAAAATATCTAATTATGGTTATGATTTTCTGACAATTCGAAAAAAGATCTCTTTAGTGATGACAGAGCTAAGCCACCATAAAAGCTAATTCTGGTGAACAAATATTCTATATTATTTCTCGGAAACCTCCACAGAACATAGAACATACGTCTTTAAATAACGTTTACTGCTTGTTGAATTTCCGGCAAAGGTTCTTGAAGGTAAGGCCTCAAAATGTAATTTTATGAACATTCTTTCGTTGGTCTAGTTAAAATCGTCAAAAAATGACGGAACCAATAATCATTAACTGACTATAGTTTACGTTCGTCATATCTTTTAATATCAAAGATGGTACAATTATAAAGGAAAATAGTGTTACTATGCAATGACAAGGTTATTCCAAGATGTCTGCCTCCTAACATACTCCTTTAGCATAATCATGTCACTCGTCCATGCTAAAAATTTAAAACGACCGAATGTCATCGGCGAATTGTTGTGTTTCTATGCAGACATGGTGATATCTGGCTATATACGGACTTGCAGCCATTCCCTTCCATATCATTGTCCGAATTCTACTGATTTATTTCATAAACCAATAAACTCGCCCATTCTCCTTTGAAATTGAATTGTTTTATATCTGGAACTGTACATGAGAACAAAAGCTCCGGAGGCCTCTCGGTCATCAAAGTGGATGTCCTGGCCTGTAAAAAACAATATAAACACATGCATAATTAGTTTTCCATGTCTTATAGAAAAAACATTGCATAAATTACAGTTACAAAATGAAATTGTGACATTTGTTTAAATATTACATAGATTAAACAAGATCATCTGAGAGATTATTGAACTTATATCGAAAGTAAAGAGAGGGTGTTCTAATACAATAGAGTTATTATAAGTAAAATTATATACAGGGTGTCCCATAATATTTGATACCATTCAACATTTGTATAACTTAAACACTATTTGGCAAAACTTGTGAATTGAGGCTCAAAGAAAAGAAAGTTGTTTAATTTTTTCCCACCAAAAAAGGTCGGGGAAGATACGTTATTTCCTTTTAATTCTGATAACACAATTGCATCATATTTCTTTGGTTGAACTTTTTTATCATTTATGTTTAAGTTTGATGAGACTATGAAATCCTTTCCGCAATAAATTTTATTAGAATTAAACCAACAGATTTAACGACTGCGAATTGGTTTACGTCATTCGGAGTTGCGCGGTAGATTCAAAATCGTCAGTCCCATACTTCCTTAATTCTAAATGAATCTGATAATAGAACAGACATCGTTTGTTTTAAAACAAATACTCCTGGCTCCGGGGCTGTAAAACCTATACGAGCTCACTTTTGATCCAAGTCTCACCTTAACAAAAAGAATATTAAATTGAAAAGTTAGACTAAGAAAAAGGTTAGCACGTCTAATCTTTAAGGCCCCGGGGCCAGTTATGGTTGTACGAATTATGCAAAAAGAATACACAGGCAAAAACAACTAAAAAAAGCAACATATTCTTTGAATAGTGAGAGGATTTAAAAAAATCTGGATATGTACAGTGGCTGTTGTGAGGAACTTTACCCATCAACTTGATGTTGTCATTGATAAAAAAGGACGTCATTTGAACGCTTTCTCTTTAAGTTTGTTGTGTTTTTATAAACAACGCTAACTTTTTCAAAAACTTATGAATGTTTGTGAAATATGTTGAGAAAAAAATTACACCATATAATTTATGAAAATGCATTTATGTTTTGTTAAATTTGCTAAGCTCTTCCTCTTAAATTTAACTTTTCCCTGAATCGGTGGCAAAAAATTTACAAAAAATAAAAAAAAATCAAATCGTATCTCAATAATCGACGCGTTTTATTACCCTAAACCATCAGTAAATATGCTGAGAGTAAGAAAACAAAGGGCCTCTAAGTCGAGAAGTCCATATGCAGCCGTGTCGAGGAAATCAAGTGAGACCGCCTGCTGCAGCCAGCTCAAACAGGAATGCTCTCCCTCGACACCAGCGGTACCAGCGTCAACTGTATCAACTGAAGCATGCCAGGGAACGTCACAGAGCGGGATGATCGACCCCCGGATGATTTCTCTTAACATGCCGCCCATAGCTAATCACACCCAGGACGCGCCATGTGCGTTGTCATCACATGTTCCCCCAACATGAATCAAGGTACAGAAATTTGTTTAGAAAATAATATTGACACGCCAAATCCATTCCACAGTGTTACTTCTCTGCTGGGGTCCCATGTGTCCTAAGCTTACAAAGACAAAATTTGGAATGGCGAATTTGTTCATTTAAAAAAGTTGTTGCTGCTAGAGCCTTGTTCAGAAATTCAAAATCAAATTTTTTTTGAGGGGGGTGTTTTTCAAGGTAAACCAAAAAATTACAAACTTCTCCCAGTGGATGGATGCATTCCTCATTTATGCTTCAATTTACTTAGAAAAACATCCACTACAAGCATATCACTCTTGAGGTTAGTCCGAAATATCTGACGTTTTCCTGTCTTTTTTGACGATTTTGATATTTTACATGCCAGGAAAACGTCAGAACCGGCGCCAATACGAAAACTGGAAATTCGCCGCCTCCAACTGGAGGCGGCATTCTGGGCTCGATTTTAAATATTTACGAGTTGAATCAAATGTTTCACTCACAACTAATTAATAAAACGATGATTTTGCTGCTCACTAATATCGCTTGTATGGGTCCTTACATCCCATAAACAGGCTATTGAACACATTCTATTGAATTGTTGAGATTTGTTTTGATTTCGTGCATTTTTGAAATCTCGCGAGAAAATAGGTCAACAACACTAGTGTTTATCAGTGTGATTATCGAAATGTGCAGTAAAATTACATTTTAAGCTGTATTATTGAGTTTAAATATTTATCTATTTAAAATCGAGCCTAGAATGCCGCTTCCAGTTGGAGGCGGTGAATTTCCAGTTTTCGTAATGGCGCCGGTTCTGACGTTTTCCTGGCATGTAAAATATCAAAATCGTTAAAAAAGCCAGAAAAACGTTAGATATTTCGGACTATCTTGAGGTATATATCAACAATTAAAAAAGGGGCAGCTAGTAATAATTCAGGCTGGTTGGAATATGATGTGCAATTTCGCTTAAAGAAGTCGTTAAACTCCTCTTTAAGCTGGGGATCTATTGATGCTGAACTGCGGTTGTTTAACATGCAAACAGCTAATAAAACCCAACTGTCAAATCAACTCGTAGGTATTTGAAATGGTATGCCTACAATTATGAAGGTGTTTGTCAGAAACAATATTGCAAGTATTTGCATCAGTGCATCACATGTAATGCATATCATCCCCCATCAACTGCTTCAACAATAATCAATCTTATCAAATTCCTAAAAAATGCATCAGCTCGTTCGTATTATTTTAATTCCAACAACAAATTTTTCAGGAATCAGCAACAACCCACAGGACGACAAAACCACATGTAACTTGTTACATAAATTATGGAATATTGGCAGCACTCCAATTAATACATCAAACTTGGATTCTTTACTTGTAAATTATCCAAACAAACAAATAGCAACAGTTCTATCAAATGGGTTTTAAAGTTTTCTCTTCAATATACAGGCATTAGAAAAATGGTTGAATATAAAAACATGGTATCTGCAGAGGAACATGTGTTGAGTTACATGAAAAAATAAATAAAGAAATAAGGTTAGGTAGAGTTTTAGGCCCTTTCCCTTGTCCACCTATTTCAAATTAACGGTGTAATCCTATTGGTAATCTCCCTAAAAAGCAGGGTGGGTGGCGCATGATTTCTAATTTATCCCACCCATTGGGCAGTAGTATCAATGATCATATTGATCAGCAATATTGTTCAGTGTCTTACTCTACATTTGATCAAGCCTTGTCACTGATTCAGGAGATGGGCGAAGGTGCATTTATGGCCAAAATGGACATTTCATGTGCTTTTAGATTGTTGCCAGTCTGTCCTAAAGATTTTTGTTTGCTAGGTTTCAAGTTTTTAAATTCATATTATGTTGACAAATGTTTGCCAATGAATTGCTCAATTTCATGTTCATTATTTGAGATGTTCTCATCCTTCCTTCACTGGGAGCTGCAGCAAAGGTCAAATTGAAGGAGGGTAATTCATTACTTAGATTATTTTTTATTGATAGGTAGAGCAAACACAGATGATTGTAGGATGTTAATGGCACATATGATAAAACTGTCTGAATTTTTAGGGATCCCATTAGCTCCAGAAAAAACACAAGGCCCATGCACATCTATTTTTTTCTTAGGTTTAGGCATTGACACAGTTTCAAGAACTATTTTCATTCTAGATGATAAAGTTACTGAACTTTAGGAAAAAATTAATGATGCTTTAAGTTGTAAAAAGGTTACTGTTAAAAAGTTAAAGTCATTAGCAGGATCAATAGCATTTGTGGTTAAAGCTTTGCCTTCAGGAAGAGCATTTTGTCTTGGTGTGTATGCGGCACTAGCAGGAGGTAAAAATCTTTCCATTTCATAAGAATTTCAAAAGAAATAAGATTGGATTTAAAAATGTGGGTAGAATTTCTCTCAAAATTTATGGATTAACCATTTTTCTATCTTTGACATGGCAAGATGATGAGACGCTTGAATTTTATACAGATAGCTCAGGTTCAAAGGGATGTGCGGTTATATTTGGCAATCAATGGTGTTATTTTGCTTGGCCTTTAGATTGGTTTTATGAGACAACAAAAGATATAACATTTCTGGAACTTATGCCTATTGTTTTAGGAATTTTTATTTGAGCAGAGCAACTCAAAGCTAAAAAATTATTGTTACATATTGACAACCTTTCATTAGTTCTTATTATTAATCAAAACTCATCAAAAAATATCAGGGTCATGGTTTTGCTTCGAGCGTTGGTTTTGTGTACTCTTAGTTATAATATTCAGGTTAGAGCTTTACATGTTCCAGGAAAAAATAACAATACAGCAGATGCTATTTCTCGCTTTCAGTGGTCAAGATTCCGACAGTTGGCTCCTACAGCAGACAAATTTCCATGTCAAATTCCTACTCCATTTTGGGAGATTATTCATCAACTATAAGAAGCCAGTATATCTGAAAACTCAAGTAAAGTTTATAAACAAGGCATCCAGGCATTTTTTAACTTCAGAGTTCAAGCTTCTCTTGAGCATTTGTGGCCACCACCTATAGATCATATAGTAATGTTTATAGCTTATATGAAGGAATCTGGGTTTGCATTTTCAACAGCAAAATCTTATATGGCTGGTTTAAGTTCTGTTGTAAATTTAAATGGTTGGCATTATGCTACAGAATCCTTTTTGGTCAAAACGTTGTTAGCAGGATTTAAAAGGTCATGCAGAACTCGAAACATTAGATAGCCAATTACATTGTCTTTATTAACACAAATGACCAGCATCATTCCACATTTAACTATTTCTTCTTATGAAGCACATTTATTTCAGTCAGCATTTTTCACTGCATTTTTCGCTTTATTGAGAGTAAGTGAGCTAGTGTCATTGGAAAGAAATCATGTTTAAATGTTGGAGGATGAGTTTATAGTTTTTGTCAGTTGCTCAAAAACAGATCAGTTTGGTAAGGGTTTATGCATCAGAATACTCAAAACACCAGATTCTGTCCGGTTGTTTCAATTCTTTGAAGAATTTCATAATCTTAGGCAACACATTCAAGCAAAACAATTATTTGCTCACTGCAATACTAAACCATTGACTCAATATCAATTTTCATCCATGCTGTATAAATCCTTAAAATTCCTAGAAGTACCCACATTTTCATTCAAGTCGCACTTATTTCGAATTCGAGGTGCAACCTATTTGTACTTGAAAGGGGTGTCTGAAATACAAATCAAGCAAATGGGTAGATGGAGTTCCTCTAATTTTAAATCCTACATAAGACCATGTTAATATTATTTCTATTGTTAAATCATAGATAAATTTCAGATTCAGTCTGGATCATTGGTTCTTCTATTATTCATTGGGCCCAGAAATATGCAGAGACCACAAATCAATCAGACCTTGGATTAAACCACTTCACCAATACTTGGAATGGTAGAAGGAAAATGGATTGGGAGTACTTGTTTACAACTGTATCAAGTATGTTAATAGCTAATAAACAACCAGCTATTTTGATAATACACTGTGGTGGTAATAATATAGGTGACCCTCAAAATATCCTAAAAGGTATTCAAAAATTCATGAAACTTACTTTATCTCAGTTAGCACAACTTCTGCCTAACACTCTCATTGTATGGTCACATATATTGCCTAGAGGTAATTGGAGGCAGTCTTTATCAACCATTGAAGGTGAAAACCCAGGCGTAGAATAAATAGTGCATTTGCAACATTTGTTTTAAAAAAGCTTAAGGGGGCATCTATCAAATACCAAGATATCCAGATAGCTCAAAAGAAATTATTTAGAATGGATAGTGTACATTTGTCAGATCTGGGTAATAATATATACATAAATTCTCTGAAAAATGCTATTGTGCAGTTTGTGACATCTTCATCTCACACCTATCCTTAAAATATACTTGTATATATCTGGCAAGTCATGGTCCGCTTTACTTATCTATCTATGTCTTATATACATATCTGAATCTAGAATGTCTAAATATAGACATTCATTTGACATAAGTATTGTGTCTACGGGTGTCATTGTTTTGTAAAAATTTCCGCCTGGTATTGGCGGATGGATCACGCGACAGTGTCCGCGATCCATTTGGCATAATTTTGATTACAATACTGTCTCCGTGGGGCACTGTTTTTTCAAGGCTCCTCGGGTCAAGAGAGTATTTCTAATATTGTATATATCACACACACACACACACACACACACACACACACACACACACACACATATATATATATATATATATATATATATATATATATATATATATATATATATATATCTGATATATGCTGCCATATTGTTTGAACGGCGCATGTCGAGCTCAATGTACATGTATGAAATCTATCTGATGTACATGTACTATATATCTGCCTGATCTATCTGATATTCATGTACTCATCTAAAGTTTGCATATTTAATTAAACGGCCATGACAAATACGCCAAAAAACAAAAGTCTACTTGGTTTTATGTATATACTGATATGTGAGGGCAAATATCTGAATCATAATTGTGTGTTGTCTTGATATCTGTAATAGCGAGAAAGATGAAAAGTATTTTCTTTGGGCTAAGGTCATGAAATAATTAGGTTTATCAAATATGGATAAACCCTGTTATTTCATGCAATTAAGCATATGTTAAGGGGAAGAACGATAATCCTTGTATTGTTAATTCAAGGGTGATAACTCTACATTTCCTGGACTCGGAGCATGCGTGGTAAGCTCTTCCTCTTAAATTTAACTGTTCCCTGAATCGGTGGCAGAAAATCCCTCCCACCCAAACCCTTAATTAATTAATTGATTGCATTGTTCTATTATAATAAATTCTTCCATTTAGTTACTTATGCATAATTACATAGGTATTATCTCATAAAATGAAAATTGTAAATTGCTTTTCGGCTTGAGTTTTCTTTTGCAGCGTCATGGCCATGAAGTAGGACAAAGATGTGCTGGAAAGTGGATATGGACAGAGAATGATTGGCAGTGCATATGTATTCAAAGACTGTCCGCAATAAAATACATAATTTTGATTAGAATACTGTCTCCGTGGGGCACTGTTTTTTCAAGGTTCCTCGGGTCAAGAGAGTATTTCTAATATTATATATATATATATATATATATATATATATATATATATATATATATATATATATATATATATATATATATATATCTGATATATGCTGCCATATTGTTTGAACGGCGCATGTCGAGCTCAATGTACATGTATGAAATCTATCTGATGTACATGTACTATATATCTGCCTGATATCTATCTGATATTCATGTACTCATCTAAAGTTTGCATATTTGATTAAACGGCCATGACGAATACGCCAAAAACTTGGTTTTGTATATATACTGATATATGAGGGCAAATATCTGAATCATAATTGTGTGTTGTCTTGAAATATGTAATAGCTAAGTGGGCTAAGGTCATGAAATAATCAACATTTATAATTAACAAAGAGAAAACGGTATATTATGGGACACTCTGACAGTGTACTTTAAATTTGCGTTTGAAATTTATATTATTATCTAGTTTTAAATTTGTATTATTATCACGATTGTTGACATTTTTTAAAAAGCTATTGCGGAAAATAACATGACTATTTGAATTCACTACACATCTTTATACGGTGACCTGGTCTTACAGAGGTAACGAACATTGGGGAATTAGCTGTGACGGTCAAAGATTCTTTCTGTTGTCGAAAATGTTTCATGAATTGCTTATCATTATTTGTCTAAAATGTTCAAAACCCTTTTATGAATTCATTACTCCATATAAATTAATTTGTTCATAATATCATTTAATCTGACCTTTCCTACGATGTTTCCAAAACAATTACCAAGAGAATTCATTTTAAATAAAATCATTGATAAACTAGATTAGTCTAAAGGTATATAATATATGAATAGAAAATTTCCTTTGATGATACATGTTCATTGTCATTAATGGTATATCTTTTAGTTTAAATTATAAGAACAGTAGAGCATGAAGGCATATTTCTGCCCTCTATATGCAAGTTATTTTTCTATAAACCATGTTAACATGCAAAATACTTATGTCGACATGTAGGATAACTATGTCGACATGTAACAAAATTATGTTGATATGCAAGGGTATATGCAATTAAAAAGTTATCAGATAAGAATTCGTGAAAAGTTAAAAGATAATTTTTTAGTTTTTTTTTTTTAGCGAAGTAAAGGAGACACGCATTTAATCAATTTCTACAAAAACGAAGTTAGCAAGATATGGTTTTAAATAGTGTTTTAGAAACACCAGATTACACATATACTACCGTAACGATAAGTTTTCCTGAAATCGGTGGACTTTGGAAGGTTTCAATTAAATTGTTTTCGTTTAATGGAAATAGTCCAATTTTTTTTTTAATTTTGTTGCATTTTATTCTATTTTTCCCTTTAGATAGTTCATCAGAGATTAAATAAAACGAATAATGAGATAAATATTGACATTATTTTTGAAAAATTTTAAAGCATAAATAACCCTTATACTAGTCAAATATAAAATATAAGTATTTTCACGAATTTTTACATTTCATCAAATAGAAACGCAAGCTGCAAACAATACCTTAATACGTTGCACGTCGACATAAATAAGTTGAATCTGGCATATTGGAAGCAACATGTGGGTAGTGACAGAGGTTGTTTTTTCAAAATTCGTAACACTTAGCCATTTCACTACAAAGAGTGTTATTTCAATGCTTTCTGCGACCATGGCCACGAATTTACGGACTTCTATCATTATCGTAAAACGTTGATTAATGGGATACAAAATTATATTTCTAATGTATAGTGGGGCATCACTTCAGGTTTTTTAGTGTTATTGATTGGATTGAAATTGGTTTGTTTGCCTTAAGACCCTAATTTAAGTATGACAAAAATATAGAACACAGATCCACTATATAGAATTAAGGCATTGATGTTCTAAGGAGACACCGCTTGAGGATTTTGATACGCAACTAACAGTTCAAATCAATAGACTCCAAGTATTGAATCAATATAAGGGTTAAATATACATTGTTTGGAACAATTGTTGATATTTTTATTTTTCAGAATCTTATCCATCCTAATATAAGCATTATACCCGCCTTTTCCCTCTATCTTCTTTTATTTGGACCATTTTTAAGGTTTTGTGGTATGAAAATTTTGTTGCAATGCATTCATTTCTCCGATTTAATTTGCAAATTAAATGACACTTTTGATTACATATCCCTAAACTCTTCTGTAATAATGGGTAATGCAGGAATTTGTAGTGTCTGCATTCAAACAAGCATTGAGTGCAAAATTACATTTTGATATAATTGTATCTCAGCTGTATGACATGCAAGTACAAATAAAAACAAGATATATTCATATCATGTAAACCTTCTGTTTGCCCACCTCTTTAGCAATTGTTTTATGGGGCATTTCAAAACAGAAAAATTGGTCTTTTTTAAATTTTAGTGGATGAATGTACATGTATATTGGGCTCATAGTTATTTATGATTATCAAAATATTGATCTAAAAGTGATGGAAGCAGAAGCTTGGGACACATTTTAATAAAAGCAATGTAAAATAAATTTAGTTTGAATCCATTTTGAATTAAATAAATCAAGTTTGTTTTGATTCATGTTTTGTCATGTAGATGTGGCATTAAAGAACTACTAAACATATAAGATTATTTTATAATTTTAATATGAAAACGGTGTGACCATTGGACCAAGAGCAATTATTTAGTTTATGAATCATTATTAATTAAGACAAACGTGAACACATCGTGTCTTTCTCGTAGATATTTAAACAACAAAATGCTTTCTTTGGAGATTCATACAGGATAACGACATTGCATAAAAAAAATTCTCCAATGATCGATACATGTACCTTCATAACCCGCATGAATCATCATAGAAAGTATTTTATTGTTTATATTTACATCTTTACTTAACAAATTAATAAATTGATCGTAAACAGTAAAAAAAAACCCCAAAATTATTGTTAATCAGTATGTTGGATAAAAGAAAAACCAAATCGTTTTCTATGGGAATTTGAGTCTGATATCATCATGATTATTTCGTGCATCAGTGATTATTTTTAGGTTGCATAAGGTTTTGACCGATCGAAAAACTAGTTCAGTCCTGTCAGTTTCTAGAAAGCTGTGAATTACAATTAATTTCCGTAAGAAATAGAGGCAATAATTTTTGTGGATGTAAATATCGATTATTGAACTTGGGAAAAATTATTTTCCTGTAAGATAAGGTTATTTGATATTTCTCTGGAATTTTATTTATATCCATAGTAGTTTTCCTGTTGGAAATTGTATATACATACATGTATATCTTACGGAAATTAAAGGGACCTGGACACGATTTGAGATGAAAAAAAATATTTTTTATGTATAATATAATTTGCTTGTGCTATTGGAATGATTGACCAAAATTCGAATCTTAATCAAGTTAT